>JACCHX010000001.1:8314000-9523000 GCA_018907135.1 Kradibia gibbosae | reverse complement strand
AGTCTTTAATGTTTTACAATTGTGCTTAACTTATTTTTAACGGGCAACAGAGTGTGAGCGACTAAAAAAATTGAGCGACCGATTTCCTTCATATTGACGACAAAATGAAATCGCTCGTTGGTAGGTGTGGCGCCCAGGAGGTGCCATTTTTTAAAAAGTTTTTTTTTACCGCGAAACAATTAATATTGCTAGATAGGTGGTGGCAGTGTTCCCGAAACTTGGAGCACATGTTGAACTATTCCAATTAATTATCCTCGGAAGCTCTGGCGCATTGTGCACGTGTTGCCGAGCACGAAATAGTAGCCCTTGTAAGATCAAGACCTCGACTTTGAAATCCGAGGACGCCTGCGCGCCATTAATACATTCATATGATGGACAATGCAGCTGCGCGGCAGGCGACAAAAGCACTTGAGTTCATCGAAAGGAGACACACGCGCGACAAACGAGAAACGCCGTGGATATGTGAGCAAACTCATGCAGCGAAGCGAGTGTCAAACGACCGTGAGGCACTTGAATTCGCCCTCGATATTTTTCATTTAAACTCATTTTTACCGGAATTATTACCCACTGTCCTTCCTTCCCGTAATCGCATTTCCAATTGCCTTTGTACTCTAATAATCTACCTTGCTAATTTTGCACTTCTAAATATTTACGCGACGGGGGGGGGGTGGAGCTACAGAAATATGCCTCGATGCGTAATGATGCACAGAGGGGAAAACTTGGAAAATCGCGTCTTATCCTTTTTAATCGAAATGCTCGATCTTGTTGAACAAAAGCTTATGTTTCTTATTTGAAAATATTTATAATTTTTTCGTATTTTTCAAATCATTCAGCATTTATTATTACAGCAATGAATTTTGATACTTTTTTTTAACAAGATAGGTCAACGTGTTTATTTTTTAGAAACATTTTTTTCCAATATCATGTCTCAATATTGTCTTTTAAGAGCATATCAAAATTATTTCAAAATCAACAAACTTTTGTAAAATTCTTACAAGTAGATAAATACATCTAAAATGGTAAAGCATTTAAGAATCGAACAAATCTTCAAAATATAACACGATCACAAAAATCGAGTTAAAATTTTTAAGGAAATATTTAAATGTATTAATCATTATTATTATGTAAAACATGGACTTCAAAGTAAGCAAAAAATAATTTATCTCTGTAAATAAAGGTTGTGTAAATTTGAAGATTCGGCCACGTGCGGATTAGGCATTCGTATTGAATTAACAATTACTAAAATTGATAATTCCCGTTAGTGCTTCGCAGTAATGAACGATTGTGAATGATTCGTCAAGGAAACTCAAATAATACTTCAATAATATGTTATATTTCTAATTAACGTAATAAATGTAATAGATTTTAACATAGTCTTTCTAATAAGAAACCATCTACCGGTTCACAGAAACGAGCTTCATTGGAAGCTTTGTGCAAGCTTTGAGGCGTTTGTCTGCATAGAGAGAAAGATCAGTTTGACTGCGTCTAAGCAAAAGGAATAGCAAGAGACTCTCCTTTTTATTTTTCTTATTACGCGCCGATAAAATTTGGCTGTCCTGTAATGAGTAATTTCCCAAGTAGGTACCGAAGAAGTCTTAGCTGAGTGTCTTGTTAGTTGAGCCGGAGTAGGCTCGATGTTCTTTAATGCAATCGACAGCCGAGACAGGACAAATCAGAAACGTTTATTTTTATCGTTCGTTGCTATTATTGCGCCAACCCGGAACTGCGAAAAGCGCGCTCTACCTTATCTAGGCACTAGTTTTTACGGGGCTTACCTGTGTTGCGAGACATTTAGATGTAAAATAAAACGATGCGCAATTCGAATATTTCGTTGCAAAAGAATGATTTTTTGTTTTCGACTATTTGATAAACTATTTAGCCTTTTCTTTGAAGGAAAATTAACATTACTTTTTCCCGAGCTTAAGACTTCTACCATCAGTGATTAAACGCAGTTCACTTGTATACGAAAACCGCTACATCCAGCAGGCAACTACTTTTATTTTGCAAAAAAAAAAAAAAAAACAAAAATAAATAATTTCCAAATGCCTCAATTTTGAAATCGTAATAATTATTGCGAAACAAGAAATTTCTGCTACTTAGGGTTAAATTCTCTATGAGCTATAACGTATCAAATTGTATTCAACCGTAGATTGAAAAATAATATAAATACCGATAATCTTAACAAAAATTTAATATTGTTACAGAAATCGCTGAGCTTATAAAAAAGCAATGCTCAAACTTTTTCAAGCAGTACGTTTTATGCTGGCATTGCTTGTTTTAAAGATAATTTTGTCTGAAAAAATCGTTCCTCGAGAATTTCAATATGTGAACAAAATCGTTCAGTGAACTAAAAAAGAGCAGCCTGAGGAGATGCGAGAAATTAAAGAGATAAACGAGGACAGAAGTAAACATATGTTGGGGATGTAGAGCGTCGTATTACAACGTTGCGCTCTACGTTCTTACAAAGATACAAAGTGTAAGCGACTTCATCGTTCACGGATAACAATTTCTGTAACGAAGTTTCAGACGGCTTTAAAATTAGAAGAAAAACTTGCAAATTCATGGCATTGTAACGAAAGTTCGTTTTTTATATGTAATGAAACCATGCGGCACTTAAAGACGTTATCTAAAGGAATTGCGTACAAAAAATGTATTTTAATTTTACTTTGTAGCATAATTTTAAAAGTTTAAATGCCGAGAATCTCAAGTTATGAAAAGTAAGAGCTATTTTATGTAGATAATATAAAAGTGGATTCCTCCTTTTTTTCCCCGTTTTTAAAATGTCAGAATTTCAAAAATATCGAATAGTGTATGATCAAGTTATTTAATTGCACAAGTAGGTTAAGAGAAATGGGAATATAATTACAAATATTTATAGATTAAATTAATGGATTTTTATTGGAATACGAATAGCTTTAAACATTACGCAGAAGCATTGGAGCATCATAAATTAATATTATGTAAATTAAATTAACTACATTTTGATTTCATAACATCATTTCTAAACACATATTATTTTAACGCCATAAAAAGCTAAAATCAAGTTAAACGTACTCCTTACTGTTTTGCTTCTTTTCTTATTAGAAAAATCCCAAGTAACTTTTCGGAAAGTTATGGCTCTTGCAGGGCACTTATTGTAAGTAACATCGATAAGCAAAAGTCGAAACTGAAGATAAAGCTTAAGACACTTCAACCCACACGAACCTCCTTTTCTTTCCCATTCGTCCTTTCTTTTTATTTCAACGTCCTTTTTCGACTTTTTCTTTTTAAATTATACGCGCTCTTATCTGCACCAAGACTTGGAATAAATACTATATCTGACACTTTTCTCCTGAATTTGTAGCTTTTGTGACATCATATTTATACATACAGAAACGTAGTTATAATGCTTTGAGTTTAAGTAAGAAAAATATCAAAAAATGCAACGCATTTCTATACTACGCAGTTGATTTCATTTTATTTTTATGAAACTAAATTTTAATATCGATATATAAGTTGAAATTTTGGTTGCTTATAAACTTTTAGCGATGCAACAAATCAATAGCTCAAATATTTTTTAATACAGATCTATATATAAAATAATAATTTCATTGCAAAAATTATGTACGCATATATATATATTATTTTGTTTGTAAGTCATAATATAAATTACTTTAAATCAACATAGATAAAAATATTGTAATTTGTTTATAAAGGCAATATGTCAATGTACCTTCTGGGCACACTGACTCGATTAAATTTTGTTTATATTTATGCGGATAATTACCAATGCTTCGTTTTTGAGAAAAACAAATTAGTCTGTATAGATGCCACTAATATTTCTTAGACAAGGATAATCATAATTTTAAGTAAAATATTAAGTCTTATTAGACATAAAAATTCGTAAGAAATTTTTTTCCGGAAAAATTTAGATTCACTAATTATTTTATTGACATGCTAGAATTTATGTACAATATGACATTTAATTAATATTTCCTTAATACGATTGTATTTGTCTATTGTAAGAGTAGTTTTGAAAATATGAGAAATATTCTTCTTAAAAATAAAGAAATAAATGTGAACTTGCAGAATTACTGTAAAACTTATCGTTATTGTTTGGAGAAATAATAATTTCTCATTTTTAAATCTGAATCGTAACATCCGTATATACTTTGGATTGAATAAATATCATGCATCATTATTAAAATTCATTTCGATATTAAATAATATAAGTTAAATATTTCGCAAAAGAGTACGAAAGTGTCGAAGTACTTAACTTCTTCATAACTTTGAAATTCTTTATAAAACGCTATAAAAATGTAACGGTGCTTAACACCTTTTTGCCTTTTACCGTTAAACATTGCTGGCATAAAGATTACTCTCAGTAAGTATTGAAAATTCCAATGAAAAGTTAATTTTTTTTTTTAATTAGAACTATAATTTATCGAATTAAAGGAAAATTGTATCGATTTTGGTTCTAATATAGGGGGGGGGGGTATTTGTTTTTAATAAGTTTGCCTTTGAATTGAAATTAAAATGAAATAGAACTTTTCAATTAAGGTGTATTCACGTGCCTTTATATTCGTTAAATTTAATAAGGGAAGTGTAATTACAAGATCCATTTTTAAAATTGATAACTCAATTTTTGTGCTCACTTAATAGCATTGGAATATGTGTGTGCTTCGCTATTATATAAAATTTGCCGTGTATTATAATGGCGGTAGTATAAAATTTTATCTATACTTATGCCATCTCATTAATAATACTATGAATAAAATTTACTCAGGTCCGATAGTTTGCACGGTTTCGTATGACTTTGAATTAATTTCTCCGAGTCTTAAATGCTTATCCGAGTTATTTAACGGTTGTAAATTGATTCTATTCCCTGCTAAACTTCATCCGTAATATACAGTACGAGCCCGAATGCTTAAGGTGTTATATATATATATATATATATATATATATATTCGTCGTTGTCGTTGTTAAAATGCTAGAGCTATTCGGCCGCAGTGGAGGTAAGACTCCGGAAAGTTGATATTTTTGGCTAGTCGAGAGCGAGGCGCAAACCTCGTGGCCTTGAACTCGCGCTGCTTTTCGTCGGCTTAATCGGCATCAGTCCGCATCCTCGCCGTGAGATAGTAATTATAAGCGTAGCTCTCGGGGTGTAAGTGCAATCCGAGGGAGGCTCAAGCGGCCCCTACAAGTGCCAGGACATCGGGCTCCACGCGTACCTCCTATAAAGAAGGGTCTGACAATTCTAATAGCCGTTATTTGCCGCTGCCAGGATCCCCGGCGGTGGTCTCTCATCTGGCCCACCTTCTCGAGCGGAAAGGAATTAGCGGCCGCTCGCCAGCCCAAACTGCGCTTTTGTTTTCGGGGATCCGCGCCACACACTTTGTAAATTGACCCATCTCCCGGAGAGTTTAGATACTTTCTTTCCTCGCTGACTTTTTTTGCCTGCCCTCTACGGGCCGTTAATTATCGAATTAAGTGGATATATTTATGATACCGAGACCGAATTGCGTTATTATAAAAGTATGCTCTGCCCAACTTTGGCCACGCTCTGTGCCTTCTCTTTGCCATGGCTTTATAATTCCGAGCTCCGAGCAGGGCTTTACAAAGTAACAATTTTAAAATGTTGATTAACGGGAAGCCCTCGCTCGGCTTATTGCCATTGTTATTTTAAATACACGCGCGTAGTTCTACGTAAATGTTGCTTGGAATCATGCCGAGCTCTTTATTTGCATTGGATTTTCTATGTCTCGTTCCCTATTCCTTTAATTTATTTGCGCAAATACTTGCAACGCCCATTTTATCTGCTAAACTGACAAAATATTTCTCGTTTAAAGCTCCAATTACAAAGTTAATGAGAGACATTTCAACAGCAATCGAAGCTTCACTGTCAATTTCATACTTTGGACTTGTTGGAATACTCGTAACAACTCCTGAAAAATATCCTTAAAAATATCCTTTTTTAATTCGTTTTTAATAAAAAGGCTACTCGGTAAAACATAATTTTAAAGAAATATGGTTCATTTTTTACCTTATTCTTTAACCTTATTTTCGCGTCTTAGGCACTTTGTCAACGGGAATTAAAAATCAAACTCTTTTTTTTTTTTTTTTTTTTTTATAAATATTTAGGTACTGGATTTTTCCATGTTTGATTTTACTCTAAAGATGACACTGATTTTACTGTATCCTTAGACTCTTTTAATTTATGATTCTGACCAAGTATTTGCATTTTATAATTTTACGAAAATTCATTTTTTTGTTCTTTGAACGATACAGAATATATATATTTGAAATAAATATAAATGTGAAATTAGCATTTGATACTAAAGAATCTTCTGTACCATTATAAATCCACTAGCGTATCAGTGAAATGAAATTCAGCATGTTCATAACGTTACAAACATTGAAGTAATTTTACGTATCTGAATATTCCTTTTTGGCAGTGTCTACGTGAACGGTATTTTCAATTACTAATTCAAGGTAAGACTACGAATATGTAAATTACCAAAATACTTTGAGTATTGTTATCGAAATAAGTTGCTTGCATTCATTGTTATACATCATTTTGTCAAACTTTTAAATTTTAAGAAAATTACCTACAACCTCAATTTAAATTTTCACAAATAATAAAATAATTTTAAGAATATTATTATATTATTGATATCTTTAATACATTTAAAATATTGATGGAGCCTTCAAATTTATGTTGGGTGGATTAAATCGATAGGACGTACAATTTAATTTGATAACTTATACTAGCTGGATTTTCGTAAAAAATAAAGAGCAAACTTTCACTGAATCGCGTACAATAAACCATAATATATATTATATATATATTTATGAGAAAAACTTTTTATCTCGAAATGATTTTGTAGTTAGATCGGTAACTTCAGATAGATCAGTATTGCTCTCATTGTGTATATAAATAAATTTCCGACCAATGGCGTAAAATAGAATTTTCTATTTTTTAAAGTGAAATTTTCAATCCAGATGTTTACGAGGAAGTATTCATTGCTTGCCACCGCAATTTTATAACCGAAAAGGAACCAGATAACTTAGCATCAGACATGCTTATCCCGACTTATTACTTCATTCATACTACGGCGTATAAATAGTTACGATTTCCTTTAGCAGTTTTATGCATCTATTCTTTTTCAAATATCTTCTTTCAGTATAGGGAGATAAATGAAGATCCTAATAAAAAAGAGTTAAGGTTGCTCTTTGAAGAAAATTCAATGGAATTAATAGCAATGATATTTACAAAAATTATGTACTTATGCATTAATAATGTCCCCGCGTAACGCTGTACTATATAAGAAAACTTTTATCTTCAACGGCATTGAAGTATTATATTTTCAGAATTGATAACAATTCCTTGATTGTTTGTACGTAAGGATGTAAGGATAAAAAACGAAAAAAATATTATTTTTTTAATAATGTGCATCTGCATTAATGATATTACTTTATAGAGTAATGTCTTTCGTTTAAATACAGATTTATGCTGTTGTAAAAATCTACTGCGACATATGATATCTTCTACATGATATTATTAAAAAATATCGAATAAAATATTAAGACCTTTTAAGGAGTATGATTTATCGAATTTTTGGTATTTAAACTATTTGCTGATAGGACTTTAGTAGCTAAGGTTACACGATATTTCATAAAAGTATAGAAGTAGTGAATAATTTAATTCACCTATGAGGCGATAAAAAGCAAAAAAAAATCTACAAACAAAACTTTATAGCTTTACATTGCGGAATCGTATACGTACATCTCAGAGTAAATATCGATATGCTTCTCGCAATCGCTATGCATACACTTATGCATATGTAGTAGTTGGTGTGAAACGATTATTGGCTGGTTGCAAGAAATAGTACTAAAAAATATTAGAACAATATACATACACACACATATATATATAGTCTGATTTTCATTATACGATTTAGGACATAATAAAATATAAAGCTGTTCTTTATCGTTCGTAAATCAATTTATTTTTTGTGTCGTCGGAACTTTTTTCAAATCTCAGAAGCAGCATTCTCAGTTTTAAAAGACAAATATAAGGAGTTTTCATACAATAACAGAGGCTTATTTCGATGTACAAGATCAGTTACAAAAATAAGCAAATGCAAAGAATTTTTATTTAAATAAAAGATAATCGAATTGATCTTTCGTAGATCGACATTATTTATTATTTAAAATGTCCGATAATAATTTTATATTGAATAATTCATTTTAAAGAAGAATAAAAGACTGGTTGGTAAAATTATCACTAATAGAAAAATTAGATCTTATAAGATAATGAAAAATACACCCCATAGTAATAATGAACTACACGAAAGAAAGGGAAACAGAATTGCTAATTTTTTTAATAAATACAATAACAAATGTTAGCTACGTATATAAGACTGAACGCATAGATAGTTATGAAGCGAAAATTGCAAGCTTTTTGAGTCAAATGGATTAAAAACTTCCTAGGTAACTAAATTCATGTTATCTATTAGTTGTTTCTCAGAGTAACCTGATCGATTCGTAATGAATATGCGGTGTTAAGCAAATCATAAGAGTCTATGAATTTTGTACTCTCGAGTAGGCAATGGGTTAGTTTTTCGTTATTCCGAATGAATCGCCTTCGCCTACTCCAATACAGGACCTCTCGCAATTAAGTTGCCGATTCGAGGGCAAGGACATCGAGCTCCGAATGGAGTCTTTACACCGAAATTGAATCAAATACTAGATGGTGCGAAGTTTTAAGCGTTCTAACTCAGAGTACCTCTGCTCCCCTTCAGACGCATCGAGAAAGATTGGAACGAAGCTTTCCGCAGCATCGTTTAAAAGGTCCAACTCTATCCACGTGCACAATCTAGCCTACGACAAAAAGAGCCTGTATTTCAACTGAGAGAAAGGCCTTTCTCCCTTTTCAATATAAATATAAGTAATAGTCTACGTTCTTTAGACGAGAAATGATAAATTCCTCCTACCAACCGAACAAACTCTAATAAGTAATAATAAAATGTCGGCGCTGAGTTGTAGAGAGTTCAAAGTTATTTGCTTTTTCAAAAACTGGACGACTCCTCTTGGAAATTCGACCATACCAAATCGGGCCGTTTGAGTCCGTTTTAAAATATAATTATATCTGTATTTCGGAAATAATGCCGAGTCGCAAGAGATTTGTCGAATCGATCAATGATTTTCAAGGAAACCTTGATCTTGGCTATTATTTCAGTACGTTAACAAATAAGCACCTCGTCCAAAATATCATTTACCAGTCGTCAACCACCAGAAAACAATACGAGTATCTCTCAGAAAGCATCTCATCTTTTCATGGTGCGTACATTCTGGGTATTATTAATTTTGAAGAGGATAACTTTTTATTTAGATAGCATGAGAGTGCTCTGTCTTTTTTTAATTGCTAAAATTGCAATTGTAGAAAGCGAAGTCTACGTTTAAGTAATAAGAGTGAAATACTGGCAAATGAAACATTACGCGAGCATACTTTGCAACCTGTAAAGAATGAGGCTCATTGAGTTAAAAAATTTAATAAAGTAAATAAAATTCTCATGGTTTTAATTTATGTACCCGATTAGTTTTTAAAATTCCAATTAAGTTTTATATTTATTTCAAGTATAGATATAATCATGGAATTACATTTTTATTACATTATAGATCATTCTAAAATTTTATCTGGTGAATACTAGTCGAAACCCCGTTACTTCTATGGGAAAAAAACTGCAATTTTTTCTTCGAGAAAATATATTTGAACTTCTTACGTGACTTTTATTTTCATTTAATAAATAATTTTATGTTTATTATTGAGTAAATTGAAAATCTTTAGATAAAGTAATTTCTATTCATGCGTATTAATTTTTTACTAAATAAGATAGTTCGGTTTAATCATTTAAATTTCTTCAACTAAATATGATTATAAATATACATTTGAATATATGTATTGCTATATTTCATCCAGTATTTGAATCTTATTTATATTTTCTAGGGTCCAACAGAAGCAGTGCTCCAATTATTAAATATATGAATATAAGATATCAAATAAAAAAAAATGCCGATAATACAATCGAATATCAATACATCTAATTAATTATACAATCGTGTTTAATATTTATTATTTAGATTGGCTTACAAGAAATGACTTATAAAATATCAGGAAACGAACTTCTTGTATGTACGTGCTTAAACGCTAAACAAAATTTAATAAAACTACTAGCGAACATTTATCATACAAGCTTTACTTGACTTCTCTGAGAGATTATGTGTTCACATAAGCATATTGTACATGAACGTTCATATGCAAGAATTATGATGAATCAACACTTCATTATTAGTTCCTCTTTCTATGACTCTACCTCTTTCTAACTCTCGTCGTTATCACTTATTAGTATGGGTACCTCGTTATTTCTCACTAAGCGAATATTAATACCGATCGACAAAAAGTATCTCTTAAAAACTCACTAGTGTTCTTTCATTTTTACTATTTAACTAAAAGATTATAGAGTTATGTATGTGTTTTTCTTTAACTTTATAAAATTCAGACTCATTAATAAGATGAAATCTGTTACCACAATTAAAAACTAATATGAAATTCTTCTAAAATCAATAAATATGGAATCAATATAATTAAAAAATCGCTCAACAAATTGCCTAAATGAAAAAAAACTGTTTGATTGCCTTTTCATTTTATTCATTAAAATAAATTCAAATGATTATGCATGTTAAAACATTAATAACTTTATGAATTAATAATAATTGTTGAGCAAATAATAAATGGAGCATATTTATTAACATTTCAAGCTCAAACAAATGTCTATTCATTATCGTTGAAATTGTAGTTATAAAACTTTAGTGATGCAAGTTATTACAGATTTCAACTTGATTCCCTTAATAAAACATCAATTTTAATAACTATTGTAATAAATTTTAGTTAATGAATAAATATATATATATATATATAAGAAATTCACCGATTGTGTTTAAAAATATTGATTTACGATTCATACTTTAAGCTAGTGGTATTTTATGATGTCAGTATTTTGCTTAGAATGATAATAAATTATCTTAGAATGATGGTAAAATTGCTTTTAAATAATAATTTTCGCTATTAAGACTTAATGTTTATAAAATTTCAAGAACTTAACAGTTTGTAATATACTTTTTCATGGCATGTTAATTGCTTATCAACAAAAAAACTATTCAATTTTACGATAAAGTCTTCACATTTATTCAGATTCGTTTTTTCAGAATTTCAACTGATTTTTAATGTGGAGCTTAACTGAGTGTAGAAAAATCGTAATCAATGCTGATTTCTGTAATGATGTGGGAGGAAATTAGTATTCGATTAATAAAAAGAATTAAATTGTTTTATTTGAAAAAAGGTTATAATGTCAAATTGCGCGATCGTCGAGTCACATCCAAGGTTTTGTGAGCAATCGAGGATTAAGCCGGTCGCCAATGAATTCCGTGTCATTTCAAAATTTCGAAATGCAACTTTTAAATGCAGCAATTTCTCACAGAAATGGAATTTCCCTGCGAGCGAAAATTAGAAATGCTAAACAACGGACTTTGAAATTGCCGCGAAATCGCCGAGCTCAATTTGCGGTGAGACATCGCGGTTCTCGATGTTGTTTTATAGTCTAAGCTTGTATGTATCTAGGACTGAAAAACTTAGCCGGGCAGTTTCGATCGCTTGAACTATGATAGCTTGGGATCGGAATATAAAAATGAACCGCTAGAAGACGGTTCTTATTGTTGTTGGGAGTGGACACGATCTCGAGTCTACTCGGTGGCTGCCAAAGAAAGAAGCTTATCGTCTACTTTGTCGACCTACTTTGAGGCTGAAGAAAATCATTCTGGCAGACTCCTTCATATCATGAATTGTTACTTAAAACAATACAAGGCCTTGAAAATAAGGAAAAACGATAGAAGTACCTTACCTACGTGTTTGGCATAATTCATTAATACAAGTAATAACGAATGTTTCGTGTGAAATTTATTCGTAATTTATGTACGTGTCCCCGATTTTTCAGACTTTACTCAATAAATCCTTCTTTCATGAGCTATCGATAAATTTTCGCCGACATGAAAGAATCTTTTATTGACTACTTAAAATACACACACTGGCGCGCGCGCGTTCTAAATACAACATAAAATGAAGTTGGCGCCTGAAAAGTATATTATTTACACTATAGCTTATCAGATACACGTGTTATTAATCGTGTTGAAATTCCTCATTTCACATAGTTATTCGAATCAAATCTTTAACTTTGTCTTAAAGACATTATCTTTCATAAGATACGAAGTCATATAACCCAGCGCCACCCTTAGAGCCGTGTAATATGCATAACCGGATTGTCCCACAAACTTGTAAGGGTTAAATTTAGTATGATGGCTGCCCCATTAATCGTAAGCTTCTAAATTATTTTTATCTAAGCCTTGTAAGGAACATACATCTGTCAGATTACTGTTAATAGTTTTTGATACATTTTTAATTGGACAACTTAGTACCATTAACCATTGGGTATATTGTCGACTAGTACTTTCTAATATTTTCTACCTCGAATGATGGTAGCAACTTTGAAAAAATGCTTGATAGTCATGTGAAAGTTATGGGTAGGTTTTATTATTACTCATGGCCAAACACTTAATGCCATGTAAATTCGTGTTACATTCTATATTAAATTCTGCAGATAAATATTTCTAAAAATATTCTAAACAAGTGTCTGAATTACACATAATTATACAATTACTTCAGAAAATCTATTATTGCTTATTGATTATTGAAAACGAGCATTATTAACGCGAATGAGCTTGGATTTATATTTCACATTGTACTGTATTAACAAGCAATGGATGAAAAGAAATATGCTAGATTTTGTAACAGATTTTTTTCATGTAAAAAGAATTAACATCGAAGATTATATGGCATCTTCTTACAAATTTTAATTAATAGCTTAAACATCTTAATTCTTTATGTATTACTGTTGAATGATTGGTTTAAACAATTTTGGAACAAAAGATTGAATGCGTTCTAAATATTTTGTTATTAAAAATTTCAATTAATATTACAAATTATTTTTAATGCCCAAAGTATAACAGTACTTCGTGCAAAAGGTGTGTGTTATTTAACGATAAATTTTTTTAATTTTTAATAAATTTTTAATTAATGTTTCCACCATTGTATCCCCGAAACCCATTTAGTATATAAAGTTGATTATAACAACATAAATTGACTTAACCATATTAAAAGAATGTATATCATGAAAATGCAACTTACGATAAGCTTTTACTAGCAATGGAGTTAATAAGTAACAGCAGCAGTTTAACAGCTCCTCAAACTTTTAGTTTTCGATAAGCCGTGATCAAGTGTTTACTTAGTTGGGCACAGAAAAAAGAGAGAGAAAGGGAGGAAGAGAGGAGAGAGAGAAATCGAAAGACTAAATCCACGAATATTCGGAATGCGCACGTCTTCGATCCCGTCAGATTTTCATCAGCAGTTGAAAGCACATAAATACTAATGCAGCATCATACATTTCTTCGCCTACTTTTTCCTTGGACAAGATATTTTCTAACAACCTTTCATGTGAAGAATTTAATAATCGAGCTGTTAGGTTTTGCTATTCACGAGTTTTTTTTTCTTTTATTTATTCGTGTATAAATACAATACAAATGTGTGCGTGTAAGTAATGGCGCATAGATAGAGTAAATACATTTGCTTAGAATTATTTTCTTCACGCATAACATAAGTTATTTTAACTTATTTTTATAAAATAGTTGACGAATTTCGTTTTTGTAATTGTTCTAAAGCTTGTATTGCAAATTAATTCATGATACATGTTTACAGGCGAATATATGAGCGTGTGCATCACAAACACGCCCGCGAAATTTATGTAGCCCTTTAATTATATCAATTATATCATATTGTACAAATTTTGTATATAAAATTTATACAAAAATAAACAGTTTTATAAGTGCCTTAGCAAGTTAAGAAATTTATTTGAAAATGCAAATGAGAGAATAATTTTTAATTTAACTGCTGAAGTATGATGATATTTTAGAGACATGTATCTTTTTATAATATTATGAATTACAAAATCGGTATTACCTACATACAATATGAGTAATTAATAAAAGGACAGATTTTATTACAGTCTGGCAGAACCATATGTTAAATAAAAGAAGCACGTTCTACGAGATAATGATGTATTTATGTTTTATTCAATGACCAATAGTGTGAAAAGATTATATTATACAT
The DNA here is from genome assembly GCA_018907135.1 of Kradibia gibbosae. Taxonomy (NCBI): domain Eukaryota; kingdom Metazoa; phylum Arthropoda; class Insecta; order Hymenoptera; family Agaonidae; genus Kradibia; species Kradibia gibbosae. The sequence goes on along the minus strand of JACCHX010000001.1, from coordinate 9,508,743 downwards.
ATTCTACTAATAGCACTGTTCATAATAAAATATTTTGAGAAATACATGAAAAAAAGATTTTTTTCAATTATTAATCTAAATGTGATAAGTAAAAACTAATAGGTATATATTTTAGAAATCATTGAGTTTTATATAAGTTTTAGCTATTAAAAGTTCCTGAAAAATTTCATCTCAGTAAGCAATGGTAATATTTGATAACCCGATTTAATACGACTCAAAACCGACCATACTTTTTCTTAAAGACTGCAAAATCACATTTGATGTCGTATGGAAATTTTTGCAATGGCATCGTGTTTTATGTTTGATACTTACAAATACGTTGAATCGTAATATTCAACTATTATATAGAACTTCAAGTGTTCAATAAATGTGATTGAAACTTTATTATTAGTTATATTTTATTACTATCAATAATGTATCTATAATTGCAAAAGCAAAAAATATTAAAAACTAGAAGTATATAAATATTTACCTTCGCGCATTCTTTTACTTCTTTGCATCTATCGTTGTATTGATTTTTTGTGCAAAAAGTTTTGCAAATTCAATTTTTCATATCTTCTCATCGTACTAGTAATAAAAATTTGTTTGAGTTTTAAGAAAATAAAAATGCTAAGTATTAATAGATAAAATGTTTCTCTTCAATTAACAATAAAGATACTCATCGGATATTCTAACATCTGGCGATTAAAGGCAAATTATCTGACTAAATAAAGAATGAATTTTAAAAGATAGACTTCATTGATATCACGAATATTATAAGCAGATTAAATAAGAAAATATTCGGTATTTGTGCCATAATTTTTGCGTATATTTATAAATAGCGAGAGAAGAGAGACAGAAAGAGAGAGAGAGAGGGAGAAGGAAGGAGTTTCAGAAAATTGTGATTACTGAGTAGGTACTGCTAAAGGAAGGAAAGCTACTTTACTTACCTACTTTGTTTAAATGTACTTTAATATTATATAAAAGCGCTGTCAAAAGTTTAAACTATAAATTACAGAATAAAACATGTATAGATTTGTCAGTGAAATGCAATCGATTTTGTAAAAAATAAAATCATATTTTGAGAACTAAATTCAATGATTCGAGTACGTCATGAGTTTTTTTTATATGTTAATAAATATTGGAATATTCAAAATAGTAAGATTGTCTATAAAAAATTTTCCTAATTTTTGGTGAATCGTGTATATGAACAAAGTATAAAAATTCGTTGATTGGTATTTTTAATACGAATGCAAGTTGAGTGACTTTTTATTTTAAAAGACAATCGATGTCACTAAACATTGATTCCTTTAAAAAAAAAAACATATTATACGAACATATTTACTACGTATACTTTATTTACATATAATTAATCGTAATTGGCACGTTTTGCGTCTAAAATCTTTAGAATATTATTCATCAAATGTTCATCAAATGTATACGTAATTAAAAGACTCGACTCGATAAATGCATTTTAACAAAGAAAATTTTTAAATGTAGAAGCAAGTTCGAAAAATATTGTCAATGTCAAGCATGTAGTCATTGACCGCAATTACGGTATTTCAAAACCGACCTACACGAAACTGTGGCGAAGAAATTGATTTTTATATCGGTTAATATATGCAGACGATAAGCGACTGTACTTGCAAATCGTTTAGAATATTTTTATGAATCTATTTTGAGTAAGAAACACGAATTATTATCATATTGAACCGCGGAAATAAAATTTTGCCGATACGAATCTTAAATTATTGAAATACAGAAATCACCGACGTGGTTAGTCATGCGCTATATGGCAGAGGTATCAGTATCTCGTAGAGAATAAACCGATGAATAATTACAAAGTATGTTTTGTTTTACAACAATGAATGACGTTAACCTGCAATAATGTCACACGTCTGGGCTCGGTGGGTATTTATCAAGCGGAACTGAAGAGCTAAGGGAAAATAAGCGCACTCGCGTAGTCCGGGGCGATCCGTTTCTTTTTGCTGCGTCAACGTGGAATTATTGAAATATTCGATAATTCCTCGGTTGCGATACGTTACGTGAGATATCGGGCGAAAGGGGACCGAAGCCGAACCGCTCCACTTTGCATTTTGGACGCGTGCACAATCCGCTGAAAATGACCGAAAGCATGAATTGATAAGCGCCTCCTCGAGTTACAGCTCAAGTTCCGATCGCCCGCTCAATGCCTGGGCAACTTTTTATTTAGTGGCATTATCGACAGCCGCTGCATCTCATACATTAGCTCGATTAGAAGGCTTTGGGAAATTAAGAAAAATCCCTCTTCCTCGGCGACTATTAATCGTTTGAAGAAACCAATACGAATCGTTCAAACTCAATGTACACTCAAAAGCACTTAATTCTTCTCCTATGGCTCGAATCCGATAATATTTATCCTGCGTCTCCGAGTTTTTGCATACTTATGAAGAGCCATTATTGTAAAGCCCTGCAATATTAATGATTTATCAAGGGCGGCCTTTAGATTTTGATTATATTTTTTTTTTTTTTTTTTTGCTGTTTTATAATTTAACACATTTGTTAATCTTATAAGGCAACATTAACGAAACTAACGTACTCCTCAGCGCTTGCACGTTATGGGCAATACTTTATCATAGAGGGCGGAGGGCGTCAGTCAATCAGACGAATCGATCGGCTAGATCGCGAAAGGAATATCATCCGTTGAATGGGCTGCTCTTGCGCCCTCCTCCAGTTCACCAAATTGCTTCGCTTATGCGCGTTAACTCGATGGACTCGGAAGAGCTTACTATTCCTATCGAGTGTGACATTACATAAACAAAGCGAATGGACTCGGCTCGGCCGCAGCCGGGAGGAGAGGACCAATCGAGTCCTCTCTCGGTGGCAATCGAAGAGCGGAATCAAAATCGCGGCGCCTCTCCGGACCGCAGCCTCGTCCTCGTCGGGGACGGACAGCCGAGATCCGGACCGGCCGGAAGACCGGGGCCGGGAGGGGGGGGGGTCATCGTCGTCGTCGCGGAGAGCCCGGCCCGGGAGCGGGGGCCGAGGGCCGAGGGCCGGGGGAGGGGGGGGGCGCGCATACGTGCACTGCGGAACGGTCGTTGAGGGAGGACTCGAGGTCGGCGGTCGATCAGTATCTGGGTCGCGGGTTTTGGCAGCCGCCAGTGCCGAGCAGCCCGAGTGCGGCTCGCGAGCCTATATATCCTCCTCGGGCGGGCTCGATGGAAAGCACTTTAGAGCCCCGGAGCCCTGGCCAAGGGCTCGGCCGCGAGGCCCCAGCCGGGAGGGGAGCCGGCAGTGGTGCGAGCCCGAAACCTCCTGCTCTTCTTACTCCGGCTCGGCCCACGACTCCCCATTACTCCTCCTGCATTAGTCCTCCTGCTTTATTCGGTCGGTAGCCGCCGACCTTTGGAGCTCCTTCCTTCCTCCCTTGCAAAAGCTTCCGCGGCCGTACTTTCAATGCCCTTTGCCGCCTTTGGTGTGCACCAACGTTTTGGCGGAGATAAGCCGAGGAGGAGCATATCTTTGAGCCCGCGAGCCATCGATTTCGCCTTTGAGAACAACCATTTTTCTACAAAAGCAACGGAGCCACTTTCGATTACTTTGAATTTGGAAGCTTTTCACTGTGCACTTGCGTAAGGATCAAAGCCAGAAGCTTGAAATTGCATCAAGGTCTAAATGCATTTCCAAAATGCGCTTTATTCGCGAATAAAGCTCTCGGCAAGGCCTCCTCGCAATTACGTGTTCGGTTATAAATTAAAGTGTCGGCGAAACGAATCCTCGTCCCGCAGACTCCCAACGCGGATATATGTATGAGCTACGGCCGAAGGAGACTCGTGTTCGCGTGTCCCATCTCAGCGAGTATCGTCGTGCACGAGTAGTCCTTGTTCCGCACCTCTGCGTTTCTCCGGCGGCTCATGATCGGTGCGCGTCATCGGCCTGCTTTAAGGCCTCGATAATAGCGAGTCGAGGTCGCCAGTCGGGCCGCCGAGGAACACCAACGTGACTGGAATTCCGCGGGGGAGGGAAAACGTGGGCAGCGAGGCATCGAGCGGCCCCCCGGAGAATCCATCCGGCGAGAGGAGCTTCGCTTAATGAGCTCCCCCTGCTCCTGGCCGGGAGGACGAAGTTTCAGCGGAGGCGCGAGGCCGATAAGCCGACCTCGGTTAAGAGATCCCGGAGCCGCTCGGAGACGCCCACGAGCGAGGGCTAAGCCTCGAGGGCTCCTCTGCCCTTCCGAGGCGGATGCCTATCGCGTAGGCACCGCCGGCGGCGAATCAGCGTCGATGCCAATCTGCGGCCGGACTCGGCTAACCGACTGCGGGGAAAATTAAGCGAGCCCGGCGACGCGATCGCAGTCCGACTCGATTGTTTCGAGGGCAGCGTCTCGCCCTCGCTCTCCCTCCCTTCCCCCTAACGGAGGATTGCTCTATTGAAAGGACTCTCCTCCCGGCGAACGAGTACAAAGGAGCCGCTCGCCCCTGCGACAGGAGCCCGCCGACGCGCACCTCGGCTTCGTAGCTTGACCTTCTCCGCGGGAGCCGCGCGGTGGCCAGTGCGCGTGCGCGATGTGCCCTAATCCCGTAACAATGGTCAGCTCGGAAAACAAAAGTACTCCTTCCGCACGGCGTGCAGTTGTACGCGCGCCTGCTCTTGCGGGCTAAGACCACGTAGGGGAAGAATGCTTTTGAATTATTCAAGGAAAATCCCACTGGCAACCCCGTGCGTCAACATATTTGCCAACATAACATGAATAATAATGACCAAACTGCTGGAGAACTTTTTACCTCCCCTTGGCGACTGTTTGCTCGAATCACACTTACCGAGCCTTCTTCTAAGACTAAAGAACCTCAATTTATAATATTGCAACATCGCTGCAATGTGTCTACCAATGTGATTACTAATAATGCAGCCACATGCGAATGGGAAATTACGAGGGAAATAACAGTGCTTCGTTTCGACAAAAATTTGTAATTATTAGGTTCGCCAGGGATATTTATGGTATTTAGCTACGTTAAATACAATCCCATTTACAAAATATTTCAATGGCTTTGCTAACAGTAAATCAATGCAGTCGCACTTAGTTGTACTTGTATGTTAATAGTTTTAAATTATTTTGCTTATATAAGCACGTTTTATCTATAAAATACTTTAGCCGCGCAAGAAAATCACCATCGTGATTTTTCATATAAATAACGTTTAAATGACTTATTGAAAAATATTGAGAATACCTCGAGCTTTATCAATTAATAAATAATATTTATAATTAATTCGATAAATTAACAATAGCATAATAATATTAAAGAGTTTTCACGATTTTAATAATAAATATATACACTTGCTCACGCATTCGTTACATACGTTTTGATAAATGCAGTGCTTGTGAAAACCGATAAAGATCGTCCCGTACTGCGATCGTAGCATTGGAAAAGCGCAATAGTACTAAGCGAATTAATTACAATCGACCGAACCTTCGGAATCTGCGATAGTGCCTACCGGGGAATTATTTGAAAAAGTACCCCCCCCCCCCGTAAGTAAATAAAAAAGGCAACGAGTGATATTTGTCGGCGTCGAGGCAGCCGCGTAATCCCTAGAGTTTCGCTTCGATCCTTGGCTGCAGCTGCTTCTGGACCATTGGAATTCCTATCGATTTCGTGCCCTCCTCTAACGACCAAGAGACAAAGACGGAATAACCAGAAATTTCTGAATTTCGGCGTAAGCGCGTCGACAAACGGCAGGCGTGCCTCGATTAATCTTTCCATCCTTCGCCTTCGTCACCTTTTTCACCTTCGTTCCTTCCCCGCCAAGCGCATGCCTCGAATCCCTTAGGTGGATTACGCGAAGCGCCACGACACTTTAATAATAGCGGCAACGCTGCCAAAATGTCGAGTCAGGTGTGCGAATTGTGTTAAGCGCCGAGGTGATCTGCTGGGGCACGAGGCCACAACCGGACTTTTTGAAGCAATTTGCGCGGCGATTTACTGCTCTCGACCCTACGCCCCCGCACTTTTTGCCCTTCTGCGCGCTTTTCAAGTACCGTGAAGTTGAGGCATGCGAGGCTCGAGGAGTGCCGCCCTGTTCCCCTTTTCTTGTCTGAATTTTATTACGCTGCACGTAAATTGTTCCGCGAAATAATCAACATGTCAAAGACTGTCTTTTTAAAAAAAAAAAAAAAAGCTCAATTTATTCATATTGGAAATTTATTCGTATTATAAACTCTAATGTTAATTTTTTGTTAAAAAAAAGAATTGCTTTTCTTTCAAGTGAAATTAAAGCTTTGCGTGCTTTCATGCATAAAAATGACGTGAGCAGAAATTCAGATTCATTTTAAAAAATGACGTTAAGCGCTCAACTAATTACTCCCGATGATCGTTCGGATATTTGCCATTTATATTTGTCTGCGTACAACATATACGTACGCACTATTACACGCGTGCATTATAGGATTGTGTTTACAATGCACTGCATACACCCCCATTTATACAAAAGAAATTTAATGCACCGTTATTTAACGGGTTTCGATATTTCGGGTTTGTGGAATTTTATGGAACGATACGATGTAGCAATGGAGCTCTTTAAAATTATTCCTGCTACCTTCGGTATTTCAACGGATCTGCCTTTTGTTGTGAACCCAAAGGAAAAGGCATGAACTACACGTTGAAACGCTTCGTTATAAACGTAGGTCAAAAATGTAGCGGAACGGTACGAGAAAAAAAAATTAATAACCACCTCGTTTCGTATCTGACCTACTTACTCTTCTTTCTAGTGTCTTTCATCCCTAGTCCCCTCCGCCGCCGCGAACATCGTCACTCCCAGACCGAATTAAAAAAAAAAAAGAAAAAAAAAGTAAGTTTTCCAAGTAAGAAAAATGAAGATAAGAGAAGCGAGAAGGACGGAGCGTCGGGGAAAGATAACTCACAGCTTGAAAAAGAAAGCGAATCGTTAATCCCCGACTGGCTCTCGTTCCTTTTCTTTTTCCAGGCCTGTGCAAGTACATCAGAGTCGCATTCGGTCGCTACCCGCAGTCGCACGTTACACAATCGATAAGACAGGAGGAGCCTCGTCGGACAAAGTGCCCACAGATTGCCAAGATTACTGAGAGGAGCACCATTGGGAGAAACGGGAGTTAAAAAGTAGAAAGCTCTTGTTTACCAGAGGGTTTTTTCCTGGAGCCGATTCGTTAACTCCATGGCACCCGCAACTTTCTTTATCTAGGCAATGCTTCTCTTCCTTCTCCGTATTTTCTTTATTACAACTCAAGCTCGGCCACTCGATCTCGGCTCGAGCTTCAACATTCGGTTCCAAAGTTGACGAATGACCTCTATTTATTTCCCCCCGCCCCCGCCCTTCTGCCCCTTTCTGCCGCAATCGCTTCCATTATTTTATACTATTTTGAAATTATAATACTGCAGCGACAAAGTTAAAATATATTATTTAGATTTGCATCGATTTTCTATTTAATTTACGAGCACTTAATCGACAAACCTTGGATGGAGATGTTTTTGAGAATAAAAAATTCATCGGTTATTTCGTCGATTCGCCTTAAACTATTCCTCCTCGTGGGTACTTTCTGCGCAAAGAATATTTTTGTCCGATTACGGTACAATGGCACATAAATTTTATTCTAATAATACTTGACTCTTGGATATTTGCATAAAAAAATGGTTTAGACAATCTAAACGCTACATCGGTAATTGGGTTAGATAATATTTTTATTCAAAGCTAATGTTGTAAAATTATATTTTAACAATAAATTTATCGATGAATGGTTTGATAAGCACACCTGGATATAAAATTGATTTTTTTAATTATTTACATTATTTGTATGATGTAGCAATATGTAATATTAAATAAACAATTAATTGCCAATATAACGAGCACGAGAATACCAAAAATAATAATTTTCTTAATAGAAAAATTAATGACTAACCTAATACTTTATATCAACATATTAATATTACAATGTATATAAAATGTATTAAATTTTTGTAATATTTACTTATAAGTTATACTCTTTATTATTGGGCTATTCTAACTCTACTTTTATATTAAACAGTAAAAAAGTTATGGATAATTTAATCTGAAATAATAATTGGTTTATCAACTGGCTCTAAGTTCAACGGATTTCAACTAAAACTTGAACCGGAGACTGAAATATTCAATTATGTTGAAATCAACTCCATTGTAATATCTTTTCCATTACCAATCAACACATTGTTAACTTATTTTCTAATTTTTTTACCTCTTTAACCTACTACAATAATTCAAAGTATGAAGCATAGGTAGAAGTGCTTAGTCAAACTTGTATCAAATGCCAGTGTGTATATTATATCCATTTATATTTCTCTGTACCTATTTCTTTGGTTTGACGCTTTAATTCGATTGCGAAAAATAAATTTCTCGCTCCCACTACGAAATATAAAATAGAAAAGGACGTTTAATTACGATCAGCCATTGTGATTAAGATCGACTACTGTTCACTACGAAAGTAGAAGATTGAAAGAAAACCTTGATAGAAAGTATCTCAATATTTAAGGCAAATAATAATAATAATAATAATAATATCTTTTTTATTTGCATAAATAATGTATTAAAAATTAATGAAAATACAGTTGCGAAAATCAGAGCTTAAAGAGTTTTCGAATAGCTTAGGCCCTGTCGCTAATTTGAAAAAATTGCAATCAAGTCACACAATGTAACATTTAACAAATTGATGAGTGATCTTTAAAATTTAGTCGGATAACTATACGAATGAATGTCCTGGTAGAGGAGAAATTAGTTCACCTACTCGGCAATATATATATAAGTAACTTCCCTATCGTACACACAATGTCTCGGTATAACTTGTCTCAACGCCTATGCACCCATACGTGCACAACCACATCATACAGCCTCCGAAGGTTCCTGCAGCTACTAAATCGACTCTGTCTCTCTCTCTCTCTCTCTCGCCTCTCCCCCCCCCCTTACCCCTTCTCACTCTATGCTCCTGCTTCCGCAATTTTCCTGGAGCTCGCGAAAGGGGTCGATATTACGGGCCGTAGAGATAGACGTCATGGTCCAACCTACCTCGTCTTCTCTGACGCTCATCCATTATGCTTTACCGACTGAACGCCAACTTTATTATTTATTCGCAAAGTCGAAAATATGCAACGATTTGTAGCTTCCATCGCCTGAGTGTCCATTTTCTTAAATTTTGCTTGCCTATTTTTTGTTTTATCAAGGATATTCGAGAAGACGATATGACGGTGATGATAAGGTGAAAGATTCCGGTGCTTAGAGCTAAAGTTTATTGTTATTTTCTGAGCTTGACTGTCTAATGGAGATTCGATTTCATATACGTAGTATTCGGTCGGCGAGTTTAAACCAATCGAGCTCGTCGCTTCAACCGATTCTTAAAGATAATCATCGATTGTATTAATAAGTAGTATTAGACATTTTTTTCTCACTAAATACGCTTTCAAGTTGAAAAAAGCTGATCGAAATACAATCCGATAAACATAAAGAAAATGAATAAGGAATTATAGAAATTATAGGAGTGCATTATATACAATCTGTCTTACCGTAAGGATATATTAAAAATTGATCATGATATTTAATTACTAGTTAATCATTGCAATATTAAAAAAAAACAACATTGAATGTTCAAACGAGTAAAAAAAAATTACTTTTTATAACTTTATTGGAGGATAAAGCCGAGTGCATTGACATTGGCACAATCAATTCTTTCACATTGAAATTTAAGATGTTCATTTGATACCGTTGTTTTTCATCATTTCTGAATCAACATAACTTCTTCATTCTTATATAAAAATTTTTGTTTTTAAATATTTTATTCTCCTTCAGTTACATTTGATAATAAAAGTATTATAGTTGTATTGAATTATATTAAGTTTTGTGAAATAACATTTGTTGAAATATTACATTAAGCTCCCTGTACTCGTCATTGCCTTTAAAATTGCTTATTCTATTACAAGCAAGACATAAACTTTGTCGGTCAGTTGTAAGAAACATTCAAAGTAGTATTTAAGACGCATTATTAAATATAAATTTTTAGGTCCCTATAGACTGAGTAGATTTACGTAAAAATTACACGTGCAATTCACTCAATTACTGATCCAATAATGTTAATATTAATATAAGCAAGTTGTTCAGTAGCTGTAAATAAATTCCCAATAAATATTTTATTTAAAATTTTCATTCATTATGCGGATTTGAAAGGAGTTTATTTTTTTTTTAAAAAAATATTTTCTTTTTACGAAGTTTTGCATTCATAAAACTTTTTATAGAAAAGAATCTCGCGTAATATAAACATTTTCCAATATTTTTTTTTGTTTAATTTTCAGAAAGGCTGATAACGTTTTGTTTATCATTTTTAACTATGTTTTAATAAATAATTACCTAATGAAATATATACTGGTTATAATTCAAATTTCAATCTAAGCAATAATATTCTTTAGTTCACAAACATAAATGTATATTTTAAGTGTTAGTATATTCCAAAAATAAGTATGTTTATGTTAATATAAGTTTATACTTATAGTAACAAAGTATTCAAAACGAGAAAAGGCTTGTACGACGTTTTAATTTTTATAGGAGTTTTTGTACTCAAATAATACGTAATTAAAATTACAACAGAAAGCTGTTAGCTATTCTTGTGTTAATGAGCGATTATAAGTTGTTTTCGACCTTTTTGTATATTAAATGAAATGTATAATTTCAATTATTTTGTATACGAATTCTAAAAGGAAATCGTTTTTACAAAAGTCTACGAAAATTCTAAACGTAATCTTTTCTTCATTAATTAGTAGTATTTATTAAAATTTTGTTCCTGCTTAAAGTATGAAATCACATTTTTTAGTAGACTACGTAACATGATTTACATTGTGTAATGGCATGTATATTCAGATATATTAAATGTATTCGGATTGATTTTCAAAATTAAAATCGTTTTAAAGATACGTACGATCAAAAAGTTTTTATGAACACACAAATGTTACTTAATTTACTTTCGATCGCTAATTATTTAAATAATTTATGCATAAGAGTATATATTTTTAAATTAAAAAGCAGTTAGTTCTAATAGCATTTAAAAGTCCGGCAAAGTAATAACAAAACTTAAAAAAATAGTGCTTAATATATAAATTTTTTAATTTATAAATGCCATAACTATTTGTCTATTCTTATTTTTATGTTGCAATAATTGATGAAGTTTAAGTATATCTTGTGAAGTTTTTTTATTACTACAGTTTTAATATCAAGGCGAAAGCAGAAAATTGACATACCTTGACATTTTTCACATTTATCGAAACACATTGATCAAGATTTTATTAAATTCCATTTTAAAATCTGAATAAAATTAATATTAAATTAAAATTATAAATGAAGCGTATCTCATACATTCTGCTTTGCTTTTTTATTATAGTGCAATGCACATTTCCATCTTCAATATTAATTATAAAAACAGTAATGAATTTTTAACAAAACTCTTACGTATAATAATTTTTTGTAATCTCTCTTTGAGAAAGTACTTTATAGAAAAAAATTAGCAGTACAAGCAGACAACGTATATAAATAAATAAGTTTACGAAGCAAAAATATTTATTGCAGAATTAAAACATAATTAACAGTTTAAACTCACGTAATATCGGTGTTGCAATGGCATGTCGTCTTCACTTTTTGATTAATCTCAATTTAAGTTTCCTTTCTCCGTCCTTGGAAAGTCTAACGTAATCTAACGCAGTCCTTTCTGCAGTCCGGCATCTTCCTCTTAAGCAGGACAATCGGAATTCTCTGTATCATTTACTGCAATCCTATTGCTTTTTTCACTTTTCATTAATGGCTTTTATATAGAAGTCATGTTTATCAATGTTAGTTCCTGACATTCCGAACTGTACCTGAACTTGTACTTCTGAGGCTTATCATCGAAGGACGAATACCATAAATAACTCTTATTATTCTTTTTATACTATGGTTCCATTTTTTATTAGCGCCTCTTTTCATATTCTTGTTTTAATTCGATTATCTCGTTATCTCGCTAGTGCAGCATTTTCGTGCCCTCTTCATTTGCTCCTTCAATTTAATAAAGGTAGTTGGTAGTTAATTTTTTTCACAAGCCCTGTTACGATACAAAAGAATATAAAGCTTCGAATAGAGGCTTTTGTTATAAGTAAGAAGAGGATGAACAATTTTCAGAATGTATAGATCGTAAGCCACGAAGATAAGAGCAAACTTCAAAGAGCTTAAAAACAAAATTGCTTAACTCACTTTTACACGTACAGTATTCTCTTTGAATAATTATTTTATTGTAAAATTAATTATTTCACGGTAAATAAGACTTTTAAATATAAGTTTACAAGTCACTGATTTTTAATCAATGCGTTCAGATATTTAATCTTGCATTGTTGTTTTAGAAGACATCCATACAACAATCTACTAAATTCGATTCTTGTAACCTTGGGATTCTTTGAGCAACGTATCGTTTTTATATATATTTGTTCTGATTAAAAGTATATTTAATAATGCAATTGAAGAATCTACAACTTTTCAATAAAGAGGCTAATTTAAGAGACCAGTTGATTTGGATGATTGTTTTGTTCACAATATATTGTTAATGTTTAAACGCAGAATAAAAAATTCAGTAATCAGCTCGAACAGAGTACATAAAAAATTATTTAAATATTTTTTTACGTAAGAAAAGAATTTAAAAAGGGTAAAACAATTGTGTATAGTTGCTTTTCATATCTCTTCTTTGTATCTCGCTCTCTCGTATATATATATATATATTCTATTGTATTCATGTTTCTCCTTGCTTTAATGCTAAGTTCATTATCGCTAAGGGATAATGCGAAATCACCAGACTAAATTCACAAAGTCTGACAGCTAAAGCATCGTAATAATGGAAACATTTAGCGGTGTAATTCCGGTACAAGGATTTCGTTCAGTCGCTGATGATTGGCCTTTCGCAACGATAAAGGTGCGCGAAATGTATAAAATAGCATGCATAAGCATATAAATGCAAAAATATAATACAATAATAAATAAACAATTGGGAGTAAAAGCAGCAAAGGCATATTAGAGTATACGTCTGCATGTACACTATCCTGAATAAGCAAATAGATGTGTTCACCTTCATTGATTTCGTACATGAAATTTTAATGCCAGGCCGGCCAAAGATCGAGCTTATTAAAATTAATTAAATCAAAGGTAAGAAAAGTGCAGAATAGACGACGAGCTAAGCCTGGCCGATCAATGAGGAGGATTCTAGATTCACTATAAGGCCGAGCTGGTTCAAAGGAACAAAATATCTACTGCACTGAAGATTAAAACCGAGGGACGAGCGTCGTTTGAGTCGAGCTCGTCAAATTCCCTCCCTCGTCTGGGGGTTGGGGGGTGGGGGTAGTCAGGGTCGCAACGCGAGCGCACAGAACGGCTCTCCGGCTCACGGCTTCGGTGCATCTGCGGCAGTCCAACTTATCCCGAGAGCAGGCTCGACTGAGTTTTCGCGTCTCGGCCCCTTAGCCTGGGAAAATGGGCTGCCGCTGCTGCGAAGGGGCGAAAGAAGCTTAGCCCGAGGAGGAGACTCGAGTGTGAGCGTAAAAATGTCCTTCCTTTTTCTTCCGCGCCTCGCCTCTTCCTTCCTTCGACTCCTGCCCGCGGGCGCGAATTTAATTTTAACTCTCGATGCCACAAATAATATTCCGCATTTTCGACCGGTAACCGAGCCCCCCCCCCCGCCCTGGATGGAGCCTAGCCGGAGCCGCAGGGACCAGCAGTGCAATGCCGAGCGCAGCTTTTCGGCCGGCAATAAAAAGGCACTAAACTTAAATTACGCACTAGGCCTCGACAACACACACACACACCCCCATACATACATACATATACATATACTTTTATACTGTGCGCGCAATTTCATTAGTTGCGTAATCACTGTTATTATCAGTAATTATTTAAGATGGAATACGCGTCCGTTTAGCCAACTGAACAATGGTCGTATATATGCGTGCAGCAAAAAGCGTCACTTTACTGCAGTCGTTAAGAGAATACCATTGTAAAAATATAAAGCGTATGAATAACTAAATCAAGTTAACACCGCTAAGGAATAATTCACCCTTTATCTTGATTTATAGCTTACTTTAATCATTAAAATAACACGATTTACTCAAAGCAGAAGTTGCTGATTTTTATTTCAATTGCTAATATTTAAAACTAAACTACCGCGTAAAATAAATACGATGCCTTTCATCTTTGAAAAAGAAAACATATTTAGAAGAATTCATTTTTGGTTATTCGATTAAAAAAACGATTAAAATAATATAGTGAAAGACATTTTTACGTGACAATTTGAGGATTAATCTCCATTCTTATATATATATATATACATCTGTCATTTTCCTCAAATTTAAAAGAAAACTGCTTTAAAAAATTATAATTAGTACTTCAAGTATTTTTATTAATGAATATTATAAATAGATATATCAGATGAATAAAATGCATTTCTCGTCGATTCGACTTAGTGCAAGTTACTAAATCAAATGCACTACTATTATTTTGAGGTATAATTAGTACCCTATTTAAATTTTAATAACATCAGGTATTAATTATGGAGCATTATGATTGGAGATATTGTTTTGAATAATCATTTTCACTGATTTTAAAAAAAATGAGTGACAAATTAATACAAATCATGTTTTTAAATATTTATACAGAAATTAATTCGTATGATTTCTGAACCAACTATAATACGTGTCTTCCAGGTATAAATGTAACCATAATATATTTTTGATTATTACAAATGATGACTATCCAATGTATTAAGTATTAATAACCTATAAGAACTGCTTATCGCATTTTATCTTTTAAGTCAGTCTTAGATTTACTATGATTACACCGATAAGTTATGTACAATTTCACCATAAATATTATAACTTACGCTGATCAATATTTTATCATTTTGAAAAAAAAAAATGATTATGATTAGATATTAAAAATACATTCTTTAAGTAATAAATAAGAGTAAAACAAAAAATCGTACTTAAGTATTAATAAAAACCGATCATGTCAAGAAATTCGAATAAAAATACACTTGCGCAAGTTCTAAGTAATACTATACTTTATACAATCAAGAATTTGTATAAAATATTATTTTTAGTGTGATGTTGCTTCCGAAATCAAGAGCTTAGATTCTCTGATATTAAATAATACAATTAATAATCTGATTGCTTAAAATCACTATAAAATTATAACATTTAAATAACACTAACATTTCCTTTCAGCATTTAAAAGTAAAACGTATTGTTTCGTGACAATTTTGTTAAAAAAGAAGTTTATTTTGAATTCAAATATAGTGAGTTATAACCTTGAATGTATTCAGAAATAACAAGATTAAATCAATTTTGATAATCAAATATTAAAAGAAAAAAAAAATAGTTTGATACGAGTAAATACTTCATAGTTATATAATCTTTTTGGCACTTCATGAATCTTGTATAATGATTCACATATAATAATGGTTAGATATGATAATAAAGCATTTGATGCGGTATATTTAATTTACCGATTTACCATTCCTGAACAGTAGCAATAAGAATTAATATGTTTAATTTTTTTAACTAAACTCATCGGTACATAAGATTAAATGACCAATTTTATACCTACAATAGAACTATAAATTATTCAAACCTAAGCAATTTTTTATTTAATTACATTGAACATTATTTGAAACTAGTATCATTGTAATTATAAAAAGACTTTTCAAAAGTAATTTTAAATGAAAAATGTCAAAATAAATATTAATAACTTCTCAAGTACGATAAAGTAGATGTAATTAGTATTGATAAAAGACCCAAAACAATTTAGACTTCTTAATCATGAGCTTTATGTCAGGCTTTATCTCCTGATCGATCAAAAATCAATTAACATTTTCAAATACGACAGGAACACCAACCTTTACCGATAGGAATGAGTCTAGATAAATAGATTAAAAAATAGAATGAAAAAGTAAGAGAGCGCGAAAATGAGACAAAACGAATGAAAGAGCACGGAGATTTAGAGAAATGGAGAAAGAGTATAAAATTTGGTACATCATAATTCATAATCGTTGAGGACGCGATTGTTTCTCCATTGAACTTCTTGAGTCAAGTATTCCGCTAATATCGGGATTCTCTCATTATTTTCCATTTTTTCTTATGCATCGTTTTATCCATTCACTTTTACTCCTTTGCAGAATTATAATATCGGGTCACAAAAACTCGTATTTGGCAGTAGACCATAACTCAGGCGCGCAAGCCTACAGTTTACGATGAACGAATTCCCTTCGCCTCTCGCAGTGTTTCTCTGCACATGTATATATATAAATAAATATATATACATATACATATACATATCTTTATCCTTCTATTTCACCAAAAAATGATTTATCGTAATAGTATCTTGAGGATCGTTCCGTGAGTCCACTCTCAGGGGCTGCTGCGCTCTCAGACGCATTAGCCTTCAGTCCCTTCTCAACTTTATAACTATCTGAAGGGAAAAAAAAGTTCAGCTGACGAATGAAAATAACAACAAAGGAAACCCTATGTACGCTTGTGTAGTTACAAATATATAATGAGCTTTCGATTGAATTTTCATTTGCCTGGAAACTTTCTTTTTAAACGGGTTTGATATTTCTTTTACTGCTATTACGTCTGCTTTTCTGCATGTGTCAGTTACCCTTTATGTGTCAGATTAATTTTTCACTATCTTTAAGAGACTGGTTAAATTTTTATATTGAATAATCTTTCTTGGATAAATGATTTTTGTAATGAACTTAATTACTTTTTATGCCTACTATAAAAAAGTTATCAAGTAAAGCTAATGAAATGTATTATTATTTTAAGACATGTAAAGATTGAAAGTGCATTTCAATTAGTCATCCAATTCAGACAATATTATTCACTAAGAAAAGTGTACATAAATGTATTTATAATCCTTTCACACTTGTATTTGCATCGGAAAAATGTAATAAAAATAGTTTATATTATATAATAGTATGTGAAAACATTTTTTATCAATGTCACCAAAGAGTAACGATTTTCATTTGAAATGATGCGCAATTTCATTTTTATTTTCTATTTAAAACTCATAAATGCCTATAGTCTTATTAGATTTTTTTTTAACAAAAGGCAATAGCATTATATAGATATTTATAATTTTTTAAATATAGTAATAAAACATACTATTGATAATTAAATTAATAATTTAAATATGATCGAAAACAATCAAAACAATAAGAAAAAAATTACTAAAAGAATTACTTATAAAAATTAATAAATTACTTTGAAGAAAATGTTGATTAAGTCTACATAATAGTTACATTTTAATGGTAATGTCAAATAATTTTTTATTGAGTGAAATTAATCAGAAAAATTACCTACATACTTGATATATATATATATATATAATATTGATGAGCCAATGCAACGTTTGCAACCCGTTCATTATAGTTTTTTGCTCATCCGAAGAAATAAGTTTGTGCGTAAGCAATTCGAAAAGTTTCAATCTCTCATGTATCGCTTTTAATATTTATTTAAGTTTTACATAATCTCTATTAGTGTGAAAACCTTAAATTCATAGTTAGCTACTAGATAAATTTGAAATCTTAAGAAAAAAGTCCAAGTAACGCTTAAATTATCGATGTTTACTATCAAATAAAAAGTCGAACACCAACAATTTTCAGAATTCTAATAAATATTTGAATGTTATTTTTGTAGTCGAAAATTTCATTATATAATATATATATATATAATTGTAATAATTATTAATAATAAAAATTCGTCTTGTAATAATCAAATTTACGCTGAAATAAAAACAAATTTATTTGGCTGGCTTTTCATAAGTGAAGAGATTTTTTGAATTGACATAAAAAGTGATATGTATTTTTTCAAGGCTATTACATCTAAATATATCGATTGCAATGATTTATATGATTATACTAATAAATCATAGTATAAATTAAATTTACATTCATTAAAAATATATTTTTACATGAAACTTTATGTATTATGAAAAAGTGTCTATTAATACATTAATATTTTTATGCTTATTATAATTTTAAACTATATAATCTACATTTTATTTAGATATTTATGTTAAATTATTTCAAATTATTTAGATTTAATAATCAAAATAGTTGCTTGTAATAATTATAACGATTTCTGTTATGAAAATTATTCAAAATAAATTTGTTTGTAAAGTTATTCTTGATTATTTGATGCGATTAGATTTTATTTTATTCAATAAGTGTTTTATTTTGATAATATAATAAGAAATATAAATTAATAATTAATGTATATTAAATTGCAAAAGGATCCTGAAATTCAAATTAATTATATATTTTTTACATTAGTATATATTACGTGGTTGAATGTTTTATCACATAAACGCATAAAATTCACGTATACAAATTACAAATATACCATGTGCTTTAAACTCCGATGAATGGAATGTAAAGTTAATGACACGATGTACGTGTTAATTTCTAATTTCGATATATTGCTCATTATAATTTTTAGGAGTAATATATATATATATACATATATTGGACAAATTATTTTGATTTGTATGTATTTTATCAATGCTCATTAATTAACAACAATTATTTTCAAAAGGTTAATCGTAAATTAGTTGTTGAAAAATTGAAAATGTAATTATTAAGTACAATAATCAAATATATTATAATGCTTAAGCATACATAATTCTTTTGGGAAGAGGGAAAATCAATTTAATTTATTAGTAATATTAATAGTGATATTGATGAATAAATACTAGTAATATTAATAGTGATTTTGATTAACTAATATTAGTACACTTCCTTACTTTATGTGCATTTCGATATTTACTCGGATATTAAAATGACACAATGATGAATAAAAGGTAAAAATGGATGTTCTTATTCTACACTTTGGTTATTTTCGCGTAGGTAGCGACTAAATCTCCGGAATTTATGAGTCCGCGTAGACTGCAATCATGCCTGCACGTATTGTGTCGTTTTGTCCTTTTGGATCAGCCGGTTTTATTTATCGTATATTTCATTTTTCTTTCCTCTTATAGGCGGTTAGTATACCTCGATGTAAGAGATTTCGCTTACTTAAAAGGTTTCTGAATGCAGTGACAATATATAGTGTTTGTCAGTGTGCTTTGAAACAGCCAAAGTGATTTAAAATTCATTCGGTTCCATTATCGTAACAATATCATATCAGTGCTTCCTTTTTAATTTCCTGCATGTATTATAAGATATTAAGATATTGATATTTTCGAGGTATTTAAATGAGATGGTAATTTTATATGTTTTTTTTTTCTTTAATTTGTAGACTACACTATTATATTACCTACAATTTAATTAGAAGGACAATTATTTAAAAAAGTTTTTAAATAATTAAAGAGCTTAATTGTCATAAAGAAGCAAACACGGAACAATTTATGCATAAATTTCAGGACTAGATATTGATAACGATCTTAAAACAATGCTTTGGAAAAACGATAAAAGATTGCAGCAACAATTTTTTACACGATCTTATTTAATAAAAATATTGCATTTCGTGGACAAATGTATCCTTAGCGTAGAAATTATCCGAAGTTGTAGCGAAAATCAAAGATGTATAAAAGCCTATATAGTTATAAAATGTACTTGTTCGGATTATTATTGTGAACCCTAATTGGCAATAATAATCATGTAGAAATATCAGTCTTTAATTACTCACTTAATAAATAAGGTCTATGAAAAACTTAGATATATACATAAATCTGAAAGCCAGTTAATATTCAAACAAATTTTTTTTATTGTATCATAAATAATTTTTACATCGATAAAGGTTGTACACTCTTTAAAGAAAATCATACTAGTATCATAAGTTTGGATAATTGAAAAAACGTCAATGCATACGCGAGTACAAAAAAAAACAGTAAATTTATACCACCAAATAGTGTATAATCACGAGAAAAATATTTTTGAATCTCCTACTTATAATATCCTGCTAGTTTGGTTAATATCGCTCGTTCACCATTGTAATCGGTAAACGCGCATAAATATTTCGTAAGCTGCGAGCATCGCGTAAAAGTGTTCCGACGGAAGAAAGTGGAAAAATCTACGCACGCAGTCTATCAAAGCTATCAATTCGCTCCTAATATTAAAATTGAAAGCGGGGCGAATTCGCGTTAGCACTTATACCTTACTTAAGATATTCCTCTCGCCGAGTAGAAGCAAATTAAAAAGGCTGACACGAGTCGGTGTAATGGGGGGGGGGGGACTGAATCGAATGCTCGACGAACGCGAGGCCGGCTCGAGAAAAATGAAGGAAGAAGAGTCGGTGGAAAATAACGCGAAGCAGCTCGGGCCGCTGCCGCGAGAGAGACCGTAAATAGACGCCGGGCGAGTGGACGCCGTCTGCGAGGCTCGCACCGCATCCCAGATCGAAATAGGCAAAAAGAAGGCACTTGGACCGAGAGCAGGGCGAAAAGTGAAATGAGCCGATAGAACGAGACCGGCACTCGAGCGAGGTTCGCAAGCGCGATTCGCCTCCTAGTCCGAGAGTCTCGCCTCGTCCGGGAATTCGAGGGAGGAGCCTCGGAGGCTCGCGGCCCTCGCAATTTAAGTATCCCCCATCCGGAATCGAGGCCAATGCGAATAAGCGCGCTCTTAACGCGATGCAACTGACCGACATCGAGACGTGGATTTTACGGTAATGCGGTTAGTCCGGGGCCAAGGACCTCGGGCCAAACGGCCCCGATGAAACTCCCTTAGCCCACGAAAAGCCCCTTTTTCCTGTATCGACCGACTCGTCTTGTATCAATCGGGTTCGCGCGGAGCTAACGAGTCGCTCTTCCTCGAGAGGGGCATCATCGAGCAGCGGCCCGATCCGACCGAAATTCCCAGGCCTCGCTCCCCAGGACTGCTCCCAGTGGGTCTCGCAGACGCAGTCGAGGGCCTCCTTTTTCCTGCACGATAACGCCTCGCTAA
The DNA here is from genome assembly GCA_018907135.1 of Kradibia gibbosae. Taxonomy (NCBI): domain Eukaryota; kingdom Metazoa; phylum Arthropoda; class Insecta; order Hymenoptera; family Agaonidae; genus Kradibia; species Kradibia gibbosae. Next base: position 9,487,796 of record JACCHX010000001.1, on the reverse strand, counting down.
TCGTGATAAAAAGCCGCTTGCTTGACTCGCCGGGACAACTGCATGGGAAGCACCGGCGGTACCGAAGCCACCCACTCATTTCTAAAAACAATATCGTTTAGACTCGACGAAAAAGCAGCGATAACGAGATGGAGCGAGATTTCAGGCATTCTTTGGCTTTTGAGCCATTTGAGGGCTATTTCAAGTCCGCGGTAGCCGTTTTTATGGAATTCCTTTTTAAAATCCATCGGCGAGGGGCAACGTGTAACGCCCTCGGAAAAAAATTCCCTCGCCACGTCTTTTGTTTTCCGCTTTTGAGCTAAGTGAGCATTTTTTCTGCAAAAAGCTATCGCGGCCAGCATTTTAGAGCCGGAGGAAATATTATTTTGTGCCAGCCAGTGGTGCATGCATCAAAGATGAAATTTTCTTGCCCCGCCAACCAGTCGAAAATCCGATGACCCGAGCAACCTCCTGTAATTAATTATTCCCTATTGGTACTCTTGAGTCGTTTACTATGCTCGAGTACCGTAGCGCTCGAGTATAAGGAAATCCTTATGTAACAGCGCAATCTGGAGCACAAAAGTGCACTCTACTAATACAGAGTAGCATGATATTACTACTACCACTACTGCTACTGCTGCTGCTGCTACAACTACAGCTAATATTCTATACTACTGCAACTCCACAAATATTTGTCTACGTACCTGCTGCCTTCACCTAAGCACTCGAAGAGGTGACCGTTGGCTCTAGACTCTGCTGAATCTCAGTCCCTCGTACTTTTCAATTTTTTTTTTTTTCTTTCTTTTTTTTGATTCAATTCAAATTCATTTAACTTTCGATAGATGGCTCGATACGAAGAAGTCCTCTCATTCGGAAGATATTAATTTTCTTATTAGAATGCTTAAAGCCTGCAACTCCTCAGTCTCTTATTACAAAAGAATGGGAGATTTTTTCAAAATTAACTTCACCTGAATACTATCACCTATGACTCTGTTAAATTATTGATATCAACGTTAAAAGGATATTTGTAATAATTGCACACGATTTATATACATATATATATTTATACATATATATATATATTCGTGATTAAAATCGATAAGAGTCCTCGTTTCTTTTAGCTTCCAAAGGAACAATTACATTTTATCATTTATTAATCACAACTCCTTTGATTCTTAAAATTACTTTATAATGAAAAAACAAGAGGTATGAATACACTTACAGGATTTTTAAATGTAGTAAAAATATAAAGTATAATTGCAATTCTTTGCAAAAATGTATCCGATGGCTAGCACAAAATTAATATAACCGTTGATATTTTTAACATTTACCAATGTCTAACGAGGTAAATGTGTTGAGAATAAAATGAAATAGAAGGATCATTTTAGTATTTTTTCAACATTACCGTTTTAATGCATTTCATTTAGAAAGATTTAATTAGTTAGAATTACTACTATTTTAATAACAAATTCATCCATCATAAGAAAGGTAATAAAAATTGATTAAGTCATGAAATTACAATAATATAAACTTGTATTTCAATCATTACAAAATTAAACGTAAATTACTATAATTGAGTTGAAATAATCAATGCTACTCTAATAAACGCATATAATATATAAATTGTATAAAAAAAATCATCGTGTCGTTTAATGATTCTCATTAGTGTACGTAGCGATATAATTTGAAATTTAATCAGATAAGAACATACGTATACTGATTTCAATTTCCAAGTACTAAATAATTGTTTCTTAAAATTTCATTAAAATTCATAATCTGATCAGCTCGTATTTATCATGTTAATTAATTCATAACACTCATAGATAATTTATAATGTAGAGTGAAAATAATTCTTGTTAAAAAAATACTTTTATAATACTATCTGAAGTTTTATTTAATAATGATATCATTCAACGCTTACACATTTCAAGTTCAAACGTATACTTTGTATTAATATATCTGGTATCGAGTCCATCAAATTTCGGCTATACAGATAAAGATTAGTATACAGACACTAATGTTAAGAATTTTTTACCAACGAAAATGATATTATTATTCGTTTAAAAAAAAATGCTTTCAAAGTAAAATATTTATTATAGCTATGTAAAAATTCGAATACGTAAACCTACTTTACTTTACTTTATACTTTGAGTATCGAGAACCTGGATTTTATAGCTAAAATTTGAAATCATAGATGATTGAATATAGATAAAAAAAATATTGAAACTTTAGTATTGTGTAGAATAATGGTATCGTCGATTCTTAAAAATCTATCAAATGCAAATTATCGAATACAAATTACATCGACTAAATACTCGAATAAATAAGAAATATTATTTATTTTTTTGTATTCAATTGCTATTTAAATTATTTAATGCACTTAAATATTTTCTAACATTAAATATTAGTAATTCATTTTCTCTATGCTCTTTTAATGGATGTCGCTTTTTCCTACTATTGAATTCAAATAGAATTGCAAATTATATACTTTATAACTTTTGAAACATTTTTGCTTTTCACTGTAATGTCAGTTCGAAAGATAAGCATTTAGTATTAAAGGCAGAGTGTACTTTTCAAAAACAATTGGTGATTATCATTTACTTCAATTTTCAATTATATATTTTATCCCTTCTGAAGAAAATCAAGCGAGATTAATGTAAAGTTTCTTTCTTATTCTTAAAATGGAATTGATTAACGTATTTTGTAATTTGTTTGCAATATCAGTTGATATTACATTTGAACGCTAGATGATGGAATATAGAATATAAGATCATTCGAAGCGAAATGTAAAATGTAGCTAGATTAGCAAAATGCTCTATCCATCTGCGGTAGGAAGAAGAAATTCAAGATAAGCTCAATTCGTCAATACCATGTATAGCGACATTGAATTATCCGCTGTGCAATCAATTGTAGAAATTTTCGGCGACCAAACAATCATTCGAATGGGCATAAATTTCTTGAATTTGCACGTAATAATTAGATTTTTTGAGGCTTTTGAGGAATAGAAGTGCATAATTTAGATCTAAATATCAAAAGCATAAACACTTTATCTCTATCGTTAAATGGAGTTTGTGCGTTATCGAATTATTGAATATGACAAGAATTTCACCTCGTATAAATATATAACTCGGACGCGCAAGTCGTTTGTAAAAAGAAAAAAAAAGAAGCACGAATAAAATCTTATCGAAGGTCTTTGCCATCCAATTTAATAACCTTTATAATATTTACTAATCCTAGTTAATCGATTTTCACATGAAAAACATTTTTTTCGCAAGCAGCAGAGAGACAGAATAAATATTGGTCTAGTAATTTTATCACCCCGCCGGGGCTATACGCATACATTTATTATGACTGTACACATTTATTTTGATTGCGCTCGTGTTTTTTACTTTCATACGAAGTATCCGAGCCTGATTATTTTAACTAGTTGGCTCGCGTACCTTCTCGCATACCTTCCAAGATGCAGCGATTATAATTATTCGAATAAAGGAAAAAGCCCGTTGAGTATCCCAGCCCGAACGGGACGTACTCGGAAACCAAGACTCGAGATGAGCATTAAACGAAGGCTGCTCCGAAATTAATACCAGACGAAATAACCTTATATATATATATACTTAATTTCTCGTTTAAATCGCCCACGGGTGGACAAAGAGAAGGAGGAAGGGCTCGGCTCGAGAAGTATTGTTGCCATCGTTTACTTTCCAGAGCACAAGTCCGAGCGTGAGAAGTGCGATAATTTCCTCGCGTCCGAGGAGGGCCGAGCCCCGCGAAACTGCCGAAATCGAGACGCTTCTGGCTGGAGGCGGTGTTCACACCTGCCGGAACGGGAGGAAATCGAGAGGAGCGGAAGTGGCAGACGCGGAAATAAAGTAATACGTTCGTCGGTGCGCTTTTACTTTTAATAGCTAAGCGGTGATCGATTGTCCACAGCCTCGCAGGCCTCGCCTCGACTGTCGCCGACTCGAGGTTAGTTTACCAGGTCGGTGCCGCCAGGCGGGAGGAAGCATCGTTGCGCCAGAATCACCCCCGGCCACGAGCCCCTTGTTCCCCCTACTAGAAAGAACCCCCCGCGTGCGTTTTTTAGCCGAGCCCTTAGAGCCACTGGCGAGGGCCGCTAAAGGCCCAGCGAGTTGCAGGAAATTCGATTTTTCCTCCGATGCGAGCGGGCGCCATTGATCATAATTTTCCGGTCGGTCGAACTATCGGAAAAACTCGTCGCAAGTATTAATTACTGCGAATCACTGTGAACCATGCGAAGAGAGCCGGACACTGCTATCGTTATTGGACCAGCGAAACAGCATCGCTTCGTAAAACAAAACCCCTAAACTTTTCCTGGAAATTTTTAGCTCCCGAAGTTCGGGCTATAACTCCTCTCGACCCTTTTTCAACAATGTCGTAAATGCAAAGTCGAATGTACTCTTTCTGCCGAAGCTGAAAGCTTTCAACTATTTTCTATCATTAAATACAGTGAATCAGTAAGTTTGAGTAAGTCGATTCTTTGTTAATGAATGTTCGAGCAATTGTTGAATCCTAACGGATGAAAAATCACTGCAGCATTAGTGACTCCCCGTGTTCGAGTGCACTTTAATACTCTCGGGGCAAAGTTTTTACTGGATGGAAGAGAGCCATTCTTTTTACTCGGTAGAGACGAATTTATCCAACTCTTCCGTCAAGATAAGTAAAAGTAAGGAGAAATAAAATCGGCCTCCTAATTACTCTAACGGCGATTACGAAATCTTCATTGAATCAATTCGCTTCCAAGGAGCAGAATGGATTTTATTTAATTTGGATGACCATTTTTTGGGGCGCTAATGATTTTTGGTTGGCGATTCAAGCCGGGAATAGGAGCTTTCGAGGGCGGGAGAGTCCCCTAGCAAAAAAGAATCAATTTAAGCACGACTTAGACAGGAGAGAGGATCGAGTAGCGGACAAGGCCGATCCGCTATGATAGTTCACGACCGAGACAAGGTCATTAAAACTCGTGCACTTTTGCTCGGTGAATAGTCACAGGCCCGAGGGCTATCGGTCGAATCGACGAGAAGAGGAAAATCCAGGAGAGAGGTCGAGGAGAGGCCACGGGCGATGAGCTAATTTCCAGGGCGGGGGACTCCAGCGGTCCAGCGGAGCCAGAAAGCCTCTCCGGATGCGCGGGGGGGGGGGGGTTGGCGGTAAATGATTAAGATTGAGCGGCACACGTACGCAGAGATCGGGCGGTTTTTTGCGAGAGCCTGCAGATGCACCAGGCGCCGAATCGCGAGCAACTGACGGTGCATCCCCCGGTTAGCCGCCCCCCGGCGCCCGGAGGGAGCGGGACGCGCGCGCGCACCCCCGCCGCCACCGCCGCCTCTCCGGGCCGCCCCCACCGCGAGCCCGCGTCGTTCGTCCCCGTCGCGAGCTGCACCGCGGCTGAGGGAGCGGGCCACCCCCCGACCTACTAGGACGTCACTGGCCGGAGACGCTGCTGCGCGCGCGACCGACGCGCCGAGGGCCTCGATCCGATCTTCGAGGGCCGCGCTTCCGGAACGCGGATCCTTACGGTTCTCCCCGCCTTGGAGGGATCCGTCCCGAGACCCTGGCCGAGATCGCGGCGGACTCTCGGCCCCGGCTGCTGCTACTGGAGCAGCTCGCGCATCGGCTTCGGGGCGATTTCAAATTTCTTTGGCCAAGCTCAAAGGCCCCTTGAGACGCTGTCGTCTCTTTAAAAAAGCCCCCGCCCCGCCTCTGGTCGCCAACCGACTCGGTGAGGCCTTCCTTCCAATACAAGTATATACTCTGTACAAAATAAATCAAGACTCTTATATTTATTCGTTTTCTACCGGTTGTGAAATTGTAATTCATTGCCATGCGCATTTTATCTAGTTAATGGACTCATTTTATCTACAACGTAGGTGCTTTCTTATTGTGATTAACAACTGAGCACCTATCGAATAGGCGACGAGTGTCCGTTCGATTCGATCCTGTCTCAAATATTCCTTATCTCTTATGACCTGCTCGATAGCGCGATCATTTTTACAGTTATACAATCTTGCCCGGCACGATTCTTTCGTTACGAAAGGATTATAACTTATTATAAGTTATATTGAAAGAGTTTTTAAGAATTCTTAATCTGACACATGAGCGATTAAGCATCGTTATTTACTAACGGCAAAGATCCAAAAACTCGTGTGTACATATCCTCTTTGTCAACTTACGAGGTGCATATAAATATATATATATATATATATACTCGTGGGCTATTGTATTTCACACTGGTGCTATTATTTCGAAATGTTCAATAATAATCCATAATTCAAACGCAGTGTGCGTCAAAATACTTGGTACAGTGAATTTTACATGTAATATTACAAGAGTTACATTATAATTTACCACGCGAGCTTATCTTTGGATTATATTTTACAGTGTTGAGCTTTCATAACACTTATAAGCCTGAATTTCTAATAAAGAATCTTAATTGTTTACGAAAGATTTACTACTGTATATAAATTATTTCCCGATATTTTTATGAATTCTATTACTATTGTATTTTATTATACTAATATTAAACTAATTTTATACAAATACTTTCAAAGATTTTTTCACATACCACAACATTCTTGTAAACAAATTCTTTATTATCGAGGAGGAATTATCAACTATAAGAATATACTGACTTTGGGGGCGAAAAAAATTTTCTTCTTATATAAATACAAAAAAATTTACGTATATAAAGGTTCAAAGCTACTTTAGCATTAAAAACATACAACAAAAAAAAATCTTTTGCATTTTACGTAACTTTCTCATTACTTTGGATAATATTTGAAAAATAACAGTCATTTTTACTCTTGTTTTAAAATTATAAATATAAAGAAACAAAATTTGTGATTTAGTTGTACTGAAGAAGTTTTGGTATCTGTTGAAAAATTTTTCACGTAAAAATTTGTGTCACTTTAATGAAAAATTTCATTGTCGTGTAATTAAAACTAATATGAATTATACAAGTTCTTCTAAGACTAACTATTATTCTGTTTTATTGTTCACGTAACATCCGAAAAATGTTAAAGAAAAGAAATTCTTAATAACAAAGGGAATCCGGTTGGAGAAAGTTTAATGAGTGAAAACCCAAGGAAATGTCAATAAAACCTTGTTCCCTCTTCAATAGGCAATTTATTTGCTAACGAGAATCCCCTTTGCATCTTTCGACCCTTGCAGCCTAAAATGCTATATATATATATATATATATATATATATATATTATTCTAAAATAATTTCCTGTGCACATCCATAATTACGTTTAAAAATAATAATATTTTTAACATTTTGAAATTGAAGAGGGTGATTTTGTTTGGTTGAATTTATAATCGATTCGAAAGGAGCCATATTTCACTTTATTTCATAATACAAATATTTTCGCTTCAGCTTTTATAAACAACGGGCATATAATTCAATTTACTATGGAGAAATTCTAATTATGAGTAGCATAAACTTTTTATTAAGGTGTAAAATGTTTATCGAATGTAATTTGCCTTTTTCAAAACCAAATTTATAACTAAATAATTTCACGAGCAACTATTACGAAATGATAGTTCAAAAATGTTTCAGATGTAAATGAGATACGAAATTACGGACGCAGAAATAAATACAATGACCTTGTTCAGTTTTATTTGATTAAATTAAGCCTGATAAATTTCTATTTTATTATTCATATTTAACTAGCATTATAGAATTGAGAGTGTTCTCGTTTGCCTCAAGTTTATCTTATATCGACTGTTGGGTGGGAGCCGGCTATGCTTCGGACCTCGTTTAACGTTCCAGTTGTGGCTTAAAAATCTTGCGGTATGCGTTTGTTTTCAATTTTACCCATGTATTTGACTTTACATAATCTGCGCGGCTTAATTATTCTTACGAGTATTATTTAGTTGGTAAAAAAAAATTTTTTTAATTTAAGCATCGACTGCAGGAAAAGTAGTTGCACAATGAGCTTTGATTCGAACTTAATGCATTTAATATCCCCCACAAACAGAACTTGCTACGCTTTTAACATTTTTATCCAGAGACAAAAAAAATTTTAATTAAAGGGAGATATTTTCAAAACTGTTTGCATTTTTATTAAAACTGCGGATAAAACGCGTTAAAAACAAATCAAAAAAACTAAAGAACCAAATCGAATGAATAAAGCTTCAAGAGATATTTAATTTACGTAAGAAGGACTTTAAGAAATACAAAAAGTATGTTAGCTTAATAAAAATCTATTTATATTTATTAAACGCGTTTTTATCGGATTAATTAATTTTGGCATTAATGTCTTTTTTTACTATAATAAGACGCAGTTTTCATTTCATGAAGTTAAAAGCACTTTATTGTTATTGAATATCATTTCCAGGGTTGTGTAATTTTGAAAATTATTACTTCATAGTTTCGTAAGAATTGGCGAAAAATCATTACCATTACAAACTGAAGCTCACATTTTTCTTTCATTTTATAATATAATTAACGCATTTTTTAATAATTAGTCAAATGTTCTTATTTAAACTAATATAAGCACTTTAAGACATAAGTTTTTTTCAATAATAAGGATGCTTATTTAAAATAGGGCAATTCGTTCTACAGGATTTTTATAACCTGAACCCGTATAGGTATATTTTATTTATTGTATTTGACGTATTATTTAAACATTGTTTGTAAGCTTATAAAAGCTATTAATTTAACTTATTTAAAAAATCCAGTATTACTTGAATAATAAAATTTAATTTACAAAATATATATTATCTTCTAATTTTAATTATAAAATGCAAGAAATTTTAACTCCTGCATTTTATCGATTATTGCAAATCAATTACTATAGAAAAAACGATTAAAAAAGTCAATTGTATTTTTTATCGAGTCTTTTTTATTTCTCTATTAACGATATGAGCGAACGTAATGAATGACAATATATTAAATAATTGCATTATACCAGTTTATTTTATTTTTTTTAAATATGAAATCAACATCACTTCAGAGACTTTAATTTATCTCAAGGTGTTTGTTAGCTTGATCTGTGACTTTTGTAATAAGTTCCAAAAAAATTGAAAAGTTGAAATGAATTTGTGAATAATAAATAACAAACAAAAAATAAAAGAAAAGCAATAATTTAGTTATGCTTAATTATGCTTATACAGTTTACTTGTCGAAAGTTATAAACATTAATTAATATCATTGTGTAAAGTACTTTTTCGGTTTATTAAGTAATATAAATATACGCTTATTATTCATTTTTATATGTAAACATTTTTTATACGGATTATTAAGTTTTTAAAAGTTTTTTCAGGGTATGTAAGACTCAGAATTAACAAAGGTACTTACAATCTATAAATATAAAAATTTTCAAATTCTGAGAAAATTTGTGTGACATTGTAAGCGTTAATTATAAAGTCATGTTTCGCTGCTATGCTTCAAATATTATATATTTAATGGAATAAAATTTGCATAAAAAGCCATCTAATACAATTTTATTAACTATAATAGTAAAGTAAGAACATGGAATTTTTAAATACAAAATAGGCTAATCCCTCATTTGTAATATTGATTATGTATTATATAAGTATGTAGTACTATTTTTCTAAAGCATCGTTACTAATCATATAGATATAAATATCTGAATAGATAAACATGTCCCTAATTTTTTTTTTAACATAAGCGAAACGATATTGTGTAATTTAATGTGTGAGATTTGAATTAAATTATATTTATAGTAAAATTACATAGTTTATATATCCTTTATTACGAAAAAAGCTGCTTTAATCATTTGTCTTATTTTTTTTGTCTAATAATTTAAGGTGAAAATTTTATTCTTTCTTATATCAGCTCAATCTTTCTATTTTCAATCTAAAATTTTGAAAGTCTGTTTTTGAATGTTTAAAGTTTCACTCGAGCTTTAGCAGGCTTTACTACTTCGGCTTTCGTACCTTTATCTTAATCTTTTCTCACCGTATTTTCATTTTTTCTCGTACTCTTTTAAGTAATAAAACCACTACGGTTTTATAAACTTAGTAGAAAAAAATTCTTTAGACTTGATGCAGCAGCTGATACAACTTTTAATTACAGTAATTGCAAATCTTTACTATCGTACCTGCGTCCAAATAGGAAAAAAATAACAATTTAAAAAAGCTGATCAGTACTACGAAATAATGTTTGTTCGTGTTTATTCATAGTTATTTTTATTGTTTTTTTTATCTTGATAGATTGGTTTTAAATTAAAAGATACTACTTGTGTAAAATTGTTAAATTTGAAAAGTTTAAAAATATTCAGTACGAGGCTTCATTTTTTTCCGAATTAGATTTTCGCGGAACCTCTTTGGAGTTCTGCATCCGTTTATAAGCCACTATTTTAAAGAATGCATTTTTTTCTATAATTAAGTTTTACGATGATTAAAAAAGTAAATTCTATTCTAATTCACGACTCAATTATTCATAAATTAGAATTACTAAAGAAGCCGTGATCAACAATTTCTCAACTAATTATTTAATTGATAAACTTTTACAAGCAAGCATCTTAACTTTTGAGCAGTGCAATTGTAAGAAATGTATTTAGAAAAAAAAAAAAAGAAAAAAAACTACAAAAGCAAAGCAAAAATACTATCTTACAATTGTAATACTTGAACAAACTCAATAAAACAATAATAACTCTTCATAAATATAATTTGAGAAAAGTTTTATGATGTTGAGCCATTCAACTTTATTGTCAATAATTGATCTCGAGACTTTATTGGTGAATGAACTTACGACGAATCGATTGTGAAGTCAATGATGCTCACTACAGCCTCTTTAAATTCTCTTCATTAAATCCGATTGTGCGCGATTAAATTGCCAGTGGCTGAAAACTTTTTTATTAACTCCCACGTAAAATAAATTTGTACGATTCGACCGATAATACATGTGAAAATATACTAATCACTAAACTGCAGAATTATAATATATTATTCAAAGAATCAGGAAACCTTGATTCTACTATATAATAAATAAATTAGAATAACGTGGAGGAAAAAATGTCGTTAGCCTTAAGTTGTCGGTGTTGTAATGAGATTTTGACCGTCTCCGACGCGATTGCTCGAAATCGATCTCGCGTTTATGTATTTACCTCGTAGCATTCCAAATAGAGAGCAGCAAAATAGAGAGCAAACAATTAGAGGAAAGTTTAGCTCTTGACGCATTTAAGTGAGAGGTTAATAATTTAAAGTTGTCGACACCCTGAATCATAAAGTAACAGTTGGATGTAACGAATAAATCCAGGCAGAGGCAACTACTTTTGATAAATGCTCCTTCACGTGCATATGACTGGGAGAGATAGAGATAGAAAGATAGAGAGAGAGAGAGAGAGAGAGAGAGAGAGAGAGAGCGCGTAGGAAGGGAGAAAGGGAGAGGAAAAGAGAGTCTAAAATACGAATGTCGCGACAGAGCCTCGCGAGTCAATGGGTCAAAACAGCAAAGTACTCGTTCTTGATGTCAACGTCGTCTCGAGGTGTTCCACGGCAGCTTAAAAATAGAGGAATCCCTTCGCGGAAGAATTAAAGCCCGTAGACGAAGGCTGCGTTGTAGTTGAGATATTCCCCAGGAGAAAATTCAGGGCCGCCCTTTCTATATTTATTCGGACCTTCTGTGTGCGAAGGCATCTTCTTCTCTCGAGCCGACGAAGGCCTCCTCGTCGCTTTGATCGGTGAGACCGATTTATCGATGCCTCTACCAGCGACGAATCCTCATCCTAAGTTCGCCAGCCGAGCCTCTATTCCAATGGTCAATTGTAAAATGAAAAATCTTCCCTAGCCGAGGCCGATGATCCTTGAGCCAAGGGTCGATAAGTTCTTGGAGAAGTCGGGATATTTTAGTGAAAAAACTGCAATAGTACAATTGTACGTACGCCCTGGGAAAAGGATCGTTCAAAAGTCTTTGGCATTGTTTATGCTAACGTAAAATTAATAGTAGGGCTTGATGGGCATTGTTGTCCTTTTATATGCAACAATAAATCCTATCGTAATAGGTTATAAGACAAGCTTAAGAACGCGGTAAGCCTCGATAATGACCAATTATTTAAATAAGCTGCACTCGCTTTGTAATTGAATCATCTTGATAAGTCGAAAAAAGATTTACAGCCCGAAAATCGATAAAATTATCCTGTACAAGGACAGTAATAAAGGGGACACACACACACACACATAAATGTAAAGGTTTTTTTTAACTGGGGGATAAAATTTGTAATTCAAGATAACGAGTCCGGCTTATCAAAATCTGCGCGACAAAACTAGAAAGATGCGCTATAAGCTTTCGAAGAAGGGTGAGGGAGGCACTGCCACCATTATGTCGGATGTAGTAATAAACTCGTAGGATCAACGGAATCAAAGGAATGCGGCGTTCGCGGATGGATGGATCCCTTTAATTAAAAGAGCCCCTGAAATCAAATGCAGTCCGATCACCTCCGGGGAAAAGTCACTTGACGGGCATTTTATACGCGCACTTCAAAGATTAGATCGTAGCTAGAAGCCGTCCATATCCGTGTCCGGGTGCCTGTGAATAATACGCGCTCAAATGATTGTCCACGTGTCTGTATCGAGATACTGGTGATCCCTGAGTAGCTATTCGAATAATATTTCTACAGTGTGCGAGATAAACGATTTACGAGCTTGTGAGTGCTCTGAATCATTGTCAAAAGGCAAGAAAGTTTCTTCGAATGTCTTCTCTGGCTCTTACGATTTGTGACCTACGTAAGTCTGCATTGTTAAATGAAAGTTAAAGCGCGTGAATGAGCGAATAAAAATACCGATGAAAATGAAAGGCGCTCTTTAAAAAAAAAAATCAACAATCACCATAAGGTAATAAATACCACGAATGGCTAGCTATTTAAGCATGGAATTTTAATAATAACTATCATAGCTATTGTTGTTCGCTTAAATTATTATATAAATATAATTGCATATCGGTGTAGAATTATAATAATAATAATAATTCGTATTGACAACAAGCCTAGAGGAGCCTCGTGGTTAAGTAATTCTCAATAGTTATATTATTTCATCGTTAAAATCTATCAAAAAAATATATTAACCATAAAATGATTTTTGTAAAGGGAATTGCGATAATAATAATTTAGCTATTCTAATTTAACCATTTTTAAGTCGATTAATTTCCATATGCTCATATATAAAACCAAATTCTTAATTATTTTTCATTATTTCTTAAAATAAAATTAAAATCGATTCGTAATTATCACTTCTTACCTTTCTTGCCCTAAAGGCAGTTTTTCTCGTTTCTCTGCTTTTAAATTCAGAATTCAATTATGTATAAAACTATTTCTTATCGCAAATGTTAATATTCGACGAGTAAATGCATCGAGAAAAAATTTCAACGAATTAGTCAATTACGCTTATGAAAATACTTATTAAAATTGTTTTTTTTTTTTACGTAGAATCATTTACAATTAAATTATGTAAATAAGAAATTTTTGTTATTAGATCTCATTATTCAACATAAAAATGAGCCTGATGATTTTCATTAAAAAAAAGGCCATTGTCACTTTAAGACTTTTTCAAAGCTCTTAAAGTATAATATGACAAACATCAGTTCATAAGCATATTATTCTATAAAATTATTGTTGTTTCTCTTTGAACTCAATGCGATTTCAAGACCAAAAGCAATCAATAATCATTAAAACGACCGTTGTCTGCATCTTTAACGCTTTTGTAATAAATGAACCAACGCATTATATAAATTATCGTTAGGTATTTTCAAATCTAACTCCAGTAATTAAATTAGTATTTTCATAAATACCATTATTTATTCACTTTTTATAGTTTTTCTTTTATGATAATTATTGATATTTTTAATAATAAAGGCTTGCCCTAATCGACAAACTCGATCTCCAATGACATTCGCTAATGACGTTATCCTAATGTACCAATACCGATCGATTGGGAAATCGACTTCCCCGTCAATACTGGTGGTTTTTCCTAATGCTAATCACGATTTTTCACTTCGTCGCAAATTTTCAGACACGAGGGGCGCGTGCACTAGAAGGAAAAAGTCCGTCTCCGGTATCAGGCTGAAGCTTATTTTCCTTTTAACCCCCCCGGACTTGCTCCGTCTTCATCGGAAGGCAGAGACTCGGACTTGCGCAAGGGGCTTTTAGAGATACGATGCATTTATAATAGCCCCTGGTAAAGAAATAGTTAAAATAGAAGTCAAAGAAAGAAAGGTCAGAGCGTCGAATTGCAATTCTTTTAAATAAGCTCATAATTAAATTTGTTTCCTCCAGATTATTTAACATTGCGTAATACGTAATAGACCGTTTTCTCAAGCAATACATTATTTCTGGCGCTGTATTTTTATTGTTTTGTTTTCACTTTGGTAAACAAGATCGTTCTTAAACAATAATTTTTCAAATTTACAATTCCACAATCAACGATACTCTGAAATTAGCTTTGCATATATATATATATATATATGTGCAATTCTAAATTAAATTTTTTTACAGAAAACTACATTGATTCTAAAGTAATATAAATTAATACTTATAACTATTGTTTGGTATGAAGCATATTTTACTTTTAAAAATTGCAAGACATTTGCTTCACCATAATGTACCAAAGCTTTGTATAAATGTATTATTCAGATTGTGTACACAAACTATGCATATATATTCAAAATATAAGAAGATAACCTTAGAGCTAGTTTATAAAGTCTTCGTAATTTGAAATAAAGCTCAAGTTAAAACAATTGCCCTCTTAATAAGCGATTGTAATCATGCAAAATATTAAACTTTATATATGCTTAAGTTGCCTTTCGTACCAAAACAATATTTATGTATTCAGACACGAGGTTAATATACGTGTACACGTTTTGGCTAAAAATCGTAGAAGTTTCGTCAAGAAGTCAAGTGCTGCCGTCAGTATAGTTTAATACTGCTTTGTGATTGATGATTACGCCTCGAATAAGTTTCAATATTACCGACTTCGGTCTTCATTATGCGCGATACATACAGAGGTACTAATACATAATGATGATTCGTTTATCCACAGACATGAATACGCGCGCACACACACACGCGCGCACACCGTCTCTCTTTCTTTCTCTCTCTCTCTCTCTCTCTCTCTCTAAATAACCTCAATTGGTATAACATCAATGCATACAAAAGTAGGTTGATAGGTTGCAACTCTTAACATTTAGTATTTACGCGTTCTTTAAGCGAATGTTACATCCCAACTTCAACTTACGGATATCTGTAGAGCTGATTTTAATGGAAAAATTTTGTTTAATATTCAATTAAATACTTTAAATGAAAGGAAAACTCTTCAAAACTCGTTCGATAAATGTAATCTTAAAATATATATTCATTTTTAATTTATTTTTTTAACATTGCAATTTTTCAAAAAAAAAAGAAAAAATTGTTTACGTAATTGTTATTCTAAGAATTTAGACCAGTGTTGTGCGAAGACAATCGAATTGTCCTTAGCCAATTATTATTCATCAGCGTGCTTCAACTTTACAGAATGCATACAGCTTGTCGAAATCGCATTTTTTTTAAATTCATTCTTCAATCGATAATAGTACAGAATCCTCGTATTCCAAAAAGTTTAGTTCCTTCTCAACGTCTCCAATTCCTTAAAATTCACTTTTAAATAGGTATCTTTACTGATATTTTATCTAATATCGAATGTTTGCTTGTTTCAACCTCCCTTTTTACTGAAAATAGAGACGTATAAAAAGAAATTGGAAGTAACACTTGTAAAAAAACGACTAAGGCGGTACAACTGTTTGTTAAAATTTTAAATTCACATAATTCAATAATCCATCAGGGATTATGAATACTTTTATAACTTTTAATAATAATTATTATAATGATGATGATAATGATGACGATAATGATACTGTAGCAGTAATAATAATATGAAATTAACCTCAAAACTTCTCTCTGGTTTTCCGTCAATTGGTGATTGTATGTAAAACACATAAAGGCACATAATTAACGAAACGTTGTTTCAATGAATTACAAAATTGTAAGATTTTTTTACTTCTTTGCTTAGTACAAATTTTTATTAAGTCACATGTAATTAATATGCTTCGGTTAATCGTTAAAGAACAGAACATAACATTTGGAATTATAAGCTTATAGCATTTATTTACGCATAGATACGTATGGAAGAAAAAACTTGATTCGGACATACGCTAAAAGATTTAATAAGCCATTTTTAAAAATAAATGCAATTATGAAAAGCTTGTTAAAGTTCTCATTTCAATTATTTAACGATTAATTAATAAAATAAGAATCAAGCCTATTGCGTGGAAACGTACAACCGTCATAAAATAGGCCTAAATTGCTATTTAAGTATTGCAATAACAAAAAGTCCGTGAAAAAGGTAGAAAGTTGCGAAAGCTTCTACGATTTGGAGTACATCGTAATCCTGTGACGTGTAGGGATTTGTCAGGCCGGGCAAACAGGGAACAACGAGCTCCCATCGACCACATTTTACGCGATCGTTATTATTGCACGTTATTTATTACGCTTGCGATTCATACAAGTTTGCGCCTCATGGCTGACCTACCAACCACCATAAGTAGTAAAGGCCTTCCCTATGAAACATTAAACATCGCAGTTAAGGATCAATCCTGCGGATTAGTCGCGCACGAATATTCAATTGCACAAAATCGCGTTTCGCATCGAGTTTTTCGCCTCTTGCATTTTACGAGGCTTCCGTTCCGTTTTCGCTTAGGCGGAATATAAGCTCTTATTCGGAGGTGACGTGTCATAAAAAGTCAATGCACTTTCCGAACCAATATTCGACTGAGGAACTTCTGTGCTGTGCGTTTTATCGAAATGCGCGAATTCGATTACATAAGCAGAGAACTCAATTAAGTCTTTGAATCTTTCGATAATCCAGTAAGGCACTATCAACGGCTTTGACATCAAATTTAAATAGCTAATTACATTACTATTGAATGGTGATCTAATGTAGGCCATTATGGTAATTAATATGTATAAATCTTATTGTTTACCAATTTAACCGATAAAGAAAGGGGATTAAACTTTTTTAACACTAGCCTACACTATACAAGCCTGTCGATAAGTTGCAGCGGCATTTTTTTATGAGTGCGTCCATTGTGATAGGTTGCTCTAATTTCAATTTATATTAAATGGCAGTTTTTAATTAATAATGAACTCGTCTAATTCGTATGTTTTTGTACTGGCTGATAAATAGTCTATCGCGTATTTTATTGGATAAGAATAATTGTACGCAAAGTAATCGTGTTTCCATTAATAATATCTTTGTAATTATTGCAGGAGGCTACGAATCAGGGGAAAACATAAACAATCAGTCGATCCCGATCCCCAATCAGAAGAACGGTACTGATAAGAACAATTTTTCGTAAAAGGTAGCGGGAAGACGAGGATAACGGAGTCTAAAAAGAGGCATGTTGTAGGTGGCCAGCGAACAGTACACGTGCTGCACAATTCGGAGCAACCGGCCTCCGTTTTTGCGATCCTCGAGTCCGGCAACAAAATGGTGCCTTTGATAGCCGACGGCCTGTTCGACCTCCTCATGCTCAAGATGACGAGCATCTACACGAACAAGAAGCAGACGAAGATCGAATGCAAAGGGCCGCGCTTCGAGCTCGTCGACTTCTGCATTAAGCTCGGCAGCGTCACCATGACGCAAAACTTTAAAGGGATCCTGGTCGAGGTGAGTCGGCGCACCTCTTCCGGCTATTCTCTCTCCTCATTCGTTCCTCGTTACCGAGACCGCCGTAGGATTCTTATCTCTGCCGAATTTTTTTCCTCCTCCACTCGGCCGCGAATGCTTCAAATACTGGACCACTGTTTCAGAATCGACGATTCGCCATTAACGATCCTTCAATTACGTCAACGGTTTTGCGCTTTCTTCCCTTTTCCCATTTTTTTTTTTTTTTTTTTTTTTTTTTTTTTTTTGTTTTTTCATATTATAACATTTTTGTGGTGATAACATTTTTCTGGTATCGAAGGCACACATTATTTCCACGGAAGTGCGATGAATTCAGCGATGTTGCCATCTTTGATATTTTTTTACCTCAAAAATTGAGATTTGTATCAATTATTTGCTCGATGGCCGGTTGCATATTTATTAGCTTTGCTTATTAAACGAGTTTGTTAATTGAATGCGTACTGACAATTCGATATGCTTATTATATATCGATCGTTGTACGAACTGTAAGCTTAATTATTGTAACTTTAATATTAGTCTGAACAATCTTTCCATTACTTTTGCTAAATTTAATCAATTTAAATATTTTTGTATATATATATACACTCTACTTTTTTCTTATAATCGTGAAAGGTACAATCATGCGATTATTCTAAGATACCAAAATCCTGAAGTACGGTATTAAATACCAAAGTACTAATAATGTACTAATAATATTCCGCACAAAAACTTTTATAGCGAGTAAAAGATTTCAATCATTCGCTAAATATATTCAATTTGAGAGAAAAGTTTGCTATAAATTAACGTCGGTACAGCGGTTATAATGTTCGATTCGTTGAATTAAATAAAGGCCTCGTCCTAATAATGTTGCGAAGAATATGTATAGGAAAAATGAAATAGGAGTGGAATAAAAGGGGGGGGGGACAAAGGGACGCTTTAAAATACGAAAAGTGCGAGCGAAATGGAAATTTACAACGGAAGAATGCGATTTTCCGGAACATTAACGATACAAGCGCTCGGTCGAGGCGACGGGGAGAGCAGAAAAAGCGAGAGGAATGCGCCTCCGGAGGCAGGTGAAATTGAAGGGGCTCGGGTCAGCCGGGGGAAGAACAAGTGCAGCGCCAGCAAACATCAGTCAAAAGTTTTGACGTAAGGCAGCTGCGGGCGACTCCCGCATTGCCGGGCCCGCCCCCGCATCGACCTTAACTTCGGAGCGACTTCGCGTGAGGTCGCTGGACTGGCCAATTCCGGGGTCCTTTTCCCCTCGGAGCCAATCAGTTATCTCGCAGGCTAAAGGGCGATCGATCGAGGACTCCCACTTAGCCACTGGCCCCTTCCTTTGAGGGAAGCCGAGCCGGCCAATGGTGATTTGCACTTTGCGACTTGTTTGGACAAATCCCCAAGCTTTCCCACGCACAAAACGATCTATCAATTATCATAGTTGCATCCTGTCGGTCCTCCTTTTGATGCTACTCCGGAGTCGGGCTATCCGTAGGCTTGCGAAAAAGCGTCCAAAGGCGGTCGGAGCTCGGAGCTGATCGGAGAAAATTTCACAGTAAGCTCGCAGCAGCTCTGGCATTATTAGGCCTCTTCGATTGTGCCGAGCCTCGCTAGCCGCAAAGCCCTGTGAAGCCCGACCCGCGGGGCCCGGAAGCCCGAGCTTCGCCTATGCCACAGGAATCGCGCGACTCCGGAGTCCGACTCGTACGCGGGCCGAGGCTGCGGCTTTCCGCAGGTGTTCGGGCTTGGCCTCGAGCAGCTCGTAAAAAGCCTCGACGGGAGGCCTCGCGACGACGCTTAACGCCAGGCTCGGCCTTTGTCCTGTAACCAATTCTTCTCTCAGCCAACTGAATCGAATGATTACTGAAGGAGCCAAGTCGAATTTCACGCACGTCTCAACGTCTGCTTACCCTGGTAGCCCCTGGTGGGCTCATTATTCTTAAGAAATCGCTTATTAACTCCCCTACTAGTGTGGAAAATAATGAGTGTTTTCAAAATTCACCTTTTCCATTTACACATTTACACTTAGCCTTTACTTATACCGATATCTTTGCCCTTGAGTCCGACGTATGGAAGATGGTTCATAATTTGTCACACAACCGCAAATATAAGTTAATTTCATTTTAATTTCCTTGGTGTGCCCGATTTTGCCTTCTTTGTTTGGTGCATTGTACGTTTTCAAGCATTAATATTTTAGTTAGGCGTTTGTAAGCTCTAAGCTTGTAAGGTGATTTCGTTACCAAAAATTGCATTCAGCGACTGACTTATTGTCGAATTAACTTTTCAAATTTAATTTATAGATAATACAAGCCATCAATTTTTATTTCAACATTAATGCTATCGCTGCTTGCTTTCGTCCTATTAAAGTCGGCTAGAATTTTAAAGAGATCTTCCCCTACGTCAGATCAAGTATTAATAGCCATTTGTTGTAACGGTTATGTAGTTAATAAATTCTATATTGATTAATGAAAGCGCCTTCTAGTGCAATTTTAACTTTATTTTCGTTCGAAAAGAGTCGATGAAAAGAAAAAAAAAAATTTCTCATTACCCATAAGAAAAGTATAAGCGCAGACTTTGGCGGAATACCAGCGTAAAGTATCGGGGGTATTGAGCAGGAGAGGAGATAATTATTAGCTCTAGTTTCAGCTTTATATAGATAAATTGAAGAATTGCTTAAACACGGATGGAGCAAATACCAGTGTGTTTTCTTCCTTCCATCCGAATCCTACAAAGTTTCGAATTTGAAATTGCTTTTTTCTTCTCAGTTCGCATGCCCGATAATTGCGCGGCCAAATCGTCATTGCTCGCAGATTTTTCGCGTCCCTACCCTACCCTAGAACTATAAAGAGATATAAATATGTACGAAGAGTACTTTAAAGGAAATATTAGTCACCGTCGAAATTTCGGACAAAGATTTTTCGATAACGTACATCGAGGCAGCCGCCGATTTGCTTTATACATTAACCTTTTAGACTAATTCCCTTCGGCTACCTGTAAAATATCTGCTCTTATAGCCACGCACGTTTGCCCGATTAGATTCAGAATTCAAGAGGAAGCTTTTAAAACGAGGTTTTAATAATGGATGTTAACGTCGCAGAGGCTCGTTCAGAAATAAGCCACCACGAAGTAAGGATCATATGTATATTGAGCGCTCGTGGAGCCGAGAGAATAAAAAAATGAAGCTTCGCTTGAGTAAGAGCAGTCGGGCCTGAAATGTAGAGCTATAGCAATAACAACTTTAATCTGTCGGTAGTTCCGCATCGCAATGTCATCCACTGCCATTGCGGAAATTGCACTAGATTGCTAGAGTAGGTAGGCGAAGGTACACAAGGTGGCGCCGCGCCAAAAAGTCTCGCTTTTTCTCGGGCAACTGATCCTCTTCGCCTTTTGCCCGATATAATGCAGAGCAGGAGTCGAGCTCCTATTCGATCCCCGATCATCCGGTCGCTCATGAGGAATTAATTACAAGCTTCATTTCTTATCAAACCAAGCTCCTTCCAGCCAATAATAATAAACAGTACTTTGGCCGGGCTCCTTTCTCGGACCAACGGGCCCAGCGGAAAGGGCCTTACGGATTTTTTACAGACATCCGCCCGGACGCTCCCCTCCTTTTCCATTAACTTTCCCTCGCTAATCTCATATTTTGGTAATGCTCCCTTCCTTCCGAGCCGCCATCCATTTAAGAGAAGGCTTCTCGCTCTCTCGGCCTCTGCTACGCCTTAATGATTTTAAATGTCGTAAAAACGATAATTCATGTACTTTAAAAGGAGGAATTTCGCCTTAATCTTGCCGGAGGAACTTTTGGCCTTGTACAAAGCTCGCGGTTTCCTAAGCTTCGCGGCAGCCGCCAACCAACTTTGTTTAAAAAAGTTTTCAATCTTTAATTCGTTATCGGAGACTTGCTCGATTAATTGCCATCTCGAAGTTAAAAATTTTACTTTTGAAAAAAAAGATATTACTCCCTCACTGCGCACAGAGTCACCGAAAGAGTCTCGCCCAACCGTCGATGTAATTTATTTGCTTTGGGGGGGAAATTAGGCTCGATTCAAAGCCAAGTATAAGTAGTAGTGCCGCGAAGGGCAAAGAACTTATAATTTAATGCATCTTGGTGTAAATGACTTACTTGTCTCGAGCGTCGTCCGGTTTCGAATTGAATATCGCTAGAGGCGATTAACTCGCTACGTACGCACTTACGAAGCGATGATCGACTAATGCCAAATGAACCGAGGCTGTTGTTTGCAGATCGAGTACAGGCCTTCGGTCGTTCCGAGCAACTGCTGGGAGCTCATACGCGAGTTCGTCCAGGGACTCCTTGGCTCTGCGGTGTCCAGTCAAATCCCCCAGTATTTGCAGGTAAGCCCTTTAATGTTATTGGGAAACGTCGCGTATCGCTTATCTAATCCTTTTTAAATGCGTGGCACTTTAATGAAAAGCTCCAGTCGTATATCTTCCCGAAAATAATCGCGAATGGACTTTCTTTTATTCGTCCGAATGTTGTGCGGTTGCAAAATTGCTGCACTTATCAATTTTTCAATTAACGCGGCAAATTGCTTGTATTCTTTTAAAAGGTATCTTCTATTTCATCACTTTTTTTATATATATTTTTTTTGTCACTGCTGATACACTGAATGCCATATAACTAATGTAAATAATGATAACAGTAGCTGCACATAACATTCTACTGTACTTTAAGTAGAATCCAATTTTCGAATTGCTTATGCATGTTCTTTTGTTCAAGGCATACATTTTAATGTTATTTCAGAACCGTATGAATGAGATTTACCAACCAATGGATACAATTCATCAGTATTTAGATCACTTTGGCCAATACAGAAAATCTACTGGCGTCATTTAAGTGCAGCATTTTCTCACTTATTGAAATCCAGAAATATCTATCTGCAATAAAGCATGGAACATTGTACAACCCATTAATTATAATTTAATTAATTTGCAAAAAGTTTGTGTGATCAATATATTCTTTTGGTGCGAACTTTTTTGAATTTATATATTTGGATGTAACATAGATAATGAATATCAAGAAAAGGAGATTTATTTTAGTACGTACGATTTCATTATTAACGCTTAAATATTGTATTACTATTGAACATTTCGTAGAAAATTAAAAAAAAGCGTTTGTTGCCGATGAAAGCACTGTTAACCGATCACAACGCTCCATCTATTGGTGAATTCCACCAGTTACTTTGTAATATTTTGTTTTATCTGTTGAGTATAATTAAAAATGTCTTTTTTACTCGATCGACTAGAAGAAACAAGAAAAAAAAAATTTATATTTGAAATAAGTCTTCCCTCTCCATTAAATAAATAATTTACCATCAGAATTTATAATTTTTTTGACAAAATTTATATTTGTCTTTATTGCCCCTTTTTTCTTCGTTTAATATTTCAGATTTTGTTTCTAGAATGGCGTGTATTTTTAAAACATAATTATATAAAGTAAATTTAAAATATATATATTTAACGATGTTAAACAAATAATTAATTGTAAAAATAATAAAAGAAAAAATAATGAAATTTGAAAGCTGAAGTATTAAAAAATAATATAAATATTTGGTCATTGTTTTCGATTGTATTACATTAAGTTCAAATTACATACAAACTCATCAATATTTATAATTAAGTGAATGAATCCGCATTTTTTTCTTAGTAATAATTTGAAAAATCCCGTCAAATTAATAATTGGGAGTTACTTTTCAATGATTTAATTTTAAAGTAATCGTAAAAATGAGACGTTTGATCTAAATTGAAAAAATGAAATTCCAAAAAGGCTTCTTTCTCTTGTTTATCCACGATTATATTACGCTTAAAGCAATAAATAATAAAACTCCGAGTGTGCGCTTAGAATTGTGTAGTTATACTTGTCAGGTTTGTAAGGAATATCAGAACGATGATAAGACCGTATTAACCTTGAGCCGAATGTATTTTCATGGCATGCATAAACTAAGCAATAATATGTCAAAGTTAATTCGGGATCAAAGATCAAAATTTCCTGTGGTAATGAATCGAGCCAGGCGCGCGTAACATCTTTGTCCATGAAAAATAAAATAACCGAACGGAGGCTTGTGCCAAGCCTCAGCTTGAAAGTAGAAAAGAATTTGTCAAAAATTGTCAAATAATATTAAAAGATCTCGCGTACCGTTAATCATTTTGTTATCGAATTGGCTTAGGTCATCGATTGAGAGACACAAAACTTGGAGGAGTCGAGCGTTACCCAGTAGTGTAGGTATATAATGCAACAAGTTTTGAGGAATGTATTTAGAAAACCAGTTTGTAGATTTCCTAGTCAAGAATGTTAATTTTTAGTTTTAAGCAGATGCAAGAGCTTCCTGCTCGGAAAGGTCACGCGTGGCGAAGGTAAAAGTAATTTGATTATCCATATCAACGAGTTTTGAATATAAGAAATGCTAATTTCAGAAGAAAAACTGCCATTCCTATCGTAATGTATGTTTCTCAAGAGGTGGCGGCGAGGTTCTCGAGGTTCGGCTGATTTTTTTGTCAGTAAAGACGCGCCGCGTGGAAATAGCGATTGAGCGGCGGGCGGCGGCTTAAGTGCTAAGAGCCTAGTGGGTAGAGAGCTCCTAGAGGCGGATGGGCAAGGGAAAAAAGCTCCTCGCCGATCGCTCGGAGGGCTGTCGAGGCCGTGGCTCGGCCCGTGGCTCGTCTCCGGGAGAGTCTGGGCTCGCCGGGGGCAAAGCCGAGAGGGAGGGGCCCCCCGGCTGGCCTCCAATATCGTCGATTAAGCCGACCGGTTAATGGGATTCCCGCTCGGCGGTGGCGCCGTCGGTCGAGCGACGCCGCAAACGCGCTTACGCTCATTCATCTCTCGGGCCTCGAGTAGGTAGGGAGCGACACCGAGTCCGGGAGTTGCACGGCTCCGTACCGGAGGTGCGATCCGAGCTGGCTTCGGCCGCTTCCGCTTCGGCTTCCCTCCGGAATAGCTTGGCTCGGCTGCTGCTGCTGCTGCTGCTGCTGCTGCTCTAATTGAGCGACCGGAGTAGCCCGGACCCCGGCCCAAGATGGAGGTGAGTAGCGGCCCCTGGACCCGGACGAGGCCCCCGCGTCCTCGAGCCCCGGCGACACTCGAACCTAACTCGCTCTAACCCGAAATTGTTTGCTTGCAGATCGAAGTCGTGAGCGCGAGCAGCTCCAAGTCCGTCGCCTCGATAACGGTGAGTCGGCAAAATGCTAATATCACATTCCTGACCATCGCTCGTCGGGCTCTCCCCGAACGCTCGACTCTTGCTTATCCTCCTTCGATCTTTACCCCCCCCCCACCCCACCCCACCCTGGGGCAACCACGGATTCGTCCTCCCCTCGCGACCCTCGAGCTCGAGGGTCGATTTACGGCCTGAGCCGCTTCGCTTTCCTTTCGAACTACGATTACAGGCCTTGTTTGCAACGTTGCAGGTCAGCCCCGCGACAACCGTCGGCGAAATAAAGAAGGACTTGCACAAGCTGAAGAAGGCCCCCTACCCTCAGAGGCAGTGCTTGAGACTCTCCCCCAAGGGCAAAGCTCTTGCCGACTCGGATACTCTCAGCGGCTTACAGCTGAAACACGGCTCCAAGCTGTTTTACAAGGACCTCGGACCGCAAATTGGCTGGAAAACTGTTTTCCTTGCAGAGTACGCCGGACCCCTAGTAGTCTACTTTTGGCTTTATCAGAGGCCATGGATTTTTTATGGAAGTATGCCCGACGCCAATTTTAGCTCCGCAACTCGGTAAGGCAACCTTCTTTTTACCGTACGTTCAATGCCGCTTACTTTACTTTCCTTGTCTCTTGCCATTACCCTGTATTATTACTGTTTGCAGTTGGGCCGTTGTTTGCTGGTCCATACACTACGTTAAGCGACTTTTCGAGACACTATTTATTCATCGCTTCAGTCATTCCACTATGCCGTTAAGAAATCTTTTTAAAAATTGTGCTTATTACTGGCTTTTTGCCATGTACGTAGCGTACCATGTTAACCATCCACTTTATACACCACCGAATCATCTAAGATTTATCATTGGAGCAGCTATATTCTCTATATGCGAATTGGGCAATCTAAGTATTCATTTGGCTCTGAGAAATCTAAGACCAGCGGGCACTACCATAAGAAGAATCCCAGTGGCAACTGGAAACCCGTTCACACAATTGTTTAATTTAGTCTCTTGTCCTAATTATACGTATGAAATTGGAAGCTGGATAGGCTTTACAATTATGACTCAATGTCTTCCAGGTAAAATTACTTCTCATTCGGTTCAGGTTATATACTTGCAACAACTTAAGCTTACAAAATTTTTAATATTTTTTATTTAAAAAAAATTAGATTAGGAGAAATTTCTTATTCGACGAGGAATTCATTGCAAAGCTTGTAACAATTTTTTGCTTCATTTCTACAATGCGGTTGTATTTTAAATTCTTAAAATATTTCTTCGGTGATTATAATATTTAGAATATTTTTTTAAATAGTTAACTACTATTTTAGGTGTTCTAAAAACGACAGTAGACTTTACATAAATTTTATGCGGAAAATCTAACCTTAAAAATCAACCAACATAAATAAGCCGACTTTAAGGCAGCATTTCTAAATTTTAAATTAAATCAAAGACTTATTTGTGATTAAACGTAAAACTAATTTTTCTTTTCACAGTTGGTCTATTCGCATTTGCCGGCGCTTATCAAATGACTGTGTGGGCCTTAGGCAAGCATAGGCATTACAAAAAGGAGTTTTCCGGTTACCCAAAGTGTCGAAAGGCCATTATTCCATTCATTCTGTGAATGAAACGCGTCGAATTTTCAGGAACAAACATTATGAGAATTAAATTCGGTGTAAGAATCTGGTGTCCTGTACTTTGTTTTGTTTTGTTAAAATGTTTACTTTTGCAATAACTGTTTTTGAGGTGTAAGATAAAAAAAAAAAAAAAAAAAAAGGAGCATGAAGATAAAAATATGTACACTTTTATAAAGATTATTAAATTGTAAAGGTTATTTATAAAAAGAAAGAAAAGAAAAGAAGGGTTGCCGGGGCCGGCTAGATATTTTTGCTCCCCAGCCGATCAATGTCATCCTTTAAAACACTAATGATCCTCTGGCACTCCTCGATCTGTCCCCGGTACTCCTGCTCGAGGAGCTCCTTGGCGTGGCAAGCCTTGGCGAGCTTGTTCCTGGCCTCCATCGGGGTCGTGTCCCGGGTCCTAAGCCCAAGCAGGCTCTCCATGTCGGCAATGTGCCTCTGGGCGGACTTGAGCTCCTCCCGCAAGTAGTTGAGCTCCTTCAAGAGAACGATGTTCTCCTCGAGGAGCTTGTCGTACTGGGCGTCGGCGTCGGGGTTGACCACGGCTATCTGCTTCTTCAATATCGCGATGGTCCTCTGCAGGTGGCTCCTCTGCTTGACGAACTCGCACTGGGCGTCGAGGTCGGCCCTGTGGCTACGCAAGAACTCCTCCACGTCGCTGTAGCGCCGGTAGAGCTTTATGACGCTGCTCTTGAGGGCCATGGGCTCCTGGACGAGGCCGACAGCCTCGAGGAGATCGACGCGGATCCTTCGGAGGAGCCGCTCGTGCCGCTTGAGCCGGTGTACCTCCTTGTCGAGCTGCTTGCCCAGGGCTTTCGTCTTCCCTATCAGGACGAACTTCTGCGAGTCGAGGCTCTGGCACTTCTTGTTCAAGCTGACCAGCTCGGTTTCCATGTCGGCGACCTTCTCGACCAACTCCGTTATCTTATTGTCCCGCGGCTCTATTTCCGACATCAGCTCCTTTATGCGCTCGTTCAAAACGAACTTCACCTTTTCCAGCTCGTTATTGCTGCGCCTGTACTTGTTTATGGTATTGTCCCTGTCGCCGATGCTCGCCTCCTTATCGAGTAGCTCGTCCTTCAAATTCTTCGAGTACTTGTCCAGCTCGTCCTTCTTGGCCATAAGTTGGGAGTACTCGTCCCGCAGGCTGCTCATCTGCCACTTGAAGCCCTCGATCTCCTTTTCGCAGGACTTCTGCTTGTTCTTCAAGACCCCGGTCTCCCCTTTCAATTTCAGAACTACTTGCCGCTCGTCGTGGAGCTTCGTCTCGTAGCTCGCTCGCAAGCTCAGGATCTCCCGGTCCGTATCGTCTTCTATTTGGGTCTTGATTATCTCGTGGACGCACACCTTTTGGGCCATTTCCTCGTGGGCCTCCTGCAGCTGCAGCTGCTTCTCGCGCATGAAATTCTCGTACTTATAAATGCAGTTATCTAATTGGGGGCATAATAAGCATTCTGCATTCATTTCTCGCTAGGTCGATATAAACTCGGCTTCGATATGCAAGCATTGCCTTTTTACGAGTATAGCGAGCGCGTTTGCTTTTTTAAACGCTTGCTTGCTTTATCGAGCGCTGAATACCGTTAAATACCTAATTTATATACTTTATTCATATTTAATTCCTAATCGATGTAACCATGCATTAAACGTGTCTCTCGTTCTATCAAATTAAGGTAAAATTACAACGACGACAAAAAATCAATTTCTAAAGTTTTTTCCAAAGGTTTTTTAAGAGCAATTAATCGAACGATTGCTCACGAATGCAAGAAAGTTAAACCGAGCTCCTCGACCTGTACTTTTTAATGATAGCTTAAAAGCTTAAGCGTACAATTTACATATTTGTTATTTTTTTTTTATAATTAGTTGAAATGTTCATCCAATTCGTTTTAAGTCAATGACGTTTAAAGCCCAACTCGGCTCTCTCGAATATCCTACCATTACAGTTCTGCTTTTAAAAAGTAAAAAGCTCTTTGATAAAACCCAATGATGTTGTAGTGGCTACCATTTATACGACCCGAAGTGCATTCGTACATTTTAAGATTTCTAAGAGCAGAGATAATTAAGATGCTTTTTTGAACAATAAAGAACCTCATTGCTCAAGATTTTTTTTTCGAACATAATGGTTTTAACGCAAGAGAAGAGAGAATTAAATAGATGACTCGTTAGATGCTTGGCTGTACTATTTTTGTATTAAGTTTAATGAAAAACAAGAACAAAAGCATAAGCATGTAAGAAAGACTATGAAAGTCAAATGCTATATTACCCAATTCAGTTTTACTACTAGTCGCAAGTTTGTCCAGTTTTTCCTCGTATTCCTCGACCATTTTACTGAAACGCTCCTCGAGGAAGCTCGATTTATCATATTCAATGATCAACTTGGCATCGTAGCTGATCTCCATTTGACGCGTAGCCTCATCGTGCTCCTTTTTCATCCTGCCTATTTCCACATTGATGTCGTTGATTTCGTTGGTATGGTCAGTCTCGAGATTGTCTATCTTGTCTCGCAACACTTCAATGGCCTCGCAGTAGCTTTGATGTATCTCTAGAAGCTTGTCGTTGTGCTGCAGAGTTATTTGCCGTATTTTGTAAGAATGCTCGGTCTCGAATTCCTTTAAGCGGGCTTTGAGGTCCATGATAAGCTGAACTTTATTGGCAAGACTGCTCCTGCTTATAAGTATTTGATCCAATTGAAGGGACGCTCTTTGCTCGGTTGACAATTTGCCGTCATCGTAGGATATTTTCCAGAAGCAAATACTTCCGTCCAGACCCGCCGTTATCAAAACTTGTTCGTCGTATGTTAAGTTCATCTGAAACGGTACGATGTACAATGTACAAAAATCTACAAAATGTTACAAAATGTATTCTCCCCGCGAGAAATACTAAAAAGTAGCCTTACACCTGTTTCATAATACATGCATTTATTCGTACCTGAGCTATATCCGAACAATGATAATGATACTCATTATATTCGATTGGATCTTGAAACGGAATTGTTAACGACACCACGAATCCACCAGGATAAGTAATGAACATCAACGAGTCATTTTTCCCTATGACTATAATTTGCGGTTTCACGCCAGGAATACTAAACGAATGAATGAGCTGTAAGTTAATAATTTATGCTTTAAGACATCGGATTTTTCAATTATTAAGCTTTCCAATGAAATTACCGTATTTCCTTTCATTTCGTGAATTTTATCATCGCTAGATATACAGTAGGCGAGTGATCCATCGGATAATAGAGCGATATCGTACAACTCGATTCCTTTTAAAATGATTTCTGACAGTCTATCGCCAGTACCCATGTCCCATTGATAAACGGCACCTTCCGATCCGATGCTTACAAGTTTCATGTCATTCTGTGACCAAGCTATTCCTTGTACAATGTCAATATGACCTAATAATAAAAAGAATACACAAGTGCTTTTAATTGCGATCGATGCTAAAACGTAATGATCGATAGCATTGGATTTCTTTAATTATTTGGTAAGTTATATGTTTTAGGAAAGTACTGTCCCTGTGTCCGTGCACTGTGTACGTGAAAAGATAGAAAACAGGAAATGCATGCATGCTTCTGTGTGCGTGCACCTTGCGTACGTACGTGTGTGTGTGGGTGTGCGCGCGCAAATACAACATACACGTTGATAAGTGTCAATATATGTAAGTATATATGCAGAAAAAGAAAAACCTTTTAAAAGAAAACGAACGTCAAAATCAATTGTCGAATACACTTGAATAATATTTCCATTTACAGCTGCAAAAAGATGCCCACCATAACTGAATGGAGCCATTTTACAGTTTCTAATTGAAAACTCTGTTATGACTGTAAAATCGTTGATTTGAATGCTCATAAATTTTAGTTTATCGCTAAATCCAATAAGGCAAAAAAGACCCGATGGATGTAAAACGGTACAAGAAACCTCTTGTGAGTACTTTTTCATCATCACAAAGCTTTCGGTCTCGTAATCCCATAATCGAACGGTGCGATCCATTAGTCCGTATGTTATAATAATTGACTTCCAATTGCAAACGGAAAGTCCTCCAACGGGCCCATGATGTAAACAGTTGCCCAATACGCTAATATCCTCGGCTTCTGTGTCGTCTGTCAATTTTTCACCCCACATTTTTATATAAAACAGTTGCGACCATCCTGTCGATACACTCAACTTATCAGCGCTTGGACTACAACTGATATTGTTCACGCGATATAATGACCTTTCGTCTTCGTTTACTGCTTGTGGCGGAATTACATAAACATTTCTTTTTATATATTGATGCGGGCCATCTTTTTCAAAAACAATGACTTTACCGTAACCCAAAGCAAAAGCAAACCCCTTATGGAAAGAAACGATGCTAGATATTTCTGTGAGGGACTCGTCGTTTGTATGCAAATTTGCCATTGACATTGGACTCTGTAATACAACTTCCACCTTAATTTGGAAATCCATTATTGTTACATCCGACATTTCGAAAATATTTTTTAAATCGCCATTTTCTAAAAAAAGTAATTTACCATCCGCTGTACCCACTAGCATTCGATCGCCATTTATCCATGTCATTGACTTAATAGCATAATTATCAGCTTTTGAAAATCCATAGGGACGCCAAAAGGTTTCCGATAGCGTTAGAAATTTGAAAACAAACATACCTCCCACTGCTATTATCCCTGTGTCAGTGGGATTGCAAGATATTAAAGTTACCTCAGAAGCTGGGATTTGAGAATTTCCCACTTCTAGACTCGATTCTAATTTTCCTCTTTCAAAATTAAAAAACAGCATTATTTGGGTTTGATTTGTAATGGCCACTAAGTATTTATTATCGAAAGTGAAGCACACGCATGAAAAGCTGGTGACATCGGAATAGTCAGAGGGAAGACCAAATAATTTTTTCTTTTTTAGCGTATGTAGATCATAAATAGAGATAAGGGGTTTTTCACCCGTTTCGCACAATGCAGCAAATTTTCTGAAAATCAATATTTCAATGTTAATTGCATGAATTAATATAAAAAATAAGAAATTCTCTTTAATAATATTATCAAAATTATTAAGAAAGTATTCTTTTATAATATGCTTGACCAAGTGTCTGGCTTTTACAATTTTACAACAATAACGGAAAATTAATAAAAGAAAATAAATAACTCTTCTTCGATGAGCCGAATACTCTGCGATGCTGATTGTTGAAGTAAAGTAGGAACAAAAACATTCGGTTGAAACAAGAAAATTCTACAGATTATCGTGTTTACCTGTTGGGAGAGATCGTCATGAATGTAATTTTGTGCTTCTCGGATAATCGATTGAATATTTGTCGTTTTTGCGAAAAGTTATGCACTGTAATGGCATTGCCAACGATATAAGTAGCTTCATCGTCGGAGAGAAAGTGAAGATTTCCAACGATATCTGTCCTCAAGCCGTACAGGGCACTTATTTGTAATCGAGACATTGTTATCGCAATGTCTAACAATGCAAATGAATATAATTTTGATTTCGCCCACTCGCAATATTGCAAGACTTGTTGTCATCATTTCCTTGACAACGAAAGCTACGATTATTTAACTGCGCGGTACATCAGTTGTGAAGTTAGAATTTTGAAACGTTAGCGTCCCGAGTGACGAAACAATTTTCTCCTTAATAATCCTTTGCATTGGCGAGGGAGTTGCATTTTTAATGAAATATAATCGACTATGAAGGTCCTTTTCGAGCTTGCACCGATTCGAAGAATCCTTCTGCTCCGTGAGACTGAAGTAGACGATTTAGTTATGAATTTTCAAACGCGATGATAATATTAAAAATGCCCTTAAATTACCTCTGCTTTCCGTCTTTTTAAACCTACCGAATAAAGGTCCACAAGGATAATCATGTTCGAGGCGGCGACTAGACCTGCATTCCCATTCAAATAAATCCGTTCTTTAGAACTCGGGAAGTGTCGCCGAGTCTCAATTTTTATCGGTAGTTTAGGAAATTGCCGCCAGTCACAAACGCCCTACCCACTAGTGCGTAACCAGAAGTGTGTACGCTAGCGTACAAACATTATACACGTGCGTGCACACGTACGTATATGCACGGGCGCGTGTATATTTAAAACCACACACAAATATGACGTTTTAGGCATTGCAGTCGTATGCACGCGGTCGTTTTGCGCGAAACACGTGAGTGACAAGACATAAGATTTCAGAAGCTTCATCATCAATGTGTATTTCAAAATCGTCGCGCATAAGCTACAAAAATGGTAGAAGATTTGTTTTTATTTTCAAGAATGTTCGTTTAAGATAACGAAGAATGTTTTAATTCAGTAAACCCGATCGATCTGTTCATTGGACTCGCGTTATGCTTTCGCATAAGTCCCAGGGTATAACCTGTACATCTGACTCGTGCTTAAAAATTTTCTGTCTTGTACTGTATTACAAGGCCAAGTACACGAATTCGGCACAAAGAAAATGGAATCCGAGACACATGTTCCAGACGCTTGCAAAATTTGTTTCAATGAATGCGATCCGTATGATAATCCAGCCATAATTTGTCAAGGGAAGTGCCAGCAAAAAATACACGTTAGATGTTTGAAGAGAGGCGCCTTACCGAGTAATCTTATTGGAGATGTATTTTATGATTTATATTGTACAGTTTGTTCTGATTCTAAAGATGAATTTATCATTCGACAAAAATTGCCATGGCTAACTGCTGTACTATTAACATTGTATAATTTACGGGAAAAGTCTAGTGGCATCAGTAGAAGAGGATACTTCCATTGGAAATCAGATATAAGCCTGTTTATTAGTAACAACTGGACACAATTATTTACTAAAACAGTGTAAGCTCTTATTTTAATTAAGTATGAATAAAATCAATGTGTAACTTGATTGTTCTTTGCTATCAATGTATGGGAACGTACAATTTCAAACGAATAACCACATTATCCTTAAAAATCACAATATACTAATCATTGTAGTTTTTTTACTTCTTAAACATTGTCCATTTATAATTTTCAACAGTTTTTGACTATTTTTTTATATATTTTTTGCAACTTCGTTAAGAAAACACGGATTTTTAGCATTTGAAAATTGACACTGTTGCCATTCAACTTTTAACATGGGACATTTTTATGACTGTTTTTTTTTTTGTAATATTTCAGGAAGCGCAAAAAAAATTGGATAGGTACTATATCTGGTACACTATCACACTATAGCGGAGTATTCTTTAAATCAGGAACAGCTGAGCTCGGAGATCAAGGATGGTGGAAATTAATTGATAATGATCCTCCTGAAGTTTTAGTCAATAAATGTATTAGAATAATCTTTCATTTTTACAATAAAGCATAAATATAAATATATATTCTTATGTTCAAATAATTTTTTTTATTCAGATTATAAAGTATTAGAACTAAAAAAGCAGCATCATGCAAAATTAAAATCAAAAAATGTTGACAATCGAAAACGGATATCAGATATATCTTTTGACGACGATAATACTAATTTAGTTGCAAATTTTAAAAATGACAATGCAAAGTCTTATATAGATCTACAGAATGAAACTGAATCAATTGATGCGATCGCTACAAATATACCAACATGTGAAGAGTTTTCCGGTAACAAAAATATCGAAGAATATTTACAATAAAATTTCATGTTTGTTTTCATGCTAATAATCTTTATCTTAAATAAAGATATTTTAGATCTAGATATAGATATACCAAGCATTGAAGATGATTTTCCATCCTTCAATCTGACCGAAAATGTTATCGTAGAGGCATTACCTTTTCAAGACTGCAATAAACTACCTCATACGTTTTTATCCGATTGCTTCCAAAATGTGCCAAATCATGTTGAAGAACCTATTGAATATATTGACGTTTCTAGTATGGTTTTATTAGAAAATTTTCAAGAAGAGGATGAAATATTACAAATTGATAGTAGTAATGATGAATCGGATCAGCAAACACACTGCAATGAAAATAACAAAAGTAACGATCTTGCCCCAGCCTCGCCTTCGTTATTTAATCAATCGATTCCAAAGCCTTGGCCATGGGATGAATCAATTAAACATAATCCAGGTATCGTTACGAAACTGTGTTTAGCAGTTAAATTGCATTTAGAAATGAATAAGATGTTGAATAACATTAACAAATATAAATAACTTCTAATAATTGCTTTGATCTGCTTTTTGTGAGGCTTGCACATCATTATTCGTTTTTAAACTAAACTAAATAAACAATTCTCAATTTTAGATAAAGTAAGGTCACTTATGAAAGAGCGCGAGGAAGAATTTTTATTGCAAAAAGTCGAACAGTACAAGCATTTACTCGATACGGCACCACCTGCCATAAGAAGATTGTATCGGAAACTCGCCAACAGAAAGCTGAAAAGACAATACGGCTTGGCTATTCTCAATATCGATATGCTTGGAAATAATGTAATTAAAAATACACTAAATATTAATAAGTGCAATACAGTTTTAGATCGTTTTATATCGGAAGATTTGAGCGCTTTCTTCGAGCAACGACTGCAAGGATATTGCGAGCCAACGTCTGTGCACAGTTCGTATACAAATAGGCTGTTAAAACCTTATATTAGAAGAGATACGAGCAGTCGTCCTTTATGGTTGACCGTTATGAATGAATTGGTGGCAAAAGTTAATA
Source organism: Kradibia gibbosae (assembly GCA_018907135.1). Lineage (NCBI taxonomy): Eukaryota > Metazoa > Arthropoda > Insecta > Hymenoptera > Agaonidae > Kradibia > Kradibia gibbosae. The sequence continues at coordinate 9,452,719 of JACCHX010000001.1, read as the reverse complement.
GGAAGGTACCAGGATGGAAGCCTCGTTGCAATGCGCCAATAGATTACTCTTACATCAGACCTCAACATATCCCAGCAATAAACAGCCTTTGCCGTCAATTCTTTTGGCCAGGAATCGACCGTAAGTATAAGCAATGATTCTCGTGCTTTTAAATATTTAGCGAGCTTGAAAATTAAAATTGCAAGTTTGTTATACGGCTTATTCCTTGCAGTGACGGAGTGCCTGCAATACCCCGACTTTACGTGTGTCGTTTTATATAAAAAAGTGGTCATTGGATTAGCAATAATGGTTCCGGACGTGGGCTACAACGAAGCATACATCACGTTTTTGTTGGTGCGGCCTGAATGGCGAAAAGCTGGCATTGGTACATTTATGTTGTACCATCTTATTCAAACGTGTATGGGTAAAGACATAACTCTGCATGTGTCGGCTACAAATTCTGCATTATTACTATATCAAAAATTTGGATTCAAGCAAGAGGAATTTGTTCAAGATTTTTACGAAAAATATATACTACCATCGTCAAAAGAAAGTAAACATGCGCTATTTTTAAGATTAAGTAGATGAAAGTGGATGTCCTGTGTAATATATATATATATATATATATATATACACACAGACACACGTAAGAATAACTCTTTATCTTAAGTTATTTATTATTGTCTGATTAAACGTTTTTGTAACGCTTAACGAATCAAGTGATTGAAATATGAATTATATTATTATTATTATTATTATAATTATTATTATTATAATTTGGATTTTTTACACGAAATTTGTAATAAAGAACTTTACAAAACGAAAAAGAAAAAAATTGTAGTAAATAGGAGTGTTTGGGGAGGCAGAATAATTATAAGATAAAAAAAGTACAATAATAAAATATGCCATTGCGCGCGGGCGCGTAAAACGTACGAAGGAACAGAGGGTGAGTATACGGCATAAAACGCATTCATGTAAGATGGGAAAAAAAACTGCTGCTACGAGAGCGAGGGCAGATATCGCGGCCTGGTTAAAGGCGAGTGGCAGGCAGCCCGAGAGAACAGTAGACTCGCGATAAGTAAGGGTACGGAGGGTCCGGTGGTCGCATCGATAAATATCCTATTAGGGGCATCCTTATTCATTGCCCGCCGCGGTAACTGCAAAGTACAAAGGATTCAGAGGGGAGAGCTTGGCAGCTTTGGCCGCCAGAGGCCAGAGCCGTCGGCGGAGGAAAGTATCGAAGATTGGAAGCCGCAGCAGCGTCGGCGGACTTCAGGGTGCTCGGCTCCGCGCCTCGAAGGCGCCCCCGACGTTGGCTCGGCTGGCAAAAATAACGACCTCGGGAGCCTCCTCGGCAGGGAAGCTCCCCGAACGAGGTAGGCTCGCCCGGAGCCGGAGTCCCCTGGGCCTGGGGTGGCCCGAAGGCCCCTGGCCGGAGCTCGGCCCGTGGTCGTATGGGCGCTGGAGCGCCGGAGCCCCGTTCGATTAGAAAGTATCGAGAAGAGCTGCGGAGTCGCGGTAGAGAGAGAGAGCGACGCTGTCTTCGAGGCACTTCTCGAAGGTTCCGGAAAGCGCGAGAGTCGACGTTTGTATATATGGGCCGGACGACCTACGCGGCCTCTTAGTACAACAGAAGACGCGAATCTGTTAACATTGTACTTAAGCGAGAAGAGGGAAGACGAGAGGCTCTCGGAGAGGAGACCTATTTTTTTTTAAACGGCGACGTTCCTGCTCTCGACCTGCCAGCGGACGAGGGACAGACGAGCCGAGACAGCGGACAAAGTAAGTGCTGGACGGAGGGAGTCGTCGGTCGGGAGTCGGTCGGGAGTCGGTCGGGAGCCCGTCGCGTCGAGGAGACCACGGGAGAGAGGAGGTGGAGGTTCTCCGGGCGGGGGAGTGCGCGCGCGGCCAGGGCGGCGGGTCTCGGCTGGCCCGAGGCTCGGGCGCTGCTCCTCCCCCCCTCCCCCCCAACAGAGCACCTTCCGTATGCTCGAGTGCGCGCGTCACCCGCGACCCTCCGCTCGACGGCGTTCGGGAAGCTTCTCTCGAGCTTGAGCAGCGCGCGCCTCTCGAGAGCCGCCCCGGAGCCGCGGCTCCACCAGGACTCGCCGGAGAGGTTAGCGCCTCTTAAGGACCGACTTGACCGGGCCTCCTCGACCACGATTTCCCGAAATAGCGGGCGCATCGAGGGGCGTAGGTGTGCGCGATCGCTCGTGCCTCGGTGCTCCTTCCTCGCTTCCTTCCTACCTTACCAAGCTCGCCAAGCTCCTGCCTCTAGATCACGGTGGGAGTTTCGCGCCGTCCTCGGGAAATTGATGCGAGCTTGAGCGCGAGCCCGGGAGGGAGTGAGGGGGAGAAAGTCGGAGGCAGACGTCATGTGCCCGCCTCGAGCATAGGCCAAACGGCGAGGGAGAGAAAAATTAGCGAGTGGACCGGATGGCAGTGGACGACACGATGACACAGTTGCCTTCTTTTCCTCTCCTCTCTTCCTGTCTCGGCCGTGTCGGATATATTCACGTAGTTGTGCGCGCCACTTGCCTTCGTTCTACGCTCATTCCAAAGTCGGCTGGAGCAGACGCGCAGCCTTGCGATCCAACGTCTCTTTTATCTTTCTATCTATATATTTCTATCTCGGTCTCCGTCTCTGACAACCTCCCCCGCCCCCGCCCATTTTACCCAAATACTGCTCCACGTCTATTTTTTTGCTCTTCCGTGCTCGGTTGGCAGCCCAAAGTTCGCTACTTGCAACAGCCGCGAGCGCGCAGCATTTGGGAAAAAAAAGTCTTATTAATAACAGGGGCGGAAGAAACGGTAGCGGCAAGAATCGTAACGATAGAGAGAGAGAGAGAGAGAAAAATAAATGGCCTTTCTTGACAGGGACGTGGGCTTTTCTTTAATAGTACTCGCTCTTAGCGGCTTGGACGGCAGCAGCGAGTCTCGATACCTCAAAATTTAACAATACAAGTGATCGCTGTAAAGAGGGCAGTAAGTGGCCCGAGGCGTTTTTTGTCATTTATTTTGGCTATTTTGTTTTCGATGACATGGTCGACCAATATTTCAGTATTAAAAGTGCGCATTTAAAAATCTCGAAGGCCCAGCTTCAACGGCAAACGTCGATTGCGATAAGATCAAGCTCTCGCTTTCACGAACAACGGGGACGTCGTGTGCGCCTTTGATAAAGAATTCATCCTATCGAGTGTAAAAGGGGCATCCTCGACCTGACGCTACCTCGCACATAGATATAAATAGAAAAGTGCGCGCGCGCGCGCCACACGCATTCACGCGCTCGCTCGCTCCCGCAGCCCGGAGAGGAAATAGAAAAGAGAGGAGAGAGAAGAGGAGGCGACGAAAGAAGAAAAGAAAAATCTCGTGGTACGTGATTTTTATCCGCGGCTCTCTCTCGTCTCCGACCAGAGAGCGAGAATCTCCCTCGAAAAGTGCGCAGTGTGAGTTCAGCGGTCAGTTCGGTGCCGCGATTCCGAGACGCACGCCAGCGCAGGGATTTACGTTTTTGGTCGTATTACTTCAACTCGCAGTGATTAATGATGCAAAACGGGGAGAGCGAATGTTACACACGCGTCATCCGAGTGTTTGCGTTATTGATACTTCCGGCTTGGCATTGCACTAATGATTTTCGTGCAACAAAAGAATTAATTTGAGGTCGCACCGTGATCACCGACTATTTTACTCCGTATATAGATTTATTTGTCTCTTTGAAACCCAAATCCCAATATTATTGTTTAGTTTTCTCTTAAGAGCGTTATTTACACGCGCGTTTTATTGGGAATGCCGAATCAGGAATTTGCGCTTTAATCGTACTCCGGCTAAGTACGTGGCTCGCTTTAGATCGCGCACCGCATATTCACGGGCTCGCGGGGATCAGGACCACCAGCAGCCAGCCTCCCTATCGGACCTCAAGAGTGATGTACACCAATATTCTTTCTTTTCTATTTTTCTCGAGCGGCCTTTTTCTCAATAATTACGCGCTGCAAAAAAAAAACCTGCAGCTTGTATCGAAATTCGAGTACCGCCAACACCTAAATACACTTGACATTTTTTTGCATCGCTTTATTGATAACTTGGTTCGGTTTTCCAAACAATTTCACAAGCATACTTTTTAAAATATTTGTATCGGCTTAAGGCACCTTTTACTTTTCGTTTTACGCACGGCACGCGCAACACATTTCCTGTAATACGTCGAGAGAGTCGGTGACTCGATTATAAAACAAAAACCACTGGAAGTTCGTGAAAAACGTTATTTTGCCTATAAATGAGAATGGCAGCAATGCAATGCTTTTTTTACACCGCAATTGCTACTGGAATAAACGCAAGTTCATTTGTCTGAAACGTAATTTTAGTCTTGTAGATTAAGTCTTAACTTGAACTCTTGTGATTGCGTGCTTCTTTGCTGTAAAAAACGTAAAATTTTTTACGTACTCCGAAAGGAAACAGTACATTGTAATTTTCATTAAAGAAGGTCATGCATAAAAGTATGCAATATCAAAGATATTTTATAATAATCAAAACAAATTATTGTCTGACACATGAAAACAAAAATAATTAAAAGTCGCAACGCAAGATAATAAATGTATTTTAATCATTTAAATTTAATCAGCTATACAACTGTAATCACAGGCCATTGCCAAAATATTTAATCAAGAATAAAAGTATTTCACAATTTACCTCTTTTTAAAAACACTTTTATTAAACTGTACACAAGCAATACTTTCGTTGGTTGCAATTTCTATTAATATATATAAATATATATATATATATATATATATATTTATTTATTTATTTTTGTACGAGTGATATGCTTTTATTGTCTTCACGATATTATTGGCTTTAGTCGTGTGGTAGATCAGGAGTATAAATAAGAACTGCCGTATTTGGATTCCGATTAATATCTGCTGCTCTTCTTTTAACTTTTTAATAGGTATCGTTAAAGCCAAGGAATTAGTCTAAAAGACACTTGCACTTTAACGAATAGATGTGTCATTCGATTTACAATTAAAAATGCTCTACAAATAATAATGGTATTCGAATGTTATATACGGTATTGAATATTCGACGGAGAGTATGTTAATGTAGCATCACAGGCGTGCAGGGATAAATGCAAGTGGGAAATGATTCGAACCTTTTTTCCTGCTTTCATGTTTTTATACGCATTTACGTGTGTGCGCGAGTATTCATAGCAGATAAAATTGAAATGGAAGGGTTGATTATGCTTGGGTGGACAATAGAGAAGGAGAGAGGGAGGAGGGTTATCTTTTTGACAGAGAGGCGGAAGCATCGAGGAGAAGCGTGCGGTTGCAAAAGTAGGGGGAAGCGCGGTGAATATTTCAGGGCCACGTGCCAGAGGCAAGGGTAGCCGCGTATCGAGTCGGGGGTCGGGGAGGGAAAAAAAGCGGGGGCAGGGGGTGGCTAGGAGGGCGTAAGCGAGTCGACGATCATTGACCCGAGCCGGTCGCTTGCCTCTGTTTCAGAAGCCTGAGCCATGGGAAAGGACTACTACAAGATCCTTGGCATCGCCAAGGGCGCCAGCGACGACGAAATAAAGAAGGCCTACCGGAAGCTCGCGTTGAAGTACCACCCGGACAAGAACCGGGCCGCCGGGGCGGAGGAGAAGTTCAAGGAAATCGCGGAGGCCTACGAGGTCCTCTCGGACACGAAGAAGCGCGAGGTCTACGACAAGTTCGGCGAGGAGGGCCTGAAGGGCGGCATGGGCGGGGGCCCGGGGGGCGCCGGCGGCAGCGGGGGCACCTACACCTTCCACGGGGACCCGCGAGCGACCTTCGCCCAGTTCTTCGGGACCTCCTCGCCCTTCCAGACCTTCTTCGAGTACGGGGGTCCGGGCAACCGCATGTTCCTCTACGACGACGAGATGGAGATCGACGACCCCTTCGGCCTGGGCCAGAGCATGAGGCAGGGGGGCCTCGGGCCCGGGGGCGCCTTCCGCTCGCACTCCTTCAATTTCGCGGGCCCGACGGGCCGGAACCCCGGCAAGGAAAGGGCCCAGGACCCGGCCATAGAGTACGACCTCTACGTGAGCCTCGAGGACATCCTCAAGGGCTGCACGAAGAAGATGAAGATCTCGCGGCGGGTCGTGCAGCAGGACGGGGCGACGAGGAAGGAGGAGAAGGTGCTTACGATCAACGTGAAGCCCGGCTGGAAGGCCGGGACGAAGATAACCTTCCAGAAGGAGGGCGACCAGGGCCGCGGCAAGGTCCCCGCCGACATCGTCTTCATCATCCGGGACAAGCCGCACCCGCTGTTCAGGCGGGAGGGCAGCGACATCAAGTACACGTGCAAGCTGAGCGTGAAGCAGGCCCTCTGCGGGACGATAGTCGAGATCCCGACCCTGGTCGGGGAGAAGATCACCCTCAACCTCACCCGGGAGATCGTGAAGCCCTCGACGGTGAAGAGGATCCAGGGCCACGGGCTCCCCTTCCCGAAGGAGCACTCGAGGAAGGGCGACCTCATCGTCTCGTTCGACGTCAAGTTCCCGGACGCGCTCACGCAGGAGGCCAGGGATATACTCTTCGACACGCTGCCCAATTGAGGGGCCCGGGGGCTCGATGACGCCGCAGCATGGGCCTGAGCACGAGGTTGGCAAACCGAAAGCTGATGCTACATCGATTGAAAAATTTATTTGAAAAAAAAAACCACGATAAACCATAAAACAGGATGAAAAGAAAAAAAAAAAAATTACAAGCGAAACCGCGTACGCGGCCGGCGAAGAAGGGCGTCGAAGCCCCCCCGTGTGTTCCCTCCTCGCTGGGTCGGGAACCGCCGTCTCGCAAGGCACAACACTACGGTCGCGTCGACGCTGAAGCTCGACCCAAGACTCTCCTATCCAAGACTCGTGTTTACATTCTAGCGTGTAAAAATTAATTTCGTTAGTTAGCTAGTTATGTATGCGTGTGTGCATATACACATAATAAGCCCATGCACAAACGCCCCATCCGCATGCCTATGCGAGCACGCGTGTGCGCTTGTTTTTTTTTGAGTCTCTGTGTGCGTATGTATATGTGTGTGTGTGTGTGTGCGCGCGCGCGCTTATATATACGTATATGAAAATCCACAGCCGAGGCTCGTCGGCTCAGCGCCTCGTACGGACACTTATTTTTCTTATGTACTCATAATCATGGTAATTGAATTTTCGCGGGAGTGTCTGCCAATTTCTGCACTTTTATCTAATGGTCGTGTGAACCCAGCTAGTTCTTGTTATTTCTTCATTTGTTGCCCTTTGTACAGAAATCTCACGACCTCTGGTACATTGATCGAGTTCCTCTGAGCTTGACCATTTGCCAGCGATACTTTGCAGAGTGACTGAATTATATATTTTAGAGTGCTAAGGTATCAGTGAATTTACTGGGAAATTTATGCAAGAGAAATTGATGAAGATGCTGATGCTTGCCCTCTAACAGGGCAAGATTGGATGGTGAGAGAGAGAGAGAGAGAGAGAGAGAGAGAGATTGTAAAGAGTGAATGCGTGTGCGTGCGTATGATGCTGTATGATATGTGCTACGATGTCACGCTGGATGTGCAAATAATACACATACGATAATATCGAATGCTAGTGTTTTGCGTCGGATACAATATTGAAGTATGGTGTATATACATATACATTTTGTGGGTGCGTGTGCGTGTGTACGTGTATATATATATATATATATATATATGTATATGTATGTATGTACACATATTAATATATATATATATGTATATGTATATGTATATGTATATGAATGTATAAAATGACAAGGCAGTGAAAAAGGTCACGGAACGCCCAATTTATTAAATCGAATCAACTAGTCATCGGAAAATTTCTTTTCATCTAAACTGATGGTTCGTATAGACTGACTAGGAAAACCAAAAGCTTGAGATTCTTGTACTAAAATACTTTGTTCGACTCTTTTTTACCAGTCGGGGAGGAGTCGGTGACCTTTTTTACCGAATCGTCGACGAGTGAAGACGGATAAAAATGAAATTGTAACGATTAAAAAGACAAGAATTTTTTGAGCGCTAAGCGTATTAAGTTCTTGCCTCTCGTGAAATCGTAATGATTTTCGTTCATTTGTCAAAACTGTTTATTTATACACTTATACATTATTGAGAAATAAAAGAGACGCATTAAATTATTTGACATATTCTATACATAAAAAAGAAAACCAAGATAAGCGCTTTATTTTATTTATCGCCAATTCTACAGTCCCCCACTCGCGCCTCCGTTCTCCCGAGTCCGCCCCCCCCCCCGGCCGATACGGCGCTCTCTCGTCTATCCCCCGTCCGCCCGAGCGTTCGACCGTCGGTCCGCGCGTTGGTCAATAATCGTTTCTCCTATTGCCCGTCGCACACCGCGAGTGGCCGCAGCGACGCGAGACATCCAAGACACTCCTAAAATAGTAAGCGGAGGGGGGTGACGTCATCGGACTACCTCGCGAGCCACGGGAGTAAGTAACCCGCGCCTCTAGCCGCTCGCCTCGTACGTCGCGGACTGCCACCGCGGTCCCTTGGCCCGGGGGGGGGCCCCGCTCCCTGCCTCGCCCGGAACTTTAAATAATCGAGGAGAGCTTTTTCCGCGAATTCCCACGCCGCTTATTTTCGCTTTCGCGAGTCGCGCCGCACGCGCGCGACCGACAGCAGAGGCAAAAAGCCCCTTCGGCTTCGTCCACTTTCTCCCCCCACCCCCTCCCCCAACCCGGACAACGAGCACGGCGATTTTAAAGCAATGGCCGATCGATATTAAATTAAAGCCTGCGCCGCCGCTTTTATCCCGGTCGCCGCTCCTGCTGATCCGAGGCCTAATGGAGTGGTCGGCTTTTTCTCTTCGGGTATCAAGGTCGCGAGCGTTCTATTAAAAAGCGGAATATACTAAATTAGAGGGGAGGACCTTTTCGAGTCGCGCACTCCGAGAGAAATATTTCGGTCGGGCAAAAGCATCGATGGAGTCATATGCGGCACTCGCTTTATTTATTTATTTACTTTTTCTTCTGCATCCATTGACGTTTCGGCTCCTCGCGACCTCAGCTTTAACAGCTAAATACAATTCTTGACCATTGCGCCCAATTATCGTTAACTGGAAGAGCAGCAATCGATCGAAATCTTATACTCTGTTCTACAAAAACAAACATGACTTAATTTTATATTTAGAAGATTTTTATATTGTATATATATATATATACACACACATCTTTCTTACAAAAGAGTTATAAGAAGCAATTATTACTCGAAAGCCTTATTATAATCTTTAGCTGTAATATCTTGGCTTAGGCTATTTTTTAGCATCGTCTAAGCATTGGTTGTATCTTTGTTAGTCGTTGCTCTATTAAAATTACTTTTAAAATCCAGCTCGTCGCTAGCTAATATTCTTTTGATTTTTTTTTTTTTTTTTTTTTTTTCTTACCCCATAAGCCTTCCTTGTGTCTTTTATTATGTTACCTATAACGTATACACTACATATACTACAAAATGATTGAAAAACACGCAAAAAATGTTGTTAATAAGATACATTTATTAAGTGATTTATGTAGACACACGCAAGACAGTCGATAAAAAGACGTGCACTTAATATTAAGAAAACTTTAATTAAACCATCTGTTCTAGAGGCTCTCTCGTAAAAGGATACGTTAATTACTGTTCACAGTATTATTATTGTTATTGTTATTATTATTATTATTATTATTGTAGCGGATTTTTATTTTATTTTTCATTTTATATTAAAACGCAATTTATTTGGCAATAGTTTGAAACGTTTCGGAAGATCTTTGGGTCAACTTACATAATTATTTTTTACTATCCAAAATGACACCGACGATTTACTCGACCTATGACTTTTTAGAAATTGAAAAGCTACAAATAATATTTCTCTACGTAATCGATATAACTACGATCGCTTTATCCGAGATGTGCATTGTCCCTTAATTATATTTTACATTTGCTAATCTGTACGTATGAAGCAGTAATTGTCTGTACTCAAGTTATGGATATATATATATCAGAGGAGGGAAGTTATAAATATAGAATGCATCATTATTTATAAGCTAATCATTTTCTATCGGCGTATAAAAATAATTTAAAAACTGTAAAAGTTTGCTTGTGCGCGCGCGCGCGTGTGTGCGTATTACTACGTCACGCTGTAGTTTTGGAATCGATATAAATAAGCTCACAAAGAAACATGCATCTGTAATACGTGGAAATATCTCATGAATAATTTTTGAATTATTTACAGTGCAAAAGGAAACGCTAAAAAGTAATCTTATTCCGTAATTGTTATTCATTAAAAATTGGAGTGATGCGTCAGTATATTTTAAAGTCAAATATATTTATGAAGATGTATAAAGAAATTATATTTCCTCTAATATTAAAGCACTTTTCAGCGGTTTACTTTAATCGATTGAATATCTCCATATATTTACGTACGCGCGTAGTTTTATTATTTTTATCGAGCGTGTGCTTTTAAAATTTATTATAAATTAAACTTTTGATTTAAAGCTATTCGTGATATTCTTGAGATTACGGTAAGAAAAAATTTTCAATGCATACACCTATTTTGTCACTAAAATTATCCGTATGAATCACGGAAAAGTCAAGTGCTCGTGTCCGCGTTGAAAGCAATATTTATACCATAAAAAATATATCTCGTAATATGCATAAATCGATTTTCTTTTTAAGTAATAAATGCCTCCTCGATACATCCAAATACAAATATAATCCAAATACAATGATTTAATATTTACGGTATATAGAAACTTTTCATTGCTGATATAAATTAAATTCGTTGAATATTATGACTAAGAGTATAATTTTTTACTCATAAAGCAAAGATAATTTACAATAACGCAATCCTTCAGCATTTCATATAAACAATGTTGACTTAATAAAAACGGTAACCTCTTGTAATAATGTAAAACGTACGTTAAAGTAGGAATAACTTTTGTGAAAATTTAAGTAACGTAGGAAAATTTAAGAAAACGTTAAAATAAAAATCAGCCCATTGTTATATAGCTACATTGAAATGGAATACACGAATGTTTTTCAAAAGACTAAGAGTACAGCATATTGTTAAAAAAGCTCGTGCAAAGACTCGTTGAAAAAATATGACAATTAAATCATAATTTAATATCGTATTTGTAATTTAAAAATTAATCGTATTTTTTCTAACCCGTCGCTGTAAATGTAGGTCGTCTGGTTATTTACGTATGAATTAGTCACGACAAAAGTCACATAAAGGAAAGTTTTTTGTAATTTCATTGAAATCGATGAGTTTTATCAGTGAATTGGAAAAAAAGCTTCATAATTTCAGCATAATATTTGGGCAGTTGTTGTTATTGATGCGGATTATTTCCGACTCGAGTTCTGCTGCTTAAATTTAGGCGAATGTGTTTCTTCTGTCAACCTCTTCCTCGTAAACTTCGCGCGATCGGACGTTCGGATGAAAGCTAGACTTTGCTCGAGCGACAGTGAAAAATCAAAAAAAAAAAAAAAAAAAAAAAAAAAAAAAAAAAAAAGAAAAGAGAAGAAGAGAATTTTGAGAATGAAGTTTTCCAATGATTACATAGCATTGCACGATGAGATTGCCTAAGCGTTTATTCGAGAAGCATCTCATCTTTATGGGCGCGAAGAGCCGAGTCACTTATTTTAATAATGAGCCCACTCGGCAATCGTCTCGAAAACGAGCTATTCCTGAAAATTGAAATGAAACACTCCAAAGTCGTGAGTTTGTGTGTATTTTGAAAAATAAACTGTCCGATAAGGTAGCAGCGCACGGGGAATTCGAGGGAATTATTAACTAAGGCGGGGGAGGTGGGTGAAAATTTCTCGGAAAATAACTATTTACAAACGATGGAAAAAAGCTGCTCGACGTGACGACATCAAAGGGACGCAATACAATGATAGGAGGGAGCAGCGCCTTTTTCGCTACGTCGGATCCCTTGGATTACCACTGGAGGGGTCGGGAGGCCATAAGTATTGCCGAGCAGCTGCCGAGCGGACTCGCTTGTAGAGGAGGCCCAAAGGGAGGGTCCCCGCCTCCGAGGTCGCGGAGAAGAGGAAGAGTCCGCCGGCGACCCTGAGCGTGGCTCAGAGGGGGTCCGCGTCGGGCTGCCGATGCCGGAGGAGGAACTCGGCCGGGAGCTCGAGGTAGTCCTTGGTGTCGGGCCACGAGTCCCAGTCCCTCGGCGGTGTCGGCTCCTCGACGGGCCCCGGCCCAAAACTCCTCCGGAGCGGGCTTCCGACTCTGCCCGGCCGCGGCTTCCGGTTCCGGCTTCCCGGGCTCATCCGCTCGAGACGCCCCTCCTCCTCGCTCGGCTGCTCTTTGCCGAACCTGCGACAGAGAAAAGGCTCGAGCAATCGATCGATCCCCTTGATTCCCCTCCCCTCCCCCCGGCCCCTGGAGTTCGAGTCACTCGCCAATCCCGGAGGCACTTTCGCATTCATCCCGCGATTCCTCTCGCGCGAAGCCTCCATCCACCTTATCGCTTTGATAAGGCATCCCGAGCGAGGCTACGAGTCACTGTTGGGCGCCCGAGTTGCCGGAGAGAGGCAGAGATCGCGTGCCCTGCGACGTTCAAGATCCTCGTGACCGAAGATTACAACCGAGAGGCTCGACTCGGTTTTCGGAGCTAGAGCGCATCCGACCTTTGAGCGAAACCAGAACTGGCCTGGAAAAGCTTCCTTAACACGGAACGTATAAATCGATGTGCTAAACAAGCATGCTTAAATGCGCACATGCTCTCTCTCTCTCTCTCTCTCTCTCTCTCTCTCTATCTCTATCTCCATCTCTATGTCTCTTACTAAGTCTCGGCCCTCCGATTAAGCCAGATATCGAGCGATAGTAGCTAAGAGGTACAGCTATGTAATAATCCAGCGTTTGCCATTGCTCGATTTTATGACTGCTATTATTGGTGAATTTTTTCCAAGGTCAAATTCCGTAGACTTTCCATATCTAGTTCTGTTCGCTTGAATTATCCATCGCTATGGCAACAAATTATGATTTGCGAAGAATCCTTTTTAACAAGGCCTTCAATTTTCATTTTATACTTTATTTGTAATCCAAGCATTGTATTCTCGTTCTCGGATTAACTCATTTAAACGTATTGACGTGGAAAGAAAGAGAAAACGAAAGAGTGATATTGTACTCGGTCAAAAGTCCTTACTGCTACTATTTATGTAAAGAGTATGCATGTTACGAATGACTTATTGGTTTTTTTTCCTGAAGCTTTGGAAACGAAAGTACTTGTAACAATGCAAAATTTGTGCAAAAAATTAAAAGACGCACACGATGACTCGAATTTAAATGCATCGAGCAAGAAGCTTTCGAAATATTACAGCAATACACTGACAATAAATTGAAAGCAGTTAATTATTTACAGCTATCGTCTTACCTCTGTCATTATATAAAAATAATTTTCCAGTTTAACGAGGACTTAATAAATGTATCATTTAATTACATCGTCGCGAATACTGTAGTAATTATATATATATACATATATTGTAAAAAATGCACGGTTAAGTACATATCACGATGCTTTAATTTTTAATTAAAAAGCTCACTTATCTTCGGTAACTCGTATGAATCAGTTACTGGCTATAGGAGTCGCGTAAAATAAAGAGAAGAAAATTTCTGGAATAAAACGCTTACAATGTATAATTGAAAAATGTCCGTGCGATGCGCGTATTCTAATGGACGTTGAAACGAAAAAGGAAAGAGAGTCGCGACGACGTCGTCGTTGGGGAAGGCCAGAAAGGAGACGGGAAAAAAAAGAAAAAATAAAAAATAAATAGGAAATGAATAACGGAAGACCTGAAACGCTCGGGCAGACAGTGATGACGTCTGCAGAAGTGGTTCTCCCCCTGGGAGTCCTTGTGGCACCAGGTGCCGTCGGGAAAGTAGGGGTCGAGCCCCAGGTCGTTGAGCTCGAGCCTCGGCGAGTAGTAGGAAGCCGCGGCCTTCATCTTGCAGAAGACGGTGCAGGCGACCCAGGGCCTGGCCTCCTCGTGCCGAGCCTGAAGACCGGCCGCGGAGCCGTCGATGGCCGCGAGCCGGGCCGAGTACTCGAGGCACCGGCCGCCCGCGTACTCCTCGACGCTGAGCCGCTTCCGGCCGGCCTCCTCGCAGAGCCCCTCGTCCTTGCAGAGGCCAGCCTCGAGGCCGCTCCCGGGGCAGGCCGCTCCTCCGAGGCAGACCCGTCGGCGCTCCAGGTAGCCGAGGGAGGCCCTGATGCAGCCGCTCTCGCAGGAGGCCGGGCTCCACTCGCTCCAGCCCGTAGCCCCGGCCCCCTCCTGCGAAATCAGTTGCCTGCGAGCACGACAATCCGGTCGGGGACGCGGACGAGCTTGAGTTATCGGGCCGAATCGTCGGGCCCCGCCTGCATTGCTCGCCTCCTCGCAGCGGCGCGGGAAAGGATCGCCGAATTACGCTTCGGCGCAAAGTTACGAATAGCCGAGCCTTTGTTGGCTGCCAGTTGGATTTTCCAACGAATAACCGTCGCTCGCGACGCCTGGCCTCCTTAATTCCTTGCCTTTGCTTACTAGAAATAGCGAGGCGATATTATCGCCAAACGTCGGGGTGTATCGCTTTCTTTCTTTATTGCCCTATGAACGATGCAATCTCGATGGCCAGGTGTAACGGCTTTTCTTTTGCCTGGCTCTTCCGGGAATTATGAGCGACCGAGCTCGGACCTTTCACTGTAGCCTCCAATTAGGTGCAACTGTGCTTTAACCGTGTCAGTTCTTATGTCACGACCTCCTTTTCTGAAAAATAAATATCCATTGCTCGTCCCGCGAATTAGCCGAGGCCTATCACTATTCCTATAACCCGTGCAAACACCTGCACGGGAATTCAAGAGCGCATAATTAGATCCTATCTCGTTTCCTAAAATCCCTCGCGGTAAGATTTATCGAGCGAAAGTCTCTTATCGTTAATCGTCCTCTCTCTTGCTCGTTTATTAATTTATTGCGAGGAAGGCTCGGCCGATTCGATATTTATCGTAATGATTCAATAAATCTTAATTTTTCAAAAACCTACTTAATATACGAGCAGTATTAGTGGCTTTCTGCAGTACGCGTACTCAAATCTAAGAATACTCAGAAACGATGCTATGATGTGTCAGTCGTCTTTTTATAAAAGCACGTGATTCTAGTAGTAACAGCCCTGTAATGACTTGACGGGAAAATACGGGAATGCCGAATCGGCAGAAGGCAGCAATTTCATATTGCTCAATTAAACTCGACGTAATTAATATTCGACGAGTGTAAATATTTATGATAAAAGCAACTAATAGATAAATCGTTTCTAAATGGTGCATCCCGCACTGGAGGCGTTTAGTTTTTATTGAAATTGTACATTGAGCCTGCCAATAAAATATAGGCCATCAGCTTAGTCTGTACGGGAATATGCAATGCGCTGAAATCTCGTTAAAAGGGGCTTCCGTTTTGCTCTTGCGAGAAATCTAAAATTTCGATCGAATGCAGAGATTGGCAAATGATTAATTATCAGCTTGCAGAAATTACGGAGGTAAAAGAGAAGGGTTGAGCTATATATATATTAGGGCTATTCGAGAGGAGCGAGATTTCGTCGCGTGGATATTTGCATTTTCACGTTGGCCTATGATTAATCGTCCTGTACGACTAATCGATGGAGAGGTAATGTAAAAAGCAAAGACGAAATAGGGCCAAGTTGCTGGGAGCCGGAGCCGAGAGGAAGAGAAATTATCCTTGGAATGGATAAGACGCAAATCGGGTATCGACGGAGCGAGCAAAGTCAGCAGAATGCCAATGAGAAGGGGGGAGCTCGCATCGGCAAGGCTGAGGCTGCGAGCAAAATGCTAATCGGTGCCCCAGGTTTGGGCAGCCCGGCCATGGAAGCGAGGACCGAGCTTATCGGCGAGTCAAGTCTTTCCTCGACTCCGCGAAAAGTCAGACGCGGATCTTTAAACAGCGTCGGCCTGGGAGACCGAAAGGTCGTTGCAAGGCTGTTCTAGGAAGCGAGCAATGCTGCCGCTGACGTGGCGCCTAATGACGGGGCAACGTCGAGCGGTCGCGGGGAGCCCCGGCGCGTCCCTCACCGGTCCTCGTCCTCGAGGGGTAGGCACTCGCCCGCCGTGCACTCGGCGCCCTCCTCGCCGCAGCTGGTGCCGTCGAGGGCCGGGCCCGCCAGGTAGAGGCCCGTCCTCGAGGGGCTGCGGCAGCCCAGGGCCCGGCACCGGTCGGCCGTGCCCTCGGCCCTCGCCTCGGGGTCCCGCAGCAAAAGCTCGCACTGGCGCTTGGCCGTCCAGGTCCTGCCCGGTCGGCCCTCGAACCTCCCCCCGTGGTCGAGCCGAGTCTCCGGGCTAGGGCCGAGCTCCGGTGCGTCCAGCAGGCAGGGCTTCGTCCGCTCGAGGGCCTCCGCCACGGCGCGACTGCAGCTGGACCAGTGGGCCTCGCCCTCGGTGCCGCGGCTCGGGGACATGATGAAACCCTCTCGGGGGCAATCGTTCCCCGACGAGTCGTGGTGCATTCCCAGACTGCGCATCCCCAGGCGTATCGGTTTTCCGCCGGTCTCTCCTCTACCTCCTGCGCACCTCCTCCCTCCCTTCCGCCGCCCCTACCGAGCCCGTCCGCCTAGTCGCTCCTCCGCCGGGAGCGTCCTACCGACGATTCTCTAGAGCGCGATTCCAGGACTCGCGGGAAGGATCCGACGCCTCTCCGAAGATGGAGAGCTCCCGTAGCCCGAAAGGGAGCATTTTTTAGGAGACAACTGCAAGTCTCGATACGACTGTTGGTCTTTGATAAAATTCGAAACGACGATTCTCCCCTTCGTTCAGAGACGACGATCAAAGATGCGTCGATAAAACTGATAGCATATCACCGATGGTTTGATCCAGTGCCGGCAAGAGTTTCCTATCGATGAGAGCACAGCCTCCAAGTGCTTAATCGAACTTAAGCTGAAAACAAGCGTAGCCCAATTGTACCATTAATCGTAATGGTACAATTGTAAGTTTGCACAGTTTCGCGCCCTGGGACTTCCCCCCGCCCCAAAAAGAAACCACGATAAATCACGAAAGAGCGCGCGCTCGGAGAATCGGGCGGGTATAGAGTTGGCTGCAGCGATGATGGGCGTGGGTGGATGGGTCTCAAAGGCTGCACATCGCGAGAGCGAAGGCTCGAGCAGCTCGGGAGTTTTATCGGAACCGATGGTAAAGGGGGAGGACGATGGGATCGGGGGGAAAAGTGCGCGCTCGTACGTTGGGTATCTGGTTTGACCTCGGGCAGCCTTGGCTTTTGTCCCCTCCCACCTAACCCATAACCGGTGCAGCCTCCAGACGAGAACCGCGACGATCGCTCGTACGCGCGCAGCGTCGTAGCGGCGGCGGAGGAGGCGGACGAGGTGGACCGGAGACAAAGGAAGACGACAAAGAGTCGCGAGAGGGAGAGAGAGAGAGAGAGAGAGAGAGAGAGAGAGAGAGAGGAGGTACGGAGAGTCAGCGCAGAAAAATCGGAAAATGAGCATACTTGTGCGCGATCTCGTGAGCGGCTATGTAGATCGAGGTGAATCCGGCCGACGGATATGGCTTACCGAAGCGATTGCTCACTCCGAACTCGGCGATGACGCACGAGTACTCGGACCAGCAGACGCCCCCCACGGGCGCGAGGCCCATCGTCACGGGGTTCTGCCGGCCCTCCTCGAGGGCGTAAAAATCTAGCCCGGACAGGTAGAGGCCCAGATCCCAGTGCCGGGGGTCATCGTCCCCGGGCGGGTTGATCGCCTTGGAGTAGGCGCAGAACCTCTCCAGCACCTCGGATCGCTCGCCCTCGAGCCGCGACAACTCCTCGGGCTGGCTCTCCATCAACTCCAGCCGCACGAGGGCGAGGTCGATGCTGGCCCCGAGACTGCGGTGATGGAACAGCGCCTGGACGTTGTTCACGTAGGCGAGGAGCAGCTCCAGGAGTCCGGCTTCGTCCGACACCACCCGCGGCACCAACAGTTTGTAAGCCGCCGCGTCCAAGAACACCGCTGACGTCATGCGGCCCAAGCACAATGCGTGTAAGAGAGAGATAGAGAGAGAGAGATCTACAAGGGGGTAAGACGCGCTTCGGGCTCTTCGTCCTCGGATCGCCTCTTGGCGAGTCGATCGAGAACAGGACTGGCGCCATCCCCAAATAATAACCCAAATAATTCTCACGCAATCGTCGTTACTTCACGGATTACGAGGAGGATCGTGAACTTCCGAGTTACTTTATTTAGCATGGCGCTCCTTACTGTTGCGCGTTCCTTTCGATGCTCCCAATATCATTATTATATGTACATCCAACTCAAAAGGACGTGCGCATTGATAACCTCGTAAAAACACCGGCATTGCAAATTTACTGTCTCTAAATATTATTGCCACTCGCTGTGCTTTTATAAATTGGTCCTCCGTTTCAGCGATTTCTTTACAGTGTAAACAACTTTTAATTTACGATGAGCTACCGAAGTGGTGCCATTATGCCATGGCCTTGTAACTTCGTTTACTTAACAATTAAAAACATATGTAAGAATCAAATATAAAGTTGTGCTTCTTCATTTAAAATAAGAGATTTTCTTGGTGCAAAAAAAAAATTTATGAAAAAACAACGAAATTTCATGAATTCCAATGGAGCATTTAAAAGACTTTTATGTTTAAATTATTTGGTCTTGTTTGCAGTTCAATGTCTGAATTTCAGTCAAACAGCAATCGCACTCGCTGCTTCGGTATATAAAGCAAATATTTCTACGAATGGCTATTCTCAAGTATACTTAGGAGGAAAGTGAATTTTACCTAATTCAATAATTAGCGGCGTTGGGATTTTCTCCCCCTGCTTGTTGCCATTCCCGATGTCTGCTGAACGTTTTCGACGACCTGGCAAGACTTTGATCCCTGGTACGTCAAAGGGCCGCTTTCGATTGAAATGACGAAGGTCTTGCTTATATATTATATGAGGCTCGCCATAGGAGGAGAATCCTGATCTTTTCTGTACTCGATGACTTTCGATCTCTTCTTTGCCGTGCAAAGGTGTTATTTCAAAGTTTTCGGTGTCGAGGAAAACAACACCGTGCTTATAATAAAAAAGGATTGGTATTAAAGCCCTGATTTTTAGTTTTTTTTTTTTTTTTTAGCGATAATTAATACTTAAAGTATGATATCTTCACAAACATGTTGAGCCATCGATCGCGCTACTGCTTAATTTGCTTGGACATTTGAAAAAAGAGATAACAATGAAAAAAATAAAAATTACATTGCCATTGTGCCATTAACGCAAATAATAATCAAATTCTGTATTATTCGTATTGTTAAAAAAAAAAAAAAAAAAACAAATAGACCCTAGTAGGCAATATATAATCTAGATAAAGAGAGCGTATAAACTCGTGTAGGGCAGAGTACTTTTTCTTTACCATATCTCGGAATTTTCTATGCTATTAACAGCTCGCCAATACAAACCATTCCTCCCGAGTGACAAAAATTAACAGCAGCTGTAGTAAATGAATCTTCGTGAAGATAATAACACGAAGAGGCTTTCGGTGAGTGCTCTATTTTATTCAAGCTATTGTTTTTTTCGCGTTTCCACACCTCGAAATTCCTGGTCAATAATTTTTTATTTTTTTGCAGCAACAAATTCACCTTTTTACCAAAAGCAGTAAAACTCAGCGGCACCTACAATGAATTCCTTTTTTCTGTAAAAGTCTATCCCATGATTAGATTCGAGTCTGATTAGACCTGTGACTTTACCGTGAAATTGTCACTGCTCCGTTCTATTGGTAAAAGTATGACTTCGTAATCCTCCCTACCGAAAACATACTCCTCGAGATCCAGGACTAAAAAGGCAAAACACAAAACAATACAATTCGTATGCATTGTAAAACCATATGCAAACTGTAGTATTTTAACCAGATGTGTTTTCTTTTTATAACTTGCTTAACCTTCGTTCTATGATATGTAATTTTTATGAACCTATACTAAGTTTACGTCACTTAAAATGCATAATAATGCTGGTACCATTACAATGTCGTTGACTTTCCGAGGGAAGTCTGATTTACAACAAACTAAGAGAAAACAAGAATAAATGCAATCGCGGTACATAATAACTGAAATAAAGCCGTATTATAGCTGTATCCTAATGTATTTATTGTTAGTAGATTATGCATTTCAAATTTCTTGATAAGAAAATAAAGAACAAATTATTTTCGAAACTTCAATTTACAGAAATTGAAAAGAAATTGGCGCTCGTGGTTTTCCCATGCTGTTATCAAGAGCGATAATACATTGCGTAGCCAAGCCTGTGAGCTGGTAATAAATTTCTGCGAAAAAGTATTTTTTTCTATAATATACGCGTGATAAATAAGAATTTAGCATAAAGAATAAGAATATAAATATAAATGCAAACATGCGAATAATTATTACTACATCATAATGTGATTAAAAGATAGGACAGGTAAAATGAAAAGAGATATTGCTTGTTACAAAAATCTTAGTATTAAAATATTCCAATAAAAACAATAAATAATAATGGTCAATAATACAACTAATAGAAGATTCGGCAGTGTATGTAACAGCTATACTTTGCAGGTGCCTGCATCGTTGACGATATCTACGTGTTCTTTTTTTCCGACGTATGTATAAGGGTATTTCGATATAAATAATCCGATTGTTTCTATACAACGTATGATTTGATTAACTTTTTACACTATGAATGCACTTAAACAGTGACAAGACGTTTCTCGCGTCTACGGGAATGCCATGATTAGTAAATAACTTTTTTTGTTTTCACAACTTTACACTTTTAAAATTCGCGCTCCTCGATTATAATCGAGTCTGCCCGATATTTCTATTATTCATTTTAGGTTTTTTTTTTATGCCTTTTAATCTTATCGGCTACGATGCACCTGTTGAAAAATGTTCAACGCTCGCAAAGATCGCTCGCTCTTTGGATCGATACTTTGTCAGTTCCTTTTGCACGTTTATCTTTTTATTATTTTTATTTTTATTCGAAACGATTGTTATAATTGTATCTGCTGTCATTTTTATTACAAAATAAGCAGCGATGAACACTTTGGTTATGAGACTTCCATCAGCCAGATGAAACATTCTGCGACTTATAAAATTCTAAAATGCTAATCTTACGAAAAACACTCGAGGAGGCTCGATCGCAATTCTATATCGACTGTCGCTACTTATTCTATTTCAGTTATCGATGCAAGATTTGCTTTATTACGATGCGAGCCTCCGCGTATTTGCCATTGTATTACATTGTTTTTTGAACTTTAGTCGCTTAAGTAAAAAGATTACAAGACTCGGCGGATAGGATATACTTCAAGGGCTTGCTTCACGCGTGTTGAACCTAAATGCCAATGGCAAATCCGAGAGCCGCGTCTCAAAAGTACGTGGCCTTCATTGTGCTTC
This sequence comes from Kradibia gibbosae, assembly GCA_018907135.1. Lineage (NCBI taxonomy): Eukaryota > Metazoa > Arthropoda > Insecta > Hymenoptera > Agaonidae > Kradibia > Kradibia gibbosae. The sequence continues at coordinate 9,431,339 of JACCHX010000001.1, read as the reverse complement.
CTCTATGCTTCTCGTTGAAAAATGCCTTAGCTTTGGTTATCATTGTATAAATCCCTTTCGATTGCTTCTAAAGGGTCATTCCTTCTCTTTTATGAAATTACGTTACTTTTTTATTTGCTCGCGTACTTTTGCCATTCATAGCTCTCGCCCGCTTTCTCTCTCTCGGCTCTCGAGCTTCTTGTATACGACGACGGTGGGATACGCATTGCTTTAAACATCGCATACGCGCATACGCGAATCATTGGATAAACAAGCCGTCCCGTAATCCATATCCATGCCTATATGAACATCAAAATTCAAAAATTCTCCTAATATATAAGAATTATAATGCGACTCGCTTTAAAAGAGACGATTGTACCTAGGGGACAATAATCATACCTGAGCGACATTATATAACTTTCCTATACCATTTGAACCGACAATACTGCGACGACATTTCTTGTCTTGCACAAAACAAAATCAACGTTTTTTTCGTTTTTTTCTTTTATACATTAACTAAAAAATAGTAATAAAAATAAGAAATAACTAAATGCAAGCGCTTTCAATTGCGTTGAAGCAGACACTTTGATCAATTACGGTTTTATTTACTTGAATCTTTCTTTATAAATAACAGAATTTCTAACATTCTTTATAAATTTAAACATTTTATAACAAACAAAGAAATTAGCATTTATAACTAAAGTTAATATATATGTACATAATCAGACTGAAAATACATAAGTGTTACTAAAAGAAAAGAAAGTTTTGGGATAGATGGGCGAATAATTTGTAGATTTTGAAATTTATGTAAAAAATATTGCATGCTAGTAAATTAGATTAAATTAATACTCGAGCTGTATTATTAATTAAAAGTTGCGTTGAATGAAAAAGGTAAGAGAAAAAATTCAACATCATAACTATTATAATAAAAAATCAATGAATACATGTATTATCGCATTAAATGCGCTTGATATTGGAAATATCATGAAAAAAATTGCCAAGACCGTCTTAATGCGAGCTCCTTTGAGATTCTAAGTGAACATTGAACTTTGGGTACATTTCTGTTTAAAATCACAAGAAGTCTTAATTAGAATCGCGTGAGGTTTTGTGTATCGAACGAGCTTTCTCACATGCAAATTTATAAATTTACCGAACGATAATCATTGAAGGAAGACTCGCTATATGCGAGGCAAAATAATTCCATCAACGTGAATTCGTTTAATCAAATGCAACTTACGGAAAACTCACTGACTAAATGTAAGAGCAGCTTAGGAATAGCATAATAATAGCGTAATAACAGCATAATAATAGAATAATAGAGGAGCAGAACAATTTATCGTTCGAATGGCGCGGCCCTTGCTGAGAAGAGTCGCATCAGATAATAATAGACTTAGCACTCGCTTGTCGTTCAGCTTAGTCCCGCGACTTCTTTAATATCGTCATTAGGCTATTTTATAAGTGAGTTCACCGATAAAACTGAATTATATTCCATTGAAATTAAATTCAGTTTATAACAGCTACTTTACCGCATTCTATATAAATCGTAATTATAATTAAAAGAAGCCGATCGTAAGCTACGGCCTATGGACGGAAACCGATGTTTAAATAAAGGAAGCTTTGCTTCTAAGTGTTGCTACATCGACTCGGTGAACATGAGGAGGAGAAAGGAAATAGAGGGTTAAGGGACAATAAGAAGGAAAATAAAACGAAGTATAAAAGAAATCAACCTCAACGAAAAATTTATCCCGTAAAAGTGTCTGCTCCAGAACGACTCTTAAAGCTTTGCTCGCAGCTGAAAATAATGAAAATAGTAAATAAGCAACTCGTAGCGCCTGTTGTCAAGGTCCATACTTTAGTGGATGAGATTTGTACACGAGCAGAAGCGGTGGAGGCGCAGGCCGCGTCTCGCGCGGTACATAAATAAAAAAAACGGAAATCGAAGGTAAAAACAAGCTTAGGCTCTAATGAACAAAGGAGGCTCCAACGTCGTTCGGTTAGGATTGATCGTTGTTTGCAGGCCATTGCTGCTGCTGCTGGTGGTGGTGCTGCTGCTGCTGTTGCTGCTGCTGCTGATGATGATGATGGTGGTGGTGGTGCTGCTGCTGCTGCGGCTGCTGCTGCTGTTGCTGTTGCTGCTGCTGCTGCTGCTGCTGCTGCTGATGGTGGTGATGGTGATGGTGCGAGTGGTGGTGATGGTGATGCCCCGACTGATGGTTCCAGTTCCAGTCCTTACCCTTTGGCCGGAATTTGCTGGCGTTGGGTCCGGGCTGGGGAGGCTGCGTCGACTCCCAGTCCCGGTGGAAAAACTTCTTCTTGAAGTGGTGGCGCTCCGGGTCCGCCTGGCGCTGGTACTTCAGGGGCACCGAGGACGACGACGACGAGGAGGACGAGGACGAGGAGGAGGAGCCTGCCGCCAGGTGGCCTTGACCGGCGTTCGTGTTCGCCGGGCGTGGGCTACCCGGCGACGGGGTGCGGGGCGGTCCGAGGGCCTCGTCCGGCGAGGGGGCGATGGGCGGTGGCCCGAGGACGGCGCTCTCGGAGCCAAGGCCACTGTCCGGGCTCGTGTTCACCCCCTCGGTCGAACGCCGGCGCTTGTCGAGCTCCGTTGAGGCGAATGCCACGAGTCGGTCGAAGCCCGAGCTTATGCGATCCTGCCAGTCGGCCTCTGCGTCTGTAAATATTCAATGTTCCCCGGGATCGAGGATTGCCAGAGTTAGAGAGGCTCGCTGTGAGTTTGGGATCGGTGGACTCGTCATTGGAGTTGAGAAGCTTTGATTGAAAACTCTAAGTTCCCACTGCCGGCTTACGATACGGTTTGAACTTTTTTTCTCTCTCATTTTTTTTTTTTTTTGTAAACGCTATATTGCATTGCGCATTCCTATCGATAAAAACCGAATTTTTAAAAAGTTGTATCAATATATAGTAAAAGCGTAGCAAATAAAGATTAAATGCGAATCGGCTAATAAGGTATTTCAAAAAGATTTCACATAGTTCGGAGACTTTGTGAAAATAAAGCGCGTATAAATTTTGAAGTAAATCTTTAAACGTATAATTCAATAAAATAATAATGCAATTAAATGATATAACTGTTATACAGAATTCAAGATAGTTCATTTATTGCGGTCAGTTTAAGGATTTTTATAGTTTTCAATGGAATATTCTCGCCAACTAAGGATATGAAGTTACCATTAATGAAAGCTCAATTACATTACAACGATATTCTCACAAAAATAAGCCATTACAGAAGAATATTAGAGACATATGCGGGTGTATGCAGATTGAGAAGGATTGAAGTAATACAAGACTCGATAAACAAAATCAAATGTTCTTTTTAAAAGTTGAAAGGATAAAGCAAACGAAAGAGACTTAAGTAAATGTAAAAAAATTTAATGTTTGCCTACCTACGTAAAGTAGAAGATAAACAATTATTATACGCATTGTCTTGACCTTCTTCCCCTACATATCTAAAAAGCTATATTGCTTTAATGAGCAAGCAAACATGCAACAAATCACACTCTATAAAACTGTATAGCCCAAAATTCACAAAATTTTGGCTTATTTTCATGAAAGTATCGAAACACTATGAATTAAGATTCGCCCATTATGATAAAGAAATAAAAATAAAAGTAATAACAAATTAATAACTCTAGACAGAACAGGGATCTCTCATCATTTCAAAACTAGTAATTTTTGTTTATTTATATCGGTCTGATTTTATTAATCGTAAAATTGTCTAATAAAAGTCAACAAAGAAAATCATCTCATTCGCATTATAACACGGCCTAGGGCGTGTTTTTTTTACCTTAAAAGAAATAGTTAGCTCTCCGCTGTTGGATAATATATTACGTAAGACCATTATAGAGTTGAAAATACATTTCAAAAAATAGCTTTACAATTATATAACAAACGATATTGTATACAAGTGTCATTATTTTAGCGAAAGAATTCATGTTTTCGCAATGCCTAGTTTTAAGTATTTCTTTTAAGTTGCGAATATAATTGTTTAACTGAAAAAAACAACGTATATAGCAAAACTACGATAAAATAAGCGAAAATGAAACGTAATTTCAAAATTACGAAAGTTGTCCAAGTCTGACCCAGAAAGTTGTTCGTCTTGCGGCCGCAGTTCCTTTTCAACCGATCGAAACTATCCGATCTATAAAAAAAAGCCACTGCGGCTGTTAATTCTTTTCCGTAAAAATGAACGTATTCATGATGAACGTTAAACATGATGTGGAGGTGAATTTTCGAGTAGTTATTTGCATTTTTTTAAAAGTAATTTTTAAAAAAATATGAAAAATTTGAATAAACAACCCGTGGCGGGTCAAACTCACCGACGACTACGAAATCAACCCGAGGGCAGCCAAACACTTATTCTGTGTGTTCTCCCTCTGTTCTGTTCCCGTTCTCAATCTCTCTTTCTATATAAAACAAGCTGCACGGGCTGTGATTGAGATTGAGTATTGTGACAGATAGAGCTAACCAACATACAGCTACAGTGCATCTAACAAATACACTAAACAACAAGAAAAATAAAAAATATAAATAAAGATTTAGAGTCCAGCTCCAGTAAAAACAAACAAAAGAGATACAGTAAAAGATTTTTTTTTAAAAAAAAAAAATTTTTTTTTATCCGTAGGCAAACAATTCCACAATAGTAGTAGTAAGCCTTTGTATCGAGTGCATAGCGTAACTCGAGATACAAAGATATTTCATAAAAAGCAGAGTAAAAGTAATATTATTACGGAAACAAAAAGCAGGAGGTCTAAAAAAACATTGTTATCAAAATTATAATTCGACTATTCGGTTACTTTAATCAAGATAAAGAAATACCAGAATTGAAATGCTTTAGTTAGGAAAAAGAGTCAGTTTCATTCGGTCCAATAATAATAATAATAATAATAATAATAATAATAATAATAATAAACACTTTGTAAGAAGTATGCAGAAGTGTAATTTAAAAACGAAGAAATAATAACAACGACTACAATGCTCTACAAAAGTTTTTTACCTAAAAAATAAAACAAAAATAGATACAAGTGTGTACTATTGACTAGGAACATATTTCTAAATATAATATATATATATATATCATAAAACTGTATCTACTGCTTAAATATAACTTACCAAAGATAATCGTACGTGATTGGGTACCATAATTGTATAGAATCTCTTATGAGTAAAAAAGAAAAGCATAAAACACATAAAACAAAAACAAAAAAAAAAAGATAAAGAAAGAGCACAGTATTATATTACTATAGTCAAGAATATTTTATGAAAAAAACACTAATGAATGTGATCCTGTCTCCATTTCAATAAAAAAAAAAAAATCCGGCTTCTCGTAATGCATACACACGCATAAAAGCGAAAGATCAAAGGTAAAAGTGTGAAACAATAGCAGACCCCGTCCATTTTTCAATGCCCATCATTCATATCGTGTATACACACACACATATATATATATATATATATATCAACGCTTGGATTGACTCAAGCCCGGGCAATGGTTTGGCTTATTCGAAGATATTTCCTCACTCGTTCGTGCGTTCGGTATAATCGTAGCTGTAGAAGTCCGCATCGGGATTGTATTACTTTGGTAAAGGCTAGTTGCGCGGGAAGCCGTCGGTCCTAGAACGGAGAGACGTGTACGTACCATCGTCGCCGTGACGCTGTCGCGGATTCGTGAGGTGGGGCTCGTCGACCAGCGGCGTCGAAGTGTTCGAGTGGGGCTCGATGAGGGGGCTCAGGGGTGCGCTGCTCGTGCTCACAGTCGAGACGATCGCCTCCGTCTTGACGGCCATCGTCGGTTGGCTCTGGGGCGTCACAGCCCTCGCGCTGTTATTCGAGCTGGCGCCATTCGAGTAGCGCGGGTACGGTTGAAACCTGCTGCAATGCGAAACCGGTCCTCGTTAGCCTCGGGCCGACTCGATCGATAATCCGAGCGCTGCCGCGCTACTAAGGCCCTTGACACTCACCTTCTATTGCTTATGGACGAATGCTCGCTCTTAATGATATTATTGCCGTTTTGATTGTTGAGCATCCGGGCGTGGAGGGTCGCAGCCAAGCCTTCCAAGGGCACGATGTCCCCGTTGGGCGCGGTCGCCTGCGAGGGCTGGGCACTCGTCCCGACGCTGGGCGATTGGCCGATGGACGTCGAGGGATTGTCGGCGAAATAGGACTCGTGATAAGGCTTTATATCCGCCCGCGGCAGCTGGACCGGAGTGTACCTGTGCCGGGGCAGAAGTTGATTAGAAGTTGGTGGAGGGGGGGTGGGCAAGGGCCTCCGCCGAGAGCTCGACAGGCGCTTATTATTATTAGGAGCCTCGCAACGGCCGATCCTCACCTCTGGGCCTGAGCCTGCTGCGGAGTATAGAGAACGGACGACCTCGTGGGAGGGGCTGCTGCGCTCGGGGCGTTGGCCCCCGCGGAGGAGCCCGAGGAGGACGGGGCCGGGGCGTAGCTGGCGACGTGGGCCAGGGTCGCGAGTCCCGTCTCGCCCTCGGCGCTCGCCGGCCGACTGATGGGCGAGTAGGAGCTCTCGGGCCTGCCCATGACGCTCATGTCCACGGCCGCGTTGATGATCGTCTGGTTGGATATCTCGAGGGTCCGCTCGATCTCCCCGCTCACCAGGTCGCCTATCGTCCTCGTGCCGAGGAGGCCGGAGCCGCTGTTGCCGGCGGGCCCGTTGACGCTCGCCCCCGTCGAGGACGAGCCCATCAGCCGCGAGCCCTCGGCCCTCGAGGGCTGCCGCTGGTGCAGCAGCTGCTGGTGGAGGTGGTGCTTGGCCTCGGGCGCCGGGTGCTCCAGGCTCGAGGGCTGCGGCGTCGTCAGCCGTTCCTGAGAGAGATGTCGACGCAGAGCCATCTTAGCGGGCGATACCTTGGAAGCAAATGTGAGCTTTGACTTTTTTACGACATTCCCAAAGTAACGGCTAAGAATTTATCTTCGTGCTATTTTGTACGGGCTGCGTATGCATACGCGTGTGGGGGGGAGCTTTTCTTATCCATTACTTTGAAAATTCAATCGACTTTGGGCAGTCCGCAGCCTCTGTCCGTCCCTACAACGTTTCCACGTGGACATATCGAGTATCCGAGCGACGATGAATCGATTCGCGCTTCGCGCATTACTCTTACAAAGTCAGTATCTTGTAAGAGGCATTTTTATCAAATTACTTTTGGCGCGCCATCCTTCGCAAGCGATACTTATTTTCGTATCCTACTTTTCCTTGCGTCCGAACTTTTACAAATTTAACTAGAACATTCGTGTCGCTCGAAGAGAAAAACGCAAAGTATGTTACAAAGTGCGAAGTGGAGGTGGAGGTTCGGACTACCCTGAAGTTGTCATCAAAGCGTTCGATGAAAAAAAAAAAAAAAAAAAAAAAAAAAACAAAACAAAAGAAGAAAATGAAAAATAAAACGAAAGGACCGAGAGCAGCTTACCTGGGTGTAATCAGGCGCTGTGACATTCGAGAGCTTCGCGTGTCGCTTCCTTTCCGGCTCTCCGGGTGCCAGGGCCCCTTGCACGTGCATTGGCTGCACCTGCTGCTGTTGCTTACTCCTATTCTGCTGGTCCTCGTTCAAGACGCTCGTTATGATGCTCTTTAGCCTATCCTCGAAGTTGGCCACCCTTGGAGACTCCTGGACAACTCGGTTCACCGCTTCGCGAACTCCGTGCTGCGATGCTACGGTCGTTGGCGTCGCAATGGCGAAACTCAATGTGGCCTGGGGTAACCTCGCTCTCGATCCATTCGAGGACGTCGAGGGCGCCGTGGCCGTTGTCGTTGCACTGGTTCTGCTCGGTAATCGACCTGCTTCTATTTGCCTCCCGGTTTCTAGGATCTTTTGCGCCAAAAGTTCCGGATTCTTTTCCTGGATTTTGCCAACGTCCGGCACGTCCGGCCACTCCTGCGACCTTGAGCGTCCTTCCCTACTCTTTCGCGACCCTCCGCTCTTGCCTACGTGCGCCAAATGTGGCTGATGCTGCTGTTGATGGATCTGCTGCTGCTGCTGTTGCGGCTGCTGCTGCTGCTGCTGATGATGATGCGGTTGCTGCTGGTGTTGGTGCTGATGCGGATGCTGGTGTTGCTGATGATGATGGTGATGGATCTGTTGTGATTGTTGCTGTTGCTGCTGCTGATGCTGCTGTGTTACGAGCTTAACGTTGCCACTTTCCCGATGCTGATGTTGAACCTGCTGTTGGTTGTTGGCCGACTGTTTCTCGATATTTGACCTTTCTATCGTGTTCAACTCCTGCTCTAACTTAGATACCTGTAAATTAAAATTGTTTTTTTTTTTTTGTGCTGATTTTTTATTATGCTATTGCTAGTACTATATGTTATGCAACACATTTACACAATGAGCTGAATGCAAATGTATACATTTACGCGTGTACGAGATACAAAAAATTGATGTAACGTATATTTTCTATTAAATAAACATTTATAACTAATTATTAAATAGCCAAAAACCAAATGTTACTGTTTTAATCGGTTGCAAAATTTAATTAAAATATCGGTATCTTTTGTAAACCACTCCTGATAAACTATGAAATACACAATAAAATATTTAGCACGAGTACAAAATCTAATATTAAAAATATTGATTTTAAATTCCACGTATCACCCTTGATGTATTTATTAATACTCTTTTCAAAAATAAACGTACGGTATTAATTACTAAGTTTTTAATTTAAATTCAAAGAGCATTTTTGACCTTTTTTATTTCAGAATATTGAAAGTGAATTTTGTAGTCAGACAATAAAACGTACTTGTGAATGCAGCCGCTTCCGTTGCGAAAGTGTCACGGATATCTCCTTTAATATATACTCTTGAGTAAGTGGTTGCGGTGGTATAAGCCCAGTACTCGTCCCAGGTTGATTAAACTTTTCTTGCAGCTCCTGGTGTCTAATGGTTGCTAATCTATTTTGTTCAGTCTCTATAGCTGACACCTGAGCCTGCAACTTGCTCGCCTTGGCCTGTAGCTGCTTATGCCGGAGCACAATTTCCTTAGCCTTGGCTAAGAGATCACCGGGTGACGTAGCGTTAATACCTAATTCTGTCATCCTTGCCTTTAGCAAAGCTACACTATCATCTATCAATACTTTAATTTGCTTTTCTAATTGAGCAGCCCTCGACTGTAACTTTGCGTTTCTCTCTCGTTCCTTCGCTATCTCCGCATTGACGGACATCTTGAAGGCCGGAGTTTTCATTGAATCTAACATTGCCATTAGTTGATCCCTGGAACGACAGATTCGTACTCAGATAAAGAAAGCAGGAGCAATTTTAAATTTACATAGGGTCAGTGAGTCAAAATAACTTCAGAGATTGTTTTAATGTAGCATACTTTACTGGATAAAAGGTAAAATAATTACTTTCGCCTGCGTAAGGAATTAGCTGCATAAGCGACACAAGCAACAATCGATGAGAAATTTTATTATAAGTTTAAAAGATGCATGAAGCTCTTAAGGGCAAAAAGAAATTGACGATTAAAGGCCATCAAAGCTAATTAAGATTCTTACCTATATAAATCTAAAAGTATTTGCAGTGCGTATGGTGTGTCAGCAGGTGCGGCGGGAATACTCAACTCCTCGTGCACCGATACAGTGTTCGACTGTAGCGCGAGAGACAGCGAGGAGAGCTGCTGATCGACGGTTCCTGGCGCAGGTGGCGGTTTCTTGCCCATTGCTTGGGGCGAAGTGCTCAGCAACGTCTGACTGTGCAGGAGGTCCAGGCCGGATATATTGATAGCCTTCTTAGGTTTGGCTTTCTTAATGCCGCGACCTCGTTGCCTTCCTCTGGCAGCCGGTCGGGAGGAGCCACTGGCCGCTTTCCTGTTCAGTTTCCGTCGCATCTTGGGCTGCCGACGCGCCTTCACTAAATGCTCCTCGTCCGCGTCCGAGTCGCTGTTCGTGTTTAGCTGCTCCGAATTATTCGGGCTGTTGTCAAGCTGTCGGGACAAATCTCGCTTCGCCCGATCGCCTCGCTCGCTTCTACTCGACATTCTATTGTTATTGCTGGCAGTGTTATTTATCACAGAATCTGAATTATCATTCTCCAGTGCTCCCTGCTTGTTGTTCTTCAGTCGATTGAAGTAACGCTCGAGTTTTGTTCGATCTATCACATGCAGATAGTAGGATACGGGCTTTCCGGTCCACGAGACTGACCCTTTTAGCGGCGACATCTCGGAGACGTGCATTATCGTGCCAATATCTACATAGGTGCAAAAGAATTCTGGTAAGTTTTATAAAATAAAAAAAAAAAAAAAAAAAAAAAAAAAAAAAAAAAACAGCTTGCAAAGGGGAGCATAGATTCCTTCATTTTTGGAATATCTGTACTGTATCCTTTACGCGCGATTTTACAGATTATGTAAAATTGAAATAAAGTTCGTGTACCGTTTTCATAAAAAATCAAATGACTTACTAAACTAATAAGTAAGTACTTGTCACAGCTTTAAGAAAGCATTTAATAAAGACATATCGAACAAAGTACTTTTGATTGACGTAAGAAACAAATAACAATCGGTACTTACCACTAAGATTCCTATCAGTTATCCTAAAATTTAAGGGGCAAAATGATTTCGATGATACAATACGTGCACCATCTCTTAAATCTGCAAAACGTTCCTTTAACTGATGATCTACTGTGGGTCCAAACGCAAAATTATTGACGAATACTATAGTAGCCCCGGTAATACTTTCTCTATGTTCATCAGCAAGGAAATCGCCTTTAATTAAACGATATTCCCCACATCGTTTCCCGTACCAATTTAACCACTTTCTAAAGTTAACTTCCATACTCTGCAAATGTAAATGATTGCTTTAAAAATCTCGTAAGTTCGGAATTTTACAATCTTGATGGCTTGATCAAATTTAATTTACCTCTGCATATTTCGAAGGCACATCAGCCCTCTCAACACCAATGCAGATCTTACAGAATGTAGCTGCAGCCATTTGAAGAACTACCTGGCCGACACCAGAACCAAGGTCTACAAAAACGTCATCTTCCGTAACATCGATTTGATCAATCATTTGACAAACTAATTCGTAACTGGTTTCTCCATAGACTTCGGGTGAAAAAGGTTCGTATTGATTTAGCTTGTCTGGTTCCACAACGGCTTGATTATACGTTTGTTGCAGTATATGCCGCAGTAGTCCTCTGCTTGGCCTCTTATTTAGTCTTTGAGATGGTAAACTAGTACCCTTTTCCTACATACATAAATACAGATTTATATATACATGTTTTTATATATATATATATAAGCGTGTACATTTTTGTGTATTTGTATAGATAAATTAAACGTATTTTTACGTTATCTAAGGTTTTCAGGATTACTATCAGTGTATAAGGATGTTACATAAAAATATAATAAAATGTCTTGCTCAATGTAAGACTTACTTAAAAATGAATTTATATTGTTTTAATCATGGATAAAAACAAGAAAAGAAAATGTTTACTTACCAATTGTACTAAACTGTCAATGGCTCTATTAAACCTATCACACAAATTCTTCATACTCTCATAGTCATGTGTGTCATAATTGCATAAAATATTGTTTTCTAGAGGTAGTTTGAGGTCTGGCAGGTCGTCGCACACCCACCTCATCGTTTCTACAACATCTAGGGCTCCATCGTGTCGATCCTTAAAATGTGAAAAAAGCAATAAATTAGATTTATACGCAGGAAGGTTTTTTGAGTTTAATAAAAAAAAATGCAAAAAAATTAAAGCTGACTGTTTGTGAATAATTCTTCAAGACTTTTCTAACTATTACGGTTACTCGTTAATAATTTCAATTCATCAAAACAAATGTAAACGATGAGGGTAAAGCTAAAGCCATTTAATAATAAATTTTTAAGCGAAGGTAATTGCTTTTTACACAATGTGTAAATTCAAATAAAAGACATTAATTATTTTGGTGAATGGAGTTTCGAGAATTTGTTTACTAGATCATCAAAACGGCAAACGCTTGAAAGGCCGAGATGTCGTATGATTTAGGAGAGAATAAGATAAAATGGTATTGGAAGAGGTAACTGTGCTTAGGGACGTGGAGACGGGCGAGGGTCGAAAAAATGTTTTATCGTTGGCCATAGTCGAGTGTAGTGGAAAGCGAGCATTGCGAAGGGGAGGCGGGAAATTGGGAAGGATAGCGATATAAAGGCTGGGAGGGATAGAGCCGGTAGAGAGAGGGAGGAAGGGATAGGCGACCGAGGGAGGAAGGGATAGGCGATCGAGGGAGGGGGTGTAAGGAAGGAAGGAAGGAAGGAAAGAGAGAAGAAACGAAGGAAGGAAGGAAGGAAGGAAGGAAGGAAGGAGGAAGGAAGGAAAGAAGGAAAGAAGAGGGAAGTATGGAAGGACGCATAGATAGATAGGTGGATGCGGGGAGGGACGGACGGGAGCAAGAGAGGAAGATCACGTCGCGAGCGAGACGGCAAGTTGCAACCACGCATTTAACACGACGTTGATCGAAGCGGCTGCGAGAAGAAGACAGCACGAGGAGGTGCAGAGAAAACATCGCTCGAGCTCGCGAGTGGACCGATGACTCGCGACACCACAACACGACGATGCCATCGAGAAGCTCTAGCGCGGCACATACGTAACGCGTCGACGGCAGACCTTGAGCTGGATTTTTCCTCCTCTTTAATATTTTTATTATTATTGCTTTCCATTTTGTTTTTCTTTTGCTTATCGCGGAATGGCGCGCAGCCACATTTGCTCGGGCTCACCCCAATGTCAAGCACGCGAAACGAGCATTAAATCCCTATTTAAAGGGACGGCGCGATGGCTTGGCCCTAACGAACGGGCCGCACTACGGGGAATTCGGCTTCCTCTCCTATTAGGCTCTTTGAACAAAGCTAATTATGTAATTGCTGGCTCTTTATATCAAAGCCGAGCCGTCGGTCGGACTGCTCGGCTCGGTCTGGACGGGGAATGTTTACAAAAGCTTCGACCGCGATGCCAGGGACCTTGGGGCCACTCTGCGAGATGGGAGAAGGCCGAGGCGAGCCCTGCGCTATTCTCGCTCAAGCGACGAGGATTCCAGGCACGAGGAGGACCATTTTTCGAAGTGAGGGCAGGACAACATAACCTCACAATCACGGGACTTCGGGACCGAGGGAGGAGAGGCTAAACGTGGGAGAGACGATGCGCGGCAGCGGTTTTGAATGTTTACGAGGCGCGATCGGGAAAGGAGGGAAACGATAACGAAGTGAGGAGCCTCACGCTTCCAGAGCCGGAGGTGAGTGGCCACTGGTAGACGATCGGATCTGCTCCGGCTGGGGAATGCAGTCGCAGCTCCATCAGGACGCGGTACTGCAGCTGATCGCTGCCTCCGCCGAAGAGCGAACCTCGCCACCTCGCCGATGCCGATGGCCTCTGCAGCTCTACCGGGGTCTTCCTCGTCGTCGTCAGTGCCGTCGACTGTCGCCGTCCCTCCTCCTACAGCTGCTGCGTGCGCTCGAGCTGCTGCTCTCGGTGTTGCTGTCGGTGTTGATGGTGGTGGTGACGACGGTGTGCCGAGGGCAGTGGTGGTGGCGGTAGTAGTAGCGACGGCAGTAATGTTAGTGGCGGTGGTGGTGTCGCTGCTCGTAGACGTGGTGGAGGTGGTGCCAGTCGAGAGAAGCTGGTGCTCGTGTCGGCGCTGATCCCCGACGGCAGCCTCTAGTCCGTACGTGTGATGTAACGCGGGCACGTAGAGAAGGTGCTTGGGCTCTCGAGTGTGCGTGCGTCCGTGCTGGTGCGTGCGTGTGCGTGCGTGCGCCTCGACGGCCTGCACTCGGCTCTCGTGAGCGAGGGGGAGGTGGAGGATGGGAGAGCGAGCGAGCGAGCGAGCGAGACAGACAGACAAATAGAGAGATAGATACGAGGTGGGATTTGGAGCGGGAGCGAGAGGGAGGGAGAGCGTGAGTGAGTGAGGAGGGGACCGAAGTCCCTGGTGCACAGGCACGACCCACACTACGAGACGACCCTCGCACACGCGCGCGCCCTCCCCTCCCTCATTCTCCCTTAGCCGCTGTCACCCTCCGCCGATCCCTCTTGACCCGAGGTATCTCCTCCGGCCGCGACGTCAGCTCGCCGCCCCCGGCCGCTCGACCGCTCGAGGCCCACGGGGCTTGCACGCGGATGGCCGAGAAGCGCTGGGGAGACGCTGCGCCGCGCTGCCTAGCGATGCAACGCGATGCGACGAGGAGCCTCCCGCACCCTCGCGCCAGTCTATCGGCCGCCAGTCAGCGGGTCAGCCGACGGGCAAGGACGGTTGCGTGGTCTGGCCCCGGACTAACGACTCTCCGCTCCCCCGAGGGACCGAGGCAGCAGCCCTCCTCCACCCCGCCGCCGCCGCCGCCCGAGAGCCCCGAGAACGCACTAGGAGACGGGTCTAGGGCTCGGCCGATGCGCTTTAGCGGGCATCGATATTCCGCACCGTCGAGGCCGACTCTGGCACCTGGCAAGGATGCACATAGGCGCGCGCGCGCACTTGTACGCGCACGCACGCACGCACGCACAATAGGTCCAAGGGTTAGCGAGCGAATGCCAACGACATGGGATAAGTTGATAATATGGAGGAGTCGTTGAGCGCCAATTCGGCCGTGCACTTTAACGTTGTTCTCCACTGGCTCACGTGTATAACTGAGCTCGAGCTGCTCTTTATTGCACAACCCAACGTTGCACCGAGGAGCTGCCAAGAGAAACACACGCACACGCGCGCACAGCAGACGAAGATAGACGGACGGACGGACAGACAGGCAGACAACACAGGGCCAGGGAGTCAGTCAGTCAGTGAGCGAGTGAGTTAGTTAGTTAGTTAGAGAAGGAAGGAGGCCGCGCGAGGAGGAAGACGTGCAGTCGCAGGTCTAGATATAGAACGGGATAGAGGCACGGCCAGAGTCAAAGTCCGAGTAGTGTCTTGGGCTTGGAACGGAACACGTGAATAATTTTCCCCCCGCTGCTCGGGAGCGCGCACTTCTCGCAAAACACGGGCCACTCGATATGCACCACCACCTCGCTCGGGCCCCGCTCCACTCCGCCTCGCCGCCCCCCTCCGCGCTCCCTGGGCTCCGCGCCACACAGAGCAGCAGCAGCAGCAGCAGACAAACGCACGCGCGCGCGCGCGCGCGCTCACTCACTCGACTCGGTCCGCGGTGTCGAGACTGCCGGAGGAGCGCAGCAGCGTCTGCACACGCGCGAGCGGACACCACAGGGACGCGTGCGGACGAGACCGGGGCTGTGTGTGGGAGGGACGGAGAGAGAGAGAGAGAGAGAGAGAGAAAAACACGCGCGCGACCGATGCCGATGCCTCCACGGCCTGCCTCGACGCGCCGCCGCCGCCTCGAGTGGCGTTCCCTGGAGGTTCCCTCGACGAGCGCTCCTCGGCAAGGCTCGCTCGCTGCTGCTGGCTTATCTCCGCGCCAGGACCTCGGCCCACGACGAGGAGGATCCCACGGCTCCGCGAGTCTTCCCACACTCGCTCTCCTTCGCAGCGCTGCGGCCTCGCTGCTAGACGCGCACGAGGACGGCAGAACTGACGTCGACGAGGACGCGCTGCTGCTGCTGACCGCTGACGACGACTCCGTGTCCCTATTCGCCCCTGGCGTTCTCCCTCTCTCTCTCTCTCTCTCCTTTTCTCGCCCGCGCGGCAGCGGCTAAGCGCGACGGGGATAGGAGCGACGCAGGCGCGCGCGCGGCCTATTCTCTCTCTCTCTCTCTCTCTCCTCCCTCTCTCGCACGCATACACACACACACACGAGGGCGCGCGGGCGCCTTCGGGTAGGGTTGCGCGCGATGCCCCGTTGGCGAGGGGGGCCGTCGGCTCGTGGCGGGGCGGGGCGCCCGCGTACGTGCCAGCGAACGCCGAAGGGAGGGTGAAGAAGCGCATTGACGACATCAAAACATGGCGTCACCTTCGCCCGATGCGTGAATCTTCGAAACTCGAGCGGGCCCTTCCCCGCCCGGCCCCCGATTCCTATGCAGTCGCGTACGCGCGAGCTCACCCGCGTAATAGCGGAACGCGCGGACATTCCCTGGAAGTGTGGCTGGCTAGGCGCTCCCACTCCCGCCGGCTTCCTCGCTCCTCCCGCAGTCGCCCGCCCGTACGTGCGCGAGCTCGGGCTTGTGTTAGAGCCTCTCCCTACACAGAGCTTAGATGGCGTTATAGATACGGATATAGATAGATGTGTATACACATGCCGCCAGTGGAGTACCTGCGCCGTGGTAGCGGCGTTGCCGGATTTGGGAACTAGGCCTGCGCCTTTCGCAGTATTTTTCTCCATTAATATTGTAATGCCGATGATGGAAATCCTCTTTCCCACGTTGAGCCGTCCATCCCTTGCTGCTGCCTTGTCTCCGCTGGCTTGCACCATCGCCCTCGCTCTCCTCCTACGCCCCGCATTCGTACCTCCTATGGACGATGTATCGCCGCCTACCTGCGATTATCGCGACAGCCAGCCGTCGATCAATTCGTCTTGCTTTTCCATTTCAGTCCTCGACCTACCTGTCATTCTCCAACGAACCTACACCTTGGAGCTGCGAGATTACAGCTGTTCCCCCTAACCTATCTAATGCTCTATTACAACTGCGATTAGCATTCCTTGCTGATTTCAAAGCTTATATAATTTCATATGGTAGAACTTTTTTTTTTTTTTTTTTTTTTTTTTTTTTAATTCTCCTTTCCTCATTACTCACTTGTTTGCTCGAGTTGCCGTTGTTGGTGCTATTACCATTTTCATTTGCCATTATTATCGTTATCTTTATAATTATCCTTATCGCTGTTGCCATCGTGATTTAAGGTCTTAACTTTTATTATTTATCGCGCGACTCTTTTATTCGTTTGTTCGATCATTTATTATTATTATTATTGCTTCTTATAAACCCATTGAACGATATCTCTCTAAAAGAATTTTAATCTTTAAGAGAGCGCTCTTGGAAGTGGAAACGATATTTGTTTAAATCGAGATAACGCGTCAACTGTAGTTAACGCATCGATTGGCACAGCCTTCGATAATAAGGACAAATATTAATCATGGATTAATAAACAATTTGGCGGCGTCACGATTTATCGCCACTGTTTATTTTACATTGTCGGTTAATTTTCAGAAAAAGAAGATTCCCTCCTCGTTTATGTGTAACATTATATCGCCCGATGATAATATCGATTAATTTCGAGAAAATTTTCCTGTCACGTGCATATTTTGGAAGGGGCCGTCTCATTAGGAAAATTGCCTAGAGGATTGGGCATTGGGTGTCTCATTGTCATTTTGACCCTTCAAAGTTATGCACTCTTGTCAAGTGTCTACCTGTGGTTGCACACAAGGGCAGATGCAAAGCCGCACATGGCGATGTAAATTTCAAAGCTGCTCTTTTGAAAAGACATTATTGTTCCTCCCACCGGTGGTATTTAAATACCTGTTTCAACTCATTGTCGTCGTCTCCGAATGATTATAAAGGCAACTTGTTGCGTACACGGGTATATACAAATCAACGTATGAATGTAATGATGGAATTTATTCAAATAATTATAAACGTTGTCAAATGAATAATAAAGTCGTCCGCCAACGATTTTGTTTTCATTTTGTGCAATGCTGGTTCTAGTTGCGACAAATATTACATTAGTTTGTTGGTCTTACATCTGTTCTACGTGAATGGCATTCTCATGCATGCACTTTAATCACGAACGAGGAAAAATGCTAAGGCATGCTCAATACGTGTTATTGTGCTCTTTAGATTCGTATTAACGCGCTAAGGTAGAATTCGATAGCTTGCTTTATAAATCGAGGAGGAAAAGATGGAAAGCGCGCGGTCTGACGGTCTTGGCAACACTGAAGCCTTTTTCCTGTCCTTCTCTGTAATGCGCGACTGTGAACTGTGAAGTGTGCACTACTGCACCGTGGCGTCTCAGTGCTCGCTACGGTCGAAGGAGAAGAAGGAAAACTGCAGAGTTACAAGAATCATAGAAACGTCTCCCCCTCCCCCGCTCTATATATATATATATATATATATATATATTTAACTCCGCATGCATGCGCCGAGTCGTGCATGCCTGTATGCACGAGTATAAATAATACCAGGATTGCGCGCATGCGCCTTTTGGAACCGCTGAACTTTAGGCCAGGGACAGAGAGCAGCGAGGAAAATGGGGAAAAAATTAAAGGCAACGTCACTGGCCGCGCAAGTGCATTGCCACGCAACATCGACAAGAGCGAGGCTATTTACGTGCGCGTACGTGAGAGTACGCGAGCGCTTATGCGCCTGACTGTCCACGCGCGGTCTTTATTCAGACTGCCTCGGCGGAGTCAACAGAAGCGCGCCTCGCCTCGTCTTTATCCATCCGATCTGTCTCCCTTCGTCATTGCTTTTGTTGATCTGCTCCTTCGACGTCCGACGAGCCCGCGACCCTCGACGAGTCCCCCACCTCTGCAGCGCCGAGCTATCGCTTATGAAAACGACGAGGAGATAAACTAGAGAAGGATTGTTAATCTGCGCCTTGCAATGCTACGATACGACGAGGATCTAGAAGCGGCCCAACGTGACTTTGTACGTTACCTCGCCTGATCCGCACCTGTGCTCCTATCGCTTGGCTCTCCGTGGCGTTGCTTCATTATTTTGCAAAAAATGTGTTGCATTTTTTTCACGGCTAGATAATTAAATATTTATTGCCTCATCGGGCTTCGAGTTTTACAACTAGCCTGTCGTGTTTCATTTTGTTGTTTTTCTTCTTACGCTACTTTCATACGTAATGATGTATGTTATTCTTACCCATTCCAATGTTTTTTTCAAATTTAAAATTTCTCATCTATCGATGTTAAAGTAAAACACCTACCGGAAAGTGTTCACGCATCGGTATTTTAATTTTCATTGACATTTGCAATATAATAATAATACTTACAATTCTTGGATAAAGTAAAAATGGTTAAATTTGAATTATTGTTATACTCTTTTACTTTTACCGATGCAACGACATCGAACGTATAACGAATACGAAGAGAAATGTTTTTTTCTAGAATTTTTCAAAGCGAATTTTAAAATTGCGTCCGTTTTCTCTTACATTAAAGTGAATTAAATGGTAAATTATCCGATAACGGTTACGAGCAGCCGCCTAGCGAAGTCTTTATTCGTATTAGTGCGGAAATTGAAAATGTTTCATGGTAGTTACTTTGAAATATTTGCTAATGCTGTTATTCGAATACAGTTTTCTGAAAAATGCAAAAGGAAATCAAAAGCATAATCAAGGAGAATGTAATTGAGAGTAGGAGTGACGGATCGACGGATGGAAAAGCTTTAATCCTAGTTTATTTATTTAGTCGAGCAATGGGTACTTGTTGATAACTGTTATTGCAATGGTGGAGGATAATTTGCATTTATTTGTAGGAACCGTTAGGTACATTCGGGGGAAAATAGAGGTGCATTTTGGAATAACTGTTCGGAATGGTCAATCGTGCTAGCCACTGGGACAGTGTAATTAGATAGGCTCTCTATTATTTTCCGAGCAGTGCTCGATAAGGGCAGGAGTACGATATTAGTATCCGAAGCGAAGCAGCCTTGCCAAAAAATGGTGGCGTGTCTCGGTTTCTCCCTCGAAAAAGAAACGGGACATAAGTGCCGAGTCATTTGTCACGTAGGCACGTGAGATACGAGCGAGGCGCTTTAATCCTCCTTTGACGTGCCATTCCGTTTGTGTGCCATTGGATGCCCGCGTAACGCGTGCGTGTGCGTGCGAGCGGGGGCGCGCTTAGGGGGACTTCCCCGAGAGAGAGAGAGAGAGAGAGAGAGAGAGAGGCGACAGCCAAAGGGGTCGTGAACATTCTCGGCCAAGGGTTGAGGACGACGACGACGACGACGACGACGACGACGACGATGCCGGGCCAGCCGAGAGGCGCGTCCGTTAGCGCGTATTCGATAAGCCACGAGAGCCCGAGGAGAGCCTCGGCGTGTTCGAAAGGTTGCCGGCGGGGGCGCGGGAGGGGGAGAGGCCGGGGACGAATCGCAACTCGTCTCGTATGTTTCTGGTGCGCGTCGACGGTGGCGACGCCCGCCGGGAGCGACGAGAAGCGCCGGCGCGCGTGTCGCTACAGACCGAGGGACGTAAGAATGGCGGTGCGGTGGGCCTGTGTAGGTGAGAGCGAGCCGCTGCCGATGCTCCAACGAGCCCAAGAACGTTCAGCAACGTCGACGGGGCTGCTGCTGCGCTCGTAATGTTCGTACGCTTCGTGTGGCATGGGTCAGTAGGCACTTGAGCCGTGCAGCCGTACTAGCATTGGAGCTCGGCAGCGTCGAGGAGCGAGGCTACGCCGAAGCTTATTAAAGCGAATATCCCCCGACTCTGCGGAGTGCGGCTCGATCGCGATACGGTACTACGGTACAGTGTTGGAGCGGTTGACGACGGTACCGTCGCCGCGGCGCGAGATCCCTCCCGAGAAATCAGCTCTAGCAGGGCGACCTTCTGGCTCGCGAGCCGAGACTGCTAACTTAGCTGCCGATAGCGTAGCACAATAGTCGATTGGGCAATTGGTCGAGTAGTTGTTCATCAGTGGTCGGTCCCGGTCCCGAGCGATAATGACGGAGGATGCGAAGCTTGATCATCGAGCGAGGAAGCGGATCAAGGAAGTGAAGAAGAAAGCGAGACCCGGTGAGTCTTGTTCTCCCTGCCCGAGCCACACCACCGCACCATAACCTGCCCCTATACGGGCGCGCGCCTAGTTATTACACGAATTACGCCTCCCTCGCAACCTTCCCATTACTGCTGCTGCTGCTGCTGCTGCTGCCGTTGCCGCTGCCGCCGCCGCCGCCGCTGCTGCTGCTCCTGTTGCTGCTCCTGCTCCTGCCACTGCCGCTGCTCCGCTGCTATGTGTCATATCTGTACGTGCGGTCCACCTCGGCAGATAATAGCGCGACTTCCCCTCCTCTCGCAGCCTCGTATCCTTGATTTTTGTACGAGCTGGCCTTCGCCTGCGACTCGAAATCTTCTATCCCAGTCGCATTCCGCTTCAAATACTTGCTTCGCGACGCTCCTCCGAATCCTTGGGAGCGCGTGACTAAGCCTATTGCCGTTTCTCCCGTTACTAGCCGTCGATTTCGACGGTGTCGAGTCTTTTTAATTTTTATCGCGATCTGTTTTTTACCTTCGCATGGGCTTTCAGGCGCTGATGAGCGAATTCAGCCTGTTATTTTTACACAATATAAGCAAATTTTTTAAAACTGGCCATAGTTGCCAATTTTTTAAAACCTTTTTTCTCCTCAATTTTATTTTTGCCACTACGCTCCTGTCTTTCGTTTTCCTCCTCCTCCTCCTCCTCTCGTTCTGTTTTACCTTTATGCACGTGCAAGAACGTTTCTCGCAAATTAATTTTTCACGTCTGGATAAGGGATTTATAACGCATGTACAGGGACGTATTGCGAACTTTTATTTATATAGTAAGTAACCGCGGATGATTTTATATATCAGAGCTCATTTAAATCCAATAAAACATTTTGGGACTCTTCAAGCTATTTAATTATTAACTCTTATTCAGATTTAATCTTCAAGGAACAATTATCATATTGGTACAGTTTAGTATATGTATATTTTTGTGCATATTTCTCATTATTACTATTTTAGTTTAATATTATGTTACTAGAAAACATGTATAACCAATTAATAATTATCGATTAATATTTGCAGAACTTGCGGATAAAGTTGCTTGGTCTCAGCATAATTATAGTAAGAAGTTTGAACAGTTCTGGCAGTTCAAAGACAATGTTGATAGAATTGTTGAATCAGAAGTGTCCTCTGATGAATTTATTAAAAAATACGAAAAACCTTATATACCTGTGATAATAAAAGCTGTTCAGAGTGACTGGAAGGCACAGCATAAGTGGACAATTGAGGTAACCTTAATATCATACTATTATTAATGAAATGTGCTTAAGAAAGGTAATGAATTTTATAATAATTACCAAAAACTTAAACTTGCAGAGACTAGCAAAGAAGTATCGGAATCAAAAATTCAAATGTGGAGAGGATAACGAAGGATACAGTGTTAAAATGAAAATGAAATATTACATTCGTTATATGCAAAACAATGAGGATGATTCTCCATTATACATCTTTGATAGTTCCTTTGGTGAGCATCCACGAAGGAAAAAGTTGTTGGAGGATTATTCGATTCCAAAGTACTTCCGAGATGATCTCTTCCAGCATGCAGGAGAACACAGGAGGCCTCCGTATCGTTGGTTTGTTATGGGGCCACAAAGATCTGGTAATTTTATAACTTTTAATAATAAAGCTTTATTTCTGAAAATTCAAGCCAACACCTTGGTTTAATTGTGCTTTTTTTCCATAGTATATTAAATATTAAAGCTTGCACTTGCATTATTTTATCATTGACTTTATATACGACTGATTAACTTTAGATACGTGTTTAAAGCTGCTTTTGATGTTAAATTTAGGTACTGGTATACACATTGATCCTTTGGGTACCAGTGCTTGGAATGCGCTTATTTCTGGACATAAAAGATGGTGTCTATTCCCTACACATACTCCCAGAGAACTTTTGAAAGTAACTGGCTCCGAGGGAGGAAAACAAAGAGATGAGGCTATTACTTGGTTCTCCGTTATTTATCCACGCACCAAATTGGCGACGTGGCCGCAAGACTGTTTACCTATTGAAATTTTACAAAATCCTGGAGAAACCGTTTTTGTACCTGGTGGCTGGTGGCATGTTGTTCTTAATCTTAACGATACTATTGCTGTAACGCAGAATTTCTGTTCTCGTACGAATTTTCCAGTTGTATGGCACAAAACGGTAAGAGTAAATTTAAAAAATAAAGATTACTCATTAATTTCAAACAAATGAAAGAAAAGCTAATTGCTCGTTTACCATCGTTCGCTTCTATTTGCACGAGCAATAATGGCAATAGATATACATTAGCTTAAAGAAATATAATGAAAAAATAAAATAAAAAAAAAAAAATTTTCGACTAGTGTAAGCCATTACTGTATTCATCGTAGGTACGAGGCAGACCGAAACTATCGCGTAAGTGGTTAAAAGTGCTGAGGGAAAAGGAGCCGGATTTAGCTGCCTTGGCGGATACAATAGATGTTAAAGAGGACACGGGCGTGGCAAGCGATTCCTCGAGTGGTTCCTCCAGCAGTTCATCGAGCAGTAGTAGCACCAGTCAATCGGAAGAAAGTGCGGATGATAGTGGCCAGGAATCGCTCAGCGCGCACAAGAAAAAGAAAAGGTTAAAGGATCATTTGACCGGAGAATAAAAAAACAATGCGGTTTAATTTGATTCGTTCTTTTTTATTTATTATGTTAATATATACATGTATATAAAGTTAAAACGGAGTTTGTTTTCTTTTAACATTTTCAGAAGAAAACTGAACAACGGACAACCCTGACAATGTCACAATTATCGGACCTATGGAGACCTCAGACTGTACAGTATTAATCAACAATTATTGTTTGTACTAAGATTAAATATTACAATTATGACCACTTTTACGTTCATAATAAAATAAATGCTAGATAATGCCAAATTTGTTCAGTTATTTAAATACAAATCTACGTACGTTTTATTAAGTGCCTTTGGAATCGTGCACCAAAGCTCCAGCACAGGCATTTTCGGTGGTTAAAAAAGCTTATAAAAACAAACATTCTTATATTCATGACTCACTGGTAACATCGTAACACTTTAAAAGTCTATAAAATATCACGTGAAAGGATCGCAGCTATTAATATTACACTAAAATAGAATCTCATTTTAAAAATTTCATTAAAATCCTATTTAGTTAAAAATTAAATTAGCTTAGGCTAGTCACGCGTATCAAAAGTTCATTATAATAATTAGGATAGCTTATAAATAATATTTTAACAATAATATTTTATTATCCATTGACTACAAATCTTATGTAGCGTACCCTAATTTATTTAATTCTTATTAACATTCTTCGCTAGATCCCTACCGTAGATGGGTAAAAACGAGGTGCATAAATAAGCGAAAAACATGATAAGATAAATCAAATACTTCGTATGCTAGCATTTTAGCGAGTTGCTCCTGTGGAAAGTCCTGTTGTCTCTCTTGTGGTAGCTCCAAAGCCTCACTGTGCCATCACTTCACGGAGAGTAGATGGCAGCCATGCAATGCACGAAATTAATGAATAATAATACGAAAGCAAAACAATATTGAAAAAAGAAAAAAATAAATAAATAATAATAACAATAACAATAATAATAATAATAATAATAATAATGACAATATCAATCACACACTTCAGTTTTTATGTATATTAACTAAGAGCATTAAGAGTTGTATTGACCATGCAAACAGTTGTGAGAAGAGAAGGTAGGCAAAGATGTAACATAAGACATTTTTCAACCAGCAGCCTCTTTATAAGCAAATAGTAGATAAGATAGATTCATAATTTCTATGAGGCAAAAAGCATGTGCGTATTGCAATACGTGTACTTGCTTGACATTAGCTGAGCACTAATAAAACAAGTCAAGTGAAATATAGTATTAAAATAGACAGCTCATGATGACGGTGATGATGATGACGATGTCGATGGTTAATGACGAGGGAAAGATTAAGCAAACTTGTCACACTCAAATGTCAATAATGTTTCAAAACTCTTTCTCTAAACTTGATTTAAAATACAAATGTTAGATAAGAAGATTTCATTTTTCTTTCTAAGCGCATCAAATTTAATTTTTTTGAACATTTTCAATCACTCTAGCATCTTAATTATTGCTTAAAATGGAAAAAATTGACATCTCTTTTTTAATTTTGTTCTTTTTAAGTGCAAATCGTTAGGGTGCAAAGTAGTTGTTACTGTATTAATCATTGAAGGAAAATTCAAAAAGGATGACTTAGAATAATTACTGTAGACTGGATAGTAATAGATCGCTTAAATACCTTAAACTACGTATTAAAATAGATAACGAAATAACAAAGATAACCAAACAGAAACCAACCAAGAGATAGAGATCAAGCGGATCAAGTTATAAAGAAACTGTGGACGTGGACATGGTCAAAGAAGAATCAGGTATGCGCCACAGCTTCACTTCCCCAGAGCTGCAATCAATATTCCAAGCTTTTAATATCACTATCTTATTAATCCATATTAAGGAGATGTGAAACTGACGAAAAGTTTATAAGTACTTTAATATAAGCTTTGATTATATTGCATTGCATTCTATTTTTTACTTTATAAAAATAATAGTAGCATTTACAAAAGAGTCGACTATTATTGAAAAATTAAATTTGTTTATTGCTTATTAAATTCTATTAGTATACGTAATGTTCACATCGTATCATACTAAATTATAAACAAACCTTTGATACTATGACGTTAAACAAAAAATATACTAAAAAAGAACTGTATTTATGTTAGTTTGTAGATTAATTTGCTTTCGCAAAGTCATTCGAGTTAAATGTGGGTGTAAATTTCACCGATGAATCTTAAATATTCTACACGAGTGTTTTTGTGTGCCACCGTTCGTTAAAGTCTGCAGATTTTCGGTTGCTAGGGTCACGTGTTTTTAAAAAGTCAATTTCATTACGAGTAGAACAAAAAGGATTGTAGCATCTTCAAGCGTAGGACTTGGTAGATGATTTTTTAATAAATGAAATTTATCCAGGAGACGGCTTGGATCGCGCGTCGCGACTTTTAAATTTTGAAACGAATAGTTAACGATCATCCATAGAAGACGGTTTAAAAAATGTTTTGAAAATGTACATCGTAACTTTAGGAAGATTTGTCCAATTGTACACGGGTGTAATTACTTTTTTTGCAATAAATTCTCGTGGAGAGTAAAACATTACATTGCGAGCGGTTGCGGCGCGCGGAACGTCGTTATATCGACTTGGAAATCGTTGCACGCCCCTTATAATCAGTGGTTAAACGGCCCCCCTTTATCCCTTTCCATTGGTTTTAAAAGGAGAGCGAAGGGCCTGCTGCGCGGTGTGGGCCGATCACTCGCAGATCTCGGAGATCCAATAGGACCGGTTAATCAGATATCCGGTGGCAAAGGAATCCAAAGCATCTCATACTCACTTGCTCGCTGTGAAGATGTGCTGCTGGTTGGTGACGGTAGCGTTGATGGCGGAGGTGTGGGCGCGTACCTCGCCGAGGAGCGTACACTCGCCCGAGTGATCCCCGAAGCCGGGAACGCTCCAGGTCCTGAGAATACCGCCTCGGCAGCCGGAGACCATGACCGAGCCCCCGTTAATAAGGCACAAGCCGAGAATCCAATCCTTGTGAGCGTTGTTAAGGGATTGGACGAGCTCCATCCTGCTCAAGTCCCAGCGCTTGATGCACATGTCCCTGGAGCCTGCGCGTCGAGGGCGGGTCGGTAAGCGAAGGGTAAGGGAAGGCTTTCAGCCAGGAGGCGAGCGCGCCTAGAGAAGAAGGGGAGAAGAAGCCTACCGGAAAAGAGGGCGTTCCCGTGGGTGGCCAGGCACTGGACGCCGTCGTAGTGCGGCGGCGAGAGGCTCAGCGACTGCCCGGACATGTTGGGCTCGACGAGCGACACGAGATGATCCTTGCTCCCGGTGATGACCCTCCCGTCCTCGGTGAAGCCGAGGCACATGACGGCCGCGGCGTGGGGCGTGCTCAGCTTGCCGACGTAGGCCAGCTTCCTCAGGTCCCAGATGCGCACCTTGTCGCTCGAGGCCGTGTAGAGCTCGCGGTCGTCGAGGCCGAGCGCCAGGTCGTTGATCGTCGTCTCGCCTACGGGCACCTGGAGGGTCCGCGAGGGCGTCGAGAGGGTGAGCGAGCCGCTCTGCGCCTGGCCCGAGGAGAACAGGGTCTTGATGCAGTTGTTGCCCTGGCGCAGGTCCCAGACCTTCACGTAGGCCGCCGAGACGCTGAACAGCAGCTGGTGCACCGAGGAATACTTGACGGCCACGACGTTGTTCGGGTGCCCGCTGAGGGTCAGGCTCTCGATTCCCGTTCCCAGGTCCCAGACCTTCACCGTTCGATCTGTCGAGCAGCGGGGGGTGGTTAATCCATTAGCTACCAATCCCCGCTCGGTTCGGAGAGAATCTCCGAAACCCTTGTTTCGCTCTATTTTCATTCGGGCTTACCCTTGGAGCCACTGAAGAGCAAGCCATTGGTCGCGCAGATCGACAGGACCGCCTTGCTGTGACCCTCGGCCACGTGGGTGCACTGCAGCATGGCCCTGGGCATGCTCTGAGAAAGCAACCCACCCGAAAGATAAATTGTACGGGTGCCGTGCGATTTTTACAAACTGGTTATAAAATGGGCGATTGCCGTTAACTATTGAAATCGGGCAGAGCAGGCGTGACCAGCGCAAACGCGACGATAAGCGAGCAATTGTAGCAAACCTATCAAGAGCCAGGTCTTCAACGATAACGATGCTTGTCCGGCTCCTCGGGGGATTATTCTTTATATTCCGGCGGGCTCTCGCTTGCGCGAAGCGTCGAATTAACGATTAGAGGGCAATTGCATGATAATTGAGTTCGGCGCACTCGCTACTTCCGACGGAGGCCAGAAGCAGATCTCGGTAGATTGAAATAAGAGAGCGGCGTACCTTTCCTTGATAATTACTGATGACCCCCTTAGTCGGCTGGTGCTCAACGTGGAGGGTTTGCCTAGTGGCCGTCAGCCTCGAAAATACGTTTTCCTCCCGGCTGTTGAAGCGCCGGTAGGTGGTCGGCGATCCCGGTGGCGACGATATATCCATGTGGGCGACCTGCTCCCTGATTAGGCCGTCAGTTTGTTAGTTTAGCAAAGTTAGTTCAGCCGGTTCTGGTTGGTATGCGTTTTAGGCCATGGGAAAACAACCATGCGTTCTTTTTTGGCTTTTCTACGTTAAAGTCGTTACCACTGATAGCATGCATTGGATAAACAGGGTGCGGCCAATTCGATATTAAAGCCGATTGGTTTCAATTATTGTGCAATTAATTGCGGAGTGCCTTGGCTTTGCGCGTGATTCGGTGCTTAAAACTGTAAGCGTAAAGTTATCCGATAGATGGTTATTGCGAGCCTGTTAATCGTTCGTCTTTTGCTTTTTCTCCTCCTTCTTTATCCTTTTCTCGCTTCGAAAGCAATAAGCCTGTGTAAGTATTTGCTTTTATGTATCCGTCATTCGTTTCATATGCCACTGTATCAAACGATGTGCTGCTGTACGCTAGACACACAGGACTTTTGGTATGTAAATTGACAAGTCGGTGGAAAGAAAATTTATGTTACATTTATTCAACATTGTAAAGCTGTACACAAAAATATATAGTTTCTGTTATATATACAAATACAAATGATACATTATTTTTATTAAGATTTTTACGAGTCAGCTCACGGTCGCTATTTTATAAGATACTTACGCAATGTGCACAGACCTTTGTATAACGTTGCTCGTAATTGTCAATAGCTGTATATATATATATATATTTTATAAATAAGATGAGTCTACGGTGCAAGATTGCGATGGCGAAACGATCAACGAATGAATGAGTAATTATCGGAACATTGTGCAATAAACAATAGAAAGCCGCTCGTTTGAAAAAGGCACTTGGTCCCCAAAGTGGAGGTTGGGTTAATATAAATATGTATAAAAAGTAATACAAACTAAGCATGCTGCTCGAACGGAATAAAAATCGGAAAATATACTACTCGGACGGAGAAGAAGAGTTTTGAGTTTCGTAATTGGTGATTGCAATGTCTCTAGTGAGAGGAGAGAGATTTGTGTTGTGAGGGGGATGAAGGGGCGAAGGGGCGCAAGACCGCGAGCAGTGTAGATTTAAACAAAGTAAGCTCCTATTCGCCAGTCCCGTAACACGATTAATCGATTGGATTCGAGGGCACATTTTTCATCCTACGTCCGCTACTCGCACATAACGCAAAGTATCTCAGGATCATCGTCTACAAGGAGAAAATAGGGAGACAATATCAGCGAGAGCAAGAGAGTGCGCTGTGCGGGTGTACCAAACAACAGGTGCACCGGAGGGTGCTACCGGTAAAAGTAATCAGCTGGGGCATTGTCACTCACATGGAACCGCCACCCGCGTGCTGAGCTCTGCGCAGGGGCCGTGGTGAGGTGCTGTCGCGGCGGCTCAGCGTCGGGGAGCCGATCAACCCGCTTCCGTACTGATTCCTCGCAAGTACCAACCCCCTGAGAGCATGCAAGTTTTACTTTTTTCTCAATGGGCCGTAGGAGCTTGGTGCTGCCCGAGTCGAGAGGCCCTACTACCGCTACTGCCGCACTCCGGCCAAGGCTTACTTATTTACAAATCTGTGATTGGATATTGGCGATCTTTTGGTGATTCGCGAGCCGATTCTAACCTGGCAGGGACGCTCTCCTTGCCCCGGCAATTATTATTAGCCCTCCTCTTTATGCAACAAGCGAGTGAGATCGTTAACGCCCAACTCTCGGGAAGATACTCAAGCACAGATTTGCGAAATGTGGCACCGTCGCTCTAAAATATTAATATGGTTATTTAAAATGTGACAAACTTTAAGCTCCCTGGCGCACTAGGGACCCTCATTAGTGGATGATTGTGATTCTGATTCTGATTCTGATTCTGGCTCTGGTTCTGGTTCTGATCCTCGCTCTTCTGGCTCTCCGGATTCGTTGTTATACCGTACAGGAGCTCCTGGGGCTGAGCCGTTCGCCGTCGAACCTTAATACTTCTTGGCTTGTCGTCCCCGCCGATGCTTTGCGAAAGGCTTTCGCTGCTGTAAAATCACCGACATCGTTATCAATCGTACCAAAAATTTTAATTGCTCGATTTCTCGCGTTCTCTTTTATAATTTGAAAGCACTTTTGACGCAATCTTAATTTTCAATTGAAAACCGAGCAAGCCTAAACTGCGAATCTCATATCGCGCGTTCGAATTCTCTGTACAGAAGATTTTATTCCTCGTATCGTATTGATCTTATTCGTCCTCGTCAACATAGCCATCGTTCCTTTTTTCAAATATAAAGTAGAATTACTTGTCCGGGGAAGAGCTTCGCGAACTCGGCGGACTGTAGGTCGCGGTGGTGTTGTTCGTATTGTTACTGCTGGTTAAGGACAATAGATCTCTATCGCGCAGCACGTGCTCGAGCAGCTGATGCTGGACGTCGCTCTCCTGCGCTACTTGATTCAACCGTGTCTCCATGTCGCGCGCCTCCATTTGCTTCTGCGCGGCTATGTAGCTTTGCTCGATCGTAAAGGTGAGCATTCGCTGCATCAAGTACTGGGCCTCGTCCACGGTTCTGATGGTATTTACGAGTGATTCGACCCCAGGGTCGCCGCCCTCGGCCTCCCCGTCCACGTCGCCCATTTCGACCATCGCCCTCTGGCACTCCGATATACTGTCCTGAAATTACCAAAGCCATCAATAATGGTGCTCGTGTCGAGAATTAGGCGAAAGGAGGGCTTCGGGAAGGGCCGATCTAAGAATTCAACCTACTTGCAGGTAGCTAATTTTGCTGGTGACGTTGTCGATCTCCTCGTCTATGTCCAGGGTGTCCCCTTTGGCCGAGGCCACGACCAGTCTGTGCTTCTTCAGCCGCTCGAGCTCCCAGCCCAGTTCCTCCCGCTCCTGCAGCAGCCTCTCCATCTCTCTCTCGGTCTCGGCGGCGGCCTGCTTGGCCAGAGCCTGCTTGGTGATCGTCCTCTCGAAGGTTTGCCAGCGCTGCTTGAGGGCCTTCGGGTTCACGGCCTTCGAGGTTACCGTCCTACCGGCAGCCTTCTGGCTCAGACCTCTGTCCCTCCTCCTCAGAGCCGAGACCTCCTCCTGCTTCCTCCTCAGCACGACTTCCTTCATTCGCTTATCAGCCTCCAAGGTCCTGATCATGTTTGCGTTGCGCCTACTCTCTTTTCGCAATTGGGCGATCTCTCGGTTACGCTTGAGCTCGTTCTCCTTGTGGCGCTGAGCCTCCTCGCGCATGTTGTTCAGCAGCTTGACCTTTGCTCTTTTCATTTCGGCGAGCTCGTTCCTTAGGCCACGAAGTCTGTTTTCGTTCTGGGTCTGACTCTTTAACAATCGGGCGTGCTCCTTTTTAGCCGACTGCAGCATCTTCACTTCCTTTTGCATCGTCGAGAGCTTCTTCTCGTACTCGTCGCGTAACTTCTTCACCTTCTCCGTAGGGGCGGAAGGCTGCTGCTGAAGGGAGGTAAGCACCTTGTCTCTTTCGTCCTGAGTGTCGCGTATGCGGAGCTGCAGCTGAGCTAATTTGTCTTCGTAATGCTGCTTCATCGTTTGCAATCGCCTTTGGGATAGTTCGAGCTCCTGGATAAGACGCTGCTTCACGTCGATGTTCGATGTTAGGTTTTCCAATTCGCGTCCCATGGCCTCTTCTTCCTCGTCTTCTTCTGAAAGTTTAATCGACTTGCAAATTACGTTCACGATTTCTTCGCCATTAGAGCTTAGCTCAAAGCGCATGCACTAATTGATGTAAACAATGCTAATGAAGTATGCGTTTAAAATAATTATCATTCGGTGTAAAGTATGCGAGTAATTATGCGCTAAATCTTACGAGCATATTTTAAATACTCGTACGCGTACGATATCAAACATTACATATTCAGATCATTAATGGGGAGGCATAAATATCAATTGGCATGTAAATAATCGGTACGTGAATCATTGTCAAACGTTGAGAGACCAGTCATACGTAGAAAGCCACGTAAATATATATTTAATTTTTAATTTAAGACGAATATTGAATAAGAATAAATTGCGAATTCCCGAATGTACCTTTCCGATCGGAATCATCATCCGACTCATCTTCGCTCATAGACTCTTGACCATTTTCAGTGTCGTCCATATCAGCGTCATCGCCGTCTCTGTTGCTCATATTGGAATTTTGAGCCTGTTGATTTTTCAGGCTAGCTAAAAGTGCCTTTTCCTTCTGCAATTCCTTCTTGGCATCCAATAATAGGGAGGAAGAGTCATTGTGTAAAGAGTGGGACATGTCTCCGTAAGGATTGTTAGCGGCACTCATCTAAAGATTGCCATTAATGATAATATTATTAAAAATTATAGTGAACATAAATTAAACATAAAATTGTATTGTTCGATTACCAAAAGAAATTGTAAAAGCAATTTTTTACATTTTTAGCCTTAGCTATTGACTAGTAAAATAATTTAACAATTATGCAACTAAACACGATTTTACATGTAATACAACAAAACACTAATGTCTATTAGCTTTTTTACAGTAAAATAGCAATATTGCCATTAAATAATTTTAACAAGAACTTCCTTACATTAAGATACTAAACTTAGAAAATCTTTGACTATTTATAATTTGAACTTATTATATACTAAATTATACTAAATTATATACTAAAATTATTTTCATAATAATTTTTCTATGCAATTAAATGTTTATATGTACGTAGTTTATTAATTAAGTCTATAAATCATGTTGCAGCTTATAATATTCGTTAGTTAATTGGTAATGGTGGAACGAGCAAAGGGAAAATTACGTAATAGTCATGAATATTTTTTTTGTTGCAAAAAATCTGTATGTATTAATTCTTATACAATGATTGCAAACACTTCTGAAGATGTAAGCGACTTATGTAAGGATAATGAAAATTTTACTCGACAAAGAAATTGAATATAAAATAAAAAGTAAACTAGAACGTAAAGCATAAATCAAAAAAATTGGCAGTGCATCTACGAACTATCGATGATTCTGTAACTACATAATCGCTATTAAAATAATTGTTTAAACATAAAATGTGACAATAAAAACACAAAGGTGCTCATATACTGATACAGCATCATACCTCTAGATGTTCAAGTTGGTTCTCTATTCCAAACGACAGCTATTCAATTAAAAAAATCATTGTCAGCATTTAGGGAATACTAAGCATTCTAAGGGCTATTGAGTAACTCGATTGAATGAAAGAAATTGTCGATGCTTAGACTATAGGCGTCTATGCACGGAGTAGCCAAATTGTGCGTTTCCTTTAACCGCTTTATCAAATGTAGCCTCAAGGTCTACAACAAATTGTGGATAAATATTTATTCGATAAACGCTAGCTCGCACAATTCAGTACTTCTTTAGATGAATCTGGGGGTTTGTTTAACTGTCGCATCTTTTTAGAAGACGACTGACCTTAGCGAGTCCGCGCTCGCCTCAAGCTCCCTAAATCGTCTCCCAGACAACGAGAGCTAGCTTCACTTACGTGCATCTGGCGCTTCTTGAGCTGCTGGTAGAGAGCTTCGGCCTCCAGGAGCCGCGCCCTCAGCTCCTCTATTTCCTGGAGGTAACCCTGGACGAGGCCGGTGACGTCGCCTCCGGCGGCCGTGGCGCCCGACGACATCCACTGTCCAGCTGCTTTCTCGGCCAGCAGCAAGGAATTCTTAGCCGTAAGGACGTCGACCGTTTCCGATAAGGCCTTGACCCGCGTCCGCAAACTTTGGAGCTCGCTATTAAGCATTTGGTTCTCGTGCCAGGCATCGTTGACGCCGTCCTCGCCCACGACTCGCTTACCTGCGTCAATTTTCACTCATAGTTCAGTAATATTCTTCGTTGGTCTATCAACACTTGGTCGCATGTTGAGCGCAATTATTTATTTTTAAACGAATGCCCGCAATACAATAAATTAAAATGGCAATGGCGTGTAATATATATATAAAGTAATGCTGGAGCTCGGAACCGATTTATGCGCGAAACATTACTGTACATGGTTAAGATTCGGACAATTTATTCCTCGACAATTACCGCAACTTATCTGCATGCATGCATTTATAAAGAATTTAATAATGGAGAAAGCGAATAATAATTGTGCTTAAGATAATAGCGGCGCATTGCGAAGAGGAAAATGTTCAAATAAGTGCATTTGTAAATGGCTTGGAATAACTAAAGTGCTTTAAAAAATCAGCGGAGGTACAGCAATCAATTACCGCGCGTATCGGTGTATAAATTTCCTTCTAGAACTGCGGTTAATTAACGAGTGCATTTGCATTGCGGGTGCAGAAAAAAAAAAATCTCATCTGCCGATTAGCCTCGTACCTTGCCGATATTCCAGTAGCTCCAATTGAAGCTGTTGAATTTCCCTTCGCAAGGAAGCAATGGTCCTCGAGCTTTTGTCCTGGTTGATGGTGACCTTGTTTTTGATATTTCTTGCTCTATTGGCGTATTTGAGAGTACTCAAGGTCTCCATAAAGTCACGATCACTCGGCGAGACGCAGGCAATCATAACCGTTTGGCTGTTACCGCCCAGCGAATCCTGTAGCAATCTCGTGAGCTTGGAGTCCCGATAAGGTACGTGCAAAGCCTTCTTCGTTTTATCGCCGAGGGCGGATATGACGTTACCCAATGCCAGCTACAATGAGAATATCCATTTTAAGGACCAGGGCCACCAATTCACATAGCAATGTGAAAAACTCGTGGCGGAAACACGAAAATTAAAATGCCGAACGAGTGCCTTGCCCGTGGTTGATAACTATATTCTTAATGGACGGAATATGTAATTAAAAATTCTTGGCCTCCTTGCGCCTCGCTCCCCCTCTACCCTCCACTCGGCTAAAGCATACTAAAGAATTTCCTTTATGAATTTTTCATGGCGGCAGTCACGCTGCTTAAATGCTAATTTTCGCCTAGTAATTGTAAATAATCATCATCGCGTTGTTTCCTTAATAATATCGCACTAGCCTTTCGGTAGTAGCACGAAGTTGTTCAATTTAAAAAAATTGAGAAATCAATTTCAACCTTACGTTGGAATATATTTTGTAACGGCTTTTGTTTTAATTAAAAAAAATTGGCGCAAAGCAAGCTGAGTCCCGTACGCTCGAGCGCGGAAGTATAATTATCAGATTATTGCGATACTCGATAGCAGATTTAAGCTTAAGAAGCGCGACTAAGGGAGGGAAAGCAGGGGCATGGCACGGATGGCCCCTATCATCGATATTATTTTAAATATTATCGTGCCTATGCTTGTGAAACAATTTTCACGGTTGACAATACTTTGTGGGTGATATGGCGAACTCACTGAAAATCCTAACATTTGTTTCTAGGATACGACCGACGGTTCGAATAAAAAGCTTGTGTAACAAGCCCCCATCATTATAGTCTGCCAGGCCGCAATAAAAAAACAAATTAAGCATTAGATAGACATAGAATGAAGTGACAACTCACCAATCCACAATTAATGGAAATCCCCTCCTTCGCCCTGTTGCCCGTCGCTCCAGTCCTCTTGAGTCTCTCGGAGCCCGCCAAATCGACAAAATGAAATTTGGCCGTCAGCGTCTCGAATTCACTGGCAGTCTCCATAGCGTTCGTCGTGTCCACATCCGCATCAGGATCCTCGATCTTAATGCAGCGCTGTTGCTTCACGAACAGGGTGAATATGGCGTGGGATCGCGAGGACTGAGTGTTCATCTGCGTGGAGCCGGTGGTTCTCGACAAGGCACCCAGGCGAAGGTACTCGAGGGCCTCTTGGGGACTGCTGACAACGCGCGACTCCACCCCTGCGAGGTGGATGTTCCCGGTCGTGTCCTCGTGTATTCGGGCACCACCGCGTGGTCCGCCTGGCTCCAGGAGATCTTTCAGATCTTCATTATAGAGTTCCAAGAATTGCGCGGTAACCTGTTTGACATTATCCCTGTTACATGCCACGGCTATACTGACTCCTGGAGAGTGGCAATCGCTACGCTCTCGTTGGTACTTTGCGCGCTATTTTTCCTATTAAGGTAGACGTCATCTTACTCGCGGATTCGAGAGATTTCAATTTTTCCGCGTAACGGTTGGGCAATTACATTTCTTAATTTTGAGCAACTCACTCTTCTATTTACACGAGCTATCCGAGTTTTATTTTTAAATGTTTACAAACGTAGCCGGCTCAAATGCTCTTCGAGATGTTCTTCCGTCAATTAATTATTATTTTTCAGAGTGCTCAACCATGGACATTTTTTAACTTCTGGCTCTTGAATGCGCGGTACAATATCATTAGGTATGCAGCTTTGCATTATTCGATTTGCACTGTTTGCAGTTGTTTTTAATTTTAATTAACATTGAATATTAAGCGCTCGTTAGAATATTAGAAATCAGGTATTCTTAGTTGGTGTATAATCCCAAGATTGATGATTAATTTTAGATAAGAAACAGTGGCTTAGAAGCTATAACGTATGTACCGAGAGATCGATACGGCTTCTATACAGCGGTTATTTAAATTAATTTGCATAATTACGGGACCACTAACAATGCCCCAGTCATGTAAAGTAGCTTTGTTCCCGGGAGAAGAGGAGCACATACGTTAAATGCGTGTGCCTTGTATCGGTAGCGAGAAGATAATAAAGATCTCGACTCAATATTAATTTGTCAAGTGTAATATACAATAGGAGGGGTTTTTTGCACACAAGGATAGATTAATTTTGTAATTTTGTGTTTGGAATCGAGTTCTAATTCGCTATTAATTCACGTTGATTAGCATTTTTAAATAAAAACTATTGGATATCATTGATATTGTGTCAATTTATTTATAGCTTGCGAAACTATATTCGACAGAAGTGATATGAATTTGTCGAGCATTGGTTGTCACAATTCCTTCGATATTTTGTAATACTGTTATTGAAAAGCGCAAGGCTTGCTTAAGAAACAGTGGACCTTATATCGCACGATGGACTCCCACGAGTTTTGTAAAACTTTAGTCGCGCGTATCGCGTATCGTTTACGAATCGCGTAACGAGACGCATGGGTTAGGATGTCGTCTTGTTATGCCTTTGCTAAGTTAAAGTAGTATTATATACAAGTACTCATATTCGGTCGTTTGCACACCTTTCACTCCAGTTTCCTTTCGAGAATGTTATACTCCATTTCAAATGACGAGAATAAAAACAGAAGTAAGATATATCGAGCGCGTGCAAGTAATATTTATCAATTCCTAATGCGGTCACGTAATGCTTTTTCTTCCTCGTGTTTCCAGGCACGATGTGTATAAATTATCTAATAATTGAATACGCGTTGGTTAATAAACCAGAAAATTATGAATTGAATCAAATTATACAAGAACGCACGACCGCTTGATCACAAAAAAACAATAATTAAATAAAAACATAATAAATGGGAAATTGCGTTAAATTGGCTAAAAGTATATACGCCTCGCATCACTTTGATAAAACGATTTTTTTTTTAGATAATAAGAATTTGTAGTAATGAAATTCACGTTATTTCCTAAGAACTTCTAATCCCATTTCAAAAAACAGATCACTGAAGTTTTCATTTTTCACATCACAATTATGACATCGCGATACTTCCGATAATTTATTACTACGTGGGCGACTATAGTTTTACTAAATAATAGTAAATCGATTCTTTTTTTTTAATTCAACGCCACGGACGTTTTTCACGGCTTTTTTTATCACACGAATGTTAATAAAGATCAATTGAATTTAATTAATATCAATACCGAATTCAATACTGTTTATCGGCAAACTTGTGGATCAAATTTTTTTCATTTTTTAAACCATAGCAACCGTAATTGACGGGTGTCGTTAAAAAAAAATTTACCTCCGACAATCAACTCGGATTAACATTTCAAATTTTCAGAATGAAATAATAAATTTTAAATATGTAAATAAGTACGTGTGTATTGAAAAATATGCGTGATATCATTTCTCGAAAAAGTCTTGAAACTTTGAAGGTGTTAACATAAATATATTGCAAGTTCTTCGTATTCAAAGTACGACAAAATACTACAAGGCTTTTGTAATTTGTATTTGTATTATTCTTGATTATTCGCAATTGGTATAAGTACGTAACTATGTCAACTTATCCTATTTGACAAGCCAGAAAGAAAATGTTTCTTTAATTAAGAAGCGCGGCACACGATTTTATTCGTAAAATCAGAAACACGCGTTAGGAGCTCTATTGAAAAAAAAAAAAAAAAAAACAGTGAAAAGAGATATTCGTCACGTAATGCTGGAAGAAAGGGATAATCAGAAAGTGGACCGGGAACAGATGCATAAGTATACTGGGATCCAAGCTAAAGACCTTGATCCCCCGGTCCTTCTTTTCGAACCCTACTTAATCCACCACGCGTGGGCAGAGTTGGCGAATCGTTGCCGCCGAGCTCTGGACACGACTCGCGGCTTTAGTCCCTTCCCCGAGCTCGAGCCCGAGCCGCTCGATGCGAACCTTAAATTCTGGAGGTATCTGTGCCCGCTCCCTCGCTTGGGTCTGTTTCTCCGTAATGCCGTCGAAGAGGTGCTTGATCGCCCGGGGTATGATGCCGACGACGGTGTCGTCGATTTCCACATCGAAGCCCGTGCCCATGGTGTAGGTCTTGCCGGATCCGGTCTGCCCGTAAGCGAGGACAGTGGCGTTGTAGCCATCGAGCGCCCCCTCGATGAGCCTGGCCACGCAAGTCTCGTAAATCGAGCATTGGTCCGAGCTCGTGTCGAAGACGTAATCGTAGGTGAAGGCCTTGTCCGGCCCGAGGAACACCTGGGGCTCGCCCATCGGCACCTGGGTGCAGATCCGGCACATGTCGATCACTTCGCGCGCCACTTGCGGACGGATCCTGCAATTAAAAAGTGGCCCATTTTTAACATCCCATGCCTAGTTTTTCAATTGAGTTGATTATGTTGTGCCTGTGGCGGACGAATTTATTTTTTACCATAATCACTCGGCGGTCCTCGCGTCGCGTTTAATGGATTATACGAGTAGAGAATTCCGATGGGGTGCAGGGAAATCGAAAGAAAACAATTTTAGGAGGCTTGATTTTTAGGATATTGCGAGGCAAAATTGCGTGGCAATCATTCATATTACGAATAAATCAGTAGTCGGCACACCTCGCATAGTTGCAAGTTAATTGCACCCAATGAAACGGAAAATGCCTACTTCCATCTCTTGATTTTTATGCAACCGCAAAGAAATTCATGCAATTAATTGTGCCTAAATAATTATTACTGCAAACAATATCATGAACAACAATTGGTCTTAATCTTGCATTATGTTTGAAACCTCTCGATTAATTTTACATTAAAATAAAATGCCTTTTGCAGAGCCAATTTTTTTCCTACTTTGTAATTGTGTACTTTATATCGAGAGCTGTCAAGAAATGAAAATAATCTAAAGTAATTTCCGATACCATAATTATAATTCGGTTGAAATGCAGTGTAAAATCATACGTAAATGGTTTAAGCAACACAAGTGGAAAATTAAAGTGTTGAAGATCTAAATAAAATCATGGTCATTATTGTTATTGGGATTGTAATGTATTACGTACTTTATTTGAAACTATCGATTACAAAATTAACGATAAAGGATACCAACGCAGTTAGGGTATAGCATCGTTCGATAGAAAAGCGCTTGAATAGTATGATTACCGATAAAAATGTTATACTAAAAAATTATCTTTGCCTTTGCGGTATTACTTTAAACTTGAACAAATAAAAAGTCAGATGAGGATTTGTAGAATAGGGAAAAATATGAAAAAGGTATTTGTTGATAAAAGTTAGAATACGATCCATCTTTCAACATTATAAACAAACTCAAGAATTGAAAAGTGAGATCATAATATAAAAATAAAATAAGGTACGCAAGAAATATTAACAAAAGATTTTGCGATTCCTTTTAGGGAATACTGCTCGTGAAAAAATGTTAATGAGAAACAAAAGTTTAATCGATAGCAGCTTCTGAAAACATAATCACTAGGATTTTTGTCTATAAAGATACAAGCCTAAATAGTCTATTAGCGTGTGACGAGCGAAATATATAAATTCAAGGGCAAGCATGAGAGTAACGGCTTGGCATTACGTTGCAAAATGCATATTTGCCGACGTTGAAGGTTCGGTCGCGCAACACACTTTGTCGGATTTCAATAAATCAAATGGCTTTTCTCGGCTTAAATCTAAGCTAATGCCGCACTCGTGCTCGTGCTCGGCTGATAATCCTCATAGCTCGTATCTTCCTGTGCCGGAAAGCAAAGCAAACGTGTGACGCGTGGAGCATTAGCATATTGCATAAATGGAGCTAAGGAACTCAAGGAACAGCTTTTTATAGTCCCCATATTATGTAGAGGACGCGAGCAAATATTAAGCAGCCATTCATTCTCGGAAGAATGCGTAAGAAAAAAATGGAGGAGCGCGAAGGCGAAATCGTCGGACGCGGCGTCAACCGAGCGCTGGAGAACCGGTTATCATTGCCCTGCAGGAACACGATCTGCCATTGCTATACTTTCGCACCGCTGCTGCTGTCCGGGTGGGAGTCGAGGAGTGGGAGCTTAATGGGGGGCGTGGGGCTGTTAAGGGGAGGGGGAAAGAGAGCCGAGGGAGAGCAATTAGCGGACGCACTCACGCGCGTCTTCTGCTTCTCTTCCTGGCAGGGATCAACTTGAAATCATGAATGAATGGTTAATCAATGAGCGCCGAGGACACCGGCTAACACCGGCACAGCATAACTTGGCCAAGAGAACCGGTCCACCGAGGAGTGTAATCGAGCCGCGTGGGAGTGCGCGAGATTGAGGTAGAGGGCGACGACGAGGCTGCCGCTGCTCCCGTATTTTATCGTCTCCCGTTCCCCGGGCACATGTGCTTTTTATCGCGCTCTCTCTCTCTCTCTCTCTCTCTCTCGCTCGCTCGCTCCCCCTCTCTCCACATCTTTATTTCTGTTTCTCGACCGCATCGGATCTACCCGTCGACCAAGAGCTCCTCCGATCGATCGACCTTTTTTCTTTGCTTTTTCAATTATTTGCTGGATTGATTCATCGGCTTCTCGGCGTTTAATTGATGGGCTTGACTGGCGGCTTCGCCAGCAAGATATATGGCCATCGCTGCTAATTCGCCATTTTCGATCCCTTGAAGAAAACGGTAGCGCTATAGAAAGTGTCGCTTCGCGGAGACCCTAACCTAGGAACGTATTTAAATTGGGACATTAAAACCTTTTCTTATGGAAAATCAACATCGATTATATAGCGATCGAGTGATCCGAGCATTTGCGTTATATTTGACGTGATTGATAGCTCGAAAAGCGATGACCAGTGCCGCATGAATGCTTCCAACGCATAAAAAAGAAACTAACTAACGAATGACAATGGAAGAGCGATAATTATGTATTCAGGCGCATGTATGTCAACAATGACATTTAAATAAAAAATAAAGGCTTAACTGCAAGGAAGTCTCTAAGCATTTATACGGATTTCTGGCCTAACTTTATTGCAAAGTTCTAAGAGGGAGAGAGAGGGGGCGGGGGGGGGGTAGGGGAAAGGAGAGCACACAGTGTAGCAATTGAGCGAGACTTGGGAATTGCGGCTGCCTAAACGACTGCGCTTTCAATCGTCAACTAATAAAATTGCGTTTCCCCTTAAATTTACGCAGGACGAAGAACGAAGGGCGGCACCAATACCGGTTAATCCCCTCGTCTCCTACGCGACTTTAATCCGTGAAACGAAAGCAAAACGCGTTTAATTTTCACTCTCATAGGAACTCCTTTTTACTTCTCTGTTTTTTCAACAAATATTACATCATTATGTCACGTAATCGTTTACATATTGACGACTTCGATACTTTTTCAACTTGTTTTCAAAGAACTTAATAAAAGAATTTAAAGAGTGAAGACAATTTTAAAAAACGCTAAAGTCTATAATATGCAACTAAAAATATATAATTCACTTATTTTTCATATTGTCTTTACACACGCACGCACGCATGTACGCACTCTTCCTTCGATTTTTTTCCTAAAACTAACTGGTATGTTTAAGATATGAGACAATGATAAACATACAATGTACTTTTTGTAAATAAACGTTTGTAAAATTGAAACTTACTGATATTTTAGTTTATTTTTAGTTACATTAAAGAACATAATAGA
The DNA here is from genome assembly GCA_018907135.1 of Kradibia gibbosae. Classification (NCBI taxonomy): domain Eukaryota; kingdom Metazoa; phylum Arthropoda; class Insecta; order Hymenoptera; family Agaonidae; genus Kradibia; species Kradibia gibbosae. The sequence continues at coordinate 9,389,622 of JACCHX010000001.1, read as the reverse complement.
GGAGTGATGAGATTCATTTTCATAGAATTGAATCACGTTAACAGTAAATTATACTTCAAATATGAAAACGTTTACGCATTTTTAATTATCGATAATTTATATTGCTTTTTCATATTAATACCAAATGTTTTGAATAATTTTATATTCACTCTGTTATTAATATGCTGGCTTAATAATAATTCTTATTAGTTTGGAATCTTTTTAAAAATTACATTCGAGAAGCTTGAATATTTACAATGCAAAGTTTGAATGGCTGCATTATTAAAAAAAAAAAAAAAAAATAATAATAAATCACAATTCTGTCATTGCTAAAATAACCGATTGACAAACATTTTAAAAATAATAATTAACTAAAACAAAAATAGCAGCAATTTATAAAAAAAATTATTTATGTTATTATCGCATTTAGATAAAATAAATTCTATCGATTAATTTAAAAAAATTGTATTTAACTGATAATATAGAATTTTGTCGTAAAACATTGTGGAGTCTACAAGAAAGGTCAACGGCCTACAAATACTGATTATATAGCTCCATAGCGTATAATTTTACAATGTCGAAGTTACGATAGTAAGGAAATGCTGTATCTTGATATTATTTGTAATATTATCAATACGTAAAAAAGACTTCCAAATAGTTACATTTTACAAATCTTAATTATTTAAAGACCTGCACATAACTTTTGCTGAGTTGCTTTTTGCCGAGAAAAATCTGAACATTAAAATTATATAGGAAGCCTATATTTATATATTAAATTTACATTATAAAAAAAACAGCAAGCCTTATAATGTTAACTTTTTTAATTATAATCTATATGAAGATACAAGGTTTGTTTATTATTTTTAGAACAATAACATTATGCTTAAGATAAAACATAAGCTATTGTATCTACATAGAAAATGCGCAGATATGATAGTTAAAATTGATAAAAGAGAAATTATAAATATCATCGAGATAAACAGTTACAAAAGTAAGTAATTAAAGAAAGAAATATATTTTTAAATCTACTAAATAATCGAGAAATAATGTATACACAAAATTAAAATGTAAGAGTCTTTTTATTGTTCTGTAGATTCGCTTTATGATAATTTTAAAGGTAATACGATAAAGAAATAGAATTTATAGCTATTAAATTGTTTATGCTAGTTGAAGAGTTGGGAAAATCTGAGACAGAAAAACGAATGGCTTACGATGTAGTAGTGCAATAAGAAGGAGCGGAAGTAATATGAAGCTTGTACTGTAATATATTTTGAAATAAGACCGTAATGGGCCGTTGGATCAGAGGCGCCTTCCAAAACGAACAAACAGTGTGTGTGTGTGTGTGTGTGAGAGAGAGAGAGAGAGCGCGGCTCTAAGTGTTCAGTGTCCATTCTCCGTGAAGCAGAGGTAAGCTTTTGAAAGTGGGTATTAAGAGGGGGAGGGGAAGGTACCCCACATCTAAGCAAAAGAAAATGAGTTCAGATCACGCGCATGAGAGACTGTCCGTATCCGGGGACCTTCGGACTCGGAAGACCTTCTCGAGCCACTTTTAGTCCGGACCAGGTGATGCCAAGTGCGGTACTTTAACAACTATTAGTCGGCTTGATTGTCGCGCGATGCTTTAACATCATTTGTATCTCGAATTAGGAATACTAATAATGTCTCGACACCTTCCCGGGAGCCACTAATTTTGTACGTTGCACGTGAACTTGCCGGCCATGCGTTGCCTTTTAAATTATACTGATTACCTCTCCATATCTGCTTCACTCTCTCTCTCTCTCTCTCTCTCTCTCTCTCTCTCTCTCTCTCTCTCTCTCTCTCTCTCTCTCTCACACACACACACACACATTAATTTTCGCTTGACATTTTGAATCGGTTAGAGATGGTCGGCGCATTTTCGTCATTGTCTTGAAACATTGAGCCTGAGAGCCTTAGGCCCTTCTACAAGATCACAGTATCGATTTCTCTTTCCACTCCGCGAATACTTACCGACCCACTGCAACGAAGAGGCTTTTCTATATGATTTTATTGCTTGCTTTCTTAGTCATCAAATTAAAAATACGCTTTCTAATCGTATCAACTGTAATCTTCCCACGCACGCATCAGGCCAATCCAAACCAAACGGATAGTTTTCCTTATCGTGATACCTGACCACATAAGTATATGTATGGTAATACATACTGTCGCAAGATGCATCGCACCGGGCCTTTTTTCCGAGTAAACGAATTTGGAAAATGCCAAGCATTGATTCGTTTAGAAGTATTCGACGTAAATTTTATAAACGCGTTTACGCGATTGCTCCTACTGCACCCAAGGATGTTCTCGACAAGAGCATAGTGCTCTTGCTTAATCAGGTATATTATTATAAGAGAGGCTCTTTGTTCTTTGCAACATTGTTTAAGCTTTTCGTGGCTTTTATATTAAACGATTAATTTAAAAAAAATTTTTTTTTACTTTCTTATTGCGTTGATATTAAATATGGCGCCAAATGCAATATAAGATATTCTTAACAATTTCACTTCGTACAATCGATCGATTGAAATTCAATCGTAAAATAACCAAACCCCATTATTGTATAATTGATGGACTATGGATTATGAAATTCTCACAAATATTTATAATTATTACGTATGCTAATTGTTTTTAAAAAGTATGACTTAAATACATGTACTAAATTATTCTGAGTGAATAAATGGAATATCGTTGTTCAGAAAAAAAAGTGCCATTTTTCTGAGGTACAAGAGCTGTTGGTTTTAAATGTTCACGTTGCGTCGGCTGATGGACCGTATTTTAGGTCTAGCTAAGTCTAAACTAAGTAAGAACAATTGTGTTCGAGAAAAAGGACCTTTTTCCGAAGATATGGTCCGAGTTTTGTCAACCGTCGAACCTTATTTAATGACGCGCCGAGTTACACAAAGTAAGAAATAATCCCCCTTTACTCATCGTGGACTTTAAGATAGCTCGGAGTTACTTTTCTTATTGCACCAACGAATTTAATACAATGAGAAATATCGTATTGTTCGTGCCTCAATGTTCGACGCGTAGATATTTTACGTATAGAGGCTTATTTTGTTGTGTTTTGACTATTTCCTTAGAATGTGCGCATGCCTAGGATTCAGGCCTTTTAATAATAAAGGTGAAAATAACGTACTCCAGAGTCCTTTAAATACTGACGATGAGCAAGACTCGGATAAGTTTCACCGAAGTGTTCCACCCACAAGTTCCATCGTGTGAAGAATTTTTGAATAAACACTTATTGCGCATAAAGTTATTCCGAGTCCGCTAATTTATCCTTAAAATTGGATCTCCTTGCCTATAGCAAAGATGTCGATACGTAGCACGTAAACAGCATATGTATATTTTGCTTCGTATCACCCCGCGAAATTAAGAAACATTTTTTAGTGCAAAACTGTCCCATCGCGACAGAAATATTTAATTGATAAAGCTGCACCACATTTGTGTAGATAGATTATTTAATTATTATTGAGATACAATACTATAAGACATAAAAATATGAAAATGTATTACTGTTATTTTCAAACATAATGTAATAAGGATGGGTGGGTATTGGCCATTAAAACTGTACTTCCCAATATAAATAACGGTGTCGGTAATTTTGAAACTTTATTGTTCGTGCCTTTTTCGACTTGCGACTCGATACTTGAAATCTATCAGAATTGAAAATTGTTAATAAGAAGGATGATGAGTGAGGAAAGGGCCTCTGACCTAGAAGATGTTCCATAAAGGGGACATCCAACTTTCTCCAATTTTTTCTTCTAATTCCATGACAATCACCAGGCTTTGTTTAATCGTCGCACTCTTGCTTGGAGGTTGAATTTTACAAAAACCACACAATGCGCACAGCCGCCCACCCACCCACATAAGTGCACATTTAATTATTGGTCGACGAGGAAAGGTCTTAAATTTCAAAGGCGATTCTTAATTCGTTCCCTTGTAAAATTGCAGCAGTAGACTCGCTGGCACGGGATGGTCTTACTCATTAGAAACCATCCTCTCTGTTCAGCCGTGGAAGGAGTAAGGAAAAAGCAAGGGGGAAAAAAATAGAACATCCTCCAGCCGACGGTGTCCTTTCGCAACAATTTTCCGCGCGCTACCACAAGCGCTCGATAGCAGTGGACACGACAGCACAGGTTTGCGAAAAGAAACATCACAGAAGACTCGAAGTTATCGATGTGCTCGCTCGTGCCGCGCAATAGAATCGCACACAGTCGTTTTGTAGGTATTGGCTGGTAAGATCGAAGCGGAGCCTTACACAAGCATAGGCCGAGCTCACCGGCCGGTCATACATCTAATTAAAGGGTTATAATTAGCAAGTGGGAAAAGGCATTTCGCGATCGATCACTTTCACGGAATCGCGAGAGTTGCGAAAGAGCTCGCATCCGCGTTCAATGGTTCAATGGCATTCGCGGCTTGCCAAGGAAGAATGCAAAGGGAAGACATAAGCGCGCGCGCAAGTGAGCAGCCGCCGAGATCAGGGCAGATGACGATGATCAGGCCTCGCTTCCTCGCATCGCTTCTGGTCTCTTCCACGTGCGTAGAACCTTGAGGAATCTTTGCGCTGCGCAACCAAGGGACGGAGGCTCGAGGATGTTGGCACGCGCATCCAAAGTGTGATACTCGTGTGATCTTAAGAGTCCGAGAATTACGCGAATCCATGACTCGAATGGGCTGCCGAGTTCTCAACAATGCAACACACGACATATTATTTTTAACGCGCCTGTCTTGACGCTTGCCAAAAGGTCTCACCGCGTACTTCGATGCCTTTTATTAGATTTGAGATGAGCGGCAAAGAAATTGACCCTTCCCGTCTTGCTTGGCCTTGATAATTAATTAAATAGCTTATATTACAGCTCTTGACTCTGACCCTCGTGCAAACGATCGAGCGCCTCACAATACGCGCAATTATATCTCTCTCTCTCTCGCCGTCACCATTCGTGTGGGTGTGTGTTGATCCTGCGAATCTCGAACTCGCGCATCGAGCTAAACACTTAACACTGCGCAGATCAGAAAGAGAGAAAAATAAATTGTAAGGACGAGGAGTAGACGGGAGCGTTATTTAGGTTCCTTTGAACTAACGATTCGACCGTTTCGACAATTTCGCGGGATACCAATGTATCGAAGAACAAGTAAGTTGGCACGCCAGGGGCGGAGGGCGCGGGGGGGGGGGCAGAAGGGTGAACGGGGGGGCCAGCCAGTGAGACAAACAGCCATAGATAGAGAGATGGAGAGAGAGAGAGAGAGAGAGAGAGAGAGAGGAGAGCGAGAGGGAAGCAGAGGAAGAGCAGACGGAGGAGCCTCGCAGGGGTGCCCGTGCGAAGGGCGCGAGGAGGGCTGGAAGGAAGGCGCAAGCCGCGATCGACGCCGCGAGCGAGCCTCTCCCTCAAGTCCAAGGTGGCCGGGAGTGCACGGATCGGTCAGTCCAGGGTCAGGGGGAAGCGAGCGTCGCGCCGTCGGTACCCCGACGCAGCGTCGGACCCAAGCCAGTCGCTGTCGTACTCACCGCACTGCGACGCGCACACTGGAGTCGTCGGCCATCTCTGCTCGGCTCGGACCTCGGCTAACGGCGGAGGCTAAGGAGGCGGCTCCTCCTCCTCGTCGTCGTCGCGCACCGAGCCCCGGGGTCTGCTCCTGGGCCGAGGGCTAGAGAGGGCACATGTCCAGCGTTGGAGCCTCGGGCGACTAGTTCGGCGGGCGGCCGGAGGAGGAAGAGACGGTAGGCAGGTAGTCCGCGCCAGCTCCGGAGCTTCCCCCCGTCCGAGTTAGCGCGCAGCTGGCCGAGGACTGAGCCGACTGCTACGCGACCGCTGGTAGACGGAGTCGGCCGCCGCCGCCGCCGCCGCCGCCGCCGCGCCTCGAATGCCTCGTCGAGTCTTCGAAGCCGCCCTTCCCCGCGCGCACCGCCGCCGACGAGCAGCTCGGAGTCCGTATATGGAAGACATCTTTCGGGCGGCTCGTCGCTCGGGGGCCCCTCGCGGTCGCCTCACCGTCTGCCTCGTCCGCCCGGAGGCCGGCGGAGGGCTCCGGTCGGCCGGGGGAGGGGATCCCTCCGGTGTCGTCGACCGCCGGCTCCTCCCCGCCGGGCGCTCTATCCACCACGAGAGGCGGTGCGCTGCATCCTCGGGGAGAAGGGCCCCGAGCTCGAGAGCCACGGCGGGATGACCCGGACGACGGCCGCTCTCGGCACTGGACTGAGCGACTGCGCGCGCGGCCGCGGCGCCACCCCTCGACTCCGTTCCCACGGTGCTGGCCCCTGCCCGGACCTGCTGCTCCAGCCGCGACATCTCGCGAGGCTCCTCCCTCCGCCGTCTCGGCTCGATAATCCTCGGGGCCTTCGGCCAAGGCCCTCCCCGGCGGCTCGGGGACTCCGCTCTGCCCGACCGTCGGATACCTCGGATTCCCTCGCCTACTCCGGTGCTCGGGGGAGCCCCGCCCCGCCCCCCCCCTGCACCACCTCCGCACAGCCGCCGAACGGACGCCTCGATCTGCTCCCGAGTTGGCGAGGCCGAGGCCGTTGGAGCGCTTCCGCCCTGTGCCGTCAACCTTGCCGTCCACTCGAATTGTCCTTCGAGACTTTTAAATCTGCTTGGCCACGATTATTCATCGGACTTCTTTTTTTCCTTTTTCCTCTTTGTTTGTTTACGAAGCCTCTCGAAACCAAACCATCCGCTCTTACCTTTAGCCTTCGATTGCACGGCCATTTACGTAACTCTGATGCACCGTTGATGCGTCTAAACATTGCTAAAATCGATCATTTGTTCGAATCTCTTATACAGGGTTCTTATTTGAGATTTTCAATGATAAGAATAGCTAAGCTTTTACTGCATCTTACATACGAGTTGTAAGAGCTCTTACTACTTCACTCCCGATACCATATTTTACGTAAAAATAATAATCGTAACGGTAATGCTTCCGTCGTGCAAGGCGATGTACACCGATATTTTGGTACAATTTTGTCTTATTACACTTATGGAAAGCTAAAGAAACGTTACAATGAGACTTTAAAGTCACGAGTTACATGTTACACATGTGCATGGAAATTTATGAAAATTAAATTATTTCTATTCTGTTTCAAGCCTTTTTTTTCCCCCACGATTAGCGATTAAATCGTCCGTATTTTGTAAGGAGGGTTAAAATAACAATTATAATGAATGTACGTAATATACAATATATTTAATAAAAATGATGTAGATGAAAAGTACCATATAAGTAATAATTTATAATTGGAAAGTTCATACTCTTAGAAGTATATTTAACAAATTTATTTGCTAGAGATGAAGTTTAAGATTAATTTAGCGATCGTTAATGTTGCACAATTGAGCCTTATTGCAAAAAATTTATGATGACATAAGTATCCATTTATTATAAATATAGGTGCATCATATTAAAATTTATCAGATCCATTGTCTGCCGCAATTTGTCATCTTGCTGCATATTGTCGAACCATCTGGATACGTGTACGTGTTCAGCTTTTTCTTGAGGGGTCAGTCTTTGCTGTAATACAAAAGGCAGCTTCTTTAATAAATATACAATTTACGCATTTTCCTTTAAAGTTTACCATCAATCCGTGTAGAGAATAATAAAGAGTTATATCTGCAATGGTTTTTTTAGTTCCAGAAACAAAGGTGCTCATTTTTAATACGCCGTTCAGTTCCTAAAATAATTAAGCCAATACTTAAATATTAATTAACATATGCGTACATACATAAACATGAATACTCTGATGAATACCCTCAAAACACGTTTATCATAAATTGAATTATCTGCATAATTGACACAAAGAACTGCATATTCTAACCATTGTCTTGATAATGCTTGCTTGACAGCATCGTCGCCCAGAATAGCAGGATATTTAGAATTTTTTACAAGAGCCTGGACAATAGTACTGAATCCTTCGGTGCTTTGATTTTTTTCCAAATCATTTGTAGCCAATGTCTGGAAATTCATTTGGAGATAATATAAGTAATAAGCAATAAAGTATACGTATATGTCACCGATCGACATTGATCTGTTATTTATAAAAGTAAACGAACAAAGTGTTTTTCATCAATGAATTGACGCCAAATTTAGAGTGGTCTTAAAATAATTTTCTGAATTATCTAATGAAAACAGTATCAACGAAAACAGAAATACTTGCGTATGCAGGATTAAAAAATATAAGTTATATAAAGTTATATAATGGAAATAATTGTTCAAAAAGGTCTTTCATACCCTCGAGATAATGAAAACCAAACGTAATATTTAAAATTCTAATCTTCCAAAAAAGCAATGTTAGTTATAAAATACGAAAAAACCCAACGTCTTGGTATAAAAGTCTTTCTCTGCTTCGAATAAAAATGAAAAACGACTTGGATCGAGCGAAGTAAAAGATATTAAAAATGTAGTCAAGAATGTTACTTCTAGACCATTCCCGTCGAGTTTCGTTGTATAAATTTCGTCACTTACATTATTTTCGGAAACGTAAAGTTTTCCTGGCGAAACGTCTAAGTACTGGGATATTTTTTGAACACATTCCATACTACAGAGAACCATTTTACGGAAGGGAGAAATAATAAATTGTCCGATAACTCAAGGCAGCTAATAGAAGAATGGTATGAATCGTAAGTGAAGCTCTCGTGCATACAATGTCGGAATCGTAATGTATTTTCTTTCTTCCACACCCCTATGCGAAGGTTATGCGAGCTCTATTGCGTCTGTGCATAAACACCGAATATGTTGGTAGCCATCTTGACATTTCGACGAATCAGCTTATGGTAGTATTGTGACGTTAAAACAGCTGTGCTTTTTGTATATATTTTGCCGGTTATTTAATAAACGAGTCAGCGCGTCTTTTCATTTCGATTGTTTTCAGGAGTCCGATTATCGGCTATGCGCTCGATAAGAAATGAGTTTTAAGAAGCAATTGCTTAGTCAATAGAAACAAGCAATTTCAAAAATGGGCTTTAAGCCAAGAATTTCCACATGGAGGCGATTCGTTCATCTTCGAACACAACCCATCGAGAAATTCGAGTGGTTGAAGCCCAGTGGAAATAAAACCGACATTGTTGTTTATAATCCTATTACAAAAGACAAAACACCCCTCGTTTTAAGAAAGAGCAATATTATTACTTGGTACATGTGCGGACCAACTGTTTATGATTCCTCTCACATAGGTCATGCTTGGTATTAAATCCAGTCTTACAGACGAGCCTCCGATACTTGCAACTTCTTTTCACTCCTTCTAATTTCTACATTTTCTTTTTTAGTACTTACGTGAGATTTGACATTATTCGCCGAATATTATCGGAATTCTTCAACTGCAATGTCGTATCTGTAATGGGAATAACAGATATCGATGACAAAATAATTAAAAAATCAAATGAGTCTGGTCAGAGATGTGAAAATATCACTAATCTTTATGAAAATGAATTCTTCCGTGACATGGATGCGTTAAATATTTTAAGGCCTTTTATAACTTGTAGAGTAACCGACTATATTCCGGAAATTATAGAATTTATTAAACAAATCCTTGATAAGGATGGAGCTTATATAGGAAAAGATGGTAATGATTATCGAAAAAAATCTTATCAAAAATTGTAAAACTGTTTGAAAATTTTTGTTCGATGTCTATTAGGTTCTGTGTATTTCAATACTTGTAAACATACAACTTATGGAAAACTCAAGCCTGCCCAAGTCGAAGAATTCGATGAGAATAAAAAATCTTCTTTGGACTTTGCGTTATGGAAGGCATCAAAAGAAAACGAGCCTTTTTGGGAAAGTCCATGGGGTCGTGGTAGACCAGGTTGGCATATTGAATGCAGTGCAATTGCTAGGTAATCAAACTAATCCTAAGATTAATATGATTTCTAAGTGGGACCTTCGGTATCGTACACCAGCAGAAATTGAAATTTCGTTTTTTTATGTTGTAGTGCGGTACTAGGAAGTAATATTGATTTTCACAGTGGAGGATTAGATTTAGCATTTCCGCATCATGAAAATGAAGAAGCTCAATCTTGCTGTTATCATAATACTAACCAATGGGTTAATTATTGGTTGCATACAGGACATTTACATTTAGAAGGGGACACAAAAATGTCTAAAAGCTTACAAAACACTATAAGTATTCCTAGCTTATTAAATACTTGTACAGCTAATCAATTTAGGATGTTGTGTCTTCTTAGTAATTACAGAAAAAGTAATACTTTGAGAAAATAATATTTTAATTTTTTTTTATGCCTTTAACTTTTGCACCTCTAATACATTTTTAGATATTATATTTTCTAACGAATTGATTGAAAAGGCAAGCAATACTCTTGACAAAATCGAATTTTTTATAAGCGATTGTAATGCTTACATCTCTGGAAAATACAATAGTGGAAATATAGATGCTCCAAAGTTACTTCATGTAAGATATCAATGATTTTTTTTATAGAAAATTTAAAATTAAAATATTAATTATATATATGCATATGTGCTTTGTATACAGTGTTTAGAAGATACTAAAAATAAAGTTAATGCTGCATTTGCAAATGATTTTAATACACCAAAAGTAATAGTAGACATTTTAACATTAATTTCTGTGGCAAATAAAATGATGAAACAAGAAAAGGTTATTTTCTGAAATACTTAATTATAGTAAATATTATTTCTTACATTAAAAGTTGTCCTATTTTTAGACAGTAACTGCACCAAGAAATGCTGAAAGCATTGCTGCAGTATCAAATTACTTACAGATGGTTTTATCAAAGTTGGGTATTTCTTATTTAACTGCATCCAACACAAATAATAATATTTCTAAAATATTAGATGCCATAGTGGAATTTCGACAAAGTGTCAGAAATAAATCTTTAAAATCAGATAATAAGGATATTGAATTATTAAAACTTTGTGACAAAGTTAGAACGAAATTATCTGATTCTGGGATTGATATAAGGGTAAGATACTCTCAAAAATTTTATTTGATAAATTAAATAGAAGAATACCAACTATTTAAATATTTTATATTGATTCTTATTTTTTTCTTTTTCACCAATTTTCAATTTAGTGTAATGATTTTCTACATAAAAAAATAAAATACATCTTAATTTTTATTCCAGGATAATCAGCACGAATCTTCATGGACATTAAAGGAAAAATAAGAAAACATTTCATATTTTATTGTAAATAAAATTTATTTGCTTATCAAATAAAATATTTAATTGAACTTATAATTTAATCGTTGTTTTCATGTGTAACAGTTTTAATTTTTTTAGAATCATTTTCTTCTGTATTCGTGTTTTTCCGTTTTTTTTCAAGTTTTCTTTCGGTTATTGTTTTTCGTAAACCTTTCATTTTCCTTGTTTGTATTGTACTCAACCTTTGAGCACCAACATGTATTCTACCTAATGTCTTTCCTAAGCTATCTTCACTTATATTCTTCTTCTTTTTTACCTAAAGGGTAATTATTGTTAATACATTATTAAGTATTATTGGAAGTCTTAGGATTTTTATTATAAATAATACATATATAATACCTTTAGTTCCTTTGGTTTTTTACAAGCTTGTTTAAAAAGATCGTCTGTGGCAAGTTTTGTTCTTCTAATTCTTAAATTCATACGAGGTCCAATTTCAGCCAATTCGATTTTTGGTACTCTAGTACCAGACTTCTTTAATAGTACCCTAAAATAAATTGTTATCAGTAATCATTATATTAAAAAAATTATGTCTACATTTTTAATTTAATATTTAAAAAGTAAGTACTTATAACTTCGAAAAAGAATGCAATTATCATGAGCTGTAAAACTTAACACATGTTCCAATCCTTGTAGACTAATTTGATGGACTTGTTCTTGTTGAAACATGTCAATTAATAGATTCTTAATTCTTATATATTCATGGTTACTTTCAAATAATTCTCCTTGAAATACTAGCAAAGGCTTAGCACCACTAGAAATTTTATCCGTTTTAAAACTTTTTAGACTTGTATATTCTTCAACACCAAATTCAACTATGTCCATTATTGTATGCTCAAATAATCGACCTATCACCATGTTATTGGGTCGTTTTTTGTTGTTATTTATCAATACAAATAACGATGCATTAAATTTCCTACCAAAGTTTTCAACTGTTGTTGGATCGTCAAATGGACGTACATCATTTCTCTTTTCTAATATTTGAACATTTGGCTTTTTTATTAAATACTGTAAATATAAGTTCGAAAGATCGATTATTAATTAGTCAACTACTTTTTCAACGAAATGCTTATACACGTGTAATGTGAATAATAGATACTATTGACATACCAAATCTTTTATGCAAGATTGTATAACCTCAGTTGTTTTAAGACCTTTTATAAATAGCGTTTGTTTAGCATTTTCTATTATCTGCGGCTCCCTTCGTAAAATGGCTTGTTTTCCTTTATGTGTTTTTGGCTTTCTAAAAAAAAAAATTAAAGTATAAAAACAAACTCGGTATTTTAAAAACGAAGAGGTTAAATTATATACAAACTCGTACGCACATTACTCTTTCAATTACAGGCATTTTTTTGTTCGAGTAAGTATGTCGGGATTCTAAAATCAACTAATAATTCTATAACCAACTTAATAATTACTCTCTTTAATGAATTAATACGTAATCGCACACGTTCATAAATTTGATTTAGTGCGAGTTCGTAAATGAAACAGACAATGTTTCGTTGAATTCGATTTGCTCCATGTGGTATACGTTTACCATACAGATTAAAAAAAATAACATCGAGTTCTCGGTTTGCCGAAAGTCAATGGGGGCGCCAGAATAGGTAAGAAGAGAAGAGATCAAACATTTGAAAAGTCAGTTAAAAAATCCATTCAATTATAGTAAATAAATAAATGTATTCATATTTGATTACTTTAAAAAAATCCTGGAACTCGTTTTTATTTCGCGTAGCATCAATTTTTAATTTATCGAATTCGTTAAATTAATATTAGTCGAATTGAAATTTTAATTTTATTTCAAATAATTTAATAATTTCAATGATTCATGTGTAAATGTATAAAGTCCTTTTTATAATTAAAAAAAAAAAAAAAATTTAAGCAGATTTACGATCGAAAAACAGTTTAAATAAGTAAATAAAAATTAGGTTCAGTCTTTAATTTTAGTTAAGTTAGTTATGACTATATGATTTTTTTTTTTATATGAATGGTATGCTATACTTAACATTAAATATTCAAGTATACTGTTCCTTGTGTTATTTTTTTACGTTAACATATTATTATTTTTTTTAAGTTACATCCATAATTTCATAAAAAAAGATACTTGATAAACGTAAGTCGGCGGACTATTTATCAACAATAATTAATTATAAGTATGACCAATATTTTCTTATCTATCGAATTAGTGTACTATAATCTATATACTAGAAACATTTAAAGCCCGCATTCGGATCGGAAATTCAATTTATCAATTAATAACAAAATATAGTTACAATCGTTTAACACTAAGAGAAGGTTAAGAGGTGAAACTTTAATACATTTTACGCTTGAGGGAATTGATAATTTTTTACATTATATTATTTATGTTTTATCTGTGCTGCAATGTATAATAAACTGATACTTGCAATTTTTTATTCTTAAAATTGTAAAAAAAATACAGAAATTAAAATATTATATTTGTATAATAATTTATAATCAAACAAATAATGTTGAAATAAAATTAATTTATAATTTATTGCAAATGTATAATAATGAAATAGATGATAATTAATCTATTTTTCTTGTTTTATTTAATGTATAAGGGTAACAAAAATAGAATTAAATTTTGTTCCTTGCAAGATTTTATTTTCTACACAATTTATTTAAAAAATTTTTAAAAATAAAATCATGATTTTAGTGATCTAAAATGTAATATCTAATATATTTTACTATTTACCGTATCAGTGATATATACTTTAGATCAAATATTGTTCTAGTTAGTTGCCTAGTTATTGTTCAAGTTAAATATTGTCTAGTTATACATTGGCAAATAATTGAATGAATAAAATAACAAGGTTTGGATTTATAGTAAATAATTGAAATAATAACAAATTATTTTAACACAAAATGCTGTAAAAATAATGCTAGAGTTAATATAGTAGAACTCAAAAATAACATATAATACCCCATCTGTACGTCCGTTAGTCAGCAATAATTATTTATAAAATATTTGATTCTCATGCTGAAGCAAAATTAATTTGCAACACTAATAAATTTAACATTCGTAAATTATAAAAAAAGAACGTATCATCGAGCACGTGATATTCTACATTTTGGAAATAGATTCACAGAAATACGTGACTGAACTTTGCGTTCTGGAATAGTGAACGTATTTCTTAAATATCCAAATTGATTGCACCCATTTTTAAATTAAGTTATTTCATTGTATTGATCAAACAGTAAATGGCTTTCCCACAAACTGCATTCATTATATGTATATTTAAATGTAGTATATTTAATTCGGTATACATGTCATTATTTTGGTAAATATTTTATTTCTTGGCTTAACCACAACAAATCCAGTTATATTTATTGATTGCAAAAAAATAAAAATATTTTTTATAATTTGAAACGATTGTATATAATTGTGAGCTTCTATTATAAATACGATAAATAATAAATAAATGCAGCAGCAACCCTTTAAAAATACCCTTCTTACTTAACAGCATTGAAATAATATACAGAAGTAAAATATTAAATTTTTGAATTATAACTAATAATAATAAATTAAGTGGCTTAAAAAGTTTGTTATATAAAATGTTGTAAATTTTTATGAATATAGAAAAAAATAAAATTTTTATTTATAAAAACTGTTATTTTACGTATTAATAATCGTAGTAAAAATGCTATACTTTTTAAGAAGCTTACTTTTGAACTTCTATTCGGTGTTCCCACACTCTTCTGATAATAGATTTTGATAATCAGGTAAACGATAATTTTATAATGGCATATGTGTTTAAACAAAGTTTTTATATTTAAGTAAATAAAATAACTTTACAACTGAAAATAGATAGTGATTGGCTTTATTTTTTTAAAAAATCAATTCAAAGAATCCCATAGATAGCTTAGATAACGACTTTAAAAATAAATTCGAAAAAATTTCAAATTGAGTAAACGTGGATATATAATTAAATTATCTAAGATTTACTCATAACTAAATAAGCTAATTATAATATTTAAAAAAAAACCAATACCATTAAGCAACAATTATAAACCATAATTGTTATAAATTATAAAGAAAAATTTTGTACTCGAATGAAAAGTTCTAAGCTATTGCTATCAATTTAATTTATCGTATTAAACGTTTTATTTTTTTGGGATTATTAAAAAATTAATTACAATAATAAAGCATGAATTACACAAGTCGCAAATATTTTGTCCTGTAAAACATTATTTTTCAATTTTATATAGTGCTTTTTTCATTAATAAAACAGTACTTACTAATTAAAAAATAATTTCATTTTTCGAATAATTATTTCGGTAACTGTCTGTTAATATCGATTAATGTACAACACAATAGAGGCATCGGAAGTTATATATAGATATATAAGATGCATGATAGAAAGTTTCATAATACATTTACTTTGAAGGAATTGAAAATACATAATCATAACAGTTTGCAATATTATGATATATTTTGAAACATTAGTTCACATATATATTTTAATTTCATGATTAATATAAAAATATGGAACCGTAACTTTATGTATTATCACTTTATTGAATAACAAAAAATAGGTTTTCTAATTTGTATTAAAAATAATGTTATGTACGTTAATCGTACAAGAGTTTGAGATTTTTGCAACGTATAAGTTCTCTCATTTATTCTTTAATATACTTCTGAAACTCGAGTAATTCTCACACTGTAATTGTAGCGTCAAATTGAAAGTTTACACTACCTCATGTTTGTGTCAATAATACAATTTAATTTCTGTCAAAGATTTTAAATTAAATTTCATAAAATTAAGCGGATATTTTCATCAACGTCTCCTGTTTTACATGAACTTCAATATTAATTACTTTCATTGCATAGAATACTTTAGAATATTGTTTGATATATATTATTCCTATGCTCTGGATTGACTTATTTTGTAAAATGTATAAGATATTTTTACTCCCATACTGAGATTTTTTTTTATGATGCAAAAATGATTTGAAAAATAAAAACAAAAGATTTAAATGGTTATTTCTTTCAATGGTAAACTTATACGTATCACTTAATAATAATAATTTATTTCTTATTTCAAATTCAAATTCGGCCTTATAAATCCTTTATTATAATCTTTGTATTAATAGTAATTAATATTAATAACAGTTAAGAGTATTAATCCTTTTTTTAAAACAATATATAAAGTATTTTTTTGTAAATTAAATTATGTATGTATGGTTTGTAGAGGAGACTATTTCTTTAAATTCTGTGCCTGATTAATTCAGAATTCATTGAAAACAAATATAAATTTGAACGAGTGTCCCTAAACACGAATATTTTATATACTTATTTGCACACGTAACTTATGAAGCAATTCTATATAAATCAATTTTTCAGGCTTAATTATAAATTAGCGATTTTCTAGTTTGTAAGAGTTTACTCGAGATTATATAATAATGAAAGAAATATTATCATACTATCGCATTTATCAATAAAATACGAATTAAAGGGACAGAAAAAGAACGAAAATTCTTTTTTTTGCATAATGAAGTAGTAAAGACAATCCAGCTTTACTTGAATTAACATTTTCGGCGTTTCTATTTTTTACGCATTTTAGTATCATCAACTTCGTTTCTTTAAGGCATGTTGAAAAGGTTATCAATTTAAATAATAAGTATAAAATAACAAAGAATACTACGCGTATAAATTTTACTACGCATATTAATGGGGGATCATTTTTCCTAAAAAAGACTGAAGTACCTTTGGGATTAATTGGAACTCGTATGAGATTTTTAATATGGGATTCGTTTAATTTATTCTAATAAATAAAGCCGCACAAGGATAAAAAATAAAAAAAAAAAAAAAAAAAAAAAATTGAATTTCAGTACCATGTTTTTGTTTAAGGTGTATTAATAAATGATATCGTATGATACTAAGCATATCAATTTTATCTTCAAACTTAAATGTTTTATTATCTTTACTCTGTAACTCATAAATATGTAATTTCGTCTATAAAAAAAAAACGTATATTTTGCGATGTAATTTTCGTCGTCAGTAATTCAAGAAAGGTTTTACGTAATTATGTAGTACTTGAGGTTTATATATACAACTATAGTTATTGAGAAATTATAATACTTGCGGTTTGACAAATGTACGTAGAGCTTTCAATAGAATATCTATAAATTTCCTACGAGGCTCGAGGCATTCATTTACCAAGAAAAACAGGAATAGAGTAGTAGAAAGTGCACGTCAGAGATGGAATTATTTTTTGCGAAGTTCGTAATCTACGTATTAATAATGGTTTGAATAGCAAAAAGTACAATATTAATCAAGGTCATTTCTTTTTAAGCGCAACAAGGTAAAAAAAACTTGCAATCGGCAAAATTATGATAATTTATAAGGCAAAGCGAGGCTCGATTTCTCTGCAAAATTAATTAAGCATCGCTTTAATAAGTGTACTTTGAATAGGCCAAGATTGAGCTCCTGCACAAAATGTAACTCGTTGGGGGTAACGAGGGCCGACAAAGGGGTACGACACGATATCCGTGGGTCGCACCCGTTGTTTAGGTCGATAGTGTATCCGCGCCTCCTCTGGCACGTGACTTTGGAGCGAGGGCCTGGACAGAGGATTTCTAGGTGGGACAGAGCAAAAGTCAAAGACGAAATCGACGCTACAGTGTATTACATCAGACGAGTTATGATAAATAGTCAGTTGGACGCGGGGCTTGAGCGTCAGTCATGGCTCACGGGTTCTGTGTCCGTGCACGCGTGCGCGTACGTAAGCCGTGCGTGCCCGGTTTCGCCACGTCAGACTTATCCAAGGTTCGACACAGAAGGAAGCAAATGCCTCGAGTCGCGCTTGCTTCTTTCAGCCTTTTCGATTCCAGGCTAAACCAGCAGGCCTGCGCCCGTTCTCTTCTCGCGCTCCTGGAACTACGAGGAGGGAGCGAAGGGCCCTAGATGCACCCAGGATGCACCGGATACTACGTCGCTCTCGTGTCTCTTGCGCAAATTTAATAAAGGGGTGCCTTTTTAAGATGCTGCTGCTCCTCCCCCCCCCCCCCCCCGATTGCTTTTGCGGCGGAGCCTTACTTTGGAAATGAACATTGCTCCCCGGCATTTATCGGATTTCAGTGCTTCATCGGGGAGGACACGAGAAGCTCTGACTGTTCCGACTCTGCCCCCAAAGACTACGACGAAGAAGCCCCGCGATGTACTCTTTCATCGATCTAAGCGATCGCACTAATAGAGCAATGAAGGAAGGCGAGGGGCCGGAGGTGAAGGATGAACGGCACAGATTCGTTTGACCGGTTTGGCTTTCTCGGGCGAAAAGAAACCTCGCCGCCCGAACCCTTGCCCGTCCTTTTACGCGGGCAGGCGGGCGGGGGGAGGGGGAGCAGAGCTGGCAGTTGCAGCATTGCCTGGGATTTCAGATCGACGAGGTCTCGGGGTAGACGGGCAGAGCCACGCGGCTCCATCGACATCGAAGCCGCGTCTCCAGGTGGGCTCGCACCGGTAAAGGTCTGCCGACTCCAAAGCTCGGAGTTCGACCTACAAAGCGATGGAGTGAATCGTGACCAGGATCGCCGGCCGGCCCTTCCCAAGCCCGCGGCGCCGATCGTTGGCGGGCGCATCATCGTCCTCTCCTTCCTTCCCGATGCAAAAGCTGACGCGAGCCTCCGGGCTCGGGCCGCTCGAGGCGAGGCTCCGGGACAGGCTCCGGAGGCGGCCGAGGCCAGCCGTGGTCTCGTCGCGCTTGGCCGGCGACCGGGAGCCTACCCCAGCGCCTCGAGCCCGGTCGGGCCCCTTTGGCAGTGCCCCTGGAACTCGGCCGGACCTGGAAACGGATCCCCGAGGCTCGAAATCAAGACCACCGGGCCCCGTGCCCCTCGCCCCGCCCCGCCCCGCCCCGCCCCCGACTCGCCGCTTCTGGCACGAGGCGGTGACGAGGCGACAGCGACGAGGCGGAGAAGGAGGGGCGCACAGGCTGAGGGAGAAGGAGGAGACGGAAAAGGAGTGTAGTAGTAGTGGCGTAGTACTGTAGTAGTGTAGTAGTCCACTGGTCGTCGTGAGTGTCGTCAGTGACGTGACCGTTCGACGCATTCCGATTCCCGGAGTCAACAATACAGGCCGCAGCGAGTCGCGGCTCTGAGGCGAGCGGCAAGTGCCACCTTCGGGCTCGGGTTCCTCGGGCATCTCCACTGGGCCAAGAGTGCCGGCACTGCCATGGCGACGACGACTACAACAACGAGCTGCGTGGGAACGGAGGAGCGGAACCAGCCCCTGAGCCTAACCTCGCGGCTCGGCTGCCGCATCAATGGCTACCCCAAGTTCCGCTCCGAGCCGGTCAACGGCCGGCCCAGGGTGAGTCGCCCTCTCCCGGTGCATGGACGTCTCTCTCGCGATCGCCCCCCCCCGCCCCGCGCAGCCTACGCACGCAAGCCAAAAGGGCCTCTCGGCCTGCGGCCACCAGAGCCCCGACGCGTCCCCCTCGACCTGTTGATATCCCCGATTTCGAGCGGAGGCCGGCCTTCGCGGTCCGCGCTTCCGCCCCCTCGGGGCTCCGCTGACCTGCTCGGCGCCGGCGGGCGCGAAGGACTCCGGGATTCTCCCCCCCCCCCGATTACGCCAACAGCACCTCGGCGTCGTTCTCATTCTCCCGCGTCTCACTCCAGCCTCCTCCGGTCGATCTGGGATCGCGCACCAGGGACGGGGCACTGGATCGAGGTGGCCATGAAACGGCCGCCTTGATAATCAGCTCCAGCGTCTCGGCCACTGAGCGGCAACGTGTTCGCCATCGGGGCTCGCACGTAAAGCCTCTCTCTACTTTGAATAATAACAACGCGGCGTTGAACGGCGGCATCTGCCCCTCCTCGTGAGACTCGCGCGCCTCCCGCCGACGTTATTTACTTTCGAATGGCGGTCGCCCGTCGATTGCCGGGGTGGGGGCTGGTGGAGGCCCCGCTTAGCCCACTTATCGCCCCTCCGCGTCGACGCATTGGCTCCGATGTCGTTCCAATGGTACTTGGTGCGTTCGGTGCCTTCGCTGCCTTCTTCTCGCGCGCCCCCCCCCTTCCCTCGAGCACGTGATTAACTCCCAATGACAACGAGTTGACAGGGTAGGGCCGCGAGGCTCCTAATCTACCGGCGAGCCCGACGGACCGGAGTCACCCGAATTCCTTTGGTTTATTTTGTGCTCGCCTCCTGCCAGCTACGTGGTCGTGTTTTGCTCGCTATCGATTAAGTTATTCGCTTGGAGCGTCGCAGTGATTGCCGCTCGAGCTTTCGAGCCTGACTCTGTCGTTGCACCGAGCCGTGACTGGTACGAATGCCAGCCCCGGCATGGACATAAGCTCCTTAGATAATAATAATAATAACAGCAGCAACAACAACAACAACGACGAGACCAGTATCTTTTTAACGTACCGATGTTTATTGCAATTTTGCCCAGTTTTTTCAAGAAAGTAACAACGACGATGACAATAGGAAGTACTCGATCAAATCATCCCAATACAAGGAGTCGTTTGAAAAAGTGCCATTTATCACAGCGGCCCTCACTCACTTCGGCTTTTACATTCTCATGTTCTTAGGATTTATAAATCAACTGCTATTCACGCCAAATGTCGCTAAAGAGCAAAACAGAAAGGTGCGTAAGTCAGAATTAAACATTGTCGCCGTTGGTGGAACGCAAATTGCTGTAGCATATAATTTACGTTATAGGGCTACGCTCCGCTTTACGAAAATTTCGAACAATTTTATTTACGATACGTGTACAGAAGAGTGAGAGATTGCTGGAATCGTCCGATATGTTCGGTACCAGCCGCAACGGTTACGCTCAAAGATCGTATAACTAATGATTACGGATGGACGTTTGAGTAGGTATTATCCAAATTTATCATAATACTCATACGATGAGCTCTCGATAAACAATCCAAGATCCAGCAGAGGCTTAAATATCTTCGCTCGCGATTCTTTTCCACGGTGTATTATAATTATTCGCTCCCCTTTGCAGATTCACCGGTACAGAAACAAAATGCATAAATCTTGGTTCTTATAACTATCTAGGGTTTGCCGAGTCATCGGGACCCTGTGCCCAAGAGAGTATTCTCACCTTGAAGAAATTCGGATGCTCCAGTTGCAGCAGCCGATTAGAATTAGGTGATGGCCCTAGTCAGGAGCTTTGGGTATATCTTATCTATAAGGGGAGTTGCTTAACTTTTAAAGGTGCGGTGGGATTTCAGGGAGCATGCCCGTTCACGACGAATTGGAACAGCTGACGGCTCGCTTTTTAGGCGTTGAGGACGCTATAGTCTTTGGAATGGGCTTCGCCACGAATACCCTAAATTTGCCCTCTTTGATATCGGCGGGATGCCTCGTCCTGAGCGACGAAAAGAACCACGCGTCCGTTATCCTCGGGCTGCGACTGTCGGGCGCAACCACCAGAGTCTTCAAGCACAACGGTGAAATATGCCTTTAGTTTGAAGCTTGCCAAGTTTTACGATTTTTACGAATAAGCCCCCGCTCGTTATTCATTGGCGTATATTATTGCAGATGTCAAGCACTTGGAGGAGTGCCTGAGAAAGGCGATTTCATTAGGCCAGCCGAGTACGGGAGAGCCCTGGAAGAAGATCATCATTGTTGTCGAGGGTATTTATTCAATGGAAGGATCCATAGTTCATCTTCCCGAAATTCTCAAGCTCAAACAAAAGTACAAGGTGAGCCACCCCTGCTCAACGAGCATTGGCAATGGCGGACCGATGTAGAGGCACTTTCTTAATTTACTCTTTACAGGCCTATCTGTATTTAGACGAGGCCCACAGCACGGGGGCAATGGGGAAACGCGGCAGAGGAGTCTGCGATTATTACGACATAGATCCGCGCGAAGTGGACATCCTTATGGGCACGTTCACTAAGAGCTTCGGCTCGGCCGGCGGCTACATTGCAGGGACGAAGGTTTGCAACGATCTTAAAAAGCCCTAAAGCGGAGCTGCGAACGCTTAATTTTGATTCCTCTACTCCATTTTCAGGCATTGATCAATCATTTGAGAGTACACAGTCATGCGCACTCTTATGCAATGGCCATGTCACCGCCCATTGCCCAGCAAATTATTACGTCGATGAAAATCATTGCTGGCGAAGACGGAACCGATGCCGGTAAAAGGAGAACCAAACAATTGGCAAGAAACACGAAATATTTTAGACGCAGATTAAATCAAATCGGTGTGATTATTTACGGTAACGAGGATTCGCCCGTTGTACCGATGCTAGTGTACCTTTTCTCAAAAATTGGGTAATTCGCAATTGATAGAAAAAAAAAAAAAAAAAAAAAAAAAAAATAAAAATAAAAAATAAAAAAAATTTATCGACCACCCTTTGCCGTAACTCAACTGTCCCCTTTTGTAGATCTGTCGTTAGAACATTAACAACGCGAAATATAGCAACGGTCGGTGTTGGTTTCCCGGCAACACCGTTAATGGAAGGCAGAATAAGATTTTGCTTATCGGCAGCCCATACCAAGGAGCAGCTTGATTATGTGAGTTCATTCAATAAGCATTATCGAATCATTTCTCCCAATTGTGCTCGAGGTATAGTCATTCTTAAAACTGCACCTCGAATAAACCCGTGCTTGATTTTACAACGACAGCCTCGTACAATATATTTTCCTAATTATATTGCTTTTAGGTATTGGAAAATATTGAAGATATATCCAGTACGCTTGGGTTGAAATACTCGAAAAAGTCCCGTGATCCCAATCCAATAGAGTATTATTCGGACAGTGAAACAGAATAATCTACCTCATAGAATAAGAAGTCATTAAAGACCATTGAAACTTGTCAGTAATAGAAATAAGGCTAAAAAACACCAGTACATCGTTTTTGAACCATTTACACGCTTTGCTTATAGTCGGACACATAATTGACAAATCATTTCATTAATGCTTTCTACAAAAGTTAAAGTAAAATGATTCAAGATAATGCATTTACAAGTAATAAAAATAATGAGTGGTACAACACGCTTAAGAGCAATGATGAATAGACCAATATGCACTGAGAAAGTTAATTTATAACTTAACAAAAATTTGGTCAGCTTTGAGATTGAAAATTAATGAGAACATTCGTATGCAAAGATTAGAAAATCTTTTGATAAATAATAAATAAAAGTACTTTTATTGAACTTGTACATTACAGTGACGCTGCCTTTAAATACTGTATTTTTATCATGCAGTATGTTTAACTTAGCTTAGCATTTGAATAATTTATGATCTTTTATAAATATTTCTTTTCCAAACGTACTTTGAACTCATTAAGTTATGTTACTGCATAGATTTATGTAGCTTATATACTTTTGTCTATTATATAGTGTTTTTTTTAAGTTTATTAGGTAAAACACTTTTAATAGAAAATTTAATATATATTTTGCTTCTACAACTCTGTATATATGTTTATATAATTATTTTGAAAATTATGTGTATAACACTCACATGTACACATTCTCGCACGCAACACAAACATTCCTACATATACCATGAAAATTTGAGCTTCGTACAAAATTTATCAACGTTAAGATCGTTAAATAATTTTTACTAAAAATTATTTTTTCTATATCTACAAATTTAGCCAATATCTATAAAAAAAATATAAAATATATTACAGTAAAATTATTTTCTATAAAAAAACATAGAGTAAACTTTTAGATTATCATGGCACTTATTTTATAAACTGCTTTATCTTTAATTAAAAAAGATTTATCGTTTTTTTTTTATAGAAAAACAAATAATTGATACATACATCGCATTAATGTATATTTGGCATGTTTTATATTTTAAGTTCACAAATATCCTCTTGAATAAGTAGGTATGTAAAGCATATTTTTCATACACGAAAGCCTTGATAACTGCCTTAGCGAATATTGTCTAAACATACCTTATAACAAATATGTGATTCCATCTTGCACTTTAATACATTCCTAATATAATTGCAATATATTTTTGTAACAATTAGTAGGAAAAACTGTTATGTAAAATAAATCAACATTGAACAAAATAACAGCATTTAACTTACATTTGATTTTTTCCACAACAAGATTTTAATTTGTTATACAATTTAATAAATTCTGTATTCTGTTTAAGATAATACTATTCAAACAAATGCAATTTTCAGAGCCATAGGGTGGTTCTATTGTAACTGTCTCTTCAATACATAGGTTTCCTTTTTCTTCTGTTACAGGAAAGCGATTTTCTGTTAATAATTTAATCACTGAATTTTTTCTTTTTACAAGCTCTTCTTCGGAAAAATGAATAGGTGGAGCAACAAACATTTCTGGTAACAACATTTCATTATCATAAGAGCATTCGAAGCTCTTAATAGCTGTTCTCATGATGATTTTTAGCTGCATTTTTTCCTTTCCTTCTTTAGGTTGCATTAGCACAAAGCTAAATTTAATGTAATGATTAAGATTAGTAGTATACACTATTAATAAAATAACAGAAACACTGCTTTGTAAGCAGAAAAATTCTAACCTCTCCGAAACTGGATCGACCGTGTATATAAAACCATTGTGAACGTTAGAATCTTCTGTTGTAATTATTACTTTTTTATTAACATAACTTTTGAAAAGAATTGGATCGTTTGTATAAACTTTATGCAAAGTATCCAATGGATCGCTACTTACTTTTGAAGACATAATATACTTGTTACAATAAGCTTAATCAACGAATTCTATTAGGTTTTTATTTTAAAACTTTGCAAACATATTTTAACTTGCTTACATATAAATATCCTTAAAGTATATGTGCATGTATGTATTATATATGTACACATACACACGCGCGCGCACATATATGTATGTATTATTTACACAGTTCGAAGTTCGAACTATTCTAAACTGTATTACTACTAACTAGTAGAGTGTGTGCGTGCGTGTGTACCCCGTGTATAGTCGCACTACTCGCACCGCGTATCGCGTGAAATGTCGGTACAGTATTGATATTTGATAATTTAAACCGGCGACGTGAGCGGTAGCTTACAGCTTAGACCGGCTTAAATCAATGCGAGTTTCCGGTTCTCGCGTAAAATCCACGATTCCATAGTTTCATTCGGATTACAATAGGCATTGCTTATTTTTTATTTGAAAGATATTATGAGATATTGATTAATTTGAATCGCTTAAAAATATGTACAATATATTTTTTAAGTAAGATTTTAAGCGATTGCACGTGAAATGGATGATTGTAAAAAAAAGTATGTTAATATGAATTCAGTGATATTTAAAATTTTATTAGTAAGTATTATTAAACTCTTTACATTGTCGTTATAATGAATAACTGATAGAACGCTTTTTTACTTGAAACATCATCCACACAAGCAGTCGAACGCGATATCAATCACGTTTAGACCACAGCTATGTACTATCACGATTTTCGACTTCGTTAACAGTCTACTGCGATTATTCAAGTACTCTGTAATATCTACTTTCTGACACTGATTTTATTAAATTAAAAACAATTGGTAATAACGAGCGTCTTATATTGTTGATATTTAAAACTTAGAAAAGCTTTTTTTTTAATACTTTCTTCCATGGTATTCAGGTATACATTGACGATATAATTGCATTTCTTAAAATATGTTATAACAATTTCCTGTAGGTCTGAAATGTCTACTAGTTTTGAAAATACTGTACAAATTCCATTTACTGCAAATCTATTTCAAATTATTCTCATACTTTTGGCTCACTTAAAGCATTCGTAATAAATAAGAATAAAACAAGTTGACAAAGACAAAAAATTGATAATAATAAAAAAAAGAGCAATTTTAATGATACATTCGAATATAATAATAAAGTGACGAAAATTAAATTATAAAGTTATACAAAACACGTAATTTAAATCAACGTTTGGTCGGACAAACAAATGTATTATAAAAATTAATTTAGTAAATTTAACTATTAATATATCGAGTATTGTGTAGCTGCTCAAATCATTCAACTGGAATATTTGAAGAGTTTTAATATTTAAAAAATTGATGTAGTTCCAACGAAATTATATAAAAGTTGTGTACTAATAACAAGACTTTTTAATTTATGCGTAATCGATCATAGTTGTATTGATTTGCAAATAAATACAGCTTCATATCAAAAAGTGACGCAAAACCGATATTTAAAAGATTCTCTCTCTCTCTCTCTCTCTCTCTCTCTCTCTTTCTCTCTCCGATCTTCTTGACGATGGCATGACACGGGACACGAGGACCGGACGTAACCTGGGACGCATAGTACAATGTTGTAATGGCTCCAAAACCTCCTGTTGAGTCACTGGTGCCCCAAATTTGCTCAGCTCGCAGATCGTACAAATTACACGCTCGTTCTCTCACATTCACCAATCCGTGTGTCATTTGCATTTTTCTTTTTTTCTTTTATATATATATATATATGTATATGTGTGTATATATATATATATACACACACACACACACAAACATACATATACATACACACACCTACGTACATACATATATATATACATATACATAAATATGCATATATATATATATATATATATAAATATTTATATTCATTATTCATTTTTTCTTTTTGCCATACACTTATCTTCTACAGGCATGCGAAAAGACTGTTAATAGTCAAGTCCCACTCACCACATATGATATAATATCGGCAGTAAATACCCTTTTTGAAAGCTCCATCTCTAAAAAGTCGTACTTTCTCATACCTTATACCCTTGCTTTCTACTCAGTACTTGGAAATATGTTGACTTCATCCGTTTTTGTTTTTGTTCGTGATGTACTTTTCAGAAATTTAAGATCAATGTTGCCTATAATGCATCTTTATGCTGTTTAAATGATGTCCCATCCATACTTATATTACTTATATATTGGACAGCTTGTTTACAAATTTATCATATCACATTTATTTAGCCAAAAAACAATTTTTTATACAGTTACCCTATGTAGTCGCAATTCTTTTACGTTTAACGTCTTATACAAGTGAATCGCATTTACAATATCATTTTTCTGTTCACTTTTAAACTTTCGCTCGTTTCTCACTCGTACTTATATCTCTCACGCTCGTTCATTTTCATGTTCTATATCTCTATAACTCTTTTATCATCGTTTCGTATTAATCGATAAACGAATTGTCTTCAATCTTTTTAGTTGTTTTTTTTTCCTTTTTGGTACAACTCACACGTTTTGAAGAGTTCAACGATGACGTGACGTCCATTAAGGGTACTTACTTCATGTTATTATTTGCTATGACTTTATAAAAAAAGATTCACGTGTTTATTTGTAGAAAATATTTCTAGATTCCTGTTTACCTACACACTTCAATCCATTCGATAATAATCATTCGAAATATCTCGTTCTATTTATCTCTCTCTCTCTCTCTCTCTCTCTCTCTCTCTCTCTCGCTCGCTCGCTCGCTCGTCCTCTTTTGCTCCTTTCCAAAAGTCATTTGGATTTCTGTTGCTTTTTTGTCACTTTTGTCATTTTTTAAGGTAATTTCCTCAAACGCGTACGCCAGCGATGCACATTTGAATTAGAAAATAAATTGACTAAGATAAAGGCATAATTAAATTTTGAAAAACCAGTTTTCTGATAAATTTCACAAGTACTGCATTCTTGAGCCGTTTAATAATTATTTTGTACAAACTAATTGAAACAATTGATTTACACGTTGTCTATTATCCTTCTGGATATATATTTATATATATATATATGTGTGTGTGTGTGTGTGTACGGTAAAGTATACTCGTCATACAAATTTAGATAAATCAATTCTTTTATGTTATTTTTGAATATTTAACAGGTTGAATTGAAAATAATGAATTTGATTTTTCAAAATTTTAACTTGACTTTCATCAACTTAATATGCGAAAACAATTACGTATGCTCTTCCTTGAGTGAAGAAGGTATTATACACTTTTTCAAGTAACAATGTAGCTTGAGCGACGTAATGGTCCCAGACTTATGTAAATCAATTCAAGCACTTCAGAAACCGTATTGTTAGACTGTTTTCTCGGGATTTATGAGCTATATGAATATAAAAACGAAAAAAATGAAAAAAAAAAAAAAAAAAGAAAGAAAAAAAAGAAAAAAAAAAGAAATTCTTCAATTCTAACAAAATATATTTTAAAATAATTGTATTTCTTTTATGTTGGAGGCCTTTAAATAGTATTTCAATATTTCATCAAAAAGGACATTGTAATCCTCAAAATACCACCAGTAAATTGTGATTATGTTTTTTCTTTTTAATTTACATGGTGTCGATTTAAGACTCGCAGTTGATATAAGTAACTGTAATATTAATATTATAATACAACTTCACTCGGATAAAAACACACATATTCGTCTAGCACATTTATATCGCTTAAATCCCTGCTACGGCGATCCCATTTAATGCACTAAATCTTTTATATTTATCTCGTATTCTCACACGCGCTTTATACACTCAAGTTTTTTCTTTATTCAATCATATTTTCAATGGGTTGTAATTATAACAGTGTTTAGTAAGAAAAATGCACACGTTCGGCTGTCGCACTCGTCACATTTAACTTTAGTTTTTAACAGATTAACGTTTATTTAATGACAGAAAGTTGAACATTAGAGCTGCCTTGTATTAGAATTAGAGGGACTTGAATATTATGATCAAAAAAATTAAATGATGTCTCACACACACGCAAACACAGCGCCTTAAAACGTTCGTAAACTCACAGACTAACATTAAACTCTTTTTGTTTTAGTTTATTGTTTGTTTACCACCGCATACTTTGTCTACTATCTTTCCTACGGTAGAAACATAGTTCATCTGTAAGCATGCACGAAATAGCATCGCCAAGCAGGCATTTCACATTTTTACCCACAACAAAAACTTCATTTTCATTTTTAAAATCTTATAACAGATAAACAAACAGTTATCGCGTTTCTTGGTTTTACCCTTTAACAATGGGCAAATAGTTATATTTTACACTCGTCTTTTTTTTGTATCTCGTCTTTTAATAAACGTGTATCCTGTGTTGTACGTTTGCATATTCAATGGTGGTAGTAGGATTGGTTGCAGGTAAAGGAGAACGATTGTACCTACAGCAGAGAGTCATTTGTTCTGATGTGCAGAAAAAATTGATAGGGCCTTGTTCACAAATTGTTCAATCCTGCATTTCCTCTAGGATTTCGTAAGGATTTATAATGCCTGGTACGGACATTTGCAGCCGCCTTTTTTCTTCTTCAGCCATTCGTAGGGCACTTTCTCGCTCTTCCAAATACAGATCGGAGTCATTTTCACCAGTATATTCCTAATGACAAAGTTTGTTATTTTTTTTTAAATGTACTCGAAAAAAAAAAAAAAAAAAAAAAAAAAAAAAAAAAAAAAAAAAATATATATATATATATTAGCAACAAATAATGCTCGTATTCCTTATTTTATATTTAATACTTCAAGTAAGAAGGAGAAAAATTTTCAAAAATATAAAAGTTAATCAAACGGCATGCAAGTTTGTCAATTATTGATAAGATTCAATCGTCAAAGGTACTCACTCTGATTTGAACAAGAAAATCTCTTAAATGTTCTTTAAAAGCCGGTATGTCTTGATTAAGATTAAAAAGACCTTGAACTGTGATTTTAATTTGATTCTCCGTTAAATGTGGAAATGCTGCATTTAGTAACCTTGCTACAAATTCCTGAACGTACAAAGTATTATCCGGTATGGGGCCAAGAGGTACTTTGATTCTACCCAATTCAACTAACGTGAACATATATGCCAAAATAGTTGCATGCATCGTCAGACCTTTTAAAAAACAAGTTAAAGACATGTTAACCTGTAGAAGTAATTGTAATTCGATCAACGTGAAACTTACCAGCTGTATGTGATGTATCTGTAACAACACTAAATATGTGTTGAAGAATGTCTGTGAAGTATGTTTGATAAAAGCTTTGAGATGCTTCTTCATGTTTTTCCATATTTCTAAATAATTGATACAGAATTTGTAATCCAGTATCAGCGACATTCCTCATAGTGTGTTTGAAGGCCCAAATGACAGAATCAAGAACTAATTTGAATTGAACCGGTTGTATCGAAAGGCATGCGGGGAAACAATGAGCATTCACTGCCTGTAATATTATTGAATTTCGTAATCAACTTTATATTATTTAAAAAGGATTATTCTAATAGGAAGAAATGATAAACAATGTTTACCTGTAATAATAGGAAAAAGTTTGTTCGATGTTCTGGAAATTCTTCAAAGTCCTTGTTAATCATATCTAATGTGCATTTAAATACAGCTTCAAAAATCTTAGGTACCTCACTGGTAATATGACCTTCAAGTTTATTTACTATTGTAGCCATTGCACTGAGCACTTCGGGCTCTCTGGCACAAGGAATATTTGTCTTTTGATAATCTAAAAGCACAGCATCCAATAAGGGAGGTATGAAATTATCCAAGACCTGAAGTAAGCAATTTGAAAAATAATGCAACATTATATCATTATTATAAAAATAATTTAATAGATGATAGTACCATTTGATAATCGGTACACCTATCGATCCAATCTGCTATCAATTTCAGTGTCTCCTTTTTAACAACTCTCATACTTTTAATTAACGGTTGCTTCATTACCACTTCACCATTCAAAGCTATTGCAGCACTTATATTTTCACTCATTACCTATAATTTTTATGTAAATTTGTTGGGTTCATTATTAAAGCGAATCGAAATATTTAAAGAAATTCATACCTTATACACATTTAACATATCTAAATATATTCTCCCTAGTTGTATCATGTAAGGGTGTCCAAGAGCTTTACATGCCCTAACATTTGTTTTAAGAATGCTGGCAAGCTGCTTTACAGCATCTTGATCCTTTAATACTTCAACGTTCTGATAAAAGTATTCAAATATCAGTGTTTATTTAATTATTGATTAAAATATTATTTAATATACCTTTGCCGCTTGGTTAATTATTTCATCCCAAACTTGATTAGGAAGAAGCATATATTTTTCTATAAGATGCTCTTGCATTACAGCATCTGTTTGTGTACCAATCATGTATCCTACTGCTTCGTAAAAAGTGTGTACCTATGGAAAAAAAAAAAAAAAAAAAAAAAAAAAACTGTTATTTTAAAATAATACAACGGCTATCGCTTCTTATTCTTTAAATCAAATTTCATTAAAAATTGTGGTTAAATAAAATCAAATAAACAAATATAAATAAAAACCTGTTCAGTCTGAAGATCACAAATAATAGTACTTATAGTAGATAAAATCTCGTCTATAAAAGGCATAGCTTCTCCAAGTTGTACAGTTACAAAATGTCGTCGACATTTTAATGCAATTTTAATAAAAGTGTCACAAGCCATATCTTGCACACCCTCGTGAGTTTCTAAAAAAAATAATTGTATTTAACACACACTCACACACACACACACACACATACATGTGTATATATATATATATATATATATATATATATATACACAATTATATGACAAAATTTCTCTTTAACAAAAATAGATTCTTACCATGCATGAATTCAAAAAGCTTGTTAACAACAGTTTTTAAAAATTTCCAATGAGCTCTTAAAAATCGTGGATACTGACCAACAACATACATAATGTTACTCGCAATAATAGCTTTGTTATCTTTACCCTTTTTCTGTTCGCACAATCCAAGCAAATCTTTAATAACTGTCACTAAAAATCTCTTCTCATCCTCTTCGTGCATTGCGCCAGAAATACTACCAATTGCCCAGCACAACTGCAACGTACATATTACATAAACATTTACTTTTTTATTTTACAAGTAGATTTAATTTATAATATCAAGAATTTACCGTATTAAGATTTTTCCAAGACCATTCGGTACCATTAACTTGATTTTGTAGTTTTTCAGTCATAACACGTTCGGTATCCACACAATCGAGATGAGTCAGATATACTAAAGTTTCTCTCATATTTTTATACAAATTGATCGAATCAGTATCTTTCATAAATTCCCGGACGACTTCACCATTTTCATTTTCAACAACAAGTACCTCCTCTGGCTTAGCCATCCTACTAATCATAATATAACGCACTTTAGTTAGAACTTGGGAGTAAAATATTCTTCTTGGCGGAGGAGTCATATTTTTATTTATAAATAATGGTACTGATGAGGGTAATGAATTATCCCTGTAAAGATTGGTAGCAAGTCCATTCCAATATTCCAAACAAATTTTGAAAATTTCTACTTCTTCTACTTCCGAAATTAATACGAGATAATGCAATGCTTTCAGTAGATTCTCATTTAATTGCTTGTTCTCTACTAACTGACCATGTTCCTTGAGATAAGTACATAGAAACATGGCAAGATTTTGAATAAAATTCTGTTCTTGGTCTTGACCCAGTGCATAAGCATCGCGTATGTTGGTCTCCAAGGGCAACATTCTTTCTAGTTGTTCCATTGTGTTCACAAATAGCACAACAAACATATCATCATAATTCGATACAGTCACTGCAGCAATTTCAGTTAAACACTTCAACGTAACGTTTCTGAATATTGGAACATTTAAAAACTGCAAAGAAATATGAAATTTATTTGTGCACATGCAATATACACAGATGTACGTTTTGCTTTATAATTAAATAAGAAGAATAATAAATACGATGCTTTTATTAAAGTCTAAAACAACAGATTGCCTCTTTATTTATCTATAAATACATAATAAGCGTTTTTGATAAATATTGCACTAATCAAGGCTTAAAACATAAGCACTTACTATGATTATGTGGTATTTAAGAAAACTTACCTTAAATATTAAAGTTGTGATAAGTTTTGTTTCAAAAATGTATCCCAAAGGAATCCAATTTAAAAATCTTAAAAGAGTTTCCAGGGTAATAGCTACTAGTGGAACATTCTGTGAATTTTCCATGACAAATTGACAAAGTTGAAAAATTTGTGAAAATTCGGTGCACATCGTATCTTTTAAATGCTTTGCCTGTGTTTGAGTCATTTGTCCACTAGAAAAGTCAAACACTTCTTCCGATAAAAGCTTCAAAATAGCCATGTTATTTTGACAAAGGCTTTCATTTGTTTTACTGGCACCCACAATATCACCAATAAAAGACTCCCAGTTTTTTGGCCATTCTCGTTTCAGCACCTACCAATTGTAAATGCAATTGTTTAAGCGTCCTCAAAATTAACAGTGCTCAATAGATCAAATATAAAATTATTCAATTCAATACATGATATATGATTCACAAAAGCATAAAAATGTTATAATACCTGAACAAGAATCATATTTAATTTATTGAGGTAAACTTTGGAAGCTTCCAGTGTTGCAGGATCACTACTAGTCTTTATAATCAATCCCACAATGTATTTTTTAATGCCCTCGCATTGATTTCGAGGTAAAACTTTCCATCGAGTTTTTATTACTTGTTCTAGAATTTGTAATGCATAGTATTTTGTCTGCTGATTCTATAGAGTAAATATATTGTTTGTATTAATCATTGGAATTAATTATGTAATAGGAAAGAGTTTATACAATACCTGTGAAAATTCTAAAATTGTATCAACTCTTGTCCATGCGTCTGGATGTTCCTTTAGTGTAGTCAGCACTTCCTGTGCAACTCGCTGCTGTTCACCTATTCCTGTATACATACATCCTACTATATTGTCGAGAAGCGTAATATCCAATTTCTGGTTAAAATCCAATAGCTTGGATGCTTGCTCAGCTAAGGTTGCCATTTTCTCTAATCAATTCTTTTGTTTCAAACACACAAACTGAAAAATAATAAATTGAATATTGTAATTGATGTTGCTTTAGTTTTCTTAGATGTATTTAATTACAACTATAATAAAGTTCTTAATTTGTTAATTAAAGAATAAATTTCATAAGTGATATAACTAGGCTACATAATTTAACAATTTCGTTAAATATAAGTACTTTTCAATGCAATTTTATTTAAAT
Source organism: Kradibia gibbosae (assembly GCA_018907135.1). NCBI lineage: Eukaryota > Metazoa > Arthropoda > Insecta > Hymenoptera > Agaonidae > Kradibia > Kradibia gibbosae. Next base: position 9,355,560 of record JACCHX010000001.1, on the reverse strand, counting down.
TAAGTATTATTAATGTATTGGTATAATAAAAATTACTATTAGAAGTGAAGTAAAATTGTTAAGAAAGTTGTTAGATATAAGACTATTCAAAATAATTAATTATTTGAAAAGTAGTTATTAATGTAAAAACAATGTATTTCCATGAAAGATGAATGTAAAGAAATGTTACTATAAAAAGGGTTGATCAATTATTTATTAAAATAAAATATTGAATACAAAAATTTAACTTTTAACAAATAAGCAAAAGTTAAACGCATGGCTATACATAAGTTTTAATATTATAAAACGTTTAATTTTTAACAAGAGTGAATATAATAAGTAATTACAAATGCCTAATTTAATACAATAAATAATTTTGAGATTTATTAATGCACATTCTTTCATGAACGAGGAATTAATAATCTTATTATTGTCTAACTTATATGCAGTAGTATGTATTCTTGAAAAGTTCAAATTAAATAGTAATTTTTCTTGTTTTGAATTTTTTTAGAAAACAAAGCTTAGCCCCCCTCTTTGCCAATTTAGCACTTTTAATATTACATTAAAATCCCAGCAACCTCTGTAATTGATCTAGTTATCAAGAAGTTAGAGCATTTTAATTCAAATAGACAATATTAATAATTGTCAATGAGACATTAGTCTAAAAATGAATACTACACAAGTTTGTGCATATTCGTCAAACAAATAGATGCGCCTGAAAAAAGGAGTCTTTCTTTCTAGCCTTTGACAATGTTTATGCATATAAAGGTGCATGCAGTGTGCATATATTTATGAATTCTATATACACATATGTACCCATATAGATTTATAAAAGTTTGAGATGCCAGATATTCTCAAAAGCATCGATTATTTATTGGCGACACCAAAAGTTGCTTTCGCACATGCAGTCGAAGCTTATTAGCATATCTAGATTAGATAAATACGTAAATAAGAGGCTCGATGAAAGTCTAGCAAAGAGTTTATAAAATGCCTCATTAGCGAAGCGGTGCGTCAAGCGTCGTACAAATTGTAAAAATAACGTACAAATCGTAATGGAGAAAGAAAACGAACGCAGCGGAACGTGGCGGCGGCTGTGGCGGTGGGTTTTAGGGAGGGGGGGGCCGTGGTCGACGAGGGCTGACAGGGGTCGTAGGGAGGGAAGAGCAGCAGTAGGGCAGTGGAAAAAACCGAGTGCCGAAGAAGATCGCAGAGGGGCCAGGAAAGCGGAGGCGCCTTGGGCCGATCGCAGGGGCGCGAACTCCTGTAAAGTTTCCGACATTGCTTTCACCCGTGGGCGATGTTAGGCGCTCGTGCGCCCAATGTCAGAAGCCACACAACCGCGAAGGTCATCGCAGTCGCGACCACCGGCGCGGCTCTAAAGGCTCTCTCTCTCTCTCTCTCGAAAACACAATGGCACGCGACCGGAGGAAAAACGTAATATCCCCGACTACCCCGGGAACCCTTCGCCCCGTATGAACCAAGAGACGTGCGTAGGCGCGCGTGCGCTTAAAAAGTGAGGTCACCGCACTGCGACCGCTCCGACTCGTCCCGACCTAACCTACATTTCTCCCATATCGGCGGTCCCCTTGGCCACGACCCAGTCGGTCTCGGTTTCAGCCACCTCCATCTCTTTCTCGCGCAGTATTCTTACAGTCTCTCTTGCAAGTACACACGCATTCTCTCATTCTCTCTCGTTAACTCTCATTCTCCCCCCCCCTCAATTTCTCTCTCACTCTCTCTCTCACTCGTTTACTCTCATTCTCTTCTTTTCCATCATCCTCTCGGACTCCGTTGTCAAGTTCGAGCCATTAGCGGCTTACTCGTGAAAAGGGCATCGCAAGGGATCGCGAACGAGGAGTCGATCTTATCTGCTCCTAGTATCGGAACTCCCGAAATCCGAAGCCGATTCGCACGACACGGCGTAGAAAAGGAAACGCGCGGGAGCTCCCCAGTGTTCCCGGTGTCGTTGATCGGCGCCCTCGCGAGACCCGCTCTGGAATTTAATCTCCCTCCGCTCGTGGCGGCGACTCCCCTCGATTTTAATGACCGTATGCACCTCAGGCCCAGAAGAAGACTTACACTTTCTCGCTCAGCTTCTCTCGGTGATCTCGCGCGCGAGCGCGCGCACACACACATTCATATGCGTAAATACACTTGCAGCCGCTGCTCAGCTTTCGCGCGACCCCCAAAAACCGAGCCGAAGGAAAACCCGCACAAGGAAAAGGTCGCAATATTTTGCCGGGGCAGATACTCATAGAGTATATTTACTCGAGCGGCTTGTAATATTATAAAATTGCTCCCGAGCATAAAAAAGTTATCCAAACTCACTCGCGAGCGATTCCCGCGCGCGACCAATTTTCGTTCCCCGTTCTTACGCGCACACAATCGTCATCTCGCGCGCCTCCTTGCGCTCGTTTCCCACATCTCTCTTCTCTCCCACTCTTACTCTCTCTCTCTCTCTCTCTCTCTGCCGCTCACGCATGCACACTTGTTCACGCACACAGCCAACCAGATTCTCACACTGTACACGTACATGGGGCACACTTGCAACAGACGATCTCGCTCCGTCTCTCTTTCTCTGCTATGCACTCTTTTAAACATCGGCTACCGTTTCAACGTACACTTCTTTTTCTCATCGACTAGTCCCCCTCAACCTTCCTCGTTCACTCTCTCCGCCTTTCGTACCCCCTCGCTCTCTCTCTCTCTCTCTCTCTCTCTCTCTCACTCACTCGCTCTCTCTCTTCTCTTACTCTCTTTCATTTACTCTCTTTCATTTACTCATTGTCTTTAGAACTCTACGACATCAGCCATGGTTTCGTCTAGCCCGCACTTGCAATTCGCATTTCGTATCTGCGCTTTATTCGAGAAGCGAACAAAAGTCGAGAAAACGGTCTTCTGCAACGCATCTACAATTCGCTTATTTACCACTCATAACAACATGCGCACGCAAATACGCACACTTTCATTCTTCCTCTCGCCTCCTGCATCTTTCTCTCCGTAACATCCTCTCACTCGCTCGTTCGTTCACTCGCTCGCTCACTCGCTCCCTCACTCACTCACTCACTCAACTCAACTCAAACTCAACTCAGCTCAACTCAACTCATTCACTCACACTCACCCAGTCTTTCAGTTTACCTCTTTCACTCTTATTTATCGTTTGTTCACCGGAGCGAGAGAGCAAACACAAAAAACATAGTGCTTATATGCGCGTCGCGCGGTAACCTCACTTCCTCGATGAAGACGATGACGATGACGACGATGATGCCTTCGAAGTTCCCATAATGTTAAAGCAGAGCCTTGTGTCGGTCACAGTCTCACGGTTGGTCTTTCACTCTCTCGCTCCTCAAATCGCAAACGCAACGACGAGCTCACACTTCAAGCACACGTTCCTTACTTTCTCACTTTACACGAGGACTCAACGTTCCGGCTCTTAACCTAGAAGAGGTCCTAGCCTCGCGCTCCGACTCGACACTAATAAAGGGCCTAAAGATGGTCAGGGGGCCCACATCTACCGGGCTCCTCTCTCCCTTAAGCTGCGTTTGATACCCACCGGAGCTCGGGTCGTTCCTCCCTGTGCACGCAAGAGGATCGTCTCCTCTTAAATTTCATACGAGTGGCGTGTTTGCACTCTGTTCGAGTCGTCTTTTCCTGGCGTACAGCCGTTTTGCCGCAGCAGCTAGATCTCGTCAACTTCGTCACTTGCAGCTTGTCCTCGTTTTATCAAACGCTCGCGCTTCTTTCTCTTCCCCAAACAAAACACCGGCCGTACCTTTGCGATCCCGTCCTCGTCCGCGTCGGTCCTCGTCGTCGCCGTTGTCGTCCTGTGTGCCGCGTTCTCATCCACTCGCTCGCTCTCTCCCTTCCACCCTCGCACCGCACTAACGTTTGTCTCTCCCTCTTTCACTCGCGCGCGCACAGGCTCATACTCTTCTCTCTCTCTCTCTCTCTCTCTCTCTCTCTCTCTTTGTCTATGCCTGTGTAAGTAAGTACGTAGCGTGTGTGCGTGTATATATATATAACTTTGTCTGGTTCTCTCACTCTCGCTCCGTCGCTTTTTCCTCGCACATCCCACAGTTCGTCGTCGCCGTCGTCGTCGTCGTCGTCGTCGTAGTCGTCGTCGTCGTCGTGTCGCGTTGTCGTCGTCGCCGGTCCCGCGTATCGTCGCGTTTACAGTTTCGTCGGCTTAGACTCAGATGCTTGTGTGCGTCCGATGTGCGTCGCTTATACGTTCCCTCCCTCCTCGCGCAACCTTATGCGCGGCCGTTGCTCGTTCCGTCCCCTCCCCGCGACCCCGCTCGCGTGCTTGGCCCCCCCTCTCTCTCTATCTCTCTCTGTGCGTCTGCTTCAACGCCACAAATCGGTCCCCGAGTCTTTGTCTCGCGCTTGCGCGAGCCCAAGGGGAGTCGCGTGCGCCTAGCGGTTGCGGATCAAAGAAGCGCACACCTCGGGGAAGCGGCGAGGGTCCGGGGGTCGTCGAGGGGCAATCAGCAGGAAGGCGAAAGGCCCCAGGATTTTCGAAAATTGCATCGATAAGATGTCCCGGTCGGCTCTGCGTCCCGGATGAACCGAGGCCGGGGATTGGCTCGGCTCGGCTGCGGACACGGTGGGCGACCAATGGTAGGATGCACACGGCCGACGGTTCGGGCTTAGACGTTGACGTAACGCTCCGTCACGTGATATTGTTCAAATGCACGTGTCGGCGGCGGCAAGGGCGAGGACATCGATAGGACCATTGGACCCAGGCCCCCGGGGCTACTCTCGGCATCGCCAGGAATATCGGGATGCCTTGCTCTTCGACGGAAGAAGACTTCTGGAAGCCTTCGAGGCTTTCTTATTCCTCTCCCGTCTTTGCAGGGCCCTTCCTTCCATCGAGCCCTTGACGTTTACTGCCCACGCTTTTTTTTTAAATCTGGCTCAATATTCGTGTTTTCTATAACATTTGTCTATGTCATGAGCATCGGCGCTCTCAACTGTTATCTGGAAAAAATACGCTCGCGAAAGGCAACTATTAGAGCAGCGAGAGAAATGATAATGGCAACAGGACCATCCTACAACAGGAACAAGCTTTGCCGAACAATAAAGAAACAATACTAAAATTAAAAGAGCTCTGCACGATTCAAGAGATACTTTCTCCTTGTTCCCTATGAAGTTGCAAAGCCTTCGCTTACTCTGATTCAATTTCAAGCATCGAATCAACTTCCATTAGTTGATTACTTGTAACCGAATTACTTAAGCGCTTGCCCAAGATTATTTTAATTGCAGCACTGCCTTCGCTCTCATTATCATAATAAGGAGAGCAAAGCAATGATAAATAAAAACAAGCCAGCTAACAATGCGCTTTGAAGCTGTTTTTAATTGTGCGTATGCACCCTTCCCTCTTGGGTGCACACACACGCACCCACACAGTGTTGCGGGCGCACATGTAGGCTCTGCCCCCGCGGCCAAGCGCGTGCATGTGCACACATAAACGCACACGCATAGCTAGGCGTATGCAAACATTGCAAGCAGCTCCACGCGCGCGCCCCTACAGTGTCAGCCTGCATTAGTGCAGGCGCGGCTGCAATGTTTTCCGTACTGCTCCATTGTAACGTAAACACATGTGTGAGCGGATTGGTCGCGTTCGTGCAAGGGTTGGAGTTCCAAGTTTGAGACCGTCTGCGCCGCCTATTAACGGTTTTAAAAAGCACAAGACTGCCTACTAACTATCCCACAAACGTTTCTGCCAGGAGCGATTCGCTTTCGCTTTCGCACCTTGTTTATACTGCTTGTGGTTCGGAAAACTTGGTTAAGCGCGTACTATGTAAAATTGGTACCGTTGTAAATGTCGTAATAGTTCGACGTCACAATCATGGTAATGAGTCTATACTTGTCGATTTCACTCTGCTAGTACTGTTATTTTGCAATTTAATCGAGTATCTGCGTTGCGTGCACATAAACGATAAGACGCAGATAAGACATGTCCTGTCAAATAAAAGGGATTGCTCGTATAGTCAATCCCATCGATATAAGGCATCGTCTCGTCGGTGACATCGATCAACGATGTAAGATGCCTCAAGTTTATTGCGTTTTCTTTCTCTGGGTGATTCATAGAATTTTCTTACACTTTTTACTAAATTTTTATACTTCGTTATTCCAGTCGATAACGTGCCTGATAATGAATTGCCATTGCAAAATTGCCTTGTTTCTTTCTCACCAGCTGGAGATGTTTTGATCGTAGCCTTGAACACTCGTATGGTAATATTAGCTTGTAAGTATCTATTGCTTTTTGCGTTTTTTTTTTCTTATCAAAATCATATGTTTACGATTCATTGTTTACAGCAAAATGGGATTCGCAAGAGCCCAGTGATGTTAAAAATAAATTTCACGTTGTTTGGGATGACACCGTAACAAAAAAACCAAAGTAATTGATATTTTTATAAAACCTATAACAATTATTATGTATGTAAATTCAATAAATCTGGAATATTTAAATGTTTTCATAGCGAATGGATAACATCTATTTTATGTCTTCCAATTATTTCAAATGGTAAGGCAAGTGGTGGAATAGGTACAGAGTGGACATACATAGCGGTTGGCTTAAATACTGGATTTGTTAAATTCTATACAGAAGTAAGTTTTATAATTATGGAATTTTTTAATTATAAACAAAGATTAAAACCTTTATTATATAACTACTTTATACTCTTGAAGACTGGACAGTTATTATTTGAAGAACAGTTCCACAATGAAAGTATAGTAAATATAAAATGTCAATCCCATTGTTTTGCAAAACAAGCAGGTGATACTGGAACTTCGGAAGAAATTTATGTCTTGTACAATACTCTTGTGTGCATATTACAAGGATTTTCTTTGTTTTCAAATCTAAGAGCTTATAGAAATTATTTAGCCAAAGGTTAATAACAATTAACATATATTAAGTATTAATATGGATTTTCATTAATATTTTTTGTATAATTGTAGTGCACGCTAATTGTGACGAGGAGCCTCCTATAGTAAATTTGATGTGCAAAAAATGGGGTTTTAAAAATCAAGATTTGATTAATGACTGCGAGGTAATTGGTTCTACCTCGGTAAATACTTTTGATCATCTTATGACTGTATCTATTTGTGGGGGATATAGTTCTAGTTATCGTTCCAGTGCCCCACAACACAGTTTAGTTATAGCCACTGGAAGAAAACCGTTTATTGGCTTCCATTATGCCTTTGAAGGAGCTTCTGCTCCAATTTTATCAGATGTTGCTATTGCCATGGCCAATAAAGTAGTGAGTGCTCTTGGTGCTGCAGTTCCGTAAGTACTTTATAATTATTTTTAGTGCTTTATCTGTTATCGTAAGTAAATAGTTATATTTTAATTTTTTAAATTTCGATTTTTATCTTACATATTTACCTTATCAATAGATGGTTCAAGGGAAGTTCTAAAAGTGTAAATTCGTCCGAAAAATTAAAAGGAATTATCCACGAACCTTCTGAATCAATGACCTGTAGATTTGGTGTAAGTGATATTTTGAGAGAAGGATATTATATTATTGTTAGTCCGCATAAGTTATTGTCAGTTATTTGCGATGCCATGGGACGAGTAATTTTATTAGATAATATACAAGGGATTGTAGTAAGAATGTGGAAGGGTTATAGAGATGCTCAGTGTGGGTGGATAGAAGCTGTAGAAGAAAAGAACCGAACAGCTACAAAAGGAAATCATAGTAAAAGTAACACTAGTAATACTTCCCGAAATAGAAAATGCAAAGCATTATTTTTAGCAATTTATGCACCGAAAAAAGGTATTATTGACATTTGGAGTATACAAAATGGAATGAAAATTACTACTTTTTCAGCTAGTAAAAATGGAAGGTGAATAAAAAAAATTATTGCTATTATTGAAAATTAAATTTTTGCATCATTAAACAAAAAAATAAGAAATATTTAAAATATGTTAATAATATGTTTTAACAATTAAATAGATTGCTTTATATAAATTATGGGTTATGTGGCTTAAACGATATGATAATTAAATCTGGAAATCAAGCTCAATATCCTTGCATATTTATTGATTCACTTGGTGAAATGAAAGAGATTACAGTTCCTTTCCATTTTGCTCTTCGCAATCATAAAAGTAGTCAGAATAGTAATAGTGCTAAGGATACACATTTATTTAAAAAGCTGAAAAAGTTTTTAAAAGAGGAAGATTTTGACGATGTTAAATTATGTAATGAAATTACAAACGTCTGTCTTGATTTGGAAACTAACGATTTTCGATTACAAATGCTTGAAATGCTAATGATTAACAAGCATATTACACCCGATGCATTATTGGCTGCTGTCAATTGCTTTTCTAAGCATTTACAATTAAAAGGTATATAAGTATAAGTGAAAAACAAATCTTATTCATTAATTAATTGAATAAAAGACTCTTTACTAACCATATTCATATATGTTTTAGGAGATGATTCAAAATCTGTAACAAAAGCGCTGAACGAAATATTAAAACAATTGAAACAAGTGGTCGAATTTTATAAATATGTAAAGGCACAATTCGATCAGCCACCTGAATACAGTGCCGTTACTGCGGATAATGTTCCAGATGATAAACAATTATCATCAGTATTGTTTACTTCTGAACAAGAAGTAAACAGATTTTTAAAACTTTCAAAAACTATAATGAGTATGAAAAATTCAAATTCTACAGTACAAAATAGGGTGACCTTTAAAGAGGATGGGCAAACATTTTTAGACTTTTTATCTTGTTTTGACTTTAGTTCCCCAGGTTCTTTGGAACTGCAGAAAAATCTTAATTTTGACAAAAAATATCAGATTTGTAAGTTTTATTAGTAATTAACAATATATGTATGGCTTTCTGTGTGCGTGTTTTTTTTTGAGTGGGCATGTATAAATATACAAAAAATTATTCAATATTGCAGCAAAGTTAATATTTCAAGGATGGATGTATTCAAATGATCCAATATCCAAATGGCGAGATTGTGCACTTCGCAGTAATATACAACCTAGAGTTTTAATTCAATTTGCTCTTCTTTACTGGTTAAATAAAAATATAGGAACATCTTTGGAAGCAGAATTGATAAATTTTACACAATTACTTAATGCAATTTGCTCACTGAATGGTATGTCTACACGAGCTTTTTTATTCTTAAACAGTTTGCTATCGTAAACTTTACTTACTTCTTATATAAAATTAATAATTCAGATGCAGAAGAAATATGTATAGACTATAATGAAGTCTCATGTTGGTGGAGGGACGTTCGGAATATTTTAATAGATTCCATGAATCCATTCAATGCTCTGACTGCAGCTATGGCATGTAGAGCAGTTTCAATCACTATGCAAAAAAATAAAGATGGTTTACAATCTATTTTAAAAGATGAAAATGTGAATGCAGAGGACGTTGAAAACAGCGCCAATGAAACCAAAAAAATAGAGAAAAGTGACACGAAACAAGAAAATACATCTACTGAAGAAGTAATTAGTAATATTAATGATTGGGAAAGTGTCAGCAAAGATATTTGTCAATTTTCATTACTCATTGGCAACTTGGAAGATGTTGCTATATTAAACGCAATCGTTAGGTATTTTATTTTTAATATATTTAATTAGTTAGTTTTAATAAGCATATACAATTAAATAATTAATAATTATTTTAGTGATCCATCTATATTGGATGAAACCACTAAATTTCATGCTTTGCCATATGAAAAAAACAATATTTCATTGGGACTAGTTCTGTCTAAAGGAAAAGGTATTCATAATTGATTACGAAATTTTTTTATTTAAGCTCTCTCTCTCTCTCTCTCTCTCTCTCTCTCTCTCTCTCTCTCTCTCTCTCTCTCTCTCACTATATATATATATATATATACGTTCGTGTGTGTATGTGTGTGTGTGTGTGTGTGTGTGTAAATTAATTTTTTTCATATTATAATATTATAATAAATATGTTTGAAATAATGTTTATTTTTGTAGTAGTAGTAGATATTAGGTATTATTCAGTAATTATAAAGATTTGTTTTTTAGGCTCTGTATCAGAAATAGTATCGAAATGGCTTAGCTCAACTGGAATCGATCCTACGCGTCTAATAGATGAAGAAAATACAGAATTAGAACAGAGGAATCTGTTAAAAAATTCGAAAAAACCTACAGAATCGTTTGATGAAATTAAGGCTGTACAACCTTTGCAGGAAGACATTAAGAAGCCACTTCCATTTGAAATAGAAATTGGGAGCGAAGCAATTTCTTTACATACAACCGAAGCGAAAGTATTAGGTATGGCTTAGAGAATAATGAAAATTTTGTAAAAAATCAATTATATTTTTTACGTTTTTTTTTGCAGATAGAGTTTCTTTACTCAAGCGATATTTTCCCTACAGTTTGAACAGTAGTATTTTATTGGCCAATTTATCGTGGGAATTCGTTATGGCTTGGAGTAAAGATATTTCGCGATTGGAATCCTTAGAGGCTGCTTTGAGTATAGTGCGCTGGATACCTTTTAATCGCATACGCCATGGTATATTATTTGCTAAGTTATATCAAAATTTGGATTTTTAATTAAAAGAAATAATATTTCTTTGCCTTAATAATTGTACTTTTATAATGTAGGTATATGCTGTCTGCTTTGGAATCTTCACATGAAGAAGAAAATTGAAAGCGCTGGAAAACTTATAAATAAATTAGGTAAATTACCAAAAGAGCGTTTGTGTATACAAGACGTGGGACTTTCAGATATTCAACTCACAAGTTTTTTGCAACACTGTGTTATATTTTTAGAAACTTGGCTTGATGTGGGTATATTTTATTACATCAATATCATGTTGAATGTATATTTAAATACACATAGCAGCTTATTTATAATTTTGCTTTAAAGGCTATGGATATAGAAGATGAAAGCTGTTGTTATATCAATTCTGAAGAATTGTGGGAAGGTCACGCGGGTGGTCCTCAACCTTTGGCTATTATAGCAATCTCTCAAATACCGGCTCAATATGATTTACTTGTGCTACACTGGCAATTAGCTAACACATTTTATATGATGTCGTATTTTAATTTAAAAATAACAAAACCAATCGATAATCTGTTTCATTCCGTGGTAAAAAAAAAAAAATTATTTTCTTGCAAAATTGACTCCACTATCGTAAATTAGTAACATCGCGTATTTAAACATTTTTAGGCTCAACGTTATTTATCTCAAAATATATCTGATAAAATAACAATTCCATGCTACAAAGATCATAAAAGGGATAATATAAGATTGGAATTTCTTTGTCGCGTCATCACAGCGACAATAGAATCAATTAACCAAGGGGCATTAGATCGTAATTTCAATTTTACCCAAGCTACTCAATGGATGAGTAGATGCAAAGATTTAGCTTCTACATGGAAGATCAATGTTGATGAACTGAGAATACATCAAGTTTGCCAATTGTATATTAACGGTTTTGATCAATTAGCAGAAGAGGTATTTATCAGTGTTAAAATAATTACAAAATAAATAACTTCTCATAAGTAATTTGTATTTTGTTTTTAGGCTAGTTTTTTTATAAATAATCAAGAAAAATTGGCTGAAAATCTACTTCCCATCGCAGGTGGACGGACAATGGCTTATATATCAAAAGAACCGAACTTGTTACAAGAAGTATCTCGAATAAGTCCAACCCTCACAACTTATCTACACAAACTAGTATGGCTTTATTAAAAAAATTACAAATTATAATCATAAAAGAAATTTTTTTTCAATTTATCATGACTAAAAATTTAAAAACTCTTTTCAAATAGTTGCCTTTAATTTTAATAATTTAAATTATATTGTCTTTCAATTTTACAGGATTTTCCACGTACTATTTTTACAAATTGTTCTAATAAAGATAGGGTGGAATTAGTTAAAAAAGTGTATAGAAATCTTCCAGAAATGCATAATGAATATCATATAGCTCAGCAGATGCTTGACGCAACATCCAATTTTGAAGACGAAACATTGTTAAAATCTAACCAATAATTAATTTTTATTACTTATATAATTCGTTGAGTATTGGCAATTGTTATCAGCAGATTGTTATGAAATAGTAGTATAAAATATTATTAGTATTCTAAGTAGCTGTCAGTTGAATTTTAGGCTTCAAAAAGCATTTTACTAAATCGCGTTTTGTATATTTTTGAATATTCTGATGTATTTATTGAATCTAAATATCATATTCTGTAAACAGAAGTGTTATTTAATGTAAGTATTTGTGAATATTCCTGTTAATTTATATAAAATTTTTAATAGCTTAATGTGTAAATATAGATTAAAAGATTTGGTAACTTGTCGTTACTTGAAATCAAAATATTATATTTAATACATTTATTATATTAAATAATTTTTTGTTAATTCTGTATAATTCTAGTCTCACAGATAAACAAGGTCTTAGAAATATTGAGAAAACAATCAAAGAGTAATTTTTCAGTAGAAGAACTATAAGTTATTTCATTTCTTATAAAAATATATGATTGCTTTGGTATATGTTTAAGTTTATTTTATAAAAATAAGTCGCGAATATCCTTATAATAAATCGACTTCTTTATCTTTTACGAATTGCAAGTACATTGAGGTTTTTTTATCTAGATTCTCTATGAATTACATTTTTTTATTTATAATTACAGTGAAATTCAAAACATTCATCTCATATATTCAAGCGTATGTACATTTTAATACAATAAAAATACAAATATACGATTCTTATACACATAAAAACGACTTTAAGTAACTTCTTAATGCATTATTATAATAATCTTCTTATCAGAATTTATTGCAATGATCATAAAATAGTCACGTGTATTGATCAATAGAACTTTAAAATCGAACAGCAAAGCCTTTGTAGCCTAGTTTTTTCACACATGATAAATCTTTGAATTCGCAGTGATGTATTTCACTTTCTGGGCTGCCGACCGTCGAAAGCCACTGAGACCTGAAAAACAAAAAGTATAATCTTTAAAATAGTACTACATTTGCCTAATTGATCCTACATTGTCATAAGTTATGGTTGGAAGCTGTACGAAATTTTCATTTTTTTTCTATTTACTTAATGTTTTTTATTAAAATTGATTATGTACATTCTATTTATTTTTCACTAATAAATGTTAATGTATAATATGTCAAAAAACATTCTCAATAAATTAACTTATTAAAATTAACATTGTTTAGTAATTTTCTTGTTTTTGATATTTACAAAAAATGGATTCTTGCTTATTTTGTTTCAGCGATTTAAAATAAGAATCATTACTATAAAAGCGATTGCTTTTGTATTAATTATTATATAAGTTGCTTATTCCGATGTATTTTTAATATCGATTAGTTATAGTCGGGCACTTTTTTATTCCTCTTCTCTCTCTCTCTCTCTCTTTCCTCACTCATACTCTCTGCTACGAATAAGAAAGAGAGCCAATTTTTTGCAGGAGCGTCGTATTAGCAACATACAGCATCCAATAGTATTGCCAATCATTGAAAAGCACATTGTCACCGTCTGTAACATTATAATTAGCGGCTAATCGGATCGCGATCGGATATTTTTGTATGCGATGTATGCAATCGTGTATCTCTCTCACTCATAGCAGGCTTTTCTAGTAGCGGGAGCGAATTTTGCACAGCACTTTGAAATTTCTCGTCTAAAATATTTCGTCTAAGATTGTAGAAATGAGTCAGTGTTCTTTTTTAAAAAAGAAAGTATTAAAAATAAAAGTATTGTAAATCTAAATCGTGCAAACGAGGATGATTTACTCAAGTAAAGTAAAGATAAAAGAGTAAGCTTAGTTTAAATTTTTTTTATATTCATTATTAAATTGTATATTATCAATTGCAATGTATTAGTTAATTACAATAGATATGAGTTTATTTTCAATGTTATTGATATTAATTACTAAATCAATCATAATATATGAGCTGAATTAAAATGACAATGACATTCAGCTCACTTGTTAAATTAAAAAATAATGTAATAATGTTTTGAAAGTCTACAAATTAATGTAGTATACTTGAAATTACTGTATATAAGAGCATTGTTAAAAATATGAAAAATATTAATTAAGTACGCAAAATTATTAAAATTTTTATTCTGTATTGGTATTACAAGTAAAAATACGACTAGCATTGATTAAAATAAAATGAAAATGAAAATTTCAATTTTTAATGCAAAAACTGAAAAGTCATTAAAAGCAATTTATAGTAAACTGTTGTTAAAAGGAAAATGGATTTTTATGTGTATGGACATAAACCATGTTTCGGAACGATGATGTGATAGTTTAAAAGAAGAAGCTTTACATAAATAACTTTGTTCGTATGAAATAAAGTCGCGTAGAAAGATGTAATTGATAAACATTATAAACTACAATGCATTGAATATGTAAATGCATACACTTACGCAAGTTGATTATTAAATGGCTGGTCTGACTAACGACTGCCTTTTTCTACTTATCGATGATCATATTTGAGCCGATATCGTTAGCCTTCCAATAATAATAGTTTCAATGAATAGGATTTTGTTAAAATCAATGTGAGATCGCTTTAGGTCATTTAGGTTTGGGTTAAGTATTTAATCAAGTTGTATAAAAAGCGCTCAAGTAACGGATAATTATACGTAATGCTCAATAGAAATAACTGGGCTTCGGATAACTTAAAAGGATAAAAATTGAAAGTCCAGCTCCGTTAAATTTAATTTCTTAAAATTGTTACAAATACCCAAGATTACTATTTAGTCGATGTTTTGAAATTATCAGATGAGAATTGAGCTAGAGCAGGATTCTTAAGCATCGAGCCGACTTTGAGAGGAAAATCTATCCGTAAAATCCATCCAGAAGATCGCCGCCCATTTGAAATATATTTGGAGTGCATCTAGGATTTGGCAATAGATTTGCCCGAGTAATTTTCCTGCGAGGGTACTTTCTATTTCAATCCTGCGTTTAAGCGGTGGCTGTTTGCGTGCATTGTTCGGTGCGGTTGTACTTCGTTCATGAGCGCAAAATGCGCGTTAACTCGGGATTGTATCTCAAGGTGCCTAATTGTCGGCGACTTCCTTTTTGAGAGCAAGCCAGGAAAAGCGGCGCATTGTTCAGCGCGCGCATCAAGGATGCATTTTTAATAAATCACTTCCGCCTCGTCGTATTAAGCCAGAGAATGGGTTCCGCGGCACCTCCCGTCTTCCAATGCCGCGTTATACCATCGGCCGGCCACTGCAGCGCTTCCGTAACGAGCGAGCTTCCGTTACAATGCAAATTCGCAAAGTGACTTCTCATCCGAGGCTGCTCCGTTCGCGAGAAGCTCGATTCTCCCAGGTCCGACTCGTTATTCCCTCGAGCTTTTATCTCGACCAGCGAGACTAGGGCGATCAAAATTGAGACCGAGAACTTTCGATCGAATCTTTCAAGGAGCCTCGAAATCCAATCGCTTTTATTTCCCAAGCGAGGTACTTGGTCGCTTTGTGCACTCGGCGTTGTTTTAATAAAGGCATAAAGGCCTGTGCTGTTCTATCCTCATACCCCGGCCCCCCCCCCCGACCCCTCCTGCTCCGCCCCCCTCTACAAAGCATTGGCAATGAACTTGAGAGCCTTTTATTTTCGTGCAAGCTCTGTGCATCCGCACGGTTGACCCCCCGATCCGTCGTGCTTTGCCATAGAAATATAAAAGATAATAAAAGAGAGCGAAGAAAATGGATCAGTAGGTCTAGCTGTACTCGTCGGAGTAATGAGCCGAGTGATGACTGTTAGGCCCTCATTTTCTTCTTCACTCCATGCGATCACGCGTCGGCTGTCATCGACTGGTTCATTCTCCTCTCTGCCGTTTGATTAATGATAATGCACTGTCGCTAAAATTATAACTGCATAAAAAGCATTAAATGCCCGATTGCATTGTGTCGCGATTAATAATAGATAATTGAATCATAAGCTTCCACGCGTAAATGTTGACAGCGGTAAAAACATAATAGAAGTATTCGATGAATTCGTATTACGTTTTATGCTTTTCTAAGATCCTATTCATGAATATTCATATTGCCAGCCCATATTGAGTATACTGTAGTACGTATTGTGGCATAAAATAATTCCTTTAACTTTTAAATTTGACTGAACTTAAGCTAGTCGGAAAATTCATTAAATTCGAATGAACGAGAAAAATCTTCGCACTTGTCCATATGACGTATTGGTGTCCGCCTCCATCAGTCTGTGACTTCTATTTCAACTTTTATGTCTCTTACTTATTCTTCACCTTCATATTCTTTTAGAGTGACAGTCTTCGTTGGGAGTTAGGTATGTATGTTACACGTGCGGGTTATTATGCACACATATACGAAGAAGAGATACTAAGCGGACCCTGAAGCATTATTTTGTTAAACCGTTATGAACGTCACTTTCAAATCTAATGCAATCCCGTGCCACCGCGAGTCATGTCTTTGCAATTTTTCGAGACCTTCTCTGTTTCTTTTTAATCTTCATAATCCTCCTCCTCCTCCTCCTCCTCCTCCTCCTTCTACTATTCTTCCTCATTCTTCTTCTTTTTTTCTTCCTCATTCATTTTCATTTAATGTTTCAACGCCAAGCTACAATTTTTACTTAAAACATGAACACTGGCATCTGAATTTTATATACGAGGAACTAAGAGGCAATTGTGGCGTTGCTTATTTATACGTTTCATTACTATAATTATAGTAATGATATTCAACACACACACACACACACACGCACACACACACACACACACATACACACACACACACACAAAGTTCTTGTCAAAAAAAAATCATTACGACTAAAAATGCTTTACATAAAATATGGGGCCATATTTTTTGTATTAAAATCGTACTAATTTAAGAATAAACAACCTAAATATTTAATATACCTAAAATGCCAATGCTTTTTTATATAAGCTACAAAGTTTAATTAACGGATAATAAAATTTTCGTGGTAACATTTAAAGTATATGAGAGTAAGTACAATACTTAGAGCAATTGGTCGATGAAATATATAGGCTGTTAATATGAAATTTAATTTAAGTCCTTAAAAATATTTGCTTGAATTAGAATAAGAATAAAAGAATTTTCTATACATAAAGCAAAAAAAGTAATCTAGAAATGATAAATATGTTTAACTTAGTTGACCTGGCTTTTTTCATTATTCATACTGATTTGGATTTTTTTAAAAAATAATATTATTTATCAGAAAAATTAGAATATTATGAATTTGTTCAAGCTATTAAAATACATTTATTGCTATATTAATTAAATTGCTTTATAATTAAACCATGAGATGTAAGTAAATCAAATTTAAATGAATAATTGCAGAATAAAGTAAGAGAGTGATAAAAAAACGATTCTTACATTTGATCGACGAGAGATTGTGGGCCTTGCATTTTTCCTAGAATAGTTCCAGTCCTACTATTTTTTACCCATCCAACAATCCCCAATCGTTGACACAACTCTCGTACATATTTTGTGAAGGAACAACCTGAGAAAAAGCAAATAGTGACAAATGTTAATTAATATTCTTCAATGTATTAGTTAACTACCAACTTATTACGCCTATTTTTTATACCACTACATAAGTATGTATTCGCAGCATACGTATGTAAATACTATATTACATGCCTATAATGTTAATGAGTAATTTACTTAGATTTTCATTAGAAATCAGTAATGAGAGCACATCATTTTATTATTTGTATATTAAACATTAGTTTCTGACAAAAGGTGACATCTAATGAAATATAAAAAATTAAGAATTTTATTCATTTTTTATTCATTTCAAATATTTTGCATTAAATAACCACAAGAAAATGTTTTAAAAACATATTAAGCACTTATATAAATATAATTGCTTTTTATATTGGAATTAAGGAGTATAATATTTTTATTCGCTGCTTTATTTTTTCAATATTAAAATTTTATTTTCAGTGTCTTATAAAAATACGTATATATATATTCATTACTCAGTCTGAGTTATTGAATTAAAAATTACAAATTCGATATAAAAAGTTGTTGGAATTAATAATAATATATACATACACATATATATATATATATATATATATATGTGTGTATTAAGGAATTATTTTAAATTGGTAATTTAAAAAATTGTGCGACTAAGATACGTCTGACGAAGATATATTACTTAAATTTTGAATAATATAGAGAAATTAACGAAGCAAAAAATTCTTATTTAATATATCAATATTAATATATAAATTTACGCTATGTAAATTGAAAATCAACTGCTTAAGCGAACTGTTTCTTTTAAATTTTGTATTTAAAAAGCAAAACGTATTTATTTACTGATATTTTATAGAGATAATGAGTGTTTAATTACAAAAAATAATAGACAATACGTAATTTATAAAATAAACAAGTAATATCTTCACCGTTAAATTAATATATATATATATATAATATAAAAAATTTAAATAAAATTTCAGCTTGTAAACCGAAAGTCATATTATTAATTGAAAGAAATAATTTACTAAGGGAAACTTGGTAATTCGGTATTTAAATTAGAATTAAAACGTAATTGAAAATATCAACGTCATCTTTTATTTGGTTAATTATCAATGATTACTCTAAATAGGTTTGTGTTCATGGCTATTAGTTGTAAAGGAACCTTATTTGTACTTAGTATATCGAACACATATCTTAATCGGATTAATATAGTTATTTCGGCTTTATTAAATCAATTAAAAATGACGTTGAACGAAGGTGAAAGATAATTTCGAAGAATCGAAATAAAAACTTTATGGAATATTTTTTTAAGCAGCGTTGCTTTTTAAAGAAAATAGCAATAGCATTGACAGTTGATGTTTACTTTTTTAAGAAACAATTATTTGAATCCTCCCGCCTATTTCGGTATGTCAAATGCCGTATTGTTGAAAATGTTAGGGAATAATAGAGGAATCGTATAGGAAAGGTGAAGATTGATCGGGGAGCCTACCTTGTACTTTTCCAAAGACTTCGAAATCTACGGAGACGAGAGGCTCGTACGTCAGAGGATCATCGGATGCCATGTTTAAGGTTTTTCACGTGCCTGTCGTAGAAGGTGGCGGGGAAAGCTCTTCCTCGGCGCAACCGAAATTTTTGGCGCTCTCGGGGCTTCTTCGGATGTCAGCCTTATTCTCGTTTAGCCGAGACACAATCAATCTATCAAGATAGGTGGGCTCTTTTCAGTATCGGACGAGCGCCAAGGGTCGTTCGTATTAATTTTGCTCGTCGGTCATCTAACGCGCTGGACTGGAGCTCTTTATCATGCGGAATATCGAGTCCTTGTCCGTCACTGCCGTCCTTTTCAGACCTACCCCAAATAGAGTTCGGTCGATCGTTGTTTTGTCTTTTCGTGACCACGAGGCTCGCAAACTGATTTGGCTTTATGCGGGTATCCCGTCGGCCTCGCGGCTGCTCTCGCCTCATCGGCACAACAAATATAGACTCCCCACTCGGTGGCCAGCATCCGATTGGCGATCGCTATCGGGGATCGATTGGCTTTCCTCCTCTATTTACCAGCTTGTGCCGATCTCGCGCCGTTGTCGACGCATATTTAGCACCCGAGAGCAATGCATTAGGAAGCAGCATCGGCAAGGAGCTTAGGAGCCACGATGGGCTCGAGTCTCCCGCGAGCCCGCCGACTAATCTAATCGCGAGCTCTCCCTCCTCGACGATTCCCAACCGAGATCTGCCCCGTTGACTCCCATGCTTCCTTCTATCCAAGGGCATCCCTTCTGCGCGTAGGCATCGCTCGTAGGCTTGGATTCTTTCTTCTCAAAGGAATGCTTTCCATGAATTTGCTAGGAAAAAATACACCGATTCCAAGCGAATTTCGATGCTCAAGCCAAGAGTATAAATAGCCGGTGTGAACCGCGTCGAGATGGGGTTGAAAGCAATTTGCAATTGCACAATTCGCATTCCGAGACTATTAAAAGTGGGTCTGCAATTTGAATAACGAGGAAACTCGACACGCCCCGGTCGCTTTGTTTGCAAGTGCGCGAGTGCCTACGAGGCTACGCGCGAGCGGCCTCATGGCTGAGTTCGCGAGGTAACGAGCCAACTAATGAATGGGTCGTACAAGGCTCTCCTTTAACAATGGCTCGATCATCCCTTGGAATGCGAGTCGGCCGATGGCTTTAGCGCTTGCCTCTTGTTGACCTTCCTCGATTCGCTTGGAAACGGGCAAATATAGGTCAGAAAGGCGGCCACTCCGGCTTCGGAGTCCCGCTCCATTGTTCCCTCATTAACGGGGCTCAATTAATTATTATCTACGTTAAATTGGCTTGGAAGTGGTCGCGAAGGGGGTAAGTGCAGGATACGACCGACGGGGAAAGGCCTCGATCGCCGACGATCTCTCCCTCCCTCCACGCGCGCGCGCTCTCTCTCTCTCTCTCTCTCTCTCATCCCCTTCCCCGGCCCTGGGCTCTGTCGCCATCTCTCAGCTCGGACGCTCGGCGGCGGAGTGGGCGCGAGCGCTCGCGACCGCATTATCATTGTTACGAACCCAAGGTCCCATTGTGCTCCGCTTGTGTCAGGGTTCAGACGTCACGTCGCGAGCCGACACACTTAATGGCCCCGATATCGCGCGCGGGCAGCCGCTGCTCGGGCCTTTTGCTCTTGCTCTTCGTCGGGCGCCCGCCCCCTGCCCCCGGTCTTAGAATTCGCGCGCCCGAGACTGGCGCTCGCTGCCCGGGCCCGGACCGACGACTCCGCCGCCCGCGCGAAATGCGAGGAATGAGGTGCCGAGGAACGGGCCGTCGGCACTTGAGAAAAATCGCCGATCCGAGGGACCCTGACCTTCCTTACCCGGTGACCAACCGAACTCCTCTCTCTCTCACTCTCTCTCTGTCTCTGCGCAGCATCGCAAAATCACGGCTGGCGCATTCGCTAACTCCCTTTCTTCATGACGTTTCCAAATTAATCACAATTGACCATCCTCCGTTCGTCTATTCACTTTTAATTTCTGTTTCCATTAAATTTCATTACGGGCACGGCTATTAAGGCTATACTACTTATCTCCGTTTTTTTCGCCCTCGACGTCGATTTCAACCAGAAACCACTGCCTGGAAGCCTTTCGAATTCCTGTCGGTTACAACATTTTTAATTTGCATTTATCATTGTTACCGTCATTTTTTATTACTTAAGTTTTTGCGGAATTGGATTTGATTCGAGGTTATAGATACAAAAACTAGCCAAAAATGTTTTTATTCATATTTATTGTTGTGGTCGTCAAGCAATTAATTGGTAATGAAACTCGGTGAATTTAACTTAAAATTTTTATTTCCTAACGCATATATACAAGAGTGTAAGCGAATATCGAAGTAAGCCTAAAGTCGATCACCGACTTCTATTGTTAATACACCTCACGCGTACACGATGAATATTTATCGATGCAAAGTCACTTTGAAAAAGGACTTCCGCATAATACGAACTGACAAAACGATCGATACATATTGCAAATATAATTATGATTTAAGATCGTTCTCTCCGTTTTATGTAATTGCAGGAGAGCGATGAACTTGAAAAAGCGCATTCGTGTAGACGTTTTTAAATCTAGTTCACGCGCACATTGACATTGTGACACTCAAGCATTCTCAAAGAACGACAAGGTAATTATTGTTATTTTATATATATATATACGTTGCATCTATTCGCTTACATTTTTGAATAATTACTGTAATATTCATATTCATACAAAGTAATACGTATACATATAAATATGCAACAAATTTACATGACGCTTATTTTTATACATACACATATGTATATATAAAAGTATATACAAGGCTTAAAATTTATTCCGCTCGTATCATTTTCCTATAACATCTTTACTTCGCATTATAATTTACATCTGCATTGTGCAACTGGAATAATAAATAATGGCACATTTCGCACATTTGAAATAGAATACCATTCGTAAATATTTTTCAAAACATCAACTAGAACCCACGAATGGTGTCGTTCAAAATTACGAAGACTTTAATTTAAATCACTGGATGACATTTGTGAATTAGTATATTATTAACTTTAATAGTAATTTTAATTTTACTTATAATACATTTGTATAGAGTTAAATAATTAATTCTCATAACGTATATATATACGTAATTAATGTTAGCATTATTATTACAAAACACTATTTGAATTAAAAAAAACTTTAAATATACGAATATTCGTTGTTTGATATTCATGGAAATACTGTTTTATATAAAAATAAAAATTTTTAACTATGTTGACATTTCGTATCAGTTAAAAGAAGCCCTGTCGTTTTGAAACGTGCTCTCCAATAAATAAATATATATATATATATATATATTTTATGCAAGCATTAAAAAAAGGCCTTTCATCGTCTTATTATTTAATGTTAATATACGTTTTGTATTTTCACATTAAACTTTTCTTAAATATTGTAAAGTCATGTTTTTCTATACCTTCCTATATTCATCTCAAACTCAAATAGCCAAACAATGCATGATTATACGTGAGATAAATATCGATGTAGTGTTCTTTATATTTTTAGCATATTATCTTAACTATTTATTATCACTATTTATTATAATTTTCAGCATTTTGCAACAAGCTTGCACTTGTCAAAAACGGGTCATCGTTCTTATAAGCGTTGCATCCGTTCACAGCCCTGCGCAATGTCTTAACCATCGCGTGATGTGCTTTGAACAAAGACTTACACCCCAGGTCTAAAATGTATTATAAATTAAGCCTTACCCCTGCACTTACGGAGAAAGGGGAACAAAGAACAAAAAAAAAAAAAAAACAACAACAATGGGCAACTTGGTTACAACTCGGAATACACGAATCGACGATAAGCAACGTAGGACTTGAAATCTTTCGCATACATGCATCAGTTTATATTGCGTGGGCATTCGAGTGCATGCACAAGCACATAATTACGCACATGCATATACGATTTGTTGGCGAGCGATGTAAAAATGTTGCAATTCCGTCGGTAAATTGTCCTCGTCATTACACAGTCGCGCTTATCGCAATCGTTTAAGAAGCACCTTTATTCATTTCATTTTAAGCGAGCGTTGAAATTGAAAAAGTTCATCCCCGTCCCAAGTTCGGCCCACATAGAAATGCTTTCGCTCTATTCGTAATTAATATCATTACGACAGCGAACATTGTAACGCAATAGATACCTTATCTCGACGAACACCGTCGACGATTATATTCCTGAAAAGGCACGAAATCTCTTACCATCGTTCATGGTTTCTTAGCTGACTGCTATTGGTGGACACCTAAAGACGTAAGCCTAAGCACATGGGAAAAGCAAAGGAAGGTTCGAATGCTTTGCGTGCGCTCGTGTGGGTGTGATATATACATACATACACACGTATATATGTATAGAGAGAGAGAGAGAGAGAGAGAGAGAGAGAGAGAGGGATACTTAAATATTCGGGGTGGAATGTCGGGGGAAGAGGTCGGGCACAGCCAAATAGTCTCCATAGGGTTTCTCAGACGAGGGACTCCGGGTCGGTCGGCTGGACGATGGGCCGAACCCCCGGGGCGATAAGGGCACTGCTCTCGACCTCCTTGGCACTGGGGTCGGTCAAGGTGTCCAGGTCCCGGGAGGCAACGACGAGGTTCCGTCTGCGCGCCTCTTTTTTTTCGCGCTCCACCTGAAACCATACAGCCGGTTGACCTCTGGTGCTCGCGGCCGCGCCGCAAAAGCTCATCGGGCCCTCGTCAAGGATGCGCGTCAAGCATTCCTATTGCAATGGAACGGGGGACTCATAATGCGCGATAGGCCCGCGGATGATAAATTTCTTAAGCAGAGCTCCCGTCTGTGCGGATAGGCCAGACAAGGCAGTGAGCTCTTCTCCGGGCTTACCTTGTAGAAGAGCCGCAGGTAATGGCAGGGGAACACGACGCACTTGCCGGACTCCTCCTCGGCGTCTATGTAAACGCCGCGCACGAGCACCGAGTTGCTGCAGTTGAGGAGCACGAGAAAGACGAAGCAGCCCAAGTGAGTGATCCAGCAGGAGAGCTTGGGATCCTCGGGCAACAGCCAGAGGTCGAGGACGTTCCAGACGCCCCGCCAAACGTTGACCGTCCCCATGAAGCTCAGCAGGAGGAAGCCGTCGGCGGCGATCAGCCGGGGGAGTCCCGTCAGCCTCGAGCACGCGTATCGCATCAGCGGCTGCAGGGAAAACGTCAGAGCGACGATCGCGTAGCCAAGGATCTGCATTTAAACAGAGCTTATTCTACGACTGACCCTTTACTAATGATTCAGCTCCTGCCCATCGTTGCGACCTTTATTTACTTGGCACTCGAATCCAGATCAATAGCCCTCTATAAAAGTTTATACTTATCGGTAGGCATTCAATTCTATTGGGATCTTTCCCGCTGTACAGAATCAGTAATTTTAAATATTTTTTAATTTCCTTATCGGCTGGCAATCCGTTGATGTTCGTTTCCAAAAGATAATAATGGCTCATAGCAATGGTAGGGCCATTTTCATTTTGTTGTAAAATATAGTCAGTGGTGCACTCGAGCGACTTATTAGACGTCGTAGCGAGAAGGAAAAGCGAGTTGAAGGATGCGCTTGAATTTTTCATCATTTTAACCATGATTCTTAGCCTAAACTGTATATAATTGTTTTGATGTACTAAACAAAGCTTCAAGACACTTTAAAATTAAATGAAATTCCAGGATTTTCGATTCATTCATCATAATGAACAATGCCGGCTAAGAGGCTTACTTTTGAATATACATTTTTATTAAAAATTGGCCGTATAGTGTCAAAATTTTAATCACTGGGGTGACGTACGAAAAATTTGATCGTTATTGCACAGTTTTACGTATAACCGATAAGCGAATACCGTTCAATCTGGAAATGCCAAGGAAATTTTCAGTTCTATCTCATATTGCTTAACGTATATAAAATTATTTAGTTGTCAGTTATACAAATTTTCTATGATAATACGAATCAAGTAACCTAGGAACGATTGTTCAATAAAGTAAATAAACGTATGTAGATACAAGTGTTATCTCTATGAAGGTAAAATTATTAATAGGCATTATGATAAGAAAACAGCAAAAATTGTGTCAAGAACTAAGCTTATACCGTCGATGTGAATAAAGTTTATTCATAAGACAATAAAGTATGAGTTTTTAATTACGAAACTGCCAACTCTATATACTAAGACTCTTCGATCGGCAAATACTAGTAAAGTTAATAACAATAATAGTGACCTAAAAATGGTTTACTAATCTTCCTTTTGACTTTGTTTTTCATTTTATAATAATCTTTTTCTAATTAATATTGATTTCATTCTAATCAAATTAACGCATAGTTACAGATTATCATTATGAATAAGTAATTCTTTGTTGCAACAAAGCGAGACAATTTTTGTGGATCCATTAATTCCTGAATATTTCATTGACGCAGTTAGTTTTCTAATAGAAAAAAGCGTTAATTTTATTGAATTATTACAAGATATTTAATGCTCAATGTATAAGTACGAGACTTAACAAGTGATATATTTTGAAAATTTTAATTCGATTATAAGTATTAAAAAAAAAAGAATTAAAAAATTGCATGTAGATTCAATCAAAATCAACTTGACTTGGGGAACTTTAAGAATTTTACGACAAAATTCATTATTTTCAAAATGCATTGAATAAATTATTAAAGAAATATAAAAATATTTTTTAATGCGGCTATAAAAATCAATCGATTTGTATTTCAAAATTATCAAAGATAATAATTATCTTGCACGAGATACAGTTTATACGTATGTTCACTGAACCTATGCATGATGTATAATGGCTACATTTTGAGCAAGTAAATTGTAAATACAAATAATGAAGATAGGAATGATTAGATGCAGGAATTAAACATCTGACTGTTTTGGAATGAAGAATGTTTAAGAACTTCTGATTTATCGCATGGAAGCTTTTGGCCAGAAATTTTTTTTAATTTTCTTTTAATTAAGCAACGGAATAAGCATCAACTCACATTATAAACATTACAGATACTCTCGCTAACTTCCTGCTCAAAGTAAAGCAATTTGAAGCGCGATGGAAACGTAAAAGCCAATCGAATAATAGTATCAATACTATTATTAGCTTTTGCTCAACGCTTATGTGAAATGAAGGAGGTCAAGCCTTTAAGGAATCAGTTTTCCCTCTTCCTCCGCTAATGCCACTTACTCATCCTTAAAAGGACCAAGAAAAGTACAGGCTAACCACATTAATTACGTCATATTAATAATACTTGATTATCTACTGGTCGCCCACATTGATAGCGTCATCGTTTGGATCGGGGGACAAATCGGTGCGATCATTAAAAAACCAGCCAGGATAAGATTTTCAATAATTCTTTAAATATATGAATAAACTAATTTTAATACAAATGAAAATTAGTTTTTCTATTTCTCTATTTACCTCTCTATTGTTAATTTTTGATTGTTTATGTGAGTTCTTTCTATGAAAGTTAAAATATTCGACAATAACGAAGTTAATTATTTTACAACGACAACAACAGCAACAACAACAGCAACAACAGCAGCAGCATCAGCAACAACAACAACAACAACAATAATAATAATATCACAATTGTATAATGACCATCAACCGTATATATAACAATGATGCTTTTAAATTGATTTTAAGTCAGTCTTAAAAAGATTTGCGAGAGAATAATTAAATTTGTGCTTGTTATTCGCACAAATTGTTTCAACGACAAATACTGATTCAAAGTGAACTTGCGATCCTCCTAGGCACTTCATTTTATGTTATTTAACCGAATCGCCTTGTACTTCATTAAAAAAAGTGAGAAAGCTTAGCCGCTTATCTGCCGAGTGGATAATTTATCCATAGTAAACTTCCTTTTTTGTTAGATTAAATTTTTTACATTGTCTTATTATTTGTTTACTGCATATATTTATTAATATATTTTTTAAATCATTTCTTATCTATAATACAGCTGTATTAATGCGTAATTTGACAGGTTTTATTTTTTATGTAGTTTTATTTTCTTTACATGAAATGTGTAAAAAATAATAATCAGTATAATTAAATTGAGAAAGAAACCGAAATTCATTAGATCAGTATTTTTATATTTTAGTACTTTTATCATTTTTAATTTCACAACTAATTCTGGTCGGGCACCGTTTTTATTATTAACGACTCATTTTACTTCAAGTACAAGCATTAATTTATATCCTACTTAAATATTTTCTAAATATTATTTATAATTAATATAATCATAATTATATTTTAAGTACAAGAGTAAAATTCTTATTGGTTTTGAAGTGACACCATTTATTTAAGAAATTCTGATTTTGAGCTTGATGACGTATCCTAAAAAGATAAAAAGCGAATTTCGTTTTATGTTTTAGGCAATTTAAAATATTACTCATACCGATCAGATGTTAATCTTAATTATATTTGATATCATTCTTTTATGAAATAAATGTCTTCTATTATTAAGATGAATACTACCAAAGTTTATAACGAATATATATAATTTAACAGAATTAACATATAAGTATATCATAGAATGCTGTTGGTATTTTTGTCATTAAAAAAGTTAAAACAAACTTATTGTTAAATTGCATACAAAGTTTTATTATTCTTTTAGGCAAAATATTTAAAATATAAATCAATGTATATCTAATAATACAAGAATATCATTACCAGTCCTCAATAAAA
The DNA here is from genome assembly GCA_018907135.1 of Kradibia gibbosae. Lineage (NCBI taxonomy): Eukaryota > Metazoa > Arthropoda > Insecta > Hymenoptera > Agaonidae > Kradibia > Kradibia gibbosae. The sequence goes on along the minus strand of JACCHX010000001.1, from coordinate 9,327,919 downwards.
TATAATTAAATAAATATTATATAATTATTTTTATAAAATACACAATATTGTTGAATTCAAGGGCATTCTGTACACTCGATATGGTAAATTCGATATAGAAAAAATTGAATAAAAAAAGATCAGTAGAAGATAATCAAATAATGCATAACATAAAACATTTTAAAAAATTATTTTTTTGCAAAAATGACGTTTGGTATTAATTAATAAAGATTTCTTCTGTAAAATATCCATTATTTAAAACTAAAGCCTTAAAAGTAAATATCATTATGTAGCGAGCACGCAAGGAAACAAATATAAATTCGCGTTTACATGACTGCGAAAGCAGAAACTGATAAAATAAAAAATTATTAGTATCAGAAGTTCTGGGAATCATTGCTATCATTGATCAAGATTTCACAGAGGCGCCAAGATTCTGCGAGATACGTGAACGAATTTCATTGTATTTTTTTTCATTTCTTCACTTTACAATTTAATTATAATATTAATATTACTCATATTAGGAAAAGATGCTTTACCGATACACTTGATTTTTTAGCCTGCCAATTAATAATACCGTATACATTAATATGTTATTCTGCCGATAATAGCGAGTCGTACGAATATTGTCATCACTTCGCAATGCAATAATATGGTTTGTACGCGTAAAGGTTAAATTAGATTAAATCCTCGTATCGTTTAAGGTTTGAGCAAAGCGTGTTGTACGGCAATTAAGTAGGAAAGCGGTATTTAAATATGTAAAAAATGAAAGGTTTGTCGACTTACGAGAGAGCCAATAGCCGAGTGTTCACGATTTTCTGGAAATAGGTAAAGATCGAAGAGTACCCAGGCACCCCTCCAAACGAAAACAACAAGGGTTCCAATTATTCCAACGCTGAAAGCACAGTCGAGAATGTACAGCAACCAATCCCTCGTACTCTGGATAAAAAATTGTTATATCAAGTAGGCAGCCACATGGACTTGAGTTAAAAACATAGATTTGGCTTGTTGACAGTGTTTCATTTGACATACGTTTATTATTAAAGCATTATTGTAGCTAAAAAAAAGCATCAGATTGAATTTTAATTGTTCGAGGCCCGAGAGTTCGATATTCCATCTCAAACTATTTGATTACTTAACCGAAACCTTTTTTACAGCGCTATCGATATTATATTGCGCTTTAATATCGAGCACATCCACGTATTAAATCTATTTACTCGATTACGCGTAAAAAGATCAAGCAAAAGGATGCGTATTATTACTGTAGTCCCGTCCGACTCGTGATTCGATTTCACAACTTTTTTACGCTGGAAATTTTCACCAGCTGAGCCCCCGACCACTTCCACGACTGACCGAACAGACTACCGTAACCAGGACTAAGGATATTTGGCAGCTTATTCGCTCAGTTTGGGCTGGAATAGCCGCTGTGTGACCTTATCTTCGATTCATTTACAGTTTTACTTTATCAGGACCTGTGAGCCTACCCGTTGCGATGGTAGCGAGAATAAATAACTAAGAAGAGAGAGAGAGAGAGAGAGAGAGAGCGCGGAAGGATAGTTTTCATGTCGTGCGTTAAACATTTTAAAAGACATACTCTAGCTTTTCGTCACTCCCAAGATCGCCTTTGATACGATCAGCTAAATTAGCATGAGCGCTTTGAAAATAAAGCCACCTGGACTAGGAAGGCTTACATTTGGCTTCTGCTCTGGGAATGTCTCAGAAAGCTTCTGAGAATTAATTTGCGTAATTTGTCTCCATGTACCAGCCTCTCTAATTGTACTGGAAAAGACGATCCGCGCGAGCAAGGAACAACAAATTTGACAAAGTCACGTTTCGGTTCGGTTCGACGTGCCTGCTTACGACGAATATAACTTTTGGTATTTATCGAGGCTCCTAGACTGATGCTTAACGATTGTCAAGGTCATATCTGCCACCTTAAATGCCACTCCGTTACCAGATGTGCCTCGATCAATGACATATACTAAGTGCTATTGCAGAGTTTCCTAATTTTGTGTATTTCGTTTTCCAAATTGCAATTAAATCCAATTGAGTGGAGCCGTATGTTTAGTCAATTAGATATCATTCTCATCCGTAACTTTCGTATCCTTGGTCGAGGAAACAGAAAAGTAATAACTAGGCTGAGAATCACAATATACACTCTGAACATATAACGATAAGCCATGAGTCGATACATTAAGGAATATATTTGAAAACAATTTTGAAGTAGTTGGGATTATAAGCACAGTAATTTATTGTAACATTTACGTATTTATTACTTACTAATAAAATCAAAAGTGTCAAAAGTACTGTTTTTTTTTATTAAAATTACTGTCTTAATTGATTTGTTATATTTTTTTTAAACACACAATTGTTTCGTTACTTTTAACGTTGATTTTAAAGTGACAAAAGTCCTAATTTAATGCATCATTTATGAAAATTATTCGTTTAATTTAAAAGATTTTCTTCTTCAAAGGCTGCACATACTTTTATGCTTAATCTGTATATGTCTGCTTATTTAAAAGGCACTTTGAGACCCGCTAAATTTTAAAACCCGTATCTAAATCATTTTCAAAAGTTTGCGAAAATAAAATCCAGAACACTTTCTAGTATTTGTATTTTGCAGGAGGTATCGTTAAATTGTGTAATCTTGGAATTGGATCTTGTGTGTGCTTAACTGCAATTGCCATGAATAGTCAACAGAAGACGTAGGATTAATATTAGCGTCGATTTGGTTAATGGGATGATAAGCTAACCGACGAGCAAGAAAATGACGATCGCAGTAATTCATCGTCTCGAAAAAGAAAGAGAAACGGAGAAACAATAAAGCACGGACGAGTTGTAGTTGCGATGCAGAGCCGAAGGAGCACGTGGGTTAGCATCCGCACATAAACGCCGCACGGAGACGCGATTGAGAGGCTCGAGAGCTCTCGAGGGCTCAGAGCTTGTTGGCAGCTGGAAAACCTCCCGGGAAATCAAAGGCTCGGGCAGCCGCTTCTCGATCCCGGGCTCGCCGATCCAAGCTCAAGCGCGAACACCCGCTACAGAGATCGGAGCTGCAAGTGATCGATTCGCAAGTTCGCGAGTCGTGGCGACTCCCCTAAAGCTCGACTACTCGCTTGGTTCTGGTCTGGAGCTACTACAGCTCCAGCCGCACGCGACAAGAGTTGGCGCGTATGCGCGAGTTTTTATTCCCCTGTACGAGGGGACTCTTTCTGGGCTGAGTCGAGCGTCTAGAAAATCGTCTTATTTCTTTTTGTTGTCGCTGAATTTAAAAATAGCACGACGCCGAGGAGGAGCGCCGGAAATTACAGCTTATGAATCAAATTGTTCGAATTGAAATGTTTTCATTTAGGTGTATGTGACAGAACAAGTGTGTCAAGTACACTTTGACGTATCTCCTTTATTTCTCAACGAATTTTAATTCTGCGTTTACAAATTATCTTTACTTTTTCACAAGAACAGTTGTAGCGATAATGACGACGACGATGCTGATGATGAACCGCGTCGGCAACACCACTTGCAATAGTATTAATAATGGCAACAACGATAATTGCAATAGTAATAGCGAGAGGAGAAGGCAGTTCTTAGTGTTCCCATGAACGCGTATGGAAATTTAACGATTACTAGGATTCGGGGCTTCGGCGTTTCACTCGTTATAATTAATAAATTAACGATAACAACATTGAATCTTTAAGTAGCCGATACGATTTTGGATAAGATTTTCTAACCAAACTTATTACACAAGGTAGATAAATAATAGGATTTTCGTACGAAGGCTTTATTAGGCTCGTTGATGTCAAACGCTCTAAAATCAAATTTTCTTCGATCGACATCTAGACATTTGGTAATAACCTAAGCTCGAAATTAATAAATCACTATTAATAAAGTTTCATTTCTTTTTTACTCCAGATGTATCACGAATAAAACAGACTTTCAATTTCCAAACGATGGCAAGCTACTTCACCATACCCCTACTGTACGTATGTACCGGTGGTGTTGTCTTTGAAAAAAATTGCGGTGGGATACCAAGGACATTGCAATCGATGGCCCTAAAATCCATCGCTTATCAACATTGCCAAACATATGAAATTACGTAATAATGAAAGTTATCTTTGGATGTAAGCGATTAAAATATTTGCGCTACAAGTGCCTGAATCAGTATAGAATAGGACCCTTCACGATATGCTTCCGATCGCTCCTTCGATGCAATAATCTCAACTTTGATCGCTGCATCTCATCCCATTTACCTTTATTTCTACCGATACGTGAGTCTCTCTCTCTCTCTCTCTCTGTCTCTCTCACAAACACGCGCATGCAAACGGACGCGCGAGTCCGGACTCGAGGGGGCCTAGGCGCGGCGTCGAGAGGCCCGAAACCAAGGGCGCGAGTTCACTCTCGCTCTCGGAGGCCGGGGGTCGAGAGGCGAGGTGGGGGGGGGGCGGCGGAGTCAGGTGCCGGTCAAAGGCTCGGCGATCACTTACGCTGACTCGAAAGAGGGTGGGAACCTCGAAGTATCCGGCGAACGCGTCGAGGCTGATGGCGAAGGGGGGGGCGGATATGTTCCTCAAAGTCCTCATGATCGCCAGAGCGAGGAGGCTGACGCAGGTGGTGGTGAAGACGGTGCTAAAGGTGTGCTCGGTGTAGAGGTCGAGGGCCTGCCAGGCGCCGCGCCAGGCGTTCACGCAGCAGAAGCCGAAGATCGCGGTGTAGATCCTCGAGCCGAGGTAGAAGAGGAGCCGGTTCTTGTCGGGGTGGAGGCACTCGTCGAGCACGTGCTGCGCGAGGTTGAAGCTGAAGAGCCCGCAGAAGCCAATGACGATGGAGGTGAGGCTGCTGAGCTCCGCGTGCTCCGGGTAAATGTAGAAGCCGCTGAGGCCCCAGGTGCCGCGCCAGTAGCCGACGACCGCGGGCCCGGCTATAGTAGCCGAGAAGACGGCGTCGAGGACGGCGAGGACCGCGTAGTGGAGCCGCGCCCTCGAGCTCTCCCTTGGGCGAGCGCCAGCCGGAGGGCGGCCCCCGGGGCGCAGCTCCGCCATCCTCCAGTCGGAGCCGCGCTCCGTAAGATTCTCCTTTCCCTCGGGCTCCTCCTCGCGCATTTGCTGCCGCTGCGGGGGGCCGGACTTGGCACCAGTGGAGCTGCCCATGCTCGGGGCCCCGACAGTGGGCACTAGAATCGGCGAGTGCTCGGGCGGCTCGCAGGCTTCCCCCGGGACTCCGGGACTGGGCTCCCCCTGGTAGCGGCCGACATTGTCCCTGGGCCGGGGACACTCGGCTGGCCCTAGAATTCGGATCCCCTCCTCCTCGGGCCCTCCTTCTCCCAGCTGACGCTCCTCCTGGCTGCTCTCGTGTTCCGCGCTACTGCTCTAGCAGCGGAGGAGACACTGCGAGTCTTCGGCCACCGCTATCTTTTATCAACTGTTGAGCGCGGACCAACACCATCTCGCTATCAGTTCCAGCATGGAGCACATCGGGCTCCCTCTTGCTCCTCCTCCTCCTTCTCTTACGCACCCTCCTAGCCTCCCCCGACCCCCCACCGCCGCCCTTACCTAATTGTGCCGTCTGCGTCTGCTGCACGTCGGCCGAGCGGTGAAAACGGTGCACCTCGGCGCCCCCGCCCCCCGCCTACGTACGCGCAGGGAGCGTGGACGCGTCCCCGTACTAATGAGCGAGTGCGCGGCCCGTTCAATGGAAAGAGACGGAGGTAACGTTGGAGAATTGGTGCGCGGGAATCCCGCCTCCACCTCTTGCTCGTGTAAGTGCGACGAACGCCTAATAATCGTCGCGGAATCCAACTGTATTGCACGCCTCGCTTAGATTGGAATGTTATATTACGTAGGTGGCACAGATCGAGAGAAAGATAGGGGGAAAAAGAGCGCGAGAGAGTCTCGACGGAGGAGGAGGAGATGACGAGAGATGCACCCAAATGAAAAGTTTCCTTATGAGGTGCAAGAAGATATCGAAGCTTCTGTATTCGTTTATGTTTCCGCTTTCTACGAAATATCAAACGCACGTTGCGTAAAAACTATTGGTTACTCAGACGATTTCCAATAAGATTTCTATGTGTGGAAGCCATCAATGTTTATTATTTTTTCGGCATTTTTTTTACAACGCAAACGCTTACGTTAGTGCATCGATAAAATCTGTATCAATTTATCGAATATTATTAAAACAATAAAATATTTTTTTTTTTTTTTTTTTTTTATGATTATGACTAATTATTTTTTATGAAATATATTTCAGTTTCTCGAAACTGACTTGTCACTTTCACCGATTGAAAATTCTGATCGACGTTTCTTTTGATAATGTGAAAAAGAAACTTAACTATACAAACTCAGATCCGCGACTAAAATGTGCTAATGTTTTTCTATCGAGAATATACAAATTTTTAAATTATAAACAGCCACGTTTATAGATTCATAGATATTTTATGATAATACGCACTTATATGATGCTCTTATCTTCGAAATTTTTACACCAATAATTCCATTGTGTTTATGTACGCTTCATAAGTCTGTAAAAATACAAAACGATTTACATTAAGAATATTTTTCTAATTTGTTCGCTTCCATTTATAAATAAATTCTTTTATTAAGGAAAAGGAAAAATATTTCATTTCATTATGAAAACAAACTTTATTGTATCATTTTTATTTTTAGACTAAGATTTACCTTTATATCTTATTAATCTTAACGTAAATTATCCGTAGATTTCGTAATTGAAACACAATTTGTTTTCAATTGATTGAAGGGAACTGTGCTGTATTTTTTCTTAATCGTTTATAAAATTACAGCAATTTACTTACTGCCGTAATTGCAATGCGTTTACATTGTTATAGTGAACATTATTATTAATTTAATATTATTAATAATTTAAAAATCATTCAAGTTTTCATCTATTCGTTTGGTGCCGTATGGCATATATTGAAAGCATATAATTAATTCTACAACGATCAAAAGAGATTCAAGTTTTTTAGTATTTAAAACGCAGTTCGTTTTACGGCTCGCCTTGACATTATCGGCGATCAACGGGAGCTTTTATCAAAATTGTTTAAAATTAATATTAACAAATATTATATAACGACAAAAAGCTTTTATTTATTCATTTTTAACTTTCGTAATGATAAAAGAAAAAGCTGTATATCCTTTATTAAAGCAGGATTATGTAATATTGATGGACGATTGTATCAAGTCGAATTTCAAATATGTGAATTCGTACTTTTATCTGAAAATGGGAATATACGGCAATATGCAGATAGAAATAGCTCACCAGTAACAAGCTTAGTGAGTTAAGGCCATGCAAAAGAGTTGAAAAGATAAATAAGAAATATTTAATTAGCTGTATTTTAAGAGATATTTATATATTCTTTCATAATCGAGTGGTCTTATAAATATTTATTACTCTTAACGATTCATAACTTCATGTAATAGTTGTATATAGTCTGCATAATAAAGTATTAGTAAATAAAGGACTTGAAAGTAAATCTGTTATGTAAAATATTCAATACACTTGCTGCTTCTTTATCTTCGCAAAGTTTTTCTATTAATAAAATGTAGCAGTGTATTGTGATCAGAGCAGCCTCTTTAATCTTCTAACTACATTTGGTATCTTTTTCCTAGTAAAATTTTACGAAAATATTCAGTTATCAATTAAGCTTTAGTAAATATGTCATTTAGCTGAATGTAACGAAGAGTCTCAACGATAATCATTCTACCTTCTATATATGTTGATATATATATATATATATATATATATATATATATATAAGCATCGCTAATGTAGAATCAGCTGTTTTGTTAAATTAATAAGAGATCCATTCGCAAAGAAACAGCTCGAGATATTGTGAATATTTTAGAAGGCTGATAATAGAATACATATCTGGTATAGTTTTTTTTGCTAATAGGCTATTATTTTCACCGTAAATTGATAATCATCTTAAACTTCAAGCATTCGTCGTGCGTAGGCATTTTCATTGATACAATAATAATCAAAAATTAAAAGGATGACGTTTAAAGAAAATATACATTTATTGGATTAAAATTTAATAATTCACGAAAAACATAAAATTTTACATTAAAATTACAGCGCATTAAGTAGCATTAAATTCTGTTAATTATTTGTTATGTTCGTTTTTAATATAATAAAAAAAAAAAAAAAAAAAAAACAAAACAATCACAGAATTCATATCGGACAAATAGGAATAAGCGGTAAGACGATCACCGTAATAGGCAATGCTTTACTAGTACGTGTGTGCAACGATTATGGTTATAATTGACCTTGACAATGATAAACATTCAAATATCGCCACCTTTCTTATAGGATAAGAGTACGAATTATACCGCGATTAAATGAAATTCTTTTTTTGTATTCATTTCAGTTTGATCTTGCGCTATATTCAAAATTTTAATTTTTCGCACTCGATTGCTTAAAGATAATTGGAGTTAAGTAGCAAAAATTAAAATCAATTCATACAAGTACCTATGATTGTAGAATCAAAAGGTTTTTTTTTTTTTTTTTAAAAATGCTACAAAAGATTCTAAAATAGTACTAGAAATCTGTATTGCTATAAAAATTGAAAGCTTGCTGGTTTGGTATTTCTTAATAATTGCCTACTCATATAGTAAATCTATTATTTCGCGATGAATTTTATTTGGATACTGGCAGAGAATTTGGTCTCGAAGAGATTAGATTACATCTTAATCATTTGTCAATCCTAAAAGCTTCGAGGCATGAGTCCTCGAGTTTTTTTGCATCGATTGCTAAAGGAAAAGTCGTAGGATGTAATTTGATGCTTAGAATGAATGTTTACCCCAAAACTTCTTTCCGCAATCGTTAAAGCTGTAGCCTCTGGTTGGCATGTGGACTCGGAAGATCTTCCCAATGACGAAGCAGCTGATTTGCAGCTGTTTTCCCTTGCTGCGAACATTTCATGCCTGGATTCACTACCTTGATGCGTGATTTTTCATTTCGTAGATGAATACTTTCCTGCTCGGCTGGTTTCCGTCGCCGTCGAGCCTTTGTGCGGTAGGCCTGCCGAGCTCGACGCTAATCGACACCTTTTTGTCCTCCAATTTAGCTTCGGTTTCAGGCCAATCTTCTCACCTCGGCTGTCGGAGCCTCGCGAGCCCGTTAATTTTACACGTAATTCGGCTCTGCATCGTCGCTTCAATCCCGACGCCTCAATGAAAAAACTTTTCCTATTAAGGATGTGTGCGCATGTAAACGAGAGGAATCGAGTCATTGGGCGAATAGCTGCCAAGGTAAAGTTCATTAAACAGCTTAAGAGCGAACAGAGTTTTGAAAACTCTGGAATGCTCAGGCAGGTTTATTCGTGTTGTCTGCCTAGCTCGGGGATACTTATGCTATTTCGTAGAGTAGATATAACCACTCTAATGTAAAAGTTAATATTAAATTAATAGTATTATACTTATAACGACTATTTGTCTACTAGCTTTACCGGCTAAAAAAGCCGCTTTATTACTGAGATCAGTGTTTATTTTATAGCGTTTTTCTTACTATCTAACTTATTGCGACTCCGTGTTTATAAATAAGAATTTATATTTGAATTTAATCTTTTTTCCATAGCTTCTTGTTTTCTAAATAGACAATAATATTTGGCTTCTTGTACTATTTTTTAACATCTGACGCGATACGCTTGTGATAATAATCATATCAGATTTTTTTGAATTCTTTTTCATTCAATGGTAATTTAAATGCTATACTCACGTTACAAGTAAAATTATAAGCTATTACAAATTGAAAAAAGGCAATATAATAATTACGTTACTGTTACTTAGCCAAGGTGAGATATTTTGTATTATACATATTTAAAATTTATCAAGTTACATTTTTGGTCTATTGAAAAACGACGATAAGTTACTTTTTATTGTACAATATTAACTGATGTTTATCCATTTGATTTTCTTAGTTGTTTTATTTCGTAAAAAAATCGCATTTAAAAAATTTCAATCTCAATTTTGTATGTAGTGTAGCATTTTGAATTCTTAACGATGACCGACCTGTTAAAGTTAAGAAAGTCAAAACTCGAATGGGATTTTTTTCGATGATTTAGAATTTTTTTTTAGTATTGGTATCATACATGATTGACAAAGCCTTTTGCAACTAATTGCAAGCTTAAAGATAACTTTACAAGGCAATGTTAACTTAAGGCTTAACAATACGACTAAAGCTAACGATTGGGTTATTTATTTGCCGCATTAGGATGACAACCAAATTACAGGTAAAGGCAATGTATATTATTCGTCTTCGCGGGATCTTATCAAAGTACCTGAGAGTACACGCCCGATCGCCGCCGCCAGTAATCAGTTGTCGCGACATGCGCCAAGTGGGTTTGTATTTTATCATCACCAATATAATAATCGTACATTAGCTGGTTTTGTATGCTGGAATCATTTTTAAGAATTTACTCTTCAGCTCTTTTCGCTCGCTCTAGCGCATACCCCCCTCCCTTCCCCCAAGGCCCGGCCGCCCTTAAGCGGGCAAGCAAACCAACTCAGGTTCAGGTCGACATATTCGTGACTATTGTGGAAAAACTATTGAATTCACATTTCCTATCAAATTTATGAAACTTTTACAATGGGGTAATGTTAAACAAAAATTATCGATAAAATTATTACTTGTTAAAACAATACGCTGATTTCAATCGTTTCTCACAGAATACATTTGAAAAAAAGATTTTCAACCGACTCTTCTATTTTTATTATCATTATATTTAATAATATTATTATTATTATCATTATGTATAGATTTTTTATCTTTTAAAGGATTGAAAATTACATTTACATATTGGTGATGTACCTCTTATATAATTTAAAATTTTTTGAAAATGTAAACTTGTATATATTATATATATATATATATATATATATATATTTATATACACATGTATAAAAATTATTACTTAACTATTATTAAAAAATTGTACTTTATTTAATACAATATAGAATATTTGTGAACTTATAGTACAAAGGTTGTACTGTAATTGCATATGCACATGTACGCACAAGCACATATCGTATATGCAAGTCTATATTTATGGTAAAAATTAGTTTTCTTGCTTATTAGTTTTCAAACTTTTTGATCACAATGAAATTTTAAAAAATGGTCACTATCATGCATCTTGTATAAGTGCAATTTGTTAAATAAAGTATTATTATGAACTATGAAAATATGTAAATTCGTGTAGATCAGGATTATCGTAAAAATCATGATACTGTAGCTGGCGATTTTCTTCCTTTCTTTCCCTCCTTTCAGCTCCCGTTATCATTTTTTTATACATTTTTTTTTGTATTGTTTACAACCCATACAAATGTAAAACTTTGATTTCAATTTCTCGATTGCCTCTCTTTTACAAATACCTCGGTCACTTCGACATTTTTGTACGTAGTATTTTCTTCTCATTTTTCAGTAAAGACTTCACTTCATAAATATTAAATTAAGCTCTTTTTTAGCCTTTCTCTAATTTTTTCATATGCATCTATCAATTCCTATTATTGAGTTTAAAGCTCGTCAACTGTTCTTTTTAAGTAATCGACAGAAACACGAAGCAAATCGATTTATAAGTCTTTTACAATTAATATTATAACTAAATTGTAAATACTATAAATTTTATATTATTGCATTACAAAATAAAAATACTTACTGTTGAGAATAATTTATTATTTATTGTTTATCGTTTATTTGTTTGATCAAAACCAATATAAAATAAAAAATGTTTAGAAATCCATTAAAGTAAATTACGTACATTTATCGTTGATACTTAATAAATAAAAATAAAATTAACAGTAAAGTTTTTTTAGTTCATGTATTAATAAAGTTGATTGAATACATGGATAATTAAGTATGCTTCATGATTCAATGATCAATATTATGAAAATGAAATGAAAAAAATAAATAAGCGATGAGAATTAATATTATTTAATACACGTATGGAGAATATCTTTGTTCAGAGTAAAATTCATTAAAATAATGTTTAATAAAAAAAAAGGGGTTTTGAATGTACAGATTTGATCATGACTTATAAGTTTGATAATACATTTATGTTGCTGAGGACAATATTGAAACCTCTCGAATCGATGACTATAAATACGAAAAGACAATAAAAATATTAAATGATATATTATTATTTGCTTTCATTTGGTATGCTGTTTTTTATTGCGTAAGCTATTGCTAATTTAATTCGAATAATAGTAAATTATACAATGATAGCTAATAAAAAAGAAAAAGATGTTGATCCAATCTCCTCTAAACTATGTAACTATATAAAGTAATTTAAAGGACCGATGCCGCGAACGAATTTTATTTTATACCGCAGGACCATGAAATTTCGAGGACGGTACAAGTGAGGCAGACAACGACCTTATAAAATAATGAAAGAAAAATATTAAAGGCTTACATAAGAGCGAACAATGATAAACTTGTCTTGACTGGATGTATATCTTATTGTGCGCAGGCTTATTTAGTACGTGGTGCAACTCGCTTGTTTCTGATTACAGAGGGACCAGATCGAGTATCGCGATAAGTCATGAATATCTGTATTAATTTTTGTTTATTTGATATACTTATAAAATAATGTTAAATCGAAATGTATACAGTTATGAGATGAAAAATTGTCGGTAAGAAGTTAAAAGACATTTGATAATTACTTTTGTACGCTGCTGTGTTTTGATATTCTAGCGACAGTCTTATATTTTTTACTTGAGGCGTGTAATAAAGCGTTGAAGTAGATGCACCAAGTATTCGATTTTAGAAATTCTGATTTTTATTACATTGAAATATAATCCATTAATTGAATGTTCGCAGACGAGAAAAGATATTCTGCTACCGGTACGATGATGCTACAAACTAAATTCATTTGTTTGCATTATTCTTTGGTCATTGTACATTATTGCCGATGATTCATTAAAAAAAGTTTCTAGGAAGCTGTTAAAAGCCATCGCAATCGAGTATTTGCAATAGCTGTTTAAATTTTTCGTACATAAAAATAGACATATAAAGAGTAATATTGTGATTTATTTGCGAGAAGGATTTGAAAATTGCGCTATTCGATTAAGGCTCTAATTTATAGGCATCTTTGTAAGTATTTAATTTTGATATTTACAGTTATGCTTTTGTTACTTGGCAATATTCTTATGATAAATTATCATAACGAGTAATGTGAAGTAACTTAAACTGATTTTTAACACGTAGCGATAAATATATATATATATATAATTGAGTTTATAGGCAACGAGTTTTCTAAATTTTTTTATTCAAAGTATTTCAGTTTTCTGATTGTGATAATCTTGCCAAGCCTCTACGTCAAAAAAGTCATTTGGAATAATCCAAGGTTCGAATCAGTGGCATCAGACACAAAAAGTCATGAAGTTAGTACTTAGGGAGCGTGAATATAAATTGTGAGTTCGTATTGACAAATACAACCAATGAATCTGTAAAAAGTGCTTTACATAAAATTAAAGGTCAATTTTAGGTGATTCGAATAATCAGTAATAAGTCCTAGATCAAGTATAATCAGAAAAAGTCAAAATTATAATGTTTACTAATTATACGCCGAGAGTATTATATTTCAATTAATTATTTTTAAATTAAATAATTCAACAAAAAAAGGCCATTATGATAATAAATTTTACAAAATAAATGTAAAATTGTTTTGCTTATTAAAAAAAATATTTTACTATATTTAAAGAAGATATTCCTATGAGTAGACTTCATTTTTTAATTCGACTTTTTACATAACTCAGAATATTTATTATATATGTTTGTTTGAAATATAAAAAATTTGTAATCGATGAATTATAGATACAATCATATTTAGTGTACTTAATTCTGTATAGTAAAAAAAATTGCCATTACATATCGAAATAATTGTTAAAATGTTGAAATAAGTCAAAAGTACTTATTTTCTTAAATATTATCAAAACATTTAAGTATGTACTTATGATGCATACCAATGGAATTCGTATATTAAGAAGTAGTAGAAAATTAGTAGTTGTAACCGTATCAAGTAAGCATATCAAGCAGCTTAACAGAAATTTATATTAAAGGTATAAAATTTTGGGAAACACTTTTGCTATTATCATAGTAAACATTGTTATTATTAATCATAAATTATCAAATATTTTTTATTTTATTATTTCATTATATTTTATTACTATTGCAATATTTTTTTTAAGTTAAATCTAATTGATAACTTTTTGGTTTTCAAATAAACGACTTCATCAAGGGTCATATTAATTTTCAGAAGTTTTTATCATTACGAAATTAATTATTATAATTTTATTCAGAATAGTTACACTAACGATATCAAAGAGAATGAACGAAGAGTTTTTAACTATTACCTGTAGAAAGTAGTGTTATCTAACGCTGAAAAAATAATGTTATCTATAATCAATAAAACTTAGTTGTAAATGTAAGTTCTCAAACGACATGATTTTTCTTTATTCATAACACATTTTACTGTCAAAATTATAAATTAAAATTTGTAACATACATTTTTTTGTTTTTATTACCGCCAATTAATTATTTTCTAACTTAGCTATGCTACAATGATAATTTAAATTGAAGTATACTTAGGTTTGTACTTTGATTTACGTAATAATTAATTCTGCATATAATCAATTATTTATTATTATTTAAAATAAAAAAAAGATTTTCGAAAATCAAAAAACTCGTACACCTACTTTTAGTATTGTAATTTATATATTAATAATATATTTTGTTATATTTTTAATGGCGACTACTTATTTATTCGTGAATATTTTTTAATTGGTGAACCAGTAACCTCGTAAAGCTGAGAAATAAATATTTAACTTTTGGCTGAAATGATAATATTTAAGTCGATTTACAGACAGACACATCGTTTATAAAATAAACATTTTTTTTATTATGTTTTTTATGATATGTTCTTTGACAAAAATGATGAAAGCAAAATGAAATCATTTTTACCTGATAATGTTTTCATGTGCGTAAAATAGTGACGTAATTTTGAGACAAAAATTCTTCAAGTTGATATCAAATCAAGATTAATTATTATTTAAAAATCATCGTTAAGATAGTTGAATATATTTTCCTTACAATATATACAGTATTTTTAAATGTAAATACATATTAAATATTTACATTACTAATAAGTATGATACAATTCCATATAAGTATTTATCCTTAAATTATTTAATCTTTAATTGAGTTAGATAATTGTAGATTTATATAAGTGTTCGTTAAAGAATACAAAACTATTCTTGAATTATGGTTAAAAAGTATATTTTTCATTAGCTACGATTGAAAATATTAAATTTGGATTAATGAAAATATTTACATATTAACTTTATAAGTTAATATATTGAGTTAATTTATAAATTTTACAATCCTACGATATCGTTAAATATATTATAATTTATTAATATTTGAGAAAGCAATTAAATGGATTTTTCATTGCAAATTTTTTTTAAAAAACCGCAAATATCCAAAAACTTGTCGTTTAATTTTTTTTTCTTTTACAAGTACGTTAGTAAATAACAATTTAGATGCATTATTAAACTTAATACCGTAGGAAATTTATATGTAGAAGTTTTTTCTGAAAATTAAAAAAAAATTTTTTAATATTAATTTGAGTTTTTATCTTACGGTAATGTTTTGTACATATTAAAATGATATAATTAAGGATGGAAATATTGTAAATGATGAAATCATCTAAACAGTTTTCAAGATACAATATAATATTTTATTACAACCCTAAATTATTTAACTGTTTGATACAATGCTCATATTTGTATGATAATACAACATACTCAAAGCGCAAAAATATTTTAAAAATTCATTTTTAACATTGGCATAATCGTAGAGAAAACTACATTTAATTACAGTAAAGTTTTTTAATTACAATTTTATATCTCACTATATAATCCCTGGACAATTTTGATTCAATCGCAGAATTGGAAAGAATTTAATTAAAATATTTTTTAAAATATAAATAGCGATGTGCAATATTGCAAAAGAAAGATCCTTATTCAATTAACCTTAAAATTCGTTACATGTATAAAAAATTTTCTCATTTAGATTTCATCTATACACTTTATAAATCGTCGGCATTAGAATTGTTTTACATTAATTTTTTCTTTTTTACACAAATAAAAGTATTGTATTGAAAAAAAAATCATATAAATTATAAATAATTAATTCAGTGGAGCAACTTTTGCACTTGTAAAAGTAAAACTAGAATTTGTAAGTATTGACCAATAATCTTAAGTACCTTTTGTACGTAATGAAAATTAATAATTGTTTTTAGATTAAGAAATTATGGTTGAATACGATAAAGAATATCGATTTTCACTATGATATAAAACCTTTTCTGCATGTCTTAGTCATTCTTTATTTTGGGAGAAGAGTTTTTTCAAACGCCAAGATAAAATACTCATCATCCTCCCCCACACACACGTCTCACTCACACGTAAACAAACACGCACATTATACACAGAGTCAATATTAGCTCATTGAATTGAAGAACTCAAATGTATTGAGAAAAGACTCATTGATATGCAAGATTTATTAGTCTGAATAAAAATTTTTTTTTTGTAAATAATCAACAGTTCAAGGGTGTTCGATTGTTTCTTTTTCTACGTTCTTAATAATCATTATTTCGATTGTAAAATAGCAAACCTGGAATATTCATTCTACACATTTATTCTATTCATAATTTTTTTCAATACTAGAATGTTTTTTTAAAAATATGTAATCAAATGTCTTCAATATATTATTGAAAATAATAGTTGTAACAATATTTCCAATTGTATAAATTTATAAGTATATTTGTAATTAATTTCGAAACTTGTTGTGTTAATTTATGAAGATCAAGTAATTATTCATTATAATTAGAATTTTTTGGGTTACTATTAATTGTTCTTAATTTTGTTCAAATTAATAAATTTCACTACTTTAGAATAATCAATTTTTATAAGCGAAACAATTAAATAAATAACGGCTCTAAAGTTTTTCGAATACCGAATTGTTTAATGGAAAATAAATCTTATATATGTCTATAACAACTTTACACATATGTGTGCTAGACAAAGTCTTGAATATTGTTTGCACGCTCGCACGCAGTCTTATTTCAAAGTACAACGTGTAATAGTAATATTAACAATAACTTTTTGCTTAAAAACATTATCAACGTAACAATTCTTATATTTAAAGCTTTAGAAGATTTGAAGCTTATAGAAATCCTATACGTTATACAAATAAAAAACCAGATCTGTTATTAATTTACAATGAAAAGCATCAAAGCTCGTAGTGCTACAAAGAAGCTTTTTATATTGGTTTTATAGCTGCTCTTTATTTGCATTAAATGTTCTCAATTACAAAGCTTAAACGTTAAAAAAAAACTGTTGAATGTAATAAGAAAATAGTAATATTGGGCACTATGATGCAAAATTAACAAGATCTATTTACAATTTTTTTTCAAAAAGTCAATAATTTATAGAATACTAATCTTTTACATTGTTTGCAACTGCCTACTATTATTCAAACCAATAATGAACTAATACTAAAATTTGTTTAAAATAAAATAAATCAACTTTTAGCGTATTTTAAATTTAAGGATCCTTTGAGAAAATTTTTTTTTTAAATTCAGCAATCTCCGCCTCAATTTCTTTTATAATAATCTGATTTAACGTATTCTTACTTCATTGATATATTTAAAAAAATAAATCATTATGAATACAGAATTGTAGCTCTGACACTATATTTTTACGTATAGTAAAAGTTATAAAAAATTTTATACGGATTACTGTTTTCGTATACTAATAATGCAGTTAAATATAAACATGTATAATTTTTAAATTTATATTCTGTAGAATGTAGATTGACGAAATGTCTAGGCTAATTATTTGTCCGTAAAATTGACATTGTTTTGGAATTATTTTTAATATAGAGAGGTACTTGAATACAATAAATATAATATATAATGGAGTAGTTTGAACTTTGAAGTAGAGCCTAAGCGATTGTGTAAAATTCAAATGGAATAAAGTCAACAGTAGTGTTTCTGTAAATATAGAGTAATAAGAATCGATTATCCCCAACTGTTGTTATTTATGATGATTTTAGTTGCAGGCTCAAGACTGTTCGCAAATCGACAAGATTTGCGAGGTGCTTAGTCTTAACGTATACATCAGACATTAGATGCTGACATGGCACACTTAGCATAGGCTCGTGATGAAAAGTCTAGATGCATTTTCATCTTATAATTGAATCCAACCACTTGATGGCTGGAACCGAATGGCCAGTGAATCTTCGCCTTTAAAGACGACACAGGCCCAAAATTGATGGGGACTTTTTTTATCCGGTGGCGCCTAGCGACACTTTACCTCGTCGCTTTCCAGTGGCGACGAGGGCAGCCGTCGGCCGATCAACTAGTGTCCGAATCCGGTATCGGGTAGTCCAGTCTAATTTTGTACGCTTCAGAATTATATAACAGATAAGAAATAGTAAATTTTAGAAGTCAAAAATTGTACTTTAACATAAACTTCTTGATCGGTAATCTTATTATCGATTATTTGAACAAACTGTTATATAAAGAGAACAGGAATAATACTTCTTTTTTCACTATACAAAAATTTAAGCAAAACGCAGTAATTTAATGTAGTCATTGCAATTGCAAGTCTACCCTTCGCAACTTTCTAAAGTATTTTCAAACTAATTTCATAACACAACTAAAACAAGTATATCTACTTTTAAATCTTCGTCTAACAAGTTCCCGATACTAGTCAGTAAAATAGATGCAACTGAACTCCACGATCTTTGGCATTATATCACTTTTTGAATCTTTCAAATCTACACACTATAAAATTGGGTTTTTTAACATTATCGTCGATACACAGAGAGACAAGACTATATGTTAACGCGCAATTTAAGCAGCTCATAGTATTTGTAGCAGTAGTATTTAATTAAACAAACTTTGAATATTTAGAAGAAATAAAATACAAATAGAATACTTTTCTATACTGCGCTGTGTTTTTGTTTTTATTTAGTTTCGGTTTTTTTTTCAGTAAAAGCATTGGCAAAGATCAAATTTTCTAGTAAAATAATTTTCCACGCATCTCGTAAATAATGAAGTTAACACTTGTGTCAATGATTTATTAACACTCTAAAATTGCCTAATCAAACTTCATCATTGTATAAAACTTTAGGTAAATATTGCATTTTTTTTATATATATTGTACAATACTGAAACTTATAATCCAATTATTTGGAAATGGATATATTTTGTTAATAGTCATCGTATTTAAGTGGAAGATTAATCACTGTCCATAATTTCAATGTCTTTACTTCGTGCCTCCTTAATATTAGACTCATCGACATAATTATTCTTAAGATTCTTCTCCTCTGCTGATTTGACGCACTAAATGATACAATAATTTTTAATTAATAAAATGTCTAATGTAAAATTTAATTTATATATATATATATATATATATATAAATACATATATATACACATATATACACTGCAGACAAAAGAATATTAAATCAAAGTGTTAAGTAGATAAAAATCCATGTTCTTATTTTATAAAGTAACTATTTATAGTGTATAGTTTTTCTAATTTTTTTATTATCATAAAACATTATTCAAACAATTAAATTCTCATTAAGTTAAAGAAATAAATATTCGAACAAAAAACTTTAATTTGCATTCTTAAGACTATTCGCATAACAAAAAAATTTACTTCTTACGTCTTCTAATCTCATTCTTGGTGATACTATTTGCTCTGGAAAATGCCATGGCTTATAATTTGGATTGTTTAGTAATTTCCAACTAGGATACCCCACTGAAGCTTTGTACAGTTTTTTTACCATCTGAAATGAAATATATGACAAAGTAATTTAATAATATATATATATTATAAATATAATTGTTAGGTGAAAAAATTCTTTTAAACAAATTTGCGTTTACTTTTGGAGCAAATATTTGTGTGACTTTGTTCACCAACCATACAGGCAGTTTTCCATGAGGATCAGTATGAGATACATAGCCAAGTTCTGAACCCTCACCGTTACGCGATGGTCTTACCACGTATCCTACAAATGAAAATTAGCACTATATACAATGCTTTACAAATTAGTTAAAACAAAATTTTAATTTCCAATTACCGGTAAGATATGACGTAGCTCTTACATAATTTTTTTTTGGAGGATAATCTTTATGATATACAGAATGGTTTATAATTAATTGTTCTAAGCCAGTATCGAGCCATGATCTTTGTAGTACAAAATCTCTATTTTTTAAGGGAGAAGGACAGGCCACTACGATGTAAATATTACATGGTTATCGATCAGCAATCAATATATTCGTGGTATACTTACTCGAATAATAACCAATATCATTATTGGGATTAAAAAAACCTATATCTTTTGAATCAATCATGTGAGTATCCCACAGTTTTCTATACTCAGGATCGTGCAAAACATCGTATAGTGTTTCAGGCAGTACATCAGGAAATCTTGTCCTAATCTGTAACAATAAATGCGTACACTTAGAAATAGCGTGAGAAAGAAACAATTTCTAGAATTTATAAAAAACAAACTATTTTTAACACAAGAAATATAGTTTGTCATTGCTTAAACACAAATATTGCTAATTGATAAGAATTAACCTTGATCATTTTGAAACTGACTCCAGGGACGGTCTTAGTCCAAACTGACAGGTCTGGTTTGTTATAATCCAATTTCCAGTCATTATTATCATCGTATAGTTTCTTAAGCTTCTCAAAATCTTTGTCTTCTGCAATTTTTACCAGGCCTATATCCATTATAAGATTTTCTAGAAAAAAGTCCAGTCTATTATGAATTATTAATTATTTAATTGCAGTTTATCAAATGAATTAAACAATACAATAAAACGAGATTTAGATTTTATAAAGATTCATGGTAAGGGAAAATCTTTGAAAATTCACAGAATGCAAACAACGTGAGCCAAGTAAATAGGCGCGCAGATTTACACGATAATAAGTGGATAAAACGATGTAGAAAATTATTGCCGAATCGCTTAAATCAAAATACTAGGACCAAACGATATTTTTTATAAGGGGTAAAAGATGAAACGTTGTGTTAAAGAATCGTAAGATATAGGTAAGTTTTAAGAATGGAAAACATTTTTACGCAAGGGCGAGCGAGCATTGAATATTATAAAGATGTAAAATAATCAGCAGCAGAGCTTATAAAATTATCGAATGAAATAACAAAGGATGCATTCGCTTGTGGCCGTTCGTGCGATCAGTGAAACGTGACAAGTTCCGATCAGCCTATTGCTACCAGGATTCGCAAGCTTGAAAAAATACATTCAAAAGCAGCTCGTGACGTAGGAAGAGGAAGAACAGGTGTGCGCCAGCGGGAGGAAGAAAGGCGGATAAGAGAGAGAGAGAGAGAGATCAAGTTCTCGTGCCATCCTCCGGAACAGAGTTTTCTCATCGGCAACCTAGGAGTAAGGGAGGAAAGCGAGATAAAAGACGAATGTGAAAATAAGCACTCACGTAGTTGGCGGGTCATGAAAGAATTCACGTCGCCGTCGACGTGGTCGCTAGCCCTCCACAAATCTCCGATCAGATAAGCGGGCGTCGAATCATTATCGAACGGTAGTCACGCGGGGGCTACGATAAGAAGGCGGCCGAGGTCCCGAAGGCACCTGAAATGCCCGCGCGAGCTCCAGCGGCTCCGGCAAAGTCCATTCCGGGGCAGACTCGGGGCGAGCCGCGGGGATCCGAGCGGCCAGCGACCGCCTGGGATTATCACTGCGCGGCCCGCGAACTCCTGGGCCGCGGTGCTCCCGTCCCGAGCCGAGAGCGACCAGCCGCGCGCCTTCACGGCCAACGACGACGACGAGGGCAGTAGTAGTAGGAGGAGTAGCGCAGTTTTCCCTTCATCTTCGCGCGCGCGTGTGTGTGTGCGCGCGGACCCTCCGAGCTTTATCGATTGCCTCGGCGCTTCCGATTCCACGCGCCGACTTGGCTCTACCCTCGGGCGGCTCGGCTCCTCCTCCGGTGGGGATCTCCCCGCTGGTCCTGGCCAGCTCGATTAGCCGCGAGCCTGACCGGCCGACGATGCCGACATCCTCCCTCGGCGGCCCTGCAGCAGCAGCCGACGGCGCCAATTGCAGACGACGTCGAGCCCCCCTCGGCCGACCTTCTTTCCCCGCTCTTCGCGACTCCTATTGGCGAAGGCTGGCAGGTCGCCTAAGCCGTCGGTCGCCCCGACCTGCCGATTCTTTCCCCTCTAATAATCGCGACGATATCTGCTGGCCCATCGATCCGGCCCACCTCCAAAGGGCTCGCTCTCTCTCTCTCTCTCTCTCTCTCTCTCTTTGAGAGCATTCTGCCTCGCGATTCCTATTCAATCTATCGATTCTGTGCCCGTTGCACCTGCTGCATCGCAGCCTCGTCTCCCGCCCCCCCCCTTACTATTCGCCATTCCCCATTGACGCGAGGTGAGCGCGCGCACTTTTTAATTCAATCTCTTTATATTCCCAGTTCTTCCTACTGGTATACAATGTATACGCGCGTGCATCGGCGCTCTCCCGAAACTCCATGCACTCGATTTTATTCGACCTTCCTGCATTGATACGTTACTTTTACCCTAGGAGAACAGTCCTTAAACGATAATCTCGCCATTATTTTACATTGACATTAGAAATTCAGCGATGTAACGCACGGACAACCTGCTTTCTACTGATAAATCCTGGATTCTATTGGTTTCAGAGATTACTTAGATTAGATATTCGTGTACAATTTAAATGCAGAGTAATTAAATACAAATAATAATAATAATAATAATAATAATGTGAAAATGCAGAAATTTATATTTTTATTAAAGATTATTATTATTACTCTTTTGATAACAGACTTTAAACGCTTATTTCACACTTAAATTGCTTATTGTCACTTTTGGTTCGTACCTTTTTTAAAAGAGGCGATAATTTGCGTTAACCTATTAATGTCAAGGGCTTCGGTTTGGCAAAAAGGCCGATTTTGTAAATCGAATCATAGGGGGGGGGGGAAATACTGTACAAGAAAATTAGAAGAAGCTTTTATTTTTGCGAATATTTTGCCAATTGCAATTAAACTACGCATGCGTGTTATTAGCTCCTTTATATTTTTACCTTTAAAAATACGCATGCGTACTATGCGATTACGGCTATTTCAATGAAAATTGATGCAATTTTCTTTTTTTATGTTAATGCTGAAAATAATTATCGATATAATCAAGATTTATTAGAAATAACGTTGATGAATTTTTTCAATGTTCAGTCCTTGAAATGATTCGTGATAAAAAGACATTAATCGCTTCTTGCGTAAGAGACTTTACAAAAATTATATAAATTATTCAATTGGACAATTAAAAATTAGCAGTATTACCGGAGCTACTGTTTTAAACGCATAGGTTTCTTTTTTACATTTGTTTCTTTCTATAGAAATACACGAATGCATTGATTGGGAATGTCTCGATACTGGGATATAACTTTATGTAAAGTTTAATTGAGAAGATAACTAACTTATTTCCTTTTTGAAGTCTTGACAAATAACAATCATTCAATTTTAATCATTTTCATCAATAGCTTTAAACATGTGAATGCTTCTCGAATTTGTTGAAATATCTCTAATTCGTGAAATTAGTTATGTTTAAATGCAGATGAACTTTTTGGTGTACGATATATTTTATGTAAGTTATCGTTTGCGTGATAAATTAAAAATGAAAAGATAAGGAGTTAGGTTTCGTATGGTATTTTACGTTTTTTATCGATTGGTATTCACAAAATGTTTGATGTGACGCTACAATGCGATAAGCCCATACGTAAAAATATAAACAAATATTCGAGAATTAGCGATTTGGCCTTTATTTTGTACTTTTTAAATACTTTTGCTTAAAATTTTTAAATTCACCCGGGCATTACTTTTATTATTGTAAATTAATAATCCATTCTACATGTACATACTCATAAAATGAATATAAATGGTGCCTTGTTTTATGACAGATGTAGATATTGATTTTGTTTGTCTAATCATATTACAGAGCATTGGATTGTTTAAAAAAAATAGTGTCTGCTTATTACACACTGGTCTTCAACTATAGTTTTCAGTAAGATTTTTTTGAAAATTGTGAATCATGGCACCCAATTGTGTCAATACTGGAAATTCAATTCTCGATGACCAAATCAATGAATGGTTGAGCTGGAACAATGTAAGCTAATTTTATAAACAAATAAAAATGTTTAAATACTGTTTTTTCAATTGTCAACCTTGGATTTTATTTAAAATGAAATACAAATTTAAAAAAAAATTGTATTAAATGATGAAATTACTATTCAACGTTGAAATTTTAATGCAATTTAAAACAATATTATAATATATTTGTAATTTTAGCTTTATATTTGTAATTGATAGCTTTTCAAATTTTGACATATATCTTGACATAAGTATTTCTTTAATCAATGTAAGTCATGGCACATTGGTTAATACTTATGTTGTAGATTTACAAGTAAGACAATTATTCATTAAGAAAATTTTACAATATAGGACACAGCAGCGGAAGCAGAAATTAAAAATCTAATTGACGAAGGCAATGTAAAAATGCTTTCGCATTTATTTCTTAAAAGATTAGAGTTTGGAACTGCTGGGCTTAGGGGAAAAATGGGACCAGGCTATAATCAAATGAACGATTTAGTTATTATTCAAACTGGTCAAGGATTAGCTAAGTATTTATTAAAAGTAATTCCAGATGTGAAAGAAAAAGGTGTCGTTTTAGGATACGATGGTCGATATAACAGTAAGAGGTAATTTCTACATAATGATATATTTTTTAAACATTTTTTACGTAAATATTGTAATATGTATTACATTTTTTAACACAGATTTGCTGAATTGACCGCAGCTATTTTTTTAAATAAGAAAATAAAAGTATATATGTACTCCATGGTGTGTCCTACACCATTCATTCCGTACGGTGTTCTTAAATTCAAATGCGCTGCCGGTGTTATGGTTACTGCATCTCACAACCCCAAAGAAGATAATGGCTATAAAGTTTATTGGGAAAATGGATCGCAAATCATTCCACCTCATGATAAAGAAATTCAAAAGAGTATTTTAGAAAGCTTAGAACCCCTACAATCTTCATGGAATACATCGAATATTTATAAGAACTCCATATTCAGGGATCCTTTAGCAGAAGTTATGAAAACATATTTTAGTGACATTAAAAAAAATGTTTTGTATCCTGAAGTCAATGAGAAAACCAAACTAAAGTTTGTATACACTCCTGTACACGGTGTTGGATACAATTATATGACTGAAGCATTTAAAGTTGCTAATTTCAACGTAAGTCTTAATCATGCACACATAAATTGACAATGGATATATATATATATATTGATTTATTAATACTTCTAATTTATTTTAGCCCTTTATTATAGTTGATGAGCAAAAGAATCCAGATCCTGAATTTTCAACGGTAAAATTTCCGAATCCTGAAGAACCATGTGCTTTAGAATTAAGTATCCAAACAGCGAATAAAAATAATTGTACAGTAATTTTAGCCAATGATCCTGATGCAGATCGAGTTGCATGTGCAACAAAAAATAAGAAGTAAGCTCAAGCTTGTTTTCTACAATGTTGAATAACTATAATCATAAATAACAAATGAGTTGATTTTTTTTAGTAACGATTGGCATATATTTTCTGGAAACGAGTTAGGTGCTTTATTAGGTTGGTGGATGTTACATACATTCAGAGTTAGGCAACCTGAGTTTAACATTGCAGATGCTTACATGATGGCATCAACTGTATCTAGTAAAATTCTGGCATCGATTGCAATGAAAGAAGGTTTCAAATTTGATGTAAGTATCTATTTTTAAATTATATTTATTCAAGCAATTTTATAATACATGTTATGTTATATTTTTAGGAAACTTTAACGGGTTTCAAATGGATGGGTAATAGGGCTTCCGAATTAATAAAATCTGGAAAGATAGTTTTATTTGCTTTCGAAGAAGCTATAGGATTCATGTGTGGATCAAATGTATTGGACAAAGATGGAGTGAGCGCTGGTATACGCATCGCTGAAATGGCAGCTTATCTTGAAACAATGGATCTTACACTTATCGATAAATTAAATGAGATTTATAGCGAGTGAGATTTTTTTCAATATAATTTTTTAAATTATACAAATAAGATTATTTGAACTAGAGATTATTCTTTAGCTATGGCCATCATATAACCGATAACTCCTACTGGATTTGTCACGAACAAGAAACAATAAAAAACATTTTCAATCGTCTGAGGAATTTCCATGAAAAAGAGACTGTAAGTATAAAAAATATATTTGTTAATAATTTATCATTGCATTGTAATTATTTATTTACTGTATTATAATTATGTGCTCTTTGTATTATGACTTTATACAAAGATCAATTTTCTATTATTTTATTAAATCTAATTAGCTTTAAAATTCGTATAGCTTAAGATGAAAATATCTGAATCTTACAAAAGTAGGAAATCAAAGATGCGCATTTCCTACAATATAAGTAACAAGCAATATATTAAAAAAATTTATTTAAATTTGTTTTTTTACCATACCATTATTAAATTAAATTAAATTAATTGCAACTGTGATATTCAATAAAAATCTCAATTGAATATATTGCCTCACAGTTACAGATATTTGTTCCTTTGGTTAAAAATGTTTTTAATGCAGTTATGACGTTGATGTAATTAAAGATCTTTCGTATATTATTAGATTATGCAATGAAGTTGTATATAAGCGCGTAATGAAACGACTGAAAAAATGTAACGTGAGTAATATCGATTTAGTAAGCTGAACTAGCAAAGAAAGAGAGAAAATTCATTATTCAGAAAAAGTAAGCCACAATTTTACAAAAAACAATCTCCATCACTAATGAATTAAATAACACAACAGTTTGCAATGCAAGAGTGTTTATTGTAAATTGTACAACATCGTAGTATATGGAAAATTGAAGAAGCCTTTCCTTGTGGGGCATTAAAAATCTATTTGAAAGTCAGATGCCGTAGGTTTACGCTGCGTTATTCAAATGAATTGGCGAACAAATGTTCTCTATACCGTTAAGAGAGATCTCGCAGAAATCGTTTCATATATAAAATTCAGGAATGAATGGTGCTCTTTCGAGTATTGCAGGATATTTGCCCGAGTAAATGAATACTTACCATCGCGTGTCGGTTGCTTTTAATTACTCGAGGTATTTATTAATAATTAAACGATTTAAGGGGGTAAAATGTTGCAAAACATTAGCACTTTAGCGCTTATCGCGTAACGACGTCAACGCCTAAGGCTGTCGGCTGTTATTCTCGATTGAAATTTCCCAATCGGCCATTTCCTTAGTAAAGTAGCGTCGACGTGGTCGAGGCTGCGTCAAGGTGCGCATTAGGAGCGCGAGAGCGGCAAGAAGGAGGCAGCGGCTCGGGTGTGAGACGGCGCCTTGTCGGTTTCGCGGGGCTACGAATTGGAGCCGTGAGAGAGCCTTGGAGGTGTCGGCCGCTACGGATGGGAGAAGGGGCGCCGCCGGACCTCGGCAGGGGCTAGGGGGGAGGAGGAAGGCCGCAGCGGCGCAGCAGTTGGCAATCGCGGAGGCGAGCCCAGGTGCCGCTGGGCCAGGGCCCGCGGATCCTTCGAGTCAGTCGGCCCTTAGGAGCCAAGGCCGAGGAGCGCCGCCGCTCTCGACTTCGGAGGCGCGCTCGGGTGCAACGAGCGGAGGATGCTCGTGGAGAGGAGGGGCCCGTGGCAGGATGGCGCGCGGCCGGGGATTGTCCCCGACGTCGCCGCAGGCCAGTTGGCCTCCCGACTCGGCGGCTCCGGTCGTTATCGCGGAAAAGCGATTGCTCGCAATCGGGTCGTGTCGCGCTATCGCCGAGAAATCCTCTAAAGAGCTCGAAAAGCTCGGTAGGCCGCAGGGGAGGCACGGCACGGGTGGGAAAGTTCGCCGCCCGATTTCTCCTCTCCGGTCGCACGTATTTAAACGTGCGCCTTTGTTTTCCGTGGGTACGCGTATTCGTGCTCGATTTGAATCGCCGACGGTAGGCTTCCGTTGGATGTCAATAGCTGCGCGCCTCGGTGGATCGCTCGAGTGGACGCACAGTCGCGTTGGGCTCCGGCACGCGACCGCAAAGGACATGTCGAAACCCAAGGGATTTTGGATAGAGAAGCTCCAGAGCGTATTTCTGACCTCGCTCACCCTCGTGCCCTCCCTCCTCCTGGCCGTACTCGCCCTGCCCGTCGTGCAATCCCTCTATCATCTGGGGCCCTTTTTTAACCAGAGCGAGATTAGCGCCAACTGAACGTGAGTTTTGTTTTCGTCTTTTCCTTACGCTTTTACGTACTCGCGATACGCGCCTTGAATTGGCTTATCATAGCCATGACTGTTCATTGACTCACTTGTAAAAGTACTTATTTACCGCGCCCATCCGCGGCATTTATTTCCGGCCTTTAATGATACACACAACAAACTAACCGAGCCTTTCTATGACAAATGGTTCTCCTTTGCGATTAGAATCCAATCTCTCTCGAATAAAGGTGTCTTTTTCACGAAGGAGCACACGGTTCAGCGAGCTTTTTCCTCCCAACCAGTGATTACCTGCAACGCAAATACGCAAAATAATATTTTATACTCTGCTCGTTTGAAAGGCGCTGAATTTTCGTCGTTGCATTTAACATTTTTAAGAATCGACTTTCGTGCGTTTATTTTTCATGATCTTGTATTTAATCCTTCCTTGCGTGTAATTGAGAATCATTAAAAACATTGGATGACAAACAATGAAGCCTTTGTTTAGATTTTTTTTTTTTTAAATATATATATTCAAGTTATTTTGAATTTTACAATTATTACACTTCAAAAAATCTTACCAATTGTACGCATTATCTATTCCTCGTTTATTTATAGAGCTTATTCCATAGATTCGGCTAATTAATCGATTCTGTTTTTACAATAATATTCTATTAGTATGAATAATCGGAGTCAATGAGTAAACATTAACCTACATACACACACGCGCGCGCGCGCGCGCGCACACGCACACATATATACACGCACCAATATTGAGATATTATCTTACTATTGTTCTTTGTACAATCACAATTATAATATAAGCTCTGCTCTTTTATGCGATTGTCTCCACTTTGTTGTTTCTTTTTTTATTGGCGCTCTCTTCTTTTGACGCAGTGTGGCAATCGCGAAAGCGCATAACAAGATAGAAAGTAACAATTATTTATATGTTTTGTTGCCTATCTAAGTTCTTACTTTAATTTTTTTTTTAATATCTTGCAAAGTACATTGTACGATTATTGTGTATACTTTGTACGCGGAGTTATTTAAAGTGTACTTTATGTTGACTGTAACGCATTTATCAGTAATTCGCCTAAGATGTTTATACAGTTTAGAGCATTGGGCACCAAATTGCATAATTATTTGCATTGATCCGTGAAAAGCACAATGAAGCTACGAGTGTAGATCGTGTGTCGTTGAAATTTTTGTAATGTAATCTAATACAAGTATTGTTTCGTTGTAAAGATTTACCATTTTCGGAGAAAATATATTCATTGATCATTATTTGACGTTATCTTTGCGAAACAAATCTATAAATTAAAAATTGTAAGTGTTTTTTGTGGATAATTGCAATGTGTGTGTAATTATAAGGCAGTTTTTCTAAAGACTCTAGCGTAACGAGGTATTAATTTATTTTTAATTTCCTTGATTAAAATAATATTTTTAATTACTCTTTAAAGATAACTCGACTTATATCAATTGGTTCACATTTTGCGTAGTTAAATCCTTATGTTTGATAATGTGAATTTGTGAAGCATTATACATTAATTCTGTATTTTCTTTTATAATAATATGGTCTTCATATTTTACAAAAGATCTAGACTTATTTCCACTAGTAAAAAATGGCTGCTTTTAAAAATGTAAAAGTACGTCCAGCATTTTGAAATTAAAAAAAAAAGGTGATTGATGTAAAATAAAGAAAGAATAAATAAGGATATTATTATATATTATTAGATATAACTATGTTTTAGAAAACAGAATTATCTTTTACTACCGTATTATAACGCGATAAACACTTAAAATAGTATGCTTGTAATTTCTGTTCAGTTCTGCTTTTATGCAAATTTCAATGATTTATTTCAAAAGTTCAAAAAATTTTTTTTGCAATAATTATTAATATAATTGCAACAAAAGTAATACAAACTCTAAAGTTTAATAGTTTGTGGATACAGACGATGTTTTGATATTTAATGTAGCTATCGACTAGCTTGGGTTTTTGCGGCCTTTTTGTGTCCGAAAATTCTTATGAATAATGCTGAATAATTATAGATCGGATTAATGAAAAGACTTCATAATTAAAGAATTCAATGAGAAAGCCCGTGAACAACGTCCGCGTGCAAATGAGCTTTAGTATGTATGAGAAATTTTATCGAATAATTTTTAATCGACCGTTTTACTCGCATTTAAAGCATTTAGTCGTAAACGCTTAAGAATACATTTTAAGACATGATTTTGTTCTTTTTTCTTTTTCTTTTTTTTTTAAGTTTGAAATAAATAAAGTATACGTGCACATTGACGAAGAAGTGTAACATTCATTTTAGTATCCCACCTGTATTCTCGATGGCAAATATCCCATCAGAAGTGTAAGAGACTTGACCACAGGATACGATAATACTCAGCCCGGAAATCAAGCAGTTTTACCCGTTTCCAGTTCAAGTCAGATGATTACGTTTACTTTTAAAAATGGCTTAGTTACCACTCTAAGAACTAGCGGTACTGAACCAAAAATTAAATATTATAATGAACTTTGTGCTTCTCCAGACCAAAAGTACGTACTTTTTTCATCATAAATTGTAAGCAATTTTCACGTAAATAATTCCGTATTTTAATTAAGATATACTTTTTTGCAGGGATGTGACGAAGCTTCGCAATGTCTTAAGTGAAATGGTATCCGCTATTGTTAATGAATTTTTACAACCAGAAGTAAACAACTTAATACCTCGCAGCTAGTACACAATATAATACATAAACTTAATAATACTATTTAGAAAATACATATTTATTATGATCATGAAAATTACGACAATGACGAACTAACTATTTTTTTAAGTACAAGAAATTTTAGTGCTTCTTTTTAAATTTTTTACTCATAATGAGATTGAATGCAATAATATTTATTATGGATGCTTACGTTAAATCATATAAAAAGCTTAAAAGTCATAATTATTGTAAATCAGATTTGCTTTAAGTTTTTAGTTGGATTTTTTGTTATCTATTATTATAATATGGTGATTTTATAGTTCAGTATGAATCAATAAATATTTTGTGTTGACAATTTTTACTGCTTATAAATTATATTGTTCTTATATTTTAAATTGTATAGAAAATATATTACTGTATTTTAAAAACTTTATTACTTAATAATATGCTTTCTATGCTTCTAATTACCTAAGTAAAAAAATTAATTTATTTCAATTGAAATTAATTTTACACAGGAGTGTAAAATATTGGCGATAAAGTTATTTTTTTTTTGTACAATTGCCTTTGTCAGTCTGTGCTTGGAACGTTATACACTGAAATAATTGTACTCGTTAATTGATTGAGTTAAAACAATTACTATGCAGAATTTTTTTAATAATATTCACCTGTTCATCGAGGAAATCCATCAAATTATTCAATTTACATTTGAATCCATTTTGTTTTAACGTTAAATGCAAGGACTCCAGTGGCAAGGGTTTGTACATCAAAATTTTGGTATACAATTCCTTATCAGCTTGAATCAGTCTCAAAAAAGCATCTTTAATGTTTACAGTATTATCTAATGTATCCTTAATATTATGTGTATTGCTGTAGTCCTTTTCTTCTGGTATTATTGAACTACACACGTTGCAAAAAATTGTAGAAATAATTACTTATAATGTTATAAATAATATATAGCATAAAATTAAAATGTATTAAAAATACCAATATTCTAAATCTTGTGTTGCTTTTGATTCGTCACAATCTTTTAAGGTATTGCTTTTAAATTTTTTCCTTACGCTCTGACTTTTACCAAGTGGTTCCTCATCTTCGCTGGATGAATTACTCATTGAAATTCGTTTCTGTGCGAGAGCAACTACCGGATGCGTTTCATTGTAAATATGATTTAATAAAAGTTTTGCTCTTTTTCGTGGTTGTCGCTTTAAGCCAAATTTGCTTAATTCTTTCTGGAAAATAAACAAAAAAAAAATTGCATTAATTTGATGAGCAATGATATTAATTTCATAGATTAATATTCACTTGACATACTTCTAAATCAGGCGTTGACAATAAACTATAATCTACAGGTGGTGTTATGTCCTCTGAATGATATTTTTTAAGTAATTTTTTATTCTGTTTTGGAGTGACAAATGAAGAAGATTGGGAGGCACACCTTTCAAATAATTGTTTAATTTCCGTACAGTTAGTATCCGATGTCGATTTGGTTTTGAGTTTTTTAATATTTTTTGAATGTTCTTTAAAAGCATCAAAAAAATTCTCATCATTGGAATTAGAATTAGAATTAGAATTAGAATTAGAATTAGAAAGTGGATCACGAATTGTTTTTGAATTTTTATTTAAAATCGGTGAATGTATTAAATTCGACACGTGTAAAGACTTTGGCGTTGAAAGTTTGTCCGGGGAAATTGACTTTTGTAAAAGATTATCATCAAAATTCAGTTTCTTTTTTGAACTATTCGCATTTGTAAATAAATCGTTTAATTCCGTTTGAATTTGAGTCATTTTTTTTGTTAGACTTTCAATATTCCATTCATTAAATTTGTGATCTTTTTTGCTAAATCCCTTTAAATTATCATTGTCCAATATACAAATATCTGGACTGGAAGCAATTGATATTGGACTCGGGCTACTTTGTTTTGTAATAGGAATAGTTCTATCTGTGCCCTGATTTAATTCTTGATAAGAAATTTCTTGCTGACTTGTAATTAAATTTGTGCGCTCTAAATCTGGACTTGATTGTAAAATTTTCATAATTTCAGCATCAACATCGTCGTTTCTTTTTTCTGAAATTTTTAAGAGGCTTTCGCGTGTATTTTTATTGTTTTGTTCTGGTGTATGTTTCAAATCTGCACTTACGTCACATGATATTTTATCATAACTATTTTTACTAGAATTTAAACTTGTATTAACTGAATTATCTCTGTCATCTCTTGAAGTAATTTTAGTATTGGAACTAAAAACTGGAGATTGATTTAGTTGTTTAGGAGACAGATAATGCGATGAGTTGCAATCATTATAAAATTCTGGTAATGCAATGTCCGTTTGTAATTTTTGTTTACTGGTATTATTTTTTTTCTTCAAATTTGTAATCAAATCGGTTTTGATCTTTTTTCTAATAATAGGAGCATCTTGACTATGATTTTTCTCTTCATCAGAATCCGAAATTAAAGTTATATCATCTATAATAGTGCATCGCTTTTCATTACATTTTTTTTTTGCCAATACTACTCCTGAAGTATTAAAATCTAATTGATTGCGATATTTCTCTATGCTATTATTATGCCCGTTTAGTCTTTCATATTTTGAATACATCGATAAATTATTTTCATTACTTACATCTTCAAGTTCGTCATTACTGATCGACATATTTATAGATTTTTCATTTTTGTTTTGACATTTAAATTCGGAAATTTTATCATATAATTGAATGTTTCGTTCTACGTTTGTAGTTTTTGTTGTTTTTTGCTTTAAAGTATTTGGAGAATTAATATTTGTACCTTTATTTTGGAAATCTATATTTAAATTAGTATCTGAGAATTCTTTTGCAAGCAAATTATCTGTTTGATCAGTTTTGTTTTGCTTAAATTCAGAATTACTCTCGATTCTATTGATTTTTTTTAAATGTTTGTCTTCTTCCAATACATCATTTTCAATCATACTAATAGCTTTTTTAAGCTCTTGAGATTTATTTTTATCATTTAATAAATAAGTAAAGGAGTCGTTTTGATTCTTTTTTAGAAAGGGGTTCCCCTTTTTTATTTTCAGTTCTGATATGTCTAATTCGGAATCTGAATCCAAGATGTCTTTAGCGTTTTCTTTTTGAACCTTATCGATAAATAAACTTAAATTACTTTTAAGCTTGTGAACATTTTCTTTATTTAATTGAAATTCGGTATTGCTAGATTTTGGAGGAGTGACAGTTGTGTATATAAAGCTTCTATCTTCAGTTGCTTCTTCGTCTAATACTTCATCCATTAGAATATTTGTATATACTGCTTTTTTGGGTGTAATGTAATTATTTAGTGTAATTAAAGTATTAGATTTTGGAGTCGTTGATAAAGTTATTTCGTCAATATCAGGCTCTTTTGTCTTTGGAATAACATTAGAGTCAAATTTAACAGATGTGGATTGTGTTTTTATTAAATTTTCTACAATTATTTCATCATAATTATGTGGTGTTGTTCTTTTCGGCGTTAATGCTAGATGTATATTTTCTGTAGGTGAAAGATTAAAGAATCCTTCGCTTTCAATACTTATATTTTCAACTATTTCCGATAAACCTACACATTCAGCATCGATAACTTTTTTCTTTCCAATATCTTTAATTTCATCTATTATTTTTAAATTTTCACAGTTCTCGATTGTACCAGTACTTTTAATTTCGTCACATTTATGCACATAAGTTTTTTCTTCATCTTCTGATGCGAATAAATCTGGAGATGCTGTGATTCGCCTATCGATATTATCATTTCTAAATAAAAGGCTTGGATCTTTGCGTTTTGTAGATAGATCAGATTTCATATTAGAATTGACTTTATCTTCTATCTAAAAAATACAAAAAAATACATATTGAAAAATTTTTAGTTAATATTTTTGCATAATATTAAATTTTATCTTACTTCTACATTAGAACTTTCAATATTCTGTATTGCTTCATTACAAGAAATTTGGTCAATGCTATTATCGCTACCATTATAATTTTCATAGTCTTCTATTTTTCTCATTGAAATTTCATTTTGCTTTTTATTTAAATATAAAAATAAATCTTGCACTTGATATAATCTTGCTAGTTGTTTAGTTTGAGACATTAATAAGTTTTGGTTAAAAATACCAATATTCTTATGAATATCACCACAATAAATAAATTCTAGAAATGCTAGAGCAGCTGTTTGTTCTTTTTCAAACCAACATATTTTATTTTTTATACAAGGATAAATAGTTGTATCATTTGGTTCAATGTCAAGCAATATATTTGGACATTGGGCATGAAACACCAATTTATGGGCATAAACATATTTTTTATTTTTTACTAAAATAATAACATCACTTTCTGCACTATCATTTAAAATTTGTCGCCAATTAAAAGCTGAATTCTTTATAAAATCAAATTTCCAATTTACAGTTTGAGCTTCATTAAGAGTTCGTAAATTAGAAAAATTTTGTTTTTTACTTGTTTCAGATATAATCTCCTCCATTGGTTTTTGTACTATACTGCTATCTGATAATATAGTACTGTGTTCGCTATCATTTATATTGCTAGATATACATTTGTAATCCTAATATTAAATGCATATTATTAAATGATAATACAAAATGATGGCCTGATTAATAAATTGGAAAAAAATATCTCATATTGTTTACTTACACTTGATTCATTTCCTTGCGATAAGAAAAACAATTTTAATTCTTCAACATAAAAATCACATTTTTTCAATAATTTGCTTTTATCCCACAACTTATTATTCTAAAAATAAATAGAATTAAAGAATTATATTTTAATATAAGATTTATAACTTTTTTTTTTTGAAATTTATAATTGTATAACCTACAAAAATTAGGAGTATAAGTATTGTAAGTAAAGTATTTTAAAAAAGATAATTGTTTTACCACTTGTTCAATATTTTTTAACAGCTTGCTTCTTATAACAATAGGTGATATTTTTTGTGAAGTAATTAAAGTTGCTTGCTGATTTTGGGTAAAAGCATCATCACCTATTAAAACACAAGCTATTCTCTCTGTTAACACACGGTCATTATCTTCTTTTGAGCGAGTTTGCAAAATTGTTGGACCAAGCAATTTTTCTAATAATAAGGTTTAAATAAGTTTCATCATATTAAAGAAATAGAAAAATTAATTTTTCATTGATATTTTTACTTTTTTTTGATTTCCTCAATGTAACATTATTATTTAATGGTTTATTTGTTGTAAAACCAAATTTTTGTAAATTATCTTTATAATCTTCATCGGTCATATCTTTTATACATTCTGAAGGTATACCAGATAATAATGCAACATGTTCTAATTGTTCTTTTTGTTCAGCTTGATGCAACGATTCTGACATTGCCAAAACAAGCTGGAGTCCCGTATCATCACCATTAGTCTAAGTAAAATTCAATATTTATAATAAAAACTTATTCATGCAAAGTCTTTATAATATTAATTGAAAGTTTTCATTAGCGATTTATATATTTACATTTATTAAATTAGGATTAGCAAATAAGCTTCTTCATTTCTTTGTTACAAGCTGAGCAAAAAACTTTTGAATTATTTTGTTTTTTTTTTAATAGAAATTACTTTCATTAAATATTAAAAGTAAGATACTACGGACTACTATAGACACTAGAAATTAAAGCTACTTTAATACAAAATTGGAATCTTACATAATTTTTACTTCTATAAGATTTTTTTTTCTCTTGTACAATTGGTGTTGGTAATAACCCCATAGCTCTTCTTGTTTCTATGTGTGAATCTTGCAATCGCTTTGCATTTAATAAATCCATTATTGAAACATTATTTTTCTTTGCACAAGTTTTCATATGATTCGTACATAAAGTATCATCTTGAAATAATTTTAAACATAAAGGGCATGGAATTGATTCTTTGCCTTCAACTTGTTGGCAAGTTGGCGATTTAAAAAAAGAGGATTCTATCGATGGTTGAATTGTTTCTGAATTTCTTTTTCCTGACTTAGTTTTTGACTTAGTTATAGCTTTTGGAATTTTTTTCTTTACCTTATTATTTTCAATTCTAAATTTGTCTAAAATAGATTTTTGAACCATTCTTCTTTTGGGTGATTTGAAATCTGATAAGCTATCTTCTTTATTTAGTGAGTTTGATTTATTTATCTTACTAAGTAATTCTACATTATCACAAGTTTTTTCATCGATAGAACGATCTTTAGAACAGCTTTGTGCATTTGAATGAGGGATACTGTAATAATTATAAAATAGTGGTAGATGAATTTCTTAGTTTTTATTTTATTGATTTAATTATAACTATATTCGATGATCACAGGATAAAATTATTAAAAAACATTATAATGGATGTCTAGTTGTACCTTTTACTATCATTTTTTGTTAGTTGAAAGTTTTCTTTTCTTTTCATTTTGTCAGATTTGTTTTACCGTAGTATATGTTATTTTAATCAAATTTTTTAATATCATTATATCCAACATTGCTTTTGTGAACAGCCATTTTTACTATGGGATCACTCATGAATGTCCGTAGTTGAGTATTTTCATGAAAGATCTTTGTAGATCCCTTAATTCTATCGACTTTCTTTTGAAACCAGGGCATATACCTGCAATAATAGCGAATGTCCGATATCGTAATCAAAAGAGAAAAAATCAAAAAGAATAAAATTAAAATAATGTAAAGATCATTACGATATTAAATAGAATCCAGATAGAATAACGGTTCCGCAAACAATTGAGAAATAGCAAGACGCTAAATTTGATGGTGTTCCTCCTAAGTATCGTGGCTTTCCTTTCGAAAGATTCGTAGGGTCGGGCCACATTTCAATTTTTAGTATATTACAGCATTACTAATGAGAAGGTCTGTACTTCAACAAACAAATATGTAAATATGTATCCAGATACGTAATGCTAAAAATGAGAAAGAAGACAAAGTAAATCATAATTCCATCTTTAGATTTATAAAAATCCTATCAGTACACATCAATTGCCATTACCACTGTCTGTGTCAATTGCCGGGATGATATTTATCCTTGGCTAACAATAACTTTTTCCGTTTAAGTAATTCGGAGTAAACTTCGAGGATTGAGCGAACGTTGAATAGTTGAAAAGCTAAAATTTGCCGAGCGTTGGTACTCCTTTCTTAACTATAGTTTTACGCTTGACACTTGGTAGACCTGCATTACATCTGCACTACTGACGTTTCGACAGTCCGATTATGAAGCGCGTACAACGAGTTAAGCCGGTTACGGCAAGTCAGTTACGCGAGAAAGGATGCGCCGGAACGAAATAACGGTCGGGTTCGCGTTCATTCCTCGCTTAAAGCTGGTCGACTTGCCTTCCCGAAGGGGGTGCAACGACATAAATAATCTTTTACAGGTCCGGGGAGCGCACCTGCACGTGACGTCGCTTCGTCGCGCGATGAGGCAACGCCGAGAATTCCGACGCTTTTCACAGGGGAAAGCTTCTTCAAAAACGCCCAATGCTCGCCTTTCCATTAATACAAACAATATCATAAAGGCACTAGTAACAATTTTCTTATTTTTACATTAACGCAAGAGAATCCTTTTAAATGACAATTGCAATTAATAAGATTAAGCTTGCTGTGTAAAATATATGAAAATAGCGTTGAGCTACTGAGTTTGAAACTTTTAACTTGCTTTTAATTACCTGCTCGTAGATAATTTATTTTATGCAGCCAAAGAAGCAAACACAGAATATACTTGGATAAGAAATGATTTGTTTAAAGTTATGTACTAAGTAGGCCTAATTTGTTTTTCGATAAAGAAGACGGAGTTTGAATTGCATTTTGATGAAGAAGAACAAATTTATCTTCGATGGTTGGTCTTATTTCAATAAAATATAAAATTCGTACTTTTAGAGTTGTATAAAAAGCCTTTATTATCAAGTTTTATTAGAGAGTATAATTGTACGTGCGTAAAATGATTTTTTAATTCATGAGTTACATAATTGATTAAAGGAAAGCCCTTTAAATATCATCGTATGTATAGGTTCATTTTGATACATCGTTAATCAGTTTTGAAAGCAATTATTAAAATACTTAATTACTCAGTATTTTTTTCGACTTACACAATTAGTTTTAATTATTAATAAAAACTTATTAATTTGTTATTGATACTTAACATAAAAACTTAAACTTCGTCAAGCATTATAATACGCTTTAACTATAATACATATTTGTATATAAAAGTGCTTGGTATAATTATAAATCGCTGACTTGTGGAAGGGACTTTGTGTTGATGATATTCCATTCACGGAGAGCGGAAACCACATGATTTAGTTTTGACTGCCAGACAGCCAAATCTTGATTGGTATCGCATGATAGCAAATTTCTACAGAAGAGAAGAGAAGTTAGTCTTAAATACACGAGGCTTAGCTAAAATGAAGCACGAGAGTACAAGTACAATTTATTAATAGGACATTTGGCAAGCTTGGGCAGAGGACTGTGGACTTAATAATCTAATTCAACGATGGCTTAATATTTGCTTCTCTGCTTATAATGAAGCTCGTGAGTTTGCAACCGATAGCGCTCATCCTTGCGCGAGGAGTAATTCAACGAAACGTTGCTCCAATAGCAAAACGCGATTATAGAGAAAGGACAAAGAGCTCATACGTACCGAACGACGGTGCAAGTGGAGCGGCACTCTACGACAATGCTGTCTCTGTCGATGGCGTTTCGCCTCCTGACCGTCTCGATGAGTAGCGTCCGCGTCTTAGCGCACAAGCTCCGGTCGATGGGGCCGATCTGACGGGAGACGCAGTTGACGAGATCTATGGCGTACAGGGGCGGTCGGCATCCCTGCTCACGGGGATAGTTCCAGAAGAGGAGGTTGTGGCCCTCGAGGACGCACCAGCGCCGGTTCCAGGCAGCGAGTCCCCCGGCCTCGTCGCCGTGCGTCAGGAAGCCCGCGTGGAGCGTCGAGAGCTGCAGCTTGCAGGAAAGGCCGAGATCCACCGTGCCGTGGAGCACAGACTTGGTTGGGACCTGAGCCAATGCCAGTCGGGCGATTAGGCCATTTCAACACCAGTGAAATAAGTAGTATCTCGGATGCAGGGGTCGGGAAGGACCGAAGGATTATTATATTCGATTTCGAGCATCGCCATACGCGGCGGCTCTAATTCGGGCTTTTAGCTCAAAAGCAAGACGCGCCCGAGACGAGTCAAGGCGCGAGACGAGATGAAATTAAAAATCTTACCCCAGTCAAGGGCCAGGGCGATGAGAGGCTCAGGTCGTGGAGTACGAAGTCCACGCTGCCGCACAAAACAAAGGACGATTCCTTGACACCCGAGAACCTAATCTCGTATTGCTTGGGCGATATCGTCGACCTCTTCTTCTCGGCTCTCCAGCTTCTCTTCAGCAGCTTCTTCGATATGGGACAGGCTGAGCTTTTGATACCGGCGATGCTTTGGGCTATGTGGTACTTGTCCTCGTGGTTGTAGAGAATTTGCTGGAGCTTGAGGCTGTAGACCCTGAGAGAGAGACGAAAGTCGGGCTTGAGGCCGGGAATCGAGAGCTGCCCGGGGAAGTAGAGCCGGGGACTGGAGATCGGGCAGGCGACGGCGTGAGTCGCCCAGACCGTCAGGCCCTCGCTCACGACGACGACGAACCACTCGACGATGTCGCCGTTCTGGCGCTCGCGCCTCAGCACGTCCTCGCGCAGCTGCAGGCTCAGTTCCTTCAGACTGATCTCCGCTAGCTCTCGGTAATTCTCCACGTCCGGTCTCTGGCTGATCATTCGTCGGATCTCCCCCAGGGCCGCTTTCTTACGCAGGCTCGCCAAGACGAGGAGCCGCTCGGACTCGACGCGCTCCGAGCTCGCCATGAATTCTCGCATCGAGTTGCAGAGCTCCAGGGCCTTGCTCGCTTGGTAGATAAGCGTCTGCTGGAGCTCCACCTCGTCCAATAACTTCTTCACGTTGTCCCGTAATTTAGGATTCACGTCGGTCGGCACAATCTCCTCCGGTGCTGTTTTAAATTCCTCCTTTATGCTCCCTCGGAATTTCTACAATTAAAATATTTTCATTATTTTTCCATTTGCAAAGCAATGCATTACTTTGCTTGACCAAAGTCCAAGGGTATCGCAAACACCCATAAGAAATCAAACCTTTTTTATTCTTTGTGTAAGGGTTTTGTACATTGATAGAGTTCTGTTTAAGGTACTTGAATGCTTAGGTTGATCCGTTGTCGGATCTCTCGTTACTTTTTTTATTCCAGTCGTTTCTTCTGATATAAGCTCACTTGTATTCACGTGTGAGTTCGTTCTATCTCTCATGTCTGAGTTAGTGTACGTGATCGTTGAATTATATCGCTCGTCCCCAAGTGCAAGCTCCAAGAAATTTTCCACCTTTAAGAAATATTAATGAATGTGCTAACATCTTTATCTCCATACACATAATAACTATACATTGAACTGATAAAAGTACTGATACGTTTTCCAACTACCCTTTCACAAAAGGTAGCTCGACAAAAACTACCGTTGTTATTTTGTTAACTAAATTATTTTTTATGCCCTTTTATTAAATTAAGTAAGTAATTTTCCTACATAATTCAATCGAATAGAATTGAAAACGAAACATTGGATTTGATCGAAGTTAAGAGAGTACCTCGTATGGTATAGTGGCGTTCATACTCTTTTGCAAATGTACGCGTTGCCGTTGCTGTTGCGCCTGGTGTTGCTTATCCATCGATTCGTAGGGGTCCGGACCCGAAGGTGTATTCGGAAGAGTAAGGGTCGATATAGTACTCTCTACTTGTGACCTCGGTGATATTGTCTTTCCTTCGCCGCTGCAGGTCTTTCTCGTTGACTCGAGATTCGGCTTACGACGCAAGACCTTTGGCACGCGTATATTATTAAAAATGAAGCTTCCGTTTCGCTTGAGAAATGACATTTTAGATGATTCGGATTGAGCGGACACAGCAGACTGATTACGATGATAGTCCAAGTTTTTGAATTGAGTGCTCGGCATGACCATTGGAGTGGCGAAGCTTTCTTTTTCGTTGATCGTTGGCTTTTGAAAATCGTAGAAACTCTCCGTCATGTTGGAATTGAAGTCTGTACCTAATTATTAAGATCAGTCTGTTTTAGAACATTAAAATAAACGAGCTGCTTCAGTTTTTTTTATCACACTTATTTATCGCGTATTTCTTTATTCGTTCTTTATGTTAAAAAATAAATGCTCTTTTAGCAATAAAGATGTAGAAAAATTAACAAGGAACTAAATTGACGAAGTACAAGCATTGATAACAATATGCGTAATATTAAGTATTTATTGACATTAGTCAACACATAAACAAAATATTTACCAGGAGTATCGTTAGTATAATAGAGATTATTTGGGGAGAAATTGTTGGACATTCTTTTAACAAGAGATAAATTTGGATATATTCTCTTTGGAGTCTCAGCTATGTTTTGTTGCGTCTCTTTTACACCTTCGTCCTGTTGAAATTCTAACTTCTCAATTTCCCGATCGAGCTCTTTCATATCTTCCGACACTAAGGAAGTCTCTGTGGATTCATTTTGATTTTCAAGCTTCATTCCCTTGAAGGTCTCTTGAATAAAAGTCATCTCGGATGCTCGACGTCGGCTAGAGACTCTGGGTTCGGTGCTCATACGCTCGACATTCACAACTTCCGGCTCGAGAATTTCGAGAACTCGAGCTCCGAAGAATAAATCTGGACCTCTTTGTTGTAATTTGGCATTAATTCCATCGAATTCATCATCGTTATTCTCGTCCAAAGTATATTGAGTGTGCGTATTCATATCTAGAACAATTGCGAATTAAAGCCAATGAATATTAAATATTCATATAAATGCAATATTAGGAGAATTTTTTCTTTAATAAAGTTCAACAAATCACACATGATAGCCGGTCGAATAGAATTCTATGAAGTTTCAACCATTTTCTATGGCTCTTTTAAAATGTTGATCGACAATGTGTATAAAGTATAAATAAAGCGCAGCTACGCAAAAACCAAGAATCGAAGAAACCGTGGCCAATAGTTGTAATCGAGGCAACGGTAGTCGAAACAATTGTTGTAATGGGTAGCTTTAAAAAGGCGTTAATCTTCGCGATAGGATTAATTTGCTAAGGGAGCAGCGATCGGTGCAGATCGGTGGGGGGTGAATGGGACTAAAGTTCCGACCTGCATGCGAGGCAGCACCGAAATATTCTCCGATAGAGAGTCTCGTTCCGTCGATCGCAGTCTGATGAGTCCCGCAAGGACTTATGTACAGATTGTGCTCGAGGGGCAGGCTCGTCTCGATTTGGCAGGGGGACTGGTACTCGAGGATGCTCCCGATGTTGGCTCCTGTCGAGGATCTGTCGCAGGCGGAGCTGTCACCGGTGGAGCAGAGCTCGCGATCCGTCAGGGAGTCGAGGCGGTAGGTCCTTGAGGACAACT
The DNA here is from genome assembly GCA_018907135.1 of Kradibia gibbosae. NCBI lineage: Eukaryota > Metazoa > Arthropoda > Insecta > Hymenoptera > Agaonidae > Kradibia > Kradibia gibbosae. The sequence continues at coordinate 9,284,504 of JACCHX010000001.1, read as the reverse complement.
CGTTGCCAGGGCTTGGGCTTAAGGGCCGCATCAGCTCCAAGCTATGATCCTGCGCATCCTTGTAAGCCGACTCGCTTGTGTTTGTATTCGCAAACTCCTTCTCGAAAGGGTTGCCCTCGTAATGAAAATTCGACGGTGCTGAAAATATTAAAGAATCATTACATTTTTCATATAAACAGCCCATTGCTGTTGTTTAGTTATTCATTAACGAGTCCGTTTGCTTCTCTTTATCTCTATCTTTACTTTATTGCCCGAAAGAAAAGAACGAGGACTCAATCGAATCTATTGAATGACATGCCCTTTGTTAAGATATTGTTATTCATAATAATTTAAAGACTACTTTTATTATATTTTGTTAAGCCAATTCTTTGAAACAGCCATTGGATTATCATTTATAGTATTATAAATTTATCTATCATATCTATTGATGTTTAAAAAAAATCTAAGATCACATTAAACTACAACTGTTGAATGTTATAAAAAACATTCTCACTTAATTTGCCTTAAAACGTAGAAAATTTATTTTACCAAGACCGCTAGTATATATACATCGATAAACTCTCATTAATTCTCATTAAAAGTACAATTTTTCTCTATGCTGTTAAATCTACACTTGTAAGAACAAAGTATTTTGATGTGATTGAAAAATATTACTTACACGTTATATTACTTTTATTAATTGCTCGCATGATACTTAATCGTCTTCTTAAACTTTTCGAATAACACTCGGACGATTGATTGCGATCTTTTTTTCGGTCCAGCATACGCTACGAAATAAAACGTTTTTTTTTGTTTTAAAAAACTTTTTTAAATATCAATTATTTTACATAAATTTTTCATTTTTATGTACCTTTGCATATAGATCTCCTTTATCTAGAGTTTCTTCCGATTTATCCATTATAATTTTATTGTGTTCCGTCTGTGTCAAATTATATTATTTGCATAAAGATATGTTCTAATAAATAATTAATTAAAATTTAATTAAAATTATCAAATATTCATGTTTCAATTTTTCAATTTATTACCTTGTTAAATTCACCAGTATTTTTGTTTACATTACATGTACACCTGAACAGTAAACACGTCTCTTATTATCCTAGAATACAAAAGTAGCAAAACGGAATAATTTTCATTAATAAATATTCATAAGTGTATAAAAGCTTTAAAATAGTATTTATAATTACTAATTTTATTAACCTTTCATTAAAATGCAGAAAGAATTTCCAATATAAAGTCATGTGTTATAATTAAAACAAAATAAATATGCAAGATCTTGACACTCGAGGACCCCACCACAACCTAAATGAAACGACAATTTATTTGCTCCAATTCAAAGTAAAACCACAGAAAATAGACTTACCGATGACTGTATTTCTATTCATTTGTAGGGGTTTATCCAAATTTATCAGCTTTCTGAGAAATAGATGTCAGCTACGTTCTTAAATGGTAATATTGTTTTGATAAGTTGTTGATTATTTTTAGCAAATGTATGAAAGTAATTTTAAATAATGAATAAGAAAATAGTCTAATTTATTGTGATTAAAATTTACTATGGTTGTTTGATTTACGTTAGTATTTTAAAATAAAAATTAGAATTTTAAAATTTTTGTTCAGAAATATTACATGCGATTCATTTATGCACACTACAATTATCTTTGACTATATTGTATTTTAAAAAGAAGTTTAAACATACTTAATTATTAGGAATTGCGTAAATTATAATTATCGAAGCGTAAGCTATATAGTATATATATAATGAGATACGAGATTGTAAATCTTTAATAAATTCTGTTAAAAATGCTGAAAATTACGGTCTTTATAATAAAGTATTCTATACAGCATTTTATAATAAAAGAAATTGTACAAAATCTAAAAGGTTTAATGTAAACGTTGTATTTATTACTACATATGCAAAAAGCTTAAGGTAACAATTAAAAAGTTTCCATTGATTATTATTGTACTGTAGTTAAAGAAGTTTGATTTGGCGCGCAAAGTCGTACATGCCCGATTGTTTTGGCCAGTATTTTCTTTCGGCATCTTTGCTTTTAACCTCAAAACTTGTAATATTCAAAAATATTTTGTATTTGTTTACCAACAGCAATCTTTATGATAAAGATTTTAAAAATTAGCGACGATGTTTGAGGCACATAGTATTAATGCAGAGCATAAAGACTTGATACACGATATAGCTTATGATTTTTATGGTCAGCGCATGGCCACATGTTCCAGTGATCAATTCGTAAAGGTAAAATATTGGATGCAGCAAAATATAAGCTATAAGTAATCAAAAAATACAAATGAATAAATACAGGTTTGGGACGAAGACGAGCACGAAAACTGGCATTTGACAGCATCATGGAAAGCGCACAGTGGATCTGTATGGAAAGTAACTTGGGCACATCCTGAATTTGGTCAAGTTTTAGCCACTTGTTCATTCGATCGAACAGCTGCAGTCTGGGAAGAAATTAGTAATTTTTTATTTAATTATAATAAACAGAAGGCAAACTTATTTTAAATACTTATCGGTGTAAATTTTTGTAGTTGGAGAGGGATCAGGACCAGGTGAAAGAGGTATGAGGCATTGGATACGTAGAACAAATTTAGTTGATTCCAGAACTTCGGTCACAGATGTTAAATTCGCTCCAAAGGCGCTGGGACTTTTATTAGCGACCTGCAGCTCTGATGGCGTAATAAGAATATACGAAGCACCTGATGTTATGAATTTAAGTCAGTGGACATTACAACATGACATAAGTTGTAAACTTGCCTGTAGCTGCTTAGCTTGGAATCCATCTCTTTCCAGGTATCTTTCCTGCTTTAACATTCATTTAAATGTACATATTTAATGTACATATTTAAAAAATTTCATTTGCCACGTTGTTTAGATTACACCCACCGATGATAGCCGTTGGTAGCGATGATAGTAATTCTTCTAGTGGAGGTAAAGTGTTCATATATGAATATGCCGAAAATAGTAGGCGTTGGGCAAAGACTGAAACTGTAGCCAGTGTGGTCGATGCGGTACACGATATATCGTTTGCACCAAATTTAGGGCGTAGTTATCATACGTTAGCAATTGCTACAAAGGATGTAAGAATAGTATCCTTAAAACCACTCGTGTAAGCCATTTTTTAAATTAATTATTTTAAAAGCTACATTACTACGTAGTTGGTTTCATTAATACAAAAGTATACATAGTTAATTGGTATTTTTACATTAATGCGTAGGGAATCGGCTCAAACTGGATTGTCAAGGTTTGAAATCACAACAATAGCACAGTTTGATGACCATTATTGCACAGTTTGGAGGGTTTGTTGGAATATAATGGGAACGATATTGGCAAGTTCTGGGGATGACGGTTGTGTAAGATTGTGGAAAGATAATTACATTAACAGCTGGAAGTGCGTTGCTGTATTAAAAGGTGATGGCACCTCTGCTCAAAGTGCAGAAACTGCTATGTCTACACCACCAAATTCAAGTCATAATTTAGGAGCTCAGCTGCCTCTTTCAACGACAAGGTACTACAAACTGGGTTCCATCAGCCATCTGAATCAAGTGCCTTGGCACTGATAATAATAGTTCCTTTTCTCAGAATATTTAATAATGAAATTAAGAGAAATTTAATTATCATTATTTTACCTGGAAAATCTTTTGAAGTTCGTTGATACAAATGAATTTTTACATTAAACATTTTTAACGGCTATAAAAACACTTAAAATTGTATTTGGGTGTGCTTTTCCTTGGTTTTCCATTCTAATAATTTAATTATTATGGAATTTTATTAATTTTCTTGATGATGGTAATTAATTTATCATAATACAAGCAAACAAAACTTTTTTCTAAAACATAATTTAAAATAAGAATTATGTATGGTAACAGTATGAAGTATATGAGCAACATAATAAGGATTTTTTAATTTGTAATTTATTTTTATGAAAAAATAAATGTTATTCTAGTACAGTTAGCAGCTTTTTATTTCATCTTATTTCCCAACAGTATGAATCTCACCTCATGATACTTTAGATATTTACGACCAAAACTTTCTCATTTACTTTCAGATCTGTTAATACTACATCTTTAAATATGGAAACAGATAAAGCTTATAATACAGTGATATCATCTAGCAAGTGGCAAGCTCCAGTAATCAAAGGTCGATTTAGTAAATCAGTCTGGATAGAAAATCCTAGTGAAGCGACACCAGCTCTTCCTACATCAGTTTTAGTCAAATCGACTTATAAAAAATAAATCATTAAATTTTTCATTAAGTTCGAAGCAAATTGTGATAACAATTAACTTTCTACTAGCTTGATATAATGCTTTAACAATACAAGTAATTCATTACATTTTTTTTTAATCCTCATCATTTAGTTTAGTTTATTTTTCATCACACAAGTATCATATACATGCAAATTATATTTTTTTATATAATTAATTTCTTGTACCTTAGTTATATACTTAACACTTGTTGCTCAATATATTGAAAATTGTATAACTTTTATTTCAAAATATTTTATTATAAAAGTCTCTTTGTAAATGCAGTGAATGTAAAATATTTTTTTTTATATATAATGTGATGAGTGTTATAGTACGCATCTATGATGCAACAATGAATCAAAAGACTAAAAAATTATAATTAGTTGTTTTTATACTTAGAGATCATACGATAGTTTTAAATTATTAATTTTTATTTGTATAATTTTGTATTAAATTAAAATAAGTTAAACAAGAATTGACTTACTGTGTAAATAAGAGTTCAAAAAAAGTACTTTCAAGTTAAACATTTTTTATCACAGAAAATATCAATAAAAAAAATTGTGTTTTAATTGAAATTGAGATTTCTGAGAAAAATGTATTAACATAAGAATTTAAACCGTAAATTTAGAAAAAATTGGAATGTATATATAACGAATTTTTTCTTCTAATTACGTATTATAATTAATTTATTTGTATTTTGATACATATTAATGTGTAATAAAATTTCATTCAAATGATCCTTTGAATATTAATTGTAATTATGATAAAAAAAAAAATTATACAAAATTTCATTTGATTTAATAGATGAAATTTTAGTTTAACAATTCTAATGTAGAGGGAGATTTATATGATATTTTTAGAAATTCATTTATTAGTTTTTCCAGTTTTTATTTTCAAGTTGAATTTGAATGTAAACAAATATTTTTTATGCAGTCTAAATAGATTGTTTTATTAGAAATAACATTAGATTCAATGGAAGAGCCTAAGAGAATAAGTTTTTTAGACGTTTTAAAAAGTCATCTTAGCTTAGCTGATCGTGTAAATTAATTTTGCTTATGCGAAAGTACAATAAGAGAATTTCATAAAAAATATTTCTTTACAGTCCACTCTTACAACTAGATTTGTTTACATTGGTGAATTCAAGGGATCCAAAGATGATTTAAAAAAGGTACTTTTTTGTAATTTAAATACCTTGATGAAAAAAATCATATTTCAACCATTTATTTCTTTTTCTTTAAAATTAACAGAAGCTTAAATCAAATGTGCAAGAATTAAATGAAGAATATGGGGAGATCGTTCTTAGTGGATTATTAATTATATATCCTAAATATTTCATGCATTTGATAGAGGTTTGACATTAAAATATTTGCAATTATAATATATATATATATAAAAAGTAAAAATTTTTTTTCCTATTTATAAGCATTCATAAAAATTAAATTATAAAATATTTTTACACTAAAAAATTAATTTTTGCAAACAGGCATCAGAGGAAATAATTTATAGACATTTGCAAAATATATTCCTAACTAATAATGAGGAGAGCTTAGGGCGTGTCATTTCTCTGCCAGCATATTACAATATATGCAAAGTATTCACATAATTATAAATACGTTATTATAAATTTTTTATTTAATTTTAAATTTTGTTAGACATACTTTGCTGAATGGTACAGTACATTTGTAGCAAATCCACCTGTTCTATTATCTAAGATTGAAAACATTGAAATGGATGAAATTCAAACGCAAATTAAAAATTGTCTCTTTAAAATATATTCGCTAAGTGAATATCTTATGGGAATTAGAGAGAATAATGTAATTATTTTTCATTTAAATAATTTCAAATTATTTATTATTGCCTGTAACAAAAAATGAATTTTACAGCATTCTAAGCTTCGTGAAACTTTAGAAAACTTGGAGAAAATTGTACCAGATCAGTTACCAGAAGTCACAATTATTGAATATTTATTATCTGAAAAATTATTGCTGCTTGAAGATTTGCGTGATTATTTAAGAAAATATAAAGAAATTCCATTTATTAACTTCTACAATGGTAATTTTATTTACGCAGTTTTTCAACACACTACTATAAGGAAAAACATAGATCATTTTAAAATGTTAAATTTAAAAAAAGTAAAATTAACACAATATTTTTGAATAAAAACGATCATTTATTTCAGAATATTTACAATATATCAAAACAACTTTTGTCATACGTACGAATGTGACGCAAGGGATATATTAGATTTAGAATGATAGGACGATAGGATGGGCAAAGGGTTTAAGTCTTATATGAAAATTTCAAAAGAAAATTAAAAAATTTCAATGAGTCATCGGAAGTAATACAAAAAATTGTAGACATACTCATAATCATGCGAAATTCACTGTTTAGTAGTTTTTTAAAGCTCTGATTGCAAATTCTTTGCTAACAATTATTGAATTTGCAGTTACATTCCTTTTCCTCGATTTTATAACTGTTATATTTTCATTATGTCTTTACGCGGTGTTAACATTATTTGCTTTTTCTCGGCTTGTTTAAATACCAATGACATGAAAAATTCAACTCTACTTGAACATACATATAATATACATTCGAGTGTTGTGTTTAAATAAGATAAAAATTTTTTTTAAATAAAATATTTTTAAAGCTCAAAGAAATTTTAATATAAGTTTGAAATACTATTTCGTTTAGAGTTTTTTTTATATCGGATTTTCAAAAATTATATATATATATATGAAAGATTTAAGCTAAAATATACAGATGCAAGCTCCTATTATTTACTTAATTATTTTGTTTCAACGTTTAGGATTTGTAAACATCATTCGGACAGACATAAATCATTTATTTTTCAATGTATAAGTAAACTTTTATCCTATGTTTATCTCGTAGAATTATGCTTCGTATTATTAATTTGGGTTGCACACACGATTTCTAAGCAATTATTTTATTTTTCATAGACCGAGTTTGGCCACCACCTTCCATTTTTGTTCTTCCTGAGCTTCATCAGGTGGAATAATCGCAAAAATCAGTAGATCAGCTATGAATAAACATTTTTAACATGTGGCCAGAATACGTAAAAAATAGGCAAGTAACATTCGGATCATTTGTTCATATTTAGTTCACTTTTATTTTAATGTTTAGTTTACGTATTTTGCACTTTGCATATAATAATGCTTATGAAAACATTTGTTTGTTCATTTTACGAAAAATGGAGTTACACAATAAAAATGAATAAATTACATTAAAAATTTAATCTTAATATTCCGTTCTAATGTAACTTTTCACGACAGTTAATGTATTAAATCAAACAATTTTTTAAATGAAATAAGAAAATTTTTTAAGTTTGTTTATAATGAAAGTATTATAAGACAAAATATCAAATGATGTTTACAGGTTTTGTTCTTAATGTTTTTAATTTTCTTTATTATTTTCGAACTTGTATGAAATATGCGTTCGAAAGGATTTATATGTCGAACCTATATAACTTAAAAAAATTGGTTACATGACGTATAAAAATTGTTAAATAGATCTTAAGAAAAACAGACTCGTACACAGCTCTGTTACTGTTGTTAATTGTAATTTTAATTATTATCTATTATTATTACCTATATATATATACACATTAATATTTATACGACTTGTTTTTGTTCAAGCTTACTGATTAATAAAAAAAATAAAATAAAGCACAATAATAAGTATTCAAAAATACGTGCACATATTCACACATTGAACTAGAATATTTTATTTTTCAGCGGTATCTGAAAAAGTAATCGTTAAATCTAATTGGCAGTTTTTTGTATTATGTATATTGTGTTCCTGGTTATATGCAAACAAGTTTATATTTTTTATTATATATATATATATATATATATATATATATATATAAAAGAGAAATCTGTTCATTTTTTTGTTTTCGTTTCAACAATATTCCTCAACTTCATCAATCGTACTGTTTTAAATTCTCCCATTTTTTTTAATCATCAGCTAATGCATTTTGTATCGACTTACAAGTTTTAAAATCCTCTTTATAAATTTGTAACAGTATAGTTGCTGATTCGCATCAATTCCATTAAATGGTAACGAATAATAACAATTATTGTTTTAATTTATCAATATTACATTGTTTTTCATAGAAGATGTAAAAATCTTTAAATTACGCTCTTTGCTTCTTTATTTTGTATACTTTTATTATTGACTTTATTCAAATTATCAACAAAATATAAAATTTATGGTAGTTATTTCATTCGAAATTTCTTTTTTTAAATTGAAAGTTAGATTTATAATGTAGTTAAGAAAGAAAAATGATCTGATAACCGCGGGCCTATTTTGAAGTAACAAAAAATTTCGCATTTCTTATCTATTTGATTTTAAATCAATTTTAAATTTAGTCTACCTATTAAACGTATATCATCCGTACTTTAGAATTTGTTTCTTCAATATCCTGGTAGGATTGATAATTATTTACGTTTAAAGTAATTCTGTATAATTTAAATTGATTTTATTTTAGTTTTCCTACGTAGATTTCCGTTTAGTGAGAGTATAAATATATATATATATATATATATAAGCATACTTTTTCCATGGATTTCTCGGCGATGCGATTTGTTTCTATGTAAATACTATGATATTGTTATTTCGTTAATAAATTCGATTGTATTTTTGCAGGTAACGATATACGTATAAATGTATATAATATAACGAGGTGTACAAAAACATGTAAATAAACAATTAAATCCAACGTTGGTAGAAAGTTAATTTATTCAGCGTGAATTTCGTATGGTTCGTATGATCGTATTTTTTGTACTCACACGAGCATAAGCAAAAACACATAATACGTTATACAAGCTGCTGCGATATGACAATAGCTTTTTCCTTTTGAAATCTTTTTTTTACAATTTTTCCCGTTGCTTATTAACTACTTTTATATTACCGATTACTTTTTCTGCATTGAATCTAAAGCTAAGAAAATTGTGGTTTGATTACACTGTCGAAGCAAAATTTCAAAAACTTCTATGACACTTTACAACTCTTGCTTTGCAGAGTTGGTCAACAGAAGTGCTACGCATAAATTTTAAAATAATCTACAAGTTCGTTATTTAAAATTGAAAACAATGCTTATTTATGTATCTGTTTGGGTAAAATTAATAAAATAAACTATACTTTATACATTTTGCGATGAAGTTACTTGATTTACAAACATATCATGATCAGGACGATTTTGATTGGGGCAAATGGCTGTCGGTTTTATTTCAACTTATTGGGAATATATTACACGAATGCATATCTTTTGTGGGCGCGCGCACGTTATTTTTAGGATCTTTCAATTTTCTTGATGGGAGACGTCGTAATACCTTTCAACTAGAGCTATCATCGCTATTTGTTGTTTCATTTTGGAGATTTATGAGTTACAAACGTTGCAACTTGCAAAGCTTTTAAGCAAATTAGGCAACAGCCTTTAAATGAATTAACTAATGAAATATCATATTTATGTACCACAAATACGTACAAATGAAATACTTTTTATGAGAATATCAAAGTAATAACATAAATTTGATAAAGAATTTCTTGATGAAAAAAAAACAAATTGCTTGTATTAATATTAAATTCATAAAAAATTTTTATTGCACGAAACAGAATTTATCGTTAGTATTTTAATCAAGAGATACATAAAAGGAATAAAAAAAGTTTTTGTAACTCAAAGAAAACGAAGGAAGAACATAAAGTTTTTTATCGGCTCATCAAAAAATCTTTCGATTTCGCTTTTCATCTATAGCTTTCATTACTCTCTCTCTCTCTCTCTCTCTGTCTCTCTGTTTCTCTGTTTCTCTTGCTCTCTCTCTCTCTGTCTCTCTGTTTCTCTTGCTCTCTCTCTCTCTCTCTGTCTCTCTGTTTCTCTTGCTCTCTTTCTCTCTCTCTCTCTGTCTCTCTGTTTCTCTTGCTCTCTCTCTCTCTTTTGCTCTCTTGCTCTCTATCTCGCTCTCAATATCTCACCCTTTTTCTCTCTTCCGTCCTTTCCATCCTATTTCTTGTTCGCATATATTTTCACCTTGTTTCAGACAAAATTATTTAAAGCGCATGATTTATAACTTTTACGTTTCTTATGCGTGCGCTTTTTCGAATCCTGGCTTTTCGTCCAGAGGTTTCTTTTTATCCGTTAATTTTTCTCATGGTTTTCTTCAATTGTCCCTGACAATGTTCCTAGGTACATTGCATTACGGTAGATTACCGGCATCCTGATTCATGATTATGACTATATATTTATACATGTACAATTACATTTATATTTTCGAATCAATCATGTAAATTTACAGCCCGCTGAAAGAAGAGTATGTAATTTTTTCTGCATCTTACGTACTTTTTTATAATTTTTTTTTATAGCAATCGTATAAAATATTTTCATATCCGAGTTATGTATTTACAAACACTAGCATGCGCGTGCCTCAGAATATTTAAATTCATTTGCGTCTAAATACTCAGCCTTTATCTTCCCTTCTTCGAAAGTATTTAATATTTCTTTTTATATAATTTTCTTCTTCTGAGTTACGATTTGGGCTTGAAATTGTGGCCGGGGATAGTGCTATTTGTCATTTGTTATATTTTTATGCAAAATCAGTCGTGAGATTTTTGTGAACGAAGAGATAATAGTTGGCCTAAACAATGGAATAATTTTTTTACATTTTCCTTGCCGTTGCCTTGTTGCCTTCAATTATTTGTATGGATTTACAATCAAAGATGTTAACTGTACAAATTTTAAGAAAACTTATCGGCACATATTTGTTAGAATACAATGAATTATATTCGTTTACATTCAATACAATGTACGAGAAATGGATAATCGTAAGGCAAATGAAATTTATTCGATATTTGTTTGGAAACGATAGACGCCCCACACGAGTCTCCATGATAATTTCAGCCTGTTTTACAATATTGCGGCTCGACTTGAAAAATAACGCCCGGGCGCCAGGCAGTTTATTTCCCTGCTAAACCTTTACCTTAGCGATCAACTCGACCTTTGTCGAGCTCGAGCCTAGACGAGCGACGTTCCAGAGGGTCTCGGAGCAGCTCGTCCGGAGAGCGGGAAGAAGAGCGGGAGAAGTTCTCGGGCCCCGTAACTCAGATTTCAAGTAAGGTGTAAAGAAGGGGAGGCCAAGGGAGACCGAGCTCTGCCTCCCGCAGCCGGCTCAGCTTCCGGCCGAAGAGCCCGAGGCTGCGTCACACCGAGCTCTCGCGCTTCGTCACCAGGAGGGGCGCGCCCTTGCCGAGGGGCAGGCCCTGCGCCCCCCCGACCGCGTGCATCTCCTTCGGCGAGGTCTGGACGAAGGACTGGCCAGGCTGCAGCCGCGTCTCCATGTCCTTGGGCCGGAGCAGTCCCGGGGCTCGGACGAGGCTCACTACCCTGTCGCCTGTACCCGCGGCGTACATGACCGTCGGGGCCATGGCCCTGGGGCCCGTCTGGCTGGCCCAGTGCTGCCGGGGTAGCGTGCACATGCCGCTTTCGCACACCTCGCTGGCCATCGGCTGGAACTGCAACAGGACCTCGAGCTTTTTACCAAGTCGACGCGCATTTTCATTGGCTCGCAAGACCGGCTATCTATATATCAATAAGATCTAACCATCTGTACATGCGACCTTTAAGCCATTTATATCATAAAAGGAATGGGACGAAGGCAATTTTGATTCAAGATCTTGCACGGTCAATCGTTATATTTTTTATTCATTACTTGATTAAATTATTAAAAATATCGAGTTTCGCATGCTTTGAGTCCTGTGAAATATACTACCTTAAAGGACCATAATATTTACATTATATTTTTTTTTATGTAATAAGCATTAAATTTTCATCTTCTTCCGCATTAATTTTTTTTCATAGGTATAGCTTCAACAAGTTAAAGATTTTGCAAAGAAATTGCCTCCTACTCCTGTCTTAATCACATCTAGTATTTAATGTAGTCGTAATAATCAAGTTGCAGTTATTTGAAACTTTACGGCATCCTGACATCGTAGTTTCAATTATTATAATTGACGGTTTTAAACTTGTATTGTCTTTAATATTCCACGATCTCCGAAAGTATAAATTAGATTTTTTTTAAATTATATTTAAACATCAATGTCTCAAATAAAAAGTTTTTAAACATCATTACGTTACATTGTAGATGGTAAATTCGTTACTCTAATATTGAGCTTTATAATTCATTTTTTCATTGTCGTTTATTTAAAAAAAAATCTACTTTTACGAGTTCTGAACATTTTATCCGTTCGGGAGAATTAAAAGATATTTCAGAATCTAAGTTCACGTATTTTTTTAAAGATTTATTTCATTCTGACTTATATTAATTAAAAGTGACCGATTGTATACGTATATAAAAAAAAAAGTGAGCTCAAAAGACTTTTTAAATACATGTATTGCTGAGTAATATAAGTATATTATAATGCAAGCGTAGAAATTTATGGTAAAGAAAGAAAGTTATAAAATGTCGATCTATATAAGGAACAACTTTAAAGCTAAATTTAATATAACGAATGTAGTTAATTCAAGCGAGCAATTACTATTATCAGTTAGACATTCTGTTTCAGTATTTTTGTTTCTTGGATCAATTAATCACTCCTTTACAGAAGCACGATAACGATTCAAATACCATAATTATTTGAAAAAAGTTTCAATTTTATATTTGTGCACATTACAATGTTTGCAATGCTCGATCGTAAACTTAAAGCCCTTGTCGATGACAATCGACAACTAAAAGTAGCAATACACAGTTTCACGTATGAAATTCAGATTTGCGAAGCTAGCAGAAAGTGAGCTAACTATCGTAAAGAAGCTGTAAATTACACGAAGAGCAGAATTTATAGGTTCAGATAATTTTACTCGAACGCAAGGTTTTTCCTTATATTAAAAGCTCAAGGCAAACATCTGTTTCGACAAAAAATGCATAAGAATTACTTCTTCAAAATTATAACATTAAAATTATCTCAAATTTTGCAATGGCCTTCGCTATCTTAATTCAAACCGGATATGATATTTCAAAACTTCGTACGAACCGTAAGCGACCGACTTTTCGGGCGGAATTTCAGCCTTTCCCCGAAATTATAGTAATCATAATAACGCCAAGCCAAGCCACCACTGACAGCAGCTGCAGGATTCGCGATGTTCGGGTGCCAGGCTCGGCTCGAGTGCACCTAATGCAACGATACGCCGGGCAATCCTTACGCATCGATCACCGTAAATAAAAGAATCCCATCCCACGCATCCAAAACCATGCAATTGTTATGCCCAAATGGCATGCGGCAACAATATTAATCCTTAGCATTAAAAAGATAAAGAATGTTGTGGCCATTCGACCCTTTCTTAAGAACATGCATTTATCACTACTTATTCTATATTAATTGTAATATATTTGCAACAATTATTGTAAACATAAACAAATATTGAAACATGTGCGAATGTAAACATTTACAAAAGAGGACACAAAAGTAAACCTCTGATTCCTTTGAATATTTAAATTAACACATTAATGGTATTCCGCGAAGATCGCGTTAGCTTTGTTTCTAACGTAGAGGAACTCTTTCGCAAGGTGCGCGAAGGGAGGACGGGACGATCGACGATCCTCGGCTGAAGGAATTCCTTTTTCCCGCATCTTTAGCCCTGTCAGTCGGCTACAGGGCCGGGCCTAGGAGAGCTCGAGTCCCTTCAGTAGCGCGACACTAGAAGAGGTCAGCCCTAGGCTAGAGCCCGGTTAGCCTTTATCCGCGCGATTGGCAGTTGGCTCGCTATTCAAAATTGCCGACTCTTGTTCGTTGGCGGCCACCTAAGAGCTCCGGTTACCAGCCGATCCCCATCCGCGCCGGGTGCCCCAGGAGTCAGCTCCTGGCGTAGAATTCGTAGCGCGGCTCGCGATTTACGCGCGCTCGTTACTTCCTGCCGCGTTACTTCGCGGAGGGACGCATTGCCCCCCTCTCATGACCCCTCGCCGCCCTGCTGCGAATGATTTTAAATTTACAAGTCAACATTCTTTACGTTGCTTAGAGCATACTTCACACTCGGCGGTAAGCGGCGTGGAGGGGCGGGCAGCGCCCGTCACAAAGTACTGCGAATCTTTAGCGAGCCCTTTATTTTATTCAATATTTGACTTTATTTTGCCAATGCTTTTTTATGACCTATCAATAAAATTGCTGCAATTTATTGTGGATTCGATTTCAATGTAAAATCTATTTTAAAGTTTTTTTACAAAGCCTAATATATATATAGTATAATATATAGTAATAATGTTAATTACAAGATAGAAGAATTGTAATGGTAGAAAAAAAATTTAGTAAGACTTAAGATAATACGAAAGATCGAGATATTTGCTCAAATGTCTTGGGAAAATTCGTAAAAATTCTTACTTCATCTATACTTTCATAACCGATAATTGTTTTATAAAAGGGATGAACTTCGTTCTCCAATAGACAAGTTCACTCCTTCAAATCACAGATAATTATTTTTTCTTTCAAACGCTTACTCAAACACGCGAGTCTTTTTTTTTGTTTGAAAATCTTTTATTGAAAACTGCTTCTAAAAGAAAACTCTCCGCGCTGTGTCCGAGATATAAGTAAAAAAATATAGTTCTATGTATTAGAGTGTTTTTCATTCTTTTTTCTATCCTTACCATCAACCTTCTTTCAATCTTAATCTATACTTCATGAAATTACTTTTATACTATATTTTAAATATTACAATAAAATAATTTTCTTTGCACTAAGTCATTTCATAACTCTCTTTATTTATTATAATTAATATCTTACTATAATACTTAATATTATATTTTTTCTTGTAATTTAAATCTGGATGAAATTGAAGAAAGTAGCCGATGATTTTGAATCTAGAACAGCCTGTCGGGCATTGGAATATGTTGATTACCCGCTGCCCAGTGAATCGAGTCGATGACGACTTGCCTCAGCCACGGGAAGAGTAGCAGATCCATAGGGACCGACTATCCGTAGATGAATTAAACGCAAACGATTCAGCAGGATTGCACGAGATAGACTTCGATAAAAATTAAATGTTTTATAACGGGCGAACTCCAATTCTATTAATCATAAAAACTGTCTCCTTATGATGATACATTGTTTCCATAACAACATTTTGATGTAACATTTTTAATATAAGATGCAAGTATGTTTAATAATAAATTAGATGCTAAAAGTTCGCCCGCGAGTACAAAATTTAAGACGTTAACGGATACTTAATAATAAAAGAGGTAAGACAACCTTGCTGATCATTACTAGAAAATAGTTTAATTGGAATTTAAATGTAAAGTTTGCGCATTAATTATGTAAGCCGCGTCTAAGTTTTGTTAGTATCAAGTTTAGTATTGTTTTAAATAAAGAAAATATCATAGATTAACCACCTTTATTTTGTAAAAGCCGTAGACTGTAGCAATAAATTCTTGAGTGATAATCTTTCAAAAACAGCCAAGTTTTCTCTTCATTTAATAATCCCACCTAATTAATAAGACATTACGCGCCCTACCATGAACGATTCTAACCCGATATCGAGATGTACGCGCAAGGCTGAGCTCCTGTTGTTCTCCTGTCCCGTATGCATGAGTCTCGCCCGGGAAACTGCCTCCCAATAAAATCCCGAATCCTGAATCTCCCTGAAATTCGCCGAGCATTAAAATTCGTCATTTCAGAGGAAATTCATTGAGCTAGAGGAGGGAAGAAAAAATACAGGAAGTTGAAATTGATCATTGCATAGTTTTAATCAGACTTCTAAATGGTATAACACGAACCAAATTGAAAAACAATTTTAATAAATGTTTAATAACAAAAAAAAAACCAATTGTTTATATAGCATGCGAAGATCAAAGCCCGACCATACAAATCCCTCCCCGCCGAGTGGCTTAAACTTCATTTATTTCGCGCCTTTATTGTTTCAATATTTCCGAGCTTAGAAAAGTAGGAGAACGAGGGGAGATTTCTCAAACGTGTTATGTCAGAGGATCGGACATAGATCAGGATAGAAGATGGTTAACGCGTTACTCGCACTCCGAACTTGGCCCCAAGGATTCGCTTACTTGGTTATACCAACTGGACCTTCTCAAAAAACAAAAGCTTTAATTATAAAATAAATGTAAATTATAAAATAAATTATTAATGTAATTGTAAAATAAATGCTTAAAGGAAATCCCAGTGAAGGAAAAAGGACACGATCCTTTTCGGTTGGCGAAGGACCGGGCCAGCGGAGCCAAGTCAGAGCGAGTCCCGACCTCGGGTTATCCCGAGCTCCGGGGAGGAGTTCGAGGTCTAGGGCATCCGGGCCCAAAGGAGGGCCGACGAGCTGCTCCTCTCACTCCTCCAGCCGCGTCAACGGTGCGGCAGGAAGTAGGCAGCGCCCTCCCTTCCTCCCCCTCCCACCCAGTTCCCAACCAAGCACCTCTGCTCCTCGTCCAAAATATAATGCGTATCGAGGCGTGAGTATATATTGTTTCTCTTGTCCCCCGGCCTCCCCCGTGGCATGGGAGGTTTAGCGCTATTCTCATTCTCATTAAAAATAAGACCCACTCGGTGCCGGGTTCAACTTGAGGTGAGTCGATTTCGCTGCCTCCCCTAGCCTCACTAACATAGCGCGAGCAGACAGCGACAGAGGAAAAGTTTTGAAATAAATTATTGTATTTTTTCTCTCTTTACTTCTCTTTCTTTCTTCCGGATACGAGGACGGTATTCCAAGTCGTAATTAATCAAAGCGATAATGACGAAAAATGTTTTTTTGTTTATCAGTAATTATCCAATTCATTGTAATAATCACAGCATCATATATAATTAAAGTATTTAAAAGTGTATTTTTAACTGTAAATTGTTAATTTTTAATTAAATTAATAGGCATAAAAAACAGAGAAATTAATAATTAATTTTAATAAATTATTATTAAAAAAAAAACACCAAACGGTATATAATAGAAGAGTTCAGAAAAAATTTGGATAAAAACTTGTAAATGAACGAACACGCAATCTAAATTATATAGCGAGTTGAAAATTTTTAATGCAATAGAAATAAAATTCGAAGAGTTAAAATCAATTTTGTGTAATATACCGTTATTACAATTTTCCGACATGAAAAACCATTTCAACATTACTTTAATGCTCATAGAGGTAGAGCTGCTTTTATTTTTAAAAAATATAAACGTCAAGTATTTTGCGGGGACTTTTTTCAAATTGAGCCACAGCGTGCACTAAAATATTTCGAACAAATGCTACTGGAAGTAGATCATATTTATAGCAGATTAACAATCGTTCGTGTACATCGTACGATGTAAAAATTTTAAATCTAATACCAAACTGCAAAAATTATGGATTAATTTAACGAAGTATAAATACTCTAAAATTTATAAACTAGTGCGCTTAAAAATTTTTCATTTAATTATTGAACATTATAATAAATTTTGTATACAATTAATATATACTTTTATAAATATTTTTATATTTAAAAAATCTAAATTTGTTTTAATGTTATAACGTCGAAAAAGAACGAATTGATTACTAATTATTTTGCACGATATAAATTTACGTTAACTTTTACGCACAGAGGAAAGTATTTTGCGAGAATAGAATTTCCTCCAGTAATAAGTTCTACTCATAATAAAATTTAAAGCTCTCTTATTATAACTGAGTTACTCATAGATCAAATCTCAATTTCATACGTGACCATGTGTTTTGCTATTTATAGAAGTGGAATCGGTAAGAGCTTTACCTTTATGATCAAGCGTTTCCTAGAATTTTTAGTCCATGTAGCTTAGCTTTTTCCAGCTCACCAACTTTCAGTACTCAGGTGTCCTTTAATGTATTTATATATGTATATATAGAAATTGACCTTATCTTTTATAATATAATGTATGCAAGTAAACACGCATTTGATTGATTGATTAAACGATTATATGTTACAATTAACTTGTAACAATTTAAAGCTGAGACTTTGTAATATATATAAATTTTTCTTGTTTTACATGTTTATTATTAGGTGTTTCGAAGAACAATAGTTTTTTAAATTTTATTAGCGTATTAACACATTTCAAAAATTTTGCAAATTCATAAATTATAACACTTTAATGTAATATTGTATAATATAATATAATATAACAATTTAATATAATATAATATGGCCTATTATTACTTATACTATTAAAATATCGAAGAGAAATATAGTTTTCTTTTTTAAAAAACCTCCTCCTTATACAGACTGTCTAATTTTGTTACTAGTTCACAATGTTGGAATTATGAAAACATATCGTGAGAAAAGGTTCAGTTACGACAAGTCGAAAATTTATAGGGAGTATGAATTATATTTTAAAATTCAAGTACTTACACTCTTGTGCTTAAACTTTACGGTATTCGAGAGTTCACGAAGAGGCATACTACTGCGTATGGTACAATAGCCAACGTAATTTCCCCTTGATCCAACGGTTGCCGCAACAGCTGATCGTTCTAATAAACTTCGAGATGGCGATGTTTCTATCGTTGATACCAATCGTCTTTTTATTAGATATTCCGAAACTTCTTCACCTGTAGGCGAATGTATACGTAATAGATTCATATCGTGTTTTTAAAAAACAGTATTAATCTTTTTGGGGAGGTACTAAAGAGATTGTAAAAAAATCATAATAGCCTCTAAGCTAACTATAACCATAAAAATGATATAATTACTTTCCTAAAGTTTTAAAATTAAATCAATGCAGCTATAAATACATTTTAGTGTTTTTTTTATTTACTCTGCTGCTCACATTTATATAAATATATATATATCTGTATACATATATCGTGCTCAAAAAGCGATGCTTTTTTTTTCTTAAACATCGAGTAATAAATTTGAGTACGTAAAGTTGCATCTACATTAAAGTATAGGATAAAAACAATTTTTTTAACTGCCGATTGAAGAAATGAGCCTTGCTCTATAGCTTCCTAATTCAAAGATAACGTGCACTTTTAAATCGGCTGACTCAATTTATACGAATAGATTCTGAATATAATAGATTGTGAAATTTAAATATCAAGCATAGGAGGTAATCCGAGTAGCATCGGAAGGCTTTGGCAAAAAAAAAGTCCGTAAAAAATCAGAGTATCGGCGCGCGATCAGGAGAGGCAGTACCTCTTGACTTAGGAATAAGATTAGACCTAACAAACCTGTGATCTGCTGTGGAATGATGTCGGGATTCTTCTCGTCGGACTCGCTAATATCGCCAACATTGATGGGGTCCAGTTTTCCAAAGGGACTCGCGTCCGGATGCTTCTCGTCGGTCACGAGGCTGCCGCACTCTCGGAATCGCAACTCCCTCTGTATCGGCACAGTCTTCAAGGGCTTGCATATGTCCTCGACCTGGGCCTTGGACTGCTCGTCGACCTGCGAGTGCTGGATGCGAAGCACCACCATGACGATCACGGCCACGATCACGAGGGCTGCCACCACCCCGATCATGACGCTGAGCATCGGCGTGAGCTTCATGTGCAGCCTCGGCCGCTCTGCTCGGCAAAAAGGAAGAGGCTTTGTTTCATCCGCGGCTCGCCTTTAATCGGCTCCTCTAGTTTCAGGCTGTCGAGTCTGCTCGCTCTAGGCTACGCGACGCTTTTAGAGACGACTTTATGCCTTTATTTAATTATAAATACGGATAATATTGCTACAGGACACGAATGGGAGATTGTAACATTAACCGTTATAACCGGATAATAGCTATGGATAAGATCGTTGCAGTACTAAATAAGCTTACTTGGAATAAATGCCACTAAGCTCCAGGATTTACGAAAATGTTTTTCAATTTCCTTGACCTCTTTGTAAATAAATGCTTTCGTTTAAAAGCATAACGGGCTTGTGCAGCTTTACATTTGCGGATGTATTTTCAGGCCTTTTTTCCCGGGAGAGCTTACGATGCACGCAATTAATACGCCAGAAGAGCGCACTAAGGTTAAGCAGGAAGCAAGACTTCGTCGTGAGCCGAACCCGGAGTTGTAAGCGTGTCGGCAGCCCTCCTTGGCCTCGATTGTGCAAGCTCAAAATTAAAAATGACCGAATCGAAGTGCACTGCGTCTTAGAGCTCGAACCGCTCGCGATGGCTTTGGCCGCTAGCGAAGCATAAATGCTCATACGCCTAACAGTTGGCCAGGTATTATTTCCGGTGTCTGACTCGAATTATCTTCAGATCAGTTCGATTTATGGGAATGGGACTAAAACTCGTAAATAGCAGACTGCGCTCGAGGGAGTGTTTCGACGAGTTATGGGAGTTGTTAGGAATGTGCGATACATGTCTTCGTTACTCGGCGGCGGCGGAGGGGGGGGAGCAGGGGAGTAGGGACCCGAGGAAGCGAATTCGACGAATGTGTGCCTCGACTTTCCGACGCGAGCAGCTATTTTCTACAGGCGTACGAGAACTGCTATGCCAGAATGAATCGAATAGTGTAACGAGTTTATTTCGGGGCCAAGCAAAACGTCGCTCGAGCGTATAATCCCTTAAATCGCTAAATCTGAAGACGTAATACATTGCTTATAATGGTATACGTGTATTGCAAGCATTGCAAGCTTATGGACTGTGCGTTCATACGAGTCGAGAAGCCCTCGAGCACTCGTTCGGTTCCTAGTTTGTCGATATATAATGAAATTCTTTGAGGATCTTTCGTTTTTTAATAATATCGAACGGTTAAGGCCTTTTTTTTTATTAAGCGATTGCTTGATCAATTGAACGACAATATTTTTCACTTCTGTGAACGTGATGAAAAACCGAATTTTAATTTTTGCCTACAAAAATAATAATCCACTTTTAATGTGTCAAAATCAATAAATTTTGGAAGGAAAAATCTTCGATGCTTCTGTTTTTATTCGTAATTATTGCAATGTATTTTTAAAAAGCTGAGTAAAGTAAGAGTAAAAGTTAACCCACAATGAATTCAAGATCTCATTTCATTATACTTAATTGTTCAGAAAGTGCAGACGAGTAAAGCAATTAGCTGTACAAATAATAACAATTCTCTGCTTTATTAAAACATTTCTTATTTATAAATATTTAACAACTTAGTTAAAAATTTTATTCTACATTATACTTATCGATGTATTATGTTTATATATACGTTAATTTTAAACTATTTGTTTTTGTAATTTGTTTACATTCGAATATGAATTGTGGCTTTTGCTACACATTAAAGCATTTATTTATTCATTAAACGAAGCCATTAAATGCATAATTAGTGAGCCGAATTTTTCATAATTATTTATACAATAACTTGTTAATTAGCATTATTTTATTATTTAGATTTAGCCAAGCCTTAGTTATAGTGATTACATTTGCATAAATTAAGATAAACTTACATAATTTAAAAGAAAACAAATTTCCTTTCTAAATTCTAAATACAATACAAAAAATGGTGCCAAATAATGAAAATATTAGTGCAGTTCAAGGTAAATCATAAATAGTTACCCAATTGTTTATAAAAGTTTTCGTAATCTTTAAAACTGATGGATAGATTTTCTATAACAAAAAGTGATTTCTCGATTGATTTCTCCCTTTCGAAATTGATAATATTGCGTGGGTAAATCTTATTAAAAGTGAAATCTAAATAAGCTTTTTATCGTAGATGAAAAACTCTTAATCCGTCATTCGCACGAGTTTGAAATATTTATTCAAATCTCAATATATAGCTTATGCTGGTTGAATGGAAAATGTTTTTGCTTTAGATCATAATGTTCTTGGGAAAAGCGGGTTAAAGTTAAGTTTCCTCTAGAGGAGAAGGTAAAAAAAAACGTTTCGAGTCAGTGATATTTTCTTTTTGGACAGGGAGCTTCTTTCAATCCCTTTCAAACGCAAATCAGATGCACGTACCGATGAAGGAGGATGAAGATTGCCAATCTCTGTCCAGAGATGTTAAAAACGTCTCCCCTTCTATCCGCGCTCCCCCTCGTCTTACTCGCATCCGGCTAATCGTTCTACCCAATTCATCCCTTCCCCGCCGTTGGTTCCGATTTCGGAGGTTCCGAGAGGTCGGGAGTTAGAGGAATCGATAATTGTTAGGGTGTACCGGTGACGATCGCACCTGAGTCTGACGTTAATTGCTTCTCGGGCAGGCTCAGAGTGCCGGCTTGCACAACCATAGGCTCGCTGCGGCCCTTGTCGTTGAAGGCGTGGATGTAGCCTTGGTAAAGGGAGCCAGCGTCTAGCCCGGTAACGCTGAAGTGCGGGAAACTCGAGGTCAAGTTCGCCTTCAGCTCCTGGCTGTTGCTCTCCCGCACCTCGAGGAAGAAGGACTGGTTGAGGCCGCCGTCGAAGCCCGGAGTGCACCGGACCACGAACGAGTCCTTCGATGTATTGGAGGTCGTGCAGTTGTGCACCGCGTCTGGACGACCTGCGAACGCACGTAAAATTGAGGCTCCTCTTGATGCAAACGCGTTGCGGAACTCATAGGGCCATCGATACCAACTTCTCTTTCTAAGAGATATTCCTCTGGCTCGAATTATACCCCAACCCCTTTAAAGTGCAATTTACAATGATCAGCACTTTTACGAAACGGGAAGCCGAAAGTCGACTCGCGAGTCCTTTTTGCGTCTCAATTTCCACAATCTTTTAAGATATCTAACATTTCAAAATTTCAAGAATAATCCAAGTAATGGCCTTTTAAGAGTAGAAATTTTCATTAGAATTAATGCAAAATTTATGCCTCTTTACATTACATCTTTAATTTAGAAGATGCTTTTTATTATGGTTCCGTTGCTGCTCGATAAAAGATTAGGTAATTTGGCAGTTTCATATTTCCATCGTGTACTTTTTTTTTATCACGGTGGAATTTAATTAGCATTACGATTATCTTTTATATCTCCATTGATATTTAACCAAAAATTGAAATTCTTATTGCTTAAATATTTTCTTTAATCCTTCAAACATTTGCTAATTGGTCCCAATTATGACAGTAATTAAAAACTTGCAAATGCAGTTTTTAATTTTTTTAAAATTCGAACTTTATTAATTAAGAAATTTAAAGCATTATATGATACAAATCCTTGTACGTTTAATTAATGTTAATTTTCTTCGTATATTTGAATTAACTTATATTTTCTTATTTATTGCATAATCAATCAATCGTATATATATAGAAATATTTTAAGGTTCAGGAATATGTTAAAGACTATTAAAATTTAATATAATTATAGGTTTGACTATAAGCAAAATGATCAATTTGATCGTAGTAGAGTAAGTCATTTTTTTCTGCAGAAGATTATGATAATTTATTTGTATTATTAAGTAATTTACAACGTAAATTTAATCCAATTTTTACACCATCAATTAATATCTATTAACTAAATTACTTATTTGGTATGAAACTCAAATAAAATTTGTGATTTGATGGCAAAATATTTTTAAATCAGCATTGTATACTTTTACATCATTCTGTACTTTTAAAACAATATTATGCCGAAGAGATATATTGTTTATATTTTTTTACATTATAGAAGCAAGCTGAGACAATTAAACTATTTAAATTCTTATAAATGATTCGGAAATTTTTGTACTAATAAATGAGCATCTAATATTTTTCTTTAATTTTACAAATTTGATTAAATTTTTAGTTATTCTTCACTCTCTTTTTTTATATAACTTGATGGTATCTTTTTTTTTTAATTATTTCCTTGTATTTCCTTAAGCTTCTATTACTGCTCATAGATTCTTAATTGTAGTTGTACATTTTACTCATCTTAGTTGGCATGGTTGGCTTAATTCTATATTTGTTTACAAAATGCATGATTTTGTGAAGAACTCAGATCATCTCTCCGAACTCCTCCTCGAGTGTGCTATACGCGATGGTCAGCATACAAAAGATGCGTCAAATTATAAAAGAATTCGTAGTAATGGTAAAGCGCGAAAATGCGTCCGCCTCTAACAAAAAGGTCGGCGGGGGAAACGAGAAGCAAGCGAAATGTGCGGTCCGCGTTCCGGACTGGAGGTCAGAAAAAAAAATCCTGGCGCATCCAACGCGCCCGGACCGGCGAGAACCGGACATCTGCTTTGGTCGACAACGGAAAATAGTTGAAGCTGGCAATTTAAAATTCGATTCGATTCCCAATTAGGTATAGCAGGCCGTGACCCAGGGTACGCGAGAACCTGGTCTGGCTAGGTCGGGTCGCGCTCCCGAAGAAGCTGGAGGCTGCGGATCCCTCAGCG
The DNA here is from genome assembly GCA_018907135.1 of Kradibia gibbosae. Classification (NCBI taxonomy): domain Eukaryota; kingdom Metazoa; phylum Arthropoda; class Insecta; order Hymenoptera; family Agaonidae; genus Kradibia; species Kradibia gibbosae. Next base: position 9,260,083 of record JACCHX010000001.1, on the reverse strand, counting down.
ACAAGGGAGCGGGAAGGGGGGGGGGTCGCCCACCCCCTTGCCCGTGGAGAAGATACAAGTGACGGCGAGGGTGGAGGCAACCCGGACCTGCGTCGAGGTCCGAGACGACGCGCGCCTGAAGCGAAGTCCAAGGCCGCAGGGAAGAGGCGACTTCCCTCCTCGACCCGGAGGTGAAACGCACGAGGACCGCGAGTGCTTTAAAACGTCGAGTCGGACTCTGTCGCTAGGAATCTGCTTGTGCCGAGACCGCGCATCCCTAAGTGACCGCGCGAGAACCTCAATTATCATCGATCATCGCATTATTATCTTCTAACTTTTCTGTTTTCTTATTTTTTTGCGTTTGTGCGTGATTGTGAGACGTGAACATTAGACATAAATCATTTGATAACTATTATAATTCTGTAAATTCTTTTTTAGTCGTGTAGATAAAATAACCCCCCCCCGTCCAATCTTGGCGACTTATGTGAGTACATTTAAAAAAGAATTTATCGTTTTTTTTTCTCTTTATTTTATTACGCCTTCTTATCCAATTCCCTTCGCCCCCCCTTTTTCCCTTCCTATCGAACCCAAAGACCGTGCGGTTTCATCACAGCCACCCCCCCTCCGTCACTGCACCACGGGTACAAGTTCCCGCGTCACATTTTTTTTTAATTCGATTCAATATACAATTTCGAGTAATTTATTTACGTAATTAAACCTTAACCTTAATAATGACTCTGATCTTACAGCAATTACAAAACAAATAATATTTTATTTGCTTATAACATGTTTTTCATTATAAGTAAAGTAAAAATTACTCCGAAGAACATTGTAATTATTATATTAAAGAACAATGTAATTAAATTGTAATTAAAGAAAATTATATCAATTTGGTACTTAGATATTTTTATTTAAACTGTTATAATTGATAGAAATCTCAGGTTAAGAAATTAAACAAATCAATGAAAAAATCATTCTTGGAGTCAAAAATTTTGCATTTACAATTGTGTATCTAATCACATATTCAAGTTCTTTACTATTTGTACTATAAACATTCACAATTTATTTATATTGTTACTATTTTGCAGCTGTTTTAAAATAAAGATTTAAAAAGTAATCATAATTTTATACATTTGACAGTTTACAAATACAATGTTTAATTATCTTTAGAAAACAAATGCCTAATTTTAAACTCTTTGCGTTATTATATTTAATATTCCACAGCTCTGAAGAACCTATTTCTAATTACATTTTAGTACATATAACAATTTTATTTTAGTATAATCAGAATAAAATAAAAATTGTAAGTAGAGAAAGTCTTCTTTAAGTACAAAATTGTCTTTTACGATGTATTTTTTCTTAAGATATAAAACACAATATCTTTAATTTAACTTTTTAACACTCACTTATATTAAAATAAAAAAAAAATTTTTTATTAAGATCAGCTACAATCGTAATATATATATATGCTCTAATGCACATGAAAAATATGTTACAGCAAATTTTATAAGAATTCTTTGAATATTTGTTGAACCACATATTTATTAGATTTATAACCTTATATCTAAAAAGAAAATAATATTTAAGTTTATTTTGTTATAAACAATCAATTTCTACTTTTAAAAAAATTACTTAAAATTACAAAGTTTGTCAAATATATGTAAATATCACTGAGGACATTAACAAATAGTTTAAAACCTTGTTTACATTAATGAATTCATTTAATTTTAAATTAAAATTTTAAACTTCACACTATTATTATTAAGCAAGAATGTTTGTAATATATAATCACCCGGACTTGATTGTATACTTTATCTAATACTATCGTTAACAAGTATTTTAATAATTCACAGTTCATAATTGCCCCTTTTTTCATCCTTATTAACTCATTTTTACTTTGAGTAAAAGTGACATACTGAAAAACAAAAAAAAAAAAAAAATAATCGTGAAAATTTAAGTTTATAATTACGGAGTACCGAATTAATTATATTTTTATAAATTACGTATACTTATAACCTATCTTATTTTTTTTTTAGAGTTTTACGCGCATTGTGTTTTTAGGTATTGGAAAATATTGTTCAATCAGAAAATGTTTGTTTGAAAGTAATTTAATGAATAATAGCTTCAGTTATTAAATATGAATTTTTGGTAGGCAAAAAATTCGTAGCCGTATAATGGAATTATTATGCAATATTATTACATATGAGATATTGACATATGTTAATAATCATAACTGTGTTGCGCGTGTACTAAAAACTTCACGGAAATTTAAATGAATGATGTTCAGTAATACATTGTTATTGATACAAATATTTTCAAATAGTTTTTATCATTAAATAATTTTTATCATTATATACAAAAATCTTTTTAATAAAAAAAAATTAGTTTTAAAGAATTTTTTTTTTAATTTTGATTATATATTTTTACCGAAAAAAAGTAGCTCAGTTGAAGAAAATGCAATTTTCTAAACTAGATTTTTTTTAATATTTTGTACAAACACATACACACACACACACACACACACACACACACCACACATATATATATATATATATATAAAATTTCAAAAAAAATTATTTCCTTAAAAAAATGAGAAGTAAAATTAATATACAGAATAACTCAAGAATAATGAATGTTTAATGGATTTTTGAGTACATCGGGCAAAAGCTTTTATCGTAGATTTATATTAATAAGCGAAAAAGAACGCGTTCACAGGAGTGCAATATTCCGAAAAAGAAGTTTGTTCTTGGGCCAACATCAATGAGATTTATCGACAGAACAGAAGAGGAAGGATTCCTTACCTGCCGGTATGATGTAATAGATGCAAGGCACCTGCTGGTGTCCTATCCGGTTTGATGCCCAACATAATAGAGTCCCGTAATCCATCTCGATCATCGGCTTGTAACTAGCCGTTGACGAAGTTCCTGAACTCGAGATGTGGTTCGGAGCGAGGTCGATGCTCTCGGCAGAGTTATTAAATGTCCATCGAAATTCAACCTCCCGCGGATTAGCCTCGACCTCACAGGATATGCTCGCTTTTTCTTGCTTTGCAACCCCGTGTATTTTCACCTGGTTTGGCTTACACGTTGGTGCGACTAAAGTAGTTTTGACAATTATTGATCCTGGATGGGGTGAACGCATCATGCCTATAAGCTATCGCGGAAGCTCTTTAACAAAGCAATTCATAAGCTTTGCTCAATTATCGATTGTACGGCAGCTCTTTCTTATTTTTTGTAGGATTCGGTCAAATTACAAAAGAAACTTTAATTTCATCTTGCTAAATTAATGCCCAAAATTAACTTGTAATATTTATATTTTGCCTCAAAATTCCCATTCTCGATTATTAAGGCAAGTTTCATTTAAAGCCATTATTTTCATTTAAAGCAATATTTGAGGATATAGTAATACACGTTCCAAGCTGTTCCTATTCAATTTTCAAATGCTTCTTCACCGGTACGATCTTATCACATGTTGATCTAGTTTCTGGATGTTTTAGCTCGACATCAAATAAGGATTTCATAAGTTAACTAAATTGGTTTTGTGGGAATAGGAAGAATTTTTTAATTTTATGTTTATTTGAAAATACATCTTTTTGTACTTTTATAAGAGGTTATATGGATTCTAACTTACGTGCATTCATAAATTTTGCGAATTAAAGGTTAATGTTCAACTTTGTGTTACTAGACGAAAGATATCGCAAAGCAGCCTTTTATCAGTCTTGTGCATAATACATTATAATGCATCAATGGGCTTTTATAAACATTAATAAAGAAAGGATCTTTCAAAACAAAACATCTTAAAATTTCATTTCCATGCGGTTGATTTTGTAAATTATGCCAGACTTTTTAAACATTCACATGATATCTTTGTCTCGAATGTAAACACAGTAGCTGTTCTTCATAATAAGCCAAATGCTTAAAATTCATTTAACCAGAATGGTTTCCAACTTTATTTTTACCTCGCTTAATCCATTCCTTAAGAAATTATCACGTACAAATTCTTTTAACGTCCTCTCTTACGTACTTCCTTATCTCAGAAATTAAACCTAATAAAGCTTAATAAAGTGCTGGAAATAACATTTAAAGAAATTAAACCAATAAGGTAAATGCGCAAAAATAAACGAAAAATGCTTTGCTCTCTTATCGCAATTTAAATTTTCATTGCTCGAAAAAGTATCGGGAGAAATTTGTCAGAGAGAGAGAGAGAGAGAGAAAATAGAACTTATTTTTTGTAGCTACCTTTGCTAATCTGATCCCTCCCCTGCCCATTTCCGAACCGAAAAAAGCCTGCGAACGTCCTGAAATTTGGTCGAAAAAAATACTCCCCGACTCTAGAATTTGCCGTTGAAATTGTATCGAGAGCCTGTGTCGGAGCTGGATTAAATAGCCGATGCTTTCGCTCCGTTCCCAGGATCCAGGCGCATGAGCTTAATGAAAGAGCGTCCCTATCCTGCAGCTCGAGGGTAGCGCAAGTCGGATTGGTAAGCCATTTCCGCCCGTATTTTATACTCACACATGACGTTCAAATAGAAGGGCAGGCTCTCGCCGTCGCCCTCGGTGTTGTACCCGACACAGGTGTAGTTGCCGGCATTTTTCCTGTCCACTCCCTGGAGGACGAGGCTCTGATTGCTTATTATGACGCCTCGCGAAATGTTGTGATTGAGGGTCTTCCCCTGCAAAGCCAAGGATATCAGGGCTTGAGCTGATATTATCATTGGGGAGAAGCGGCCGTGGCAAGTTGATTGGAGAAAAAGGAAAGAATCCGGGTAAGCTCTTAACGAAAAGAGGGATTAGCTCAACACGGCGGGGATTATGCGATACGCGTACGGTCGAAACGAGTGGAGGCTTGATTATCGTTGATGCCCAGGTATGCCAGGGATAAGTTCTTACTTCTTCCCTTTATTTCGCAAGTTTTTCTTACTCTCTGGCCCTGTTAAGTCGCTCGTGTACTCTTCCATAAACAGACAACCACAACAGGCACAAAAGTTCCGAATTTTTATTCGATCTGTGTTTCGAATGAGCAGAACAATGTCTCGTAATTGCTAGATAAATAAAATTGAATCTATATTGTCCCTGGACTTTTCCCATTAGACGTCACATTTCTCGCGTGAAAATTTGAAATTATCGTAATTGAAATAAAATCGCATTAATGCGAGCACGTATTTACAGTACAGAAGGAACTCTATTGATTATTCAATATTCATTTTGCATAGAAAAATGTTTTTCAAGATTGATAATATTCAAATGAATTTTTATTATGAGTTGAGTCGTATAATTGGAATTCTATAAAATTGACTTCAATTTATGATTGGCGAAATAATTTGACAACGTAAGTTTCATTTCGTCCAATACCATTTTATTTAAACTTTGATTTAAAAATTTTCCGATTTAAAGTTGGATTATCGGTATTTGTTTGTACAAAAATCTAGACTCGCGGCTTACTTCGGTTCAAGTTGTGTACGTTCCATATTGATTACCAAAGTTTCATAAACATTGAACCTATCTGCTTCAATTTCTAGTTCGCAAAGTGAACTACAATGCTCACGAAATGTCAAATGTATGATTTGCTAGAAGCCAATATTTGATTTAGAATTACTGTTAAAGTTAAAGCTTGAACCTGAGATATAATTTTCGAATGCAGATAATCTTAAAATTAGCGCGGGCCGATAAAAAAAAAAAAAAACATGCAGAATTGTAATATAATTTACGTAGATGAGTGTATCTTATGAACTAAGGCCCCCCCCTGTCATTAAAATTAAGATTTTGTACAACAATTATATAATAATTGATAGACGATACAATAGAGCTATTAAGGCGATAAAACTTTTCGAGCCGTTGGAGATATTAATACTTGTCTTGTAAGCTTTATCTAAAAAATTGCGGCATCGCTTCATTAACGAGAGATGAAGGTCCTCGATAAGTACCTGATGCCTCCACTCAACCTTATAAACCGGGGGCTCAGCTTGTATCAGGCAGTCGAAGTATACGTCACTTCCTTCTTTGATAGCTTTCGGATCGAGGTTGGTTCCCAAACGGATTGTAGTCTCGGGCGTGTCTGTAAAAGATCGATTGTGAAAATTGATTTAACGGTAAAAATTCGGATTTATAGTGAGCCAATGCATTCCATCTAGTGATTTAGCCCGAGAAATTGCCAACATTTATCTATCTATCCGGACACACACACACATATATATATATGTGTGTGTGTGTATGTCGTGTATGCACGCACGCACCCACAAACACTCACATTTAACTCCATTTCCATTCTCATTATTCGGAATTCTAATAAAATAAACGATGGGGCTTCTGGAGCACCGCCAACAAAAATTTTTAATTTCTCAAACACTCACTTTAAACTTTTAAAGGATTCTATTTTATGCTACGCCAGTTGTATGACTAAAACAAGGCTTCTACGCTATAATAAACATACATTTTTCAAATTTGCAGCTCACTTTCCGAAAGCAAGAACTGCTTCATCCAAGACATCGATGTACGAATAAATGGCTTTCGATCCGTTTTAAAAATACATAAATTTTTATTTTATCAAATTATTGGAAAGAAGTGAAATGAATTTTCGTAAAAAAAGAGTATTTATTATAACGGATAATGAATTTTTTTTTATTATTAGGGAGGAAAATGTTAATGACAATTTAAAAAAAAAATTGGTGTTTTAGATGAGTGGAGAAAAAAATGTTGCTAATTTCCAAACATAATTTTGAAGTGTTTTGATGCTTTTGTTATTTGCTGCTTTAATATTGATCTATAGAATTTATTATTTGAGTAGGATTGATCCATGTCATGCGTATATTTAATTTCGAATATTGTTGCCTTTAAGAATTTTTTTTATAGAATAAAAAATAATTGATATATTTCGTTACAAGCTTGTGGCACATTTAAGGTATTGTTAAAAACAGGATATTAAATTTTCAACTTTGCATAAATCAAACTATTTATTTAGATAATATGATTTATGGTTTGTAACTGATACTGGATTTCGTGTCACGGCTTGGTTCACTATATTATTAAGCACGTAAATTGAAGTATTTTTATGTTTTTATCGAATGAGCGAGAAATGATTTTCGTGGTTAATAAAATGTATTTTTTCGTTACTTTATTAGCATTGTCGCAGGTGACATACCGAAATCTATTTATGTCCTTCATAAACCGAATTAATACAAATTTTCGAATTCACTCACGTACAAGCAGTAAAGCTTACGATAATAATTTTGTCAGCTCATTGAGCGGAGCTTTGTAAATTTTAATGAAATGTTTTCTTCTCCCGTAATTTCCCGGACTTAAAAAATAATCCGACGGCTTCCTAAAATATCTGAAAACGAATGAAAAAGTACAAAAAGGGAGAACAAACTGCTGTAAATTACGAGCTTACATTGTATTTCTAAAAGCCAGACATCTTCGATGGGGTTGCTCCTCATGATTGGATTTTCTGCACGGCACAACAACCGCTTACCCGCGTCGTCCTTGTTTGCCGTAAAGGACAAAACGCTGGTGGTCGTATTGCCGTCGCTCGTCGTCTAAAAATAGTTGCCGAATACAGTTGAGTAGAAGAAAAAAGGCAAAGCAACGAATAAAAATAGTGCTCTATTTTCCGCGACTACTTCTTCTGCTTCTATTTATATTTTTTTATTTTTTTTCTTTTTTTTTTTTTTGACGCGATTTCTGAGGATAAAAAGGAGTGGAAATGTGATCAGAACAATGAAATTGTTTTCAGCGTAACGATTAAGCACACAGTTTCTATTTCTCTGTCGTATTATAAAGCGGGTACAACTGATGTGTCGCTGCTGCTCTCTTTCAGAGAGTAAGTTTGTCCTACAGCTTTATTATTTTAGTACTCTTTGTTTTTATCTTTTTTTCAGCTCTACCTCAATTTTGGCGAAAAATCGAGAAAATCCCTTCTCTCAATGCTCGACTAATGCGTCGAGATAATATTCTCCGGGACTTTTCTTCTTTTTACATCAGAAATCGATATGTATTTTTTAGGTCTTATGAAATATATGAAGGCATAATAAAATACCTTGGCGAATATTGGGTTAAATTAACCGCATAATAATAAAATCTGGTGAACGTAAAAATTGATCGAAGTAAAAGTAGTTTTCAAAATTAATATATTACTCATGGAGATACTTTTTATAAATTAGATTAAAGTCATAGTGAGAAAATATATTCACAGAGAATGAGCTTTCAAGGAGTTGGGATTCCTTTATGAATTAATCCTTAAATGTCCTTTCCACGTGAGGCTTTATATACATTTAAATAGAGCATTGTTATGAATGAGTTATGAATGAATTACATTATAACACATACACTGAAACGTACACATATTAGAATTGGAAAATTTTTCTTTTCAATATAAATATTCAATAAAATGAATAAGAGATTTAGGTTTATTTTTTAAAAAATATTAGGTAGCCATAGGACAACATAACATAATAACACTGCTTTATTAGCTAACATTGATTTTATTCTATTTGAGGCTAAAATTTTAAGTTTATGATTTAAATTGAAACGTATTCCTCACCGTTTAAATTATATATATATGTATTTTTTATTAATTTATCCTTCATCTAATAGGACAATAATATTGTAGTTAATGAATTGTGTTATGCAAATTACAAAATGAAAATTTTTTAATTGGAAATAGAATATGGGCCCGTAATTTTAAAGAAAGCTTCGCTTCAGGACAAACATCATTTGTTAGACTATAATTTATGTAATAGAGCACGACAAAAATCAAAATTCTTTATAAGTACACTTACACTGTCCTTGGAATGTAAAAGCTTTTGCTCATTTCTTAACCAAGTGACGAGAGCTGCTGGTCGACTTCCAGTTGTTGTGCAAATAAGATTGTAATTCTTTCTAGCTGATAGAGGCTGATTAGCTCCTTCAATATTCACCGTTAACGGGCTAACTGTATTAAGACAAAAATATATGCAATTTTTAATATAAAGGACAGTTTTTAAACAATGGTTATAGATATTTCAAACTTTTTCGAGTAACATAGAAGCGAGTTTAAAAAATATGAGAAAACGCTTTCTTCAATGTTACGACGAACGCTGCTCCTCCCTCCGCGCTACGAATTCTACGCCAGGAGCTGACTCCTGGGGCACTCGGCGCGGATGGGGATCGGCTGGTAACCGGAGCTCTTAGGTGGCCGCCAACGAACAAGAGTCGGCAATTTTGAATAGCGAGCCAACTGCCAATCGCGCGGATAAAGGCTAACCGGGCTCTAGCCTAGGGCTGACCTCTTCTAGTGTCGCGCTACTGAAGGGACTCGAGCTCTCCTAGGCCCGGCCCTGTAGCCGACTGACAGGGCTAAAGATGCGGGAAAAAGGAATTCCTTCAGCCGAGGATCGTCCCGTCTTCCCTTCGCGCACCTCGAGAGCCTCGATCGACAGGATCCCCGCGGGAATCTAATATACCGTACAAGAAATCATTGTACATAAGCCCGAAGTATTTTTTTTTAGTATTGCTTGTAAATAATTAGTTTTTTTTCCCTTGTAATTATGTGGCCGAATTAAATTTCAGCCGCTTCTAATAATTTTTGTAAATATTTTTCTTGTAATTTGCTCACCACTAATGTAAATGTAAATATTTCGTTTTAGTTGCAAAATAAAACAGAGACGATCCACCGAGACGACGACCGGAGAGGCGTTGAAATTTATGAAAGAATATTTTTTTTTTTCGTTTATTTATTTTTATTGCGCCACCTTATCCTCCAACCCTCGACACCGCTTCCCCGCGTCCCACCGAACCCTCCGTCCCAGCACCGCTCCCCCCTCTCTGTACCGCGGGTGGAGACAGCCGCGTCACAACGATATGAAAAAGAATTCTTGTCTTTTATTTTTGTATTGTATACAAAAAAAAATCTCACAAGTACTCTATGTTATATTTATAAAAGTTAATAAGTATTTATATAAATCGTATGTTTAAAGCTTTTTTTTAATGATAAAAAACATGGTAATTGATACTACGAATAATAGATTTATACATTCTTGTAATATATTAAAAAACATAGATTTTGTTTTAATATAATACAACATACAAAGTTTGATCAATGATTGACATTAACGAATCATCTTTCGCAATACTGGCGTGTGATTCATTGTCGGATCCTTTTACAAAATGAAAATTTTCATTTTTCTTGCAATTTTTAGTTAATACGGAAACTTGATGTAAAGGTCAATGTTTTTATTACAATTTTTTTTAATGAAATGTCAGTAAGACTAAATGAAATTTTGAAAATTTTCTTTGTATAGTTAAATTTAAAAGTAGTCACTAGTATATTATCTGTACATGGTTTTCTCCAAACTTTTTTTTGGTAAAGTACGTACAATAATTGTGGACTAATTTTCATTTCTTGATATACTACTTTTTTTATTAATTCTTTCATTATTTTATTTTACAGATGAACATATATATATATATATATATATATATATATATATTTACCTAGATTATACAAACATATATTTTTATTGTTTAATAATCTTGTACTACTGATTACCCAAAGTTACAGAAACGATAAAAAATCTTTTTTTATGAATAAGTAATTTTTATCTTTAAAACTATATTTTAACATACATAATTGAAATTAATGTTGGGAAAGCATATTGAAAAATCAAAATTTCAGAATAATATCCAAGTTCGTTATCTATTTAATGAAATTACATAGCAATTATAAATTATTAATATATATTATTTATAACAAAATAGACATGAATCATTAACAAGTTGATGTAAGTCAATATTGTTTTAGTAATAATGTAGTGAGAATAAAATAATAAAAAGTAAGAAATATTATTAAGAGTCGAGTATGATTTTCTTTCCTTTAATAATCACGTCAATTTGCCATAGGGGATTTCGTTGAGTAATAAGTGGATTATATCGAGATCTTGTCAAGCGCATTTCTCAATGTAAATGAAAAGGGAAGTTGGAATTCACATAGTTCCGTTCAGTTTTACTTCAGCGATCTTGAGAGTAAATGAAACAAGTCGCCCTTATTTCTCTCTCTATCTCGCTCTTTCCTTCTCTCTCTCGCTATCTTCTTCTCTCTCTCTCTCTCTCTCTCTCTTGCAAAATCGAGATATGGGACCGATTGAATTACTTCATCTAGAAAATAATGCAGGAATATAAAAAAATTTATAATCGATAGCCTGGCTTTTTTCTGGTCCTGAAGTTTCTAACGCCATCTGAATCCAACGCCGTATCTATTACTTCTACTGCGTCCACTTGAGCTCACATTAAACTTATCCAAATGTTTTTTTTTTGGTAACAATACACGACCCAAATGCCTTTATTCGAAAGGGTCACTAACCTCATCGATGACAATGATATTCAATAATGTTCAGCAACTATTCTAGATCAAAGGTAGCTTATATGGTAATTTTATGAAAATAACGGTAGACCCTTTCAAGCCTGTCTAGCATCGCATCGTAACACACTGCGAAGATAAATTAATCTAAGCAGTGCCTCGAAGCATCTTGTCAAGTTTTACGTCTGAACCCGGCATCATGGAAATCTGTATAGTTACTTCCCCATGTAATCTACGGACATCTTCACCGATTGGATCGATCGATGAAGATGCTTAGAACTACTGTGAAGTAGTCCTTTAGTCGTAATAGAATCTATTATTTCTTAAAGAGTTACATAAAAGCTTTCGGTATTGCTGGGCCAACTACTGTACTCGATGGAACTACAACTATTAAGCCCTAATAAGCACCTTTCAGACTTGCCTCGTATGGATATCCCGAGGTACATCTTGAAATTACGTCTACCAGAAAACGTATTGCATCACTTAATGCGGTAAGTTTGCTGTAGTTTCTTATCCTCTTTTGTAATAATTACAGCATCAAAGTAATCTAACATCTCTTTTGTAATAATTATTGTTCTTTGATTCGAATTACATAAGAATTTTGGATTTTTTACCTACAACTTTTTAGGGTTTTTTTTTCTTATCAATACCAAAGTAATCCATTCAAATAATGATTACTCTGTAAAAAAGATCACCGAATAAAACGTTGAATCTTAGATTAAAGCAATAAAGAAACAGGAGACTTATTTCAATCACAGGTTAGATATAGAGCAGTTAGCTTTTGTAATATGAGATATTCTCCTCGGTCGATTTTCACTGCAGCCGAAACTTTCCGTTCAGTTTCAAAGTACTGGAAAAAATATATTATAGCCGAGAGTGATCTAAGACTAAGAATCCGATATAGACAGATGATATCTAGATTCTATGCAATAAGTAGTTCATGCTCATACTTATCATTGCGCCATCTTATCAATTTTGACGAGAAGAGTTTTTGTCGATTTAAAAGAAGGATCGACTTGAAAAGAGATCCAAGATCCAGTACAATGGATAGTAACAAAAATATCGATTCGAGTAAAAGTTAAATTCGTTAAAAATATATTATTAATTTTTATACTAAAGATTGGTTTTTATTTTTATATTGAAATTGGTTTTTGAATTCAAATCGATTTCTCTTTTTCGATTCTTTCTTTTGCGTTAATAAATCTTAGAAAACTGTGTGAAGGTAAAAGACAATTAGCATGAAACTCTAGCTGTACAATCTTTTAAAATGCAAGTATCGCATGTAAGTAATATGTTATTCATACAAAACAGTATATATGCAAAACATTATATAATATATATATATATTGTACTTAATTTATAATGAGCCTGGCATAGTTCTAAGGTTTATTCAGTTAACATGTAGCAATTATATAAATCGATGATGTTAGAACTATGAAGACGTTATGATATCCTTATTAATTTGTCATTAAAACATTTTGTTTTGTTTTCTCCTTTTTTTTACCTATGAACTTAAGTGCAATAGCATGCGACGTAACCGTAAGTTTTTTTGCAAATTAATAATCAACAAATAGAAGACATATTTAATATTATAAACAGAATCTTAATTTTTAATAATATATATTACGTAGATTACAGATTTAAAAAAATATATATAAAGGATAATTACGAACGAGTAGACTCGTATGCTACCTCCATCACATAATTCAAAATATGTATTAATTACCAATGCTACCAGTTGGTAATTAATACAATTTAATTATGCTACCTTTACTCGTTCTATCTGCTTTTTGCCTCTGTTCCGCCACTGTAACTAACTCGTAAGATAGTTTAACCGATCTCAAAGCTTTTTCGAAGATTTTCTGACTGACTCTGGTCGGATTTTTACGCCTTATTAAGCGATATTTTTTTTTGAAAAAGTGGTGTATAAATGCGATCTGATTGGCTTTTAATACCTAGCGTAAGGCCTAGTTTAGAGAAGCGCGAGGGTATTTTAAGCAATTCTCTCCTCCTGTAATTTGTTGACGTTATTGATTGGTATTGTGCGAGATGCGGATGCTTTATAATCATCGGCTTCCTCTGAATCGGGAAAGAATTTAGCGCAATTTTTGTATAGAGCGGATGTTTGGTGTATGAGTACTGCGAGAACGACTTATCGCGTTTAGTAGAAGAGCGCGGCTTCACTTAAAATGGCCTATTTATACGCCAGTTACAGCACCCGTGATATCAATATCTTCCCAAAATATAAGGTCTTATTAATTTTGAGTACTTCACTTGTAGAAAAAGATTTCTGAGAATGCACCTATAGATCCAGACTCTTAGCAACCGCTTTATATATTTATCTTTTCATTTCACTAACCTTCGTTAATAGTTATATATTAACACGCATTGCTTAATTATAAGCTTCAAAATCACACCAAAAATGAGCTTTTATTTTAATTTTTTTAGCGTGCGATAAAAAAATTACAATAATGCACGGAAAGCACACAACGTCTAACAATGAATGGCTCGTGCGCTAATTTGACACGAAAAGCGGGCTGTTGTTAAATGGACATGTAATTATTTCATTCTTATATGGCTGCCATTATCGGGGCTAATGGCTCAGGTCTTAAACGCTTACATCAATGATCTACTTAGGACTTGTCGTTGTATGCGTTATAAATTTACATTACTTATAATGCACTTTCGCAATATTATTTAAACCTTCGTTACAAATGAAGTTAAATTTTTTATTCGATTTATATATTTCTATGAAAATCAAATTTTGTTTACTCTTTTGTTAATGACGTATCGACAATTCTTTCTAAAGCATAATGAAAATTCGGTCAAACTCTAGTTTACTGAAAATATTTTCTGTACAATTAAAACTAATAGTATCTCATGTATAATTCATACTCCAGATCAAACATACAGGTTAATCATAAAGAATTACAAGGTATAATTTTTATTTAAAAGCTTCAACAATATCACTTTGGCAATCACAATAATTATCATAAAAGCGGGAATTCATCAGTATATTTTGCACAAATGTAAATATTTATACATAAATAACTGCATACATTAGGCTGTAGTTTTTCGAAAATGTATTTATGATTAATAAAATTTCCAATGATATAAAAACCTTGGCATTTGATAATGCAAGTGTATACGCTCTATTATATAAATCTGTGGACAGATTAGTATTAATTTTCATATTTTGTTTATAATTTTACATTTTTTTATATTTTTGTATATTTTATATTTGGATTTTATCAATAGTTATACCCGTGGCTTAACATTACACCTATGATTAAGTTTGTTTTAGTAGAGAAATACTAACTAGTAAGACTTACTGTCTTACGGGATCGTAACGGTATGTACTATTAAAAGTGCATTTGATTTTGGCGATGTTTTGCTAGTTTTACGTAACTTAAGTACGTAATTTGTTTTATTCGAATTGGGCACGAAAGCAGTAAGGACAGAGTACGTCGCTTACATGTTTTAAAATGAATATACTTCAGAGGGAGCCAGGAGAATCGAATCAATGGGACTATTTTGCATGATTTACAAGTGGTCTAATTAAACTGGCGGTCGATGCGCAGAGAGCAAATTGTGCGAACTTGTACTTGTGTGCGTGCTCGGGGTGCGAGCGAGCGTCGGAGCCCCTTAGAGTATGTGAGAGCCATCGAGGGGCTCTACGGGTTCTCACTTTATAATGTAATCAACCCAAAAGTCGATACGCAGCGTTCGCTTCATTTTGCCGAAGCTTTTATACGAGTACGTCAGTATCTGTGAGGATGCATCTCTAGTCTTTCCCTCGCTGATATCCGAGATTATGATTCGCCACTACTTGCCGTAGTGTTTTATAAGAAATCGGAGAGGATTTTTTTTTGCTTAGACTGGAGCAGTAAGGCAGCGACAATAGGAAGCTTTTTTAAGATAATTTTTAACATTAAAGTTGGTACGGACACATAATTGGATAGCCATAAATTGTTAATCTCTCTTATGTATAAAAAAATATTCTTTTTTCCCGATAATTTTCAATGTCTTAAACACACACACACACACACACACACACACACACACACACACACACATATATTACGATTGTATCTTATTGTAAATAAACGAGAGATGCGAAAGTATGGCGCGAAAGTCAATCCAGAAAAAATACATATTTTATCGAATTTGAAATCATATACTTCATCTTACTTCGTTATTTCATTGAAAGGATTGAATGTCTGTCACATTATAATTATATAAGACAAGTGCGCTAGAAGCCTCATTTAATATGAAAAAGGCACAAGCGCCTATTGTATTTTAAGGCTCCTTCACGTAAGCCAACGAGGCATCTGGGAAGATGCGTTAGGGTTTTATGTATCCGGGGCCGTCCGAGGAAAAAGTCTACAGGGGGTGGCACTGCTGTAAGTGGGAACGCGATGCAGAATACATGGTGGGCTTATTAAAGTTCGGCACTCGGCTTAATAAAGTAAAATAGCAGATTGGCTCTGGGGCTTTGTGGTGGCGGACCATTATTTTCCTAGCTTTTCATGGGACCATAAATGGATACAAAAAATAAAACAATATAAGAGGAGGCTGTGGAAGGAGAGGGTACATATGGTGCAAAGGATACAGATGGAGTAGAACCTCCCAGGACTGTCCCAGGGCCCCGATGGATTCGATGGAGAAAAATGAAGCCACCCCTGAGGCGATGAAGATCGCGACCCCAGAGTAAGCTGAGGGGGTCGGGGACGACGTCGTCCTCGTGGGAGTGGCAGGCTCAACGCAGGGGCAACAACTCAGGCGGCCAAGAGGAGGCTGGTCAAAGAGCGGAAAGCTCTGGCCACTCGAATGTCCCTGGGACATCTGCAGCAACGGCTATTATGCCATGAATGTATGGTCGGAAGAGAAGATCGGGAGAAGAGAGAACTCCTTCGGTTGACCCGCGACAACTGAAGAGGCCGGAAGGTCTCGTCGACTCGAGGGTAGCCCTGAGCAAACCCACCCCCAACAGGACGAGACAGGCTCGGAGCGGCACCGCGTCGGACGCGGACAGGGTGAATCCCTTGACCACAGTCATCGTAAGGGAGGATTATCCCGATGGTGCCATCAGCCCGAAAATGGTACACCAGTTCCGGAAAGTACTGACCATGGCTATCCTGGCTTTGGACGGGTTGACGCAGCCGCCACATTTCGAGTCAGTGTATGGGAAGAAGGGAGCCGTATTATCGGTGCCCACAGACCAGGAAAAAAGGGAATGGCTGATTAAGGCTGGGCCCGGCTTCCTTTCTCAAAGCTCTGGAGTTTCAGAATTTCGCTTTAAAGGTCCAGACTGGCTTTGGGAGGGTATTGGCGCCCGGAAGTGTCAAAAGAGGGTGGCTGGCGCCGAAGACAAGGGTCTCTTTGCGCCTATAGTGACGTTAAGGAGAACACCATGGCGGACACCCTAGCAAGCAAGTACAGCTTCATGGGGTCGGAGCCGGCGGTTAGATTGGG
Source organism: Kradibia gibbosae (assembly GCA_018907135.1). Taxonomy (NCBI): domain Eukaryota; kingdom Metazoa; phylum Arthropoda; class Insecta; order Hymenoptera; family Agaonidae; genus Kradibia; species Kradibia gibbosae. The sequence continues at coordinate 9,243,301 of JACCHX010000001.1, read as the reverse complement.
CCCGTCAGAAGCAGGACTAAGCAGGGAAATGGGAAGCCAACTTCAGGGGAGTGGCTACCAGTGAGCAAGAGGAGCACCTGGAAGCGAAGAATAAACCCGTCGACGAAGGCCAAAGAGTCAAAACATTAGGGTTATGGTTGGACCAAAAGCAGGATAACTTCGTATACAAGGCCGAGACTCGGTCGATGCTGAAGGAGGGGACGTCGAAGAATATGATATTCTCAAACATCGCCAGGCTCTTTGACCAGCTGTGATGCATGTCAACATGCACAGTGGCAGTGAAGATCCTGCACGAGGAGGATCTTCTCATCTTGCAATGTGAGTGGGATGCGTCACTCCCGGAGTATTTGCGTCTACGGTGGGAGGAATATCGCGCAGCACTCCAGGACCTCGCAAACACGAGGATCCCTAGGTGGCAGGGCACCTGCAGCTGCAGCCAAATTCGGAACGCGAGGGGCACAGTATGACCGACAGTATAAGCGCTGACAACTCGGACGTCACCAGTTGCCAAGGACAATGCCGTCACCTCTACGACCTTAGAGGGGGTCGACCAAGAGCTAAGGAAGCTCTTCAGCAAGGGCTCCGAGTTCCAGAAGAAGGTAGACGCAGCATTAGCCGACACCAGGACCGAGTGGCAGTTCATTCGCCACACCATAGAGGCCTCTGGGAGGTTTGGATCAAGTCGGTGAAGCATCATCTCCGACGGGTAATGGGCGACATCAAGCTGAGCTTTGAGGAAATCCAGCACTGCGGTAGCTGAAATAGGAGCCTGCCTCAACTCTCGACCATTGAGGCCGATGAGCAACAGCCCGGAGGCTCCGACAGACCTCGCATCAGCCAACTATTCCTGCTCGGCACCACGATGAAGCAGGTGCCAGAACCCCAACTAACCGGAACTGCCTAGCTCGATTACACTCGATTACGAAACGCCTACGCGACTACAGCAAGTGGAGCTCGCCCGCGTGGCTCGGGTAGTCGCAGGAACGCCTGCAGGAACGAGAGAAGCGGAGGACAGCGAAGGTAAACTTCGCGGTGGGGCAACTGGTCATCGTACGGGACGACCGCTATCCCCACCGAAATGGCCGATGGCTCCTGTAAGCGAGACTCACCCAGGGTGGCATAGTCCGAGCGGTGACCCTTCGGACTGACAGCGGCGAGTCGAGGCGGCACTTAGAACGCCTGCCACGCCTCTTCACACCGGAAGACCGAGACTTCGGAAGGAGGACAACTAAGAGAAACGAGGTTCGTTCACCGAGGAAGGCGGGCCGAAGGATCGGCAAAATGGGCCGCAAGGAGCAGTTGACGGCGGGTGGCGGCCCAAGGGAAAGCGCCGCAGCGAAAATCGGGAGAAGGGGTGGGGGCGGAAGGAAGAGTCCGGAGGGCGCGAGAGTGAGTATTCCGATAGGCCTGAGTCTAAACGAAGTAGAAGCAAGGAAGTAATCTGTAACGCGGTGAAACGACGCGAAGGATTCGTGTGTGCGTGTGCGTAAGGGCGATACCCTTTACGAAGGTAGCCGTATCGAGACTATCCGAAGTACCATCCGGTAGGTGCGTGGGATAAGGGCATCAAGGCCTGGGAGCAGCGCGCGATCAGTCGGTGGCGATCCCCAGCGGTCGGACCCCGGCGATGAGCGATCGCGAGCGTAGCGGCGGTTGGCCAATCCGCAAGGTTGGGATCGACGCGTATACAATGTAGCTGATATACGTGTCTACGTAGGGGTGGTAGTGGCGCATAGAGTAATAATAATTCGCGAGGCTTTTCCACCTACCGGATAGGGGCATTTATATGCCATTGTAATTCGACGCGAGGGCAATAAATTTAATACGTATGCCCAATTATTGTCTGCATTTCTTTCCACTTCGAAACTCCGCTTCCCGATTCCACTCATGACTCCTCAGCATAGATAATTCAAAAATGGGCGAACAATGTATTTTATTGAAAGTGCTTCACTGCCGGTCGACGAACTTCTAATCCTGCTCTCCGTCTTTGTCCGGGTGTGGTAAGTCGACCCAGATTCGTTGTCTTCAAGAGGGCAACGCGATGCGGACGTCCACCGGAAGTGTGGCGGGAGTTTTTTTCATAATAAAGTACACTAACAAAACCAAGGAATTCTGTGTTTATGGGAGTCTGGCCAAAAACCCTCTGCCCGGCAACACCCGGTGCCACTCCCCGTTACAGCTTAAATAATATTAAATAACAAAAATTATATAAGGTTAAAAAATAATACCTTGAGTCTGCAGTTCTGTTTAATTCTGACAGTTCTTTGGCACTTTCTTTTTTTCCCAATCTGTTTTTAGCTGTTCAGTGTTTTATCATTTTCTCCATAAAATCGTAAAATCTTAAAAATTCGTCAGCTAAATCCACAACAAACAAATATAGGACTCATAATATACCAATGATGCATTTAAACAAAAGAAGAGAAGTTTTTTGGGAAAATGGGCCTTACGGACGCGTTGACGTCGAGCGGCGTCATGAGGCCATGAGCCGTAGCGAAGTCCGTTGAAGGTGGAGGAAAAGGGAAAAGTGAGGAAGCCGGAAAAGTCGTGCCGAGTCGTAGAATCAAAGACGACGAGTACGCGTGTATGTTGAGAATGACTACATGGTCAGGTAGTTCGGATGTATCTTATTTTCCCGATCTTGTGTTTCCACTTCCCGGCCTCACTCACGTTTCCTCCTTATTTATTCTCGTGAAATGCGCGAACAGTCGTTTAGAACGTTAAATTATCGAATGAAAAATGATAGGACGAACACATAAGCTTGAAAATAAAGAATAAATTTATACTATGGACATAAAAAAAGAATGAAAGGAAAATCTGTCCTCCAAAGGACAAAAGTTTAAAGTGTTTTAAATAAAATGAATATGCACGCGTTGCAAATTCATGTCAAGTAGATGTACAAAGCAAACATGTGATTTTCAAAAGTTCGACTCAAAAGTAAACCAAATAAATAAAAATCGTGAATCGATGAGTTATTATTTGCACTGCAAATGATTTCAGTTTAATTGTTCGAATCTGTTATAAAAAAAGGTTTGGAGTCAAAAAAATAAATATTTATATACGACAAACATTATTATGGCGAAAAGTATCAAGCATTATATTTTATGTAATAGATAAACAAATTTTGAAGTAGAATCTTGATCGGAAGCGACTTTGAAACAAGTGGAGTTATATTTTGTGAGACGTAAAATTAAAATTCATAAAATTCATAAAATTCATATTTATCGGAAGTATTGAAAATAGAAAATGCTGAGTCGGACGGCATTCATATATTCTTGAACTTATTATACAATTATTATAATATAATTAAGCACGATTTCAATCCTAAGAACATAAAAAAACGCGATGTTAAAATGAGCGTTATAAATAAAGAAGATATTCCAATTTACCCAAACACAAACACCCTATAAAGTTATTCAATCAATAAGTTTTTTTAATTAAAGGTAGTTATAAAAATTTAATAAGAAAATTGAGGAAAAAGTCAAGAAAACGCTAGGGACTTTCAAGATATTATCAAAATAAAACGCGATAAAGTCGATAAGTATAGTATGAAAAATAATTTGTTACGTCATTACGACAATAATTTACAGACTGTCACATCTAAGACGTTAAAAAATTTAATAGCAAAGTACGTGCTTAATAAAGCTCATTTTGACCATTCTAAGATGCGGACTAAAGGGAAAGTTTCAATGATTGAAGAAGAAATGTTGAGAAATTTAGATAAAAAGAGGAGTATTTTTATATAAGAAAGGGGACTTCTTTGCGTATAGATTAACTCAATTAGAGCTAAGTCTTAAATTTGGAAACAAATTTTAAGAACCATACAGAGTGATTAAAATAAAGTCTAACGCTGAATCAAAAGTAATCGATCTAAAGAACACATTGTATAAAAAATAGGTGATCAGGATGATCCGCAAGAGACTTCGATATCAGCTGATTTTAATAAGCAGTGGCTAATTTATGATGAGAATTATGATGATGAAATATTAAGTGAAAATGAAAACATAGACTATAAATATAAGGTTAAGCCTTGATGTTGTTCAATCATTAGTTTAATATGTTTATAACGTTAGGTTTTCAAAAATAAATAGATCGGAGGATGGCCGAGATGTGCGGCTTGAAATATGGAAAAGTGTGTGTGTAACAAAGGGGGAGTAGCTTCTATTGCTAATGTTATTACATTTAATAAATGTACCATCGCTTTAATTATTTAAATATATATCACTTATCTACTTCATGAAAGCTACATAAGTGCATAAAAATTTTAAAAACAATTGACGCTCAATTGATCGTCGATTTTCAATATATTCAAAATTAATTTTATTATTTATATCAGGCTTAAGAAGTGGTAATGTGACCGTTGAATTAGCATCCAGATACAACTTGACTACATAAATTATTAATTACACAATTTAAAAACTATGTTAAACAAAAAGAAGCCAATAACAAAACTTTGAGATTGTAAGCAGTGTCTTGTATAATAATTTGTATTAAAGAATGTAATAAATTTTATTTGAAAATGTTTAATACAAATTTGGTATTTCACTTTATTTTGTTCAAAGTGCTCGAATATATTCTACAAATACTGAAAATACACAATGGAATCAGTTAAATAAATTGTTTAAATTTATCAAATGATTTTCAATTCTATTACTCGACTCATGCTACTAGTACAGCATTACTACTATAAATTCGATGGATTGCCAAGAAATATATATGATTAATTAAACAAGGATTTTCATTTAAAAAATGCCGTAAACTTCCACCTTAAAATTATATTTAAAGGCTAATTTTATTTTTCAACAATTTTGTTCAATAATTAATATAACGGCCTTTACACTTTATGTCGTTTAAAAAAGATTCTTTTATGTAACTATAATTAAAATTTAAAGATGTTGGTAACTATGCAGATTATTATTTTTAATTTCAAAGAAAATTAGTATAAGGAGCAAAATATTTCTGATCTTTTCATAAAAAGAATAAGTTATTTTCAAAAATTTATTACGATATTTACACGGTTTTAAACTTTTAGCCCAAAGATTCTTTTTAAATTAGATCTGAGTTAGAGTAATTTTGTTTCATCGTTTTATTTATTAAATTAAAAATAATTATTTAATTTTAAGTTGAGTGCTCGTGTTATGTATCGAGTAGTCACCTAAGGTCGTGGTTTACTTGGTGGGAAATTCGTTGAAAATATTTTTAAACTTTTAATCGTACTCATCTAAATAAAAAAAAATCTGCATCTCATTAGAAATACTTACAAACCCTTTTATATTATTTATGAATTGCTAAAATAATTTTTTATGATAATTTAAAAATAAATATTTAGATTAATTTTAAATGCATTTACGGAGTGTGAACATTGTTTTTATTTTAGGAATATGAATTCTTCAGTTCAGTAATCATGTCACATATTTATTTTATAATTTAAACATTTATCTCTGTTTGAAAAACTAAACAAAACGTAATTTGCACGTAAATTTTAAATAACATTGATTCAACTTTTATGCAAATTTATATATTTAAATAAATATTATTGTTATTAATTTTTGTAAAGTGGTTTATCATAAATTAATATTCCTCTATTCTCTTGTTGTCTCTACGATAATTAAACTGACGAGTATTAAAGATAATGTATTGTGTAATCTTTTAACATTATTTATTATATATTTTAACAATGTTTTATCGTGAACATTTTTTTAATCACTGGTACAAATATACTACATGTGCTTAAGAACGTAAACAGCTCTGAAAACTATTAAATTATTGATATTTATGAAAATAAATTTTTACTTTTATTGTTTTATTAAAGAGTTTTCAATTTAAATCCAAATGCATGAATTGCAATTAAAAAATGTTAAACGTTTTCACGACAACGTGTGTTTTAATCATGTTCAATTGCATTATTTTTTGAATTTTATAAATTTATAAAGATAGAAGTGTTTTTAAAAACAGCATTGCTTTTTTGCTATAGAAATACTTTTATATTCAAATAAAAAATTCAAGCTTTTTTTTTAAAAATTGAAAATACATTTCACGGTAGGTATTTTTTCTGAAAAAGTTGAATTTTCGAATTACTATTCATCTACTAAAATCAAGTTTTCAAATAATCTCATAATACTTATAGTATTATGTGAATTTAATCAGTACGACTATAAAAGCGCGAGAATTTAATTATAAAAATTTTTTAGTTTTATTTAATTTTTAAAAATTTTAATTTTATTGTTTAGTATTATTTATAAAAATTGAGAAATAATATAAGTTAAGCATTGTCTGAAAACAAGCACAGTTTATTAACATTTGAAATTTTTTAATATACAATGAGCCCAATTATTAGCATATTTTACTGGAATTAGATATTTGTACTTTTTCTTATGTAACTGACACGATGCTAATTAAATTCGTTTCATGCTCTGGAAATATTAGTTTTGTGATCTATCAAATAGATTCGATTTCATAAAAACCATAAATGTTAATTTTGCTTTAATGAAGATCATTTAAAATTCTTTGCAACTTTAACGAATGAGATTAGTTTAATACAATGTACGTAGATTAAATTTTTAATAGAATTTCGTAGCTTAAAATTTTGATCAAACTGATATAAATAAATTCTCTACTAAACTACAGGATTTCAACAATTAATTTTTATAAAACCTTGTACTCAATACTTTTAAAAGTTGTTTTTGGTTGTGTATATTGACTTTGAGAAAATAAGGAATTGATTTATGCTAATTGATTTATGCTAATTTATTTCCTTAAATATTTGTAAATCTTGTCAAATGATTTAAAATTGTTTAAGTGACATAGAAAAATGATGAATAATAATTATTATTCATAGCATAAGTAAACATTGTATTATATAATATTTCTGTAATACATAAAATCATTATTTAAATTATTCAACTATTTACAGTGGTAATGCAGTAAAACGAAGTGTAGCTATTTTCATAATGATGGAAAAATAAATTTCAATCATTCCATATATAATGATTTTATTTTCCAAAGAAATGTTGCTGCGCTACATATTAATCATTGTGTACGTTAGTTTTAAGTGCTATTTTGGGTGCAGGAATGCAATTATATTCTAGCAAGAAGTGCATGTACTTGGTAGGAAGACTTTTGTAGTAAGAAGCTTAATGATTTTACTCAACTTAATACACGCATATGTAGGCATTATTTAAGGTCAGTGTTGCGAACATAGATTGCCGAGTACAATTAGGTGGTGATTGCTTTCAATAAATATAGAGCAGAGATGGAAAAGGAGGTAAACATCTGACTAATATTGAGTTGACTCAGGCAACTGAAGTTGCTTCCCCCTTATGGATTCGCTAAATAATAAATGTCTGAGCATAGTTATAAATAGTTTAACAGTTGAGGTTCACGCTTAGGGAATTATACATAAGGAGTGAAGAAGCATATTTGCCGAGCGCCGATCGAACTTTCATTTAGTCGAGTAAGAGTAGAGATGGAGACTGCGATGAAGAATGCTAAAACGCCACGCACAATACGCTTGGTACAATGCTTGAGAAGAAAGTAAGATGGCTTAACGTAGTCGGATACAGAAAAGGAAGGCAGCGCTTTAAAAAATTTTTGGCTCTCCGAATGAAGTTAAATTCCTTGGCCGGCGTCAGCCTGGGGCTTCATTGGGCATCGGCGAAAAAAATTGAGGCGCGGGCGTATCCGTCGATGTCTCTCAAGTACTGGCAAGAGAAATGCGAAGCGAGCTTTCGGGAACTCAATATTCTGGAAGGTTCGCTGGACGCTTGCAAGTTAAATCATATTACTGGGCTGACAAGCTCACTCCTCGGTCTAACAAGGTGAACTACGGGGTCGTGCAATTTCGGCTTGGTCATGCCCGATACGATCGGAAGCCGAGCTTCAAAGTGCCCTGACGGCCGCGAGATAGCGACCAATCGAGAATTCTTGACTGGAATTTTGCTGCCAGGGCTCGCTCTCTTACCCTCTTACCCGAAGAATCGTCGACTGATCGAGAGATTGAGTCCCGCTGAGGAATCGCGTCTCGCTAACTTTAATCCCAATAGTGGGGAGTCAAGTTTTTACAAGGAAGCGACAACGACGATACTCGTAACACGTGGCACGCTTTTAATTTTTGGTCACGGCAATTTGATTCGGATCTTCAATGACGAGGGTAGCCTATTATTCGATTAAAATTTTGCTTAATTTATTTAATTCAAATCGAGGTATTTAAAATATTTCTTGCGACGTAAAAATTACTCGTTAAAAACAGGAAAAAGTGCTTCTAAAAGGCTTGGCAGTTATGAGGAATATTTTTAATAATCAAAATCTATTACAATGTGTTATTAATAATACGCGATGCATAATTTTATGTCTCATTTATCGGGAATATATAATTTTTGTTTTTTTTTTATAAATATAAAAGCTCATGCGGAGTTGCTGCTTTGCTTTTAATTTTTCTTTGAAAATTATCATTCGTATACTTATCTTTATACAACGCAGCTACGTTATTTATAAGAATGAAAACTATTAAAATCTTGCGTTTGATGGTATTTAGTTGTATTTCAAGTAAAATTTTTGTGTTGGTAATGTAGTATTGTACATAATACATTTTTATAAATGCATATTTTGCGTTACTAGTTAAACCATTATCTTTATTTGATATTTGTACGCATTAAAATTTTAATTAATCGTGTTTATAAGTATTATCAATATTTGCGTCCAACTGGTCCAGTCAAAAAGGTTCGAAGTCAAACTGGCATATTTTTAAAATACAAATATCGAAGTATTCACGTTGAGATGTTAGGTCATTTTACTCTGAAGTTTTTCTTAATAAAGTATGCGAAATCAAATAAAATTGAGTATTTGATTTTCATCAATTGTACAAGCCATTATTAATAATTTTGTATTTTTAAGTTGTAACAACTTTCTGATAAGCATTGAATTTAAATTTCTTATTAAGTTAATATATTATTGCAATAAAAAGGATTTATTAATTGGTTTCTCATTTTGTATTATTCAGTTAAATAAAAACACTTTTACATAAAACAAAAGCAATTTATGAAGATTTCAGTGGTATATTTTGGATGTAAATACAACTGTATTTGTTTTATGTGATGTAAAGATACGACAGTCACTTTGGTATTTTACATGGGAATTGGAAAAGGTAGATTAAAACCGGTATATTTCATACAAAAGTGTTTTAAACAATTGCCATTTATTTTAAAGTAAAAACTTTTCCTCTCGTACTATTTTAATTTATTAAAGATCGTGTATTTATCTAATTTTATTTTTTTTATAATAAACATTAGTGAATTCGGGGTCTATTTATCTGATAAGATAAATAGAATTCTTACTTTTCTTTCCACATTGCTGAAATTATATTAATGTAATGTCGGTATTACTTAAGATTCATAGGATATTACTTTTTTCATACCACGAAAATGTTGATTAAAAGAGAAACTCAACTAAAAATAAATTTGTTGTTAATTTATTCATCATGTTATCATTAATTTTTTGTTCAAGTGTTGAAGCTTAATTGAATATCGAAATATGTTTTTTTTAATACGTAATTAGAATTTTATTTTGTAATGTTTCTTATTTCGGGCATTTGTTTATTTATTCCTTGGAATCATTTCAATAGTTCAGTAGGTTGATTTTACTTTATTAATAAATGTTATAATACACCAAATAAGCTTTGATTGAGCTTAGGGATAATATACCTTTACTGTTAATTCTCTACATGTGAATATTATTTTGATAATTATTATTAATCCTAAAATTATCGTGTATGCACATATTTCTTGAATTTTCAAAGATACTTTAATAACGAAAGATAAATCTACAAGAAGAAAATCTCAGATAAATTTAAATTCGATTACTGAAATAATACGCGCAATGTTCTATCCCAGTGTATTTCACAGTAAATTTAATACATCACCAAAACATCGTAAAATGACCGTTCACTTGATTAATTACCCATCAATAGTAAGACCGAACTTCAAGTATAAAATAATAAATAAAAAAAGCTTATGTACATATATATATATATATATATATATATACATAGATATAATACTCAAATATATCTAATACACAGAATAAGGAGTAAAGATATTCTTACAGCAGATACTCAGATTTCTTTAACACTCAGCAAATTCGCCACCATGCGTTCATAGAACACGAATAGAACGCAAAACTCTTGCCTTTTGGAAAAGCTTGTGCTATCAGCAGTTTATTCTAGAGTACCGGAAAGTTTCTACTCCGATTTAGAAAGCAGACGATAGCCCCGGTAGACCGGGTCGATGAGCAGTTTACGAGGAGGAGTCTTTCAATGACGTCAAAAAATAAGAATCGCCGTCTTTTCCGACGATGGCCCAGACAAGAAGAGTACGAAAGAAGCCTGGAAGAAGAATAGGTGATGGGACATTGCATAGTCGGCCGAGCTTGAAACAAAACAAAAAGGAATAGAGAGAGAGAGAGAGAGAGAGAGAGAGAGAGAGAGAGAGAGAGAAATAAAATGATAAAGAGAGAAAAAGAAAAAAGTAGAGCCGCAACGCCGTCGAAGTGTTACATTGTTCCCTATCTGCATCGAATATTTCCAAGCATCTTTCAGCTTGTACATATGCATAAATGTGACGGAGCGCGATTAACAGTCAAATAGAAAAGCAGCTGCGGTGTCGGAGATACGAGGACAAAATTTTGGGGCATCGTTATTAGAAAACGTGTCGCTATACAGCCCCGTGATTTCATCTTTACTGAAATTCATCGTCCCATCTACATATACATGTGTGTATATATATATATATATATATATATATATATATATATATATATATATCAGTTTGCTCGCCCATTTGTTCCTCTATTCTGTGAATATTTCGATCATGACGGTAGAATTCATCGTTAGGGCACACTGCCAGCAGCAAAAATACTGGGAATCCGAAAGCGCACAGTTTGGTTATATGACAGTACGTGTTTAATGAGATTCCTCTCGTAATTGCTAAAGCCTCGCATTTTTTGCTCATTTACAATTGTTTTTAATTCGGAAAAGTAATGAATATACAGATCAATGTTTACCCAAATAACTAATTAATACCTCAGGATTTCACCTACAATTATTTGTTATTTAATTTAGTTACTAATTATCTCATGTTACTCATAATTATTTAAATATGCTTATTAATTAATTGCCTGATTCGTTGTAATTTATTATTTTTATTCCGTCGATTTGTATTGAGTTCATAAAAAGGAATTAAAGGAATTTCTTTTTTTTCAATTATAGGGTAATTAATCAAGAAATTGTGAAATTACTGGTTGGGAATTGATGCAAAGTTATTTATAAACTCATATAATGTTTGAGTATCGATTATCATTGCAATTGATGGTATTATTAATTAACTTGTTGCTTTATTACTTAGAGAATACATATAAACTCCAAACTTTAGTAAATTGATAGAATTATAGTGAGATGGAAAGTTTTTCATGGAACCACTTCAAAATTAATTATGAATAATAATACCTTTATAGCAAAATTAATGTTTGTTTTCTTTGTGATTTATATTATAAATGCTTAAACGCTATTTTCTCTGAAGTACGTGTCACACAAATCAATAAATACATTATATGATAGTAAATTTGATTATTCATTCTATTAGCAAACAAAATTTCAATTTATTATTAACTTTTATTAATTATTTTCGATTAATATTATATTAAATTTATTTAATTATAAAAAATTGGTCTCTAAGTTTTTGTTTCAATTTTAGTTACATATTAATTAGCTCATATATAAATATATATTCATATATATTGTTATTAAATAGTCAAATACCATGTAATCGAAACTGATATTTCCTCATAAAGCACTATATCATCAAAATGAATCTGAACTAATATAATGTTTCTTTCATTGGTAGTTTCCCTATTTTTGCCTAAGACAATCAAATACAAAGAGTGAATTTTAATTGCGATCGAAACTAAATTTTCGAGGTAAGTAACCATTTTTATTTATTATTATTATTAAATTATTTATTTACATATATATGCACGTATGTATACATAGAGAAAGAAAGAATGAGAGAGAGAGAGAGAGAGAGCGAGAAATATGTATTTTATATTAACCGTAACATGTATTTGAAAATCAGTTATATTAGTTTATATGCAATTGACTATGCAAGTCATCTATTTCAGAAGGACTCTTGAGTCCTTCTTCTCAGAGTATATACTTAATTTTCAAATTAGTCTTATTTATAAGTTATTAAATAATTTGCTCTTAATATATCATATATACATTAAATTATTTATTTATTGTTTTAATTTGTATGTTTATGTTTAGTGTAATATTTATATATATATTAATAAGCACAAGAATAGTTTAGAATAGAATAGAATAGTAATAGAATAGTCTTGAAAGATCTTTAAATTAAGAAAATTTTTAACAGCCCAAAAAATTTACTTGTTCATTTATTACCAACGTAATAGAATTATATGTTGCAAGCTTAAATATTTTAATAGATTATTGTTAAATTCATTTATTGCATTCATAAATATGAAAATTATGTACTAAAATGTTTTTATTGATACCAATGGAATTAAATAAATGATTTTAATAATTATTTTGTTCTTTGAAAATAGTTTTATATTATGACTAATTTTTTCCATACATATATTGTCGGAACAAATTTTTGCAGCAAAGTAAAATTAAAGTACCATTGAATATACTTAAGAAATTTCATTTGCAAATAAAGAATATAAAATTGATGGAGACCCCAAGAGGATTTATATCGTGTATGTTATGATACGGTACCTTATGTGCAGTAATGAAGGTATTCGTCATGATAAAATACAGATGAAAGCAGATTGGAAGAGGTGCTTTGCAATTTTGTGAGAAAAAGTTTTCAAAGTAGGCTTGCAAACTCATTGAAACGCAATCGTGGGGCAATAAAGTCTGCAGCTGGTTAGAAAGCGTCTAAACAGGCTCTACTAGATGTAAAAAATTTTCGCGAGTGTTTTTCGCCCAGCAAATAAACAACGACGGATCCGAGATCGCGACCTCCAAAATTCTCGCGTTAACTCCAAAATTGAAAATCCATTCGCTTTGGAAGTTTGGGTGGGGCGATGGGAGGGTGGGGGGGGTGTTAGCAAGGCCCGCTTCCGTCTTTTATGATTGTGCTGTGGCCGACCGGAAGCAGTGGGTCAGGTGCGACGTAGCGTGGAATTTTCACGAGCTTATCGTTGCCAGCAGGAGGGCAGATCTACCATTCGGTGTTTAGCTTAATGCCAGTATAACATGCATATTTATAGAATAACGTTTGTTTTTTTGCGAAGCAGACGAGCCATTTTAGCTACTCGAATGAATAGAATTATAATTATTATGGCTCATTCTTGTTTTGTCAGGAGAAAAACATCTTTCTTGTTGATTCGGATGCTGGATCAATATATTTCAGTTTTTATATGAAGCTTACTTAAGGTTACTTATTTACTTACAATTTCATTTGAGCAATATTTTCTGGTACACAACATTTATTTATCTTGGATGGTTTCCTTCGGTTCAATTTCTATCAGAACTTCTTACAACTTAATGCATATACTTTAGTACATATTTACATAAAAGTTACAGAAAGTTGTATACTTTAAAGTAACCATTATCTTGACCGCCCTTTTTTTTTAATATAAGTTTTTTAACACGTTGTTTATCCGATATCATGAATACAGATTATCGATATATTTACATTTTTAAATTTTAGCTAAAAACATTGTCCTTTATATGCAACCTATACAAGTTTATACGCCAACATATAAATTATACTCTAAGTTTTAATTAAGCAGATTGTTTTTCTAAAAAATTCCAATTTTCATTAAAAAATTACCTTTTTTAATCTGCTCACAATGCTTTGTTAATTGTATTTTTTTAAATCATATCGACATTGTTATTCATCCTTTTCTACCCGTGAAACAAGTTTTATGATTTCAAAGTTTTTTTTACTAAAATGCCTGTATAACTCGTCGATAATGTTTTTTTTTTTTAACGAAATAATCACGTTATAAGCAATCAAAGTTTTCTTAATTTTACTGCTTACGATCGCATTGTAAAGTAAGCGTAATTAAAGCATTAAATTTGCAGCCAATAAACGGCAATAATAATTTTAATTAAACAACAATTAAAATTTTTACTTTATTATTTTTAATTTTTAATCGATTATAAGCTTATTAATAGAAGAAATATTTATATTAAAATAATGATAAAAACACAAAAGTGAGGTCGAATTTAATGGAGCATATAATAGTATTTATAAATATATTACCATAAAATTTAAATGGAGCTGCATATATTTTGCGTATGAAAACAATTTGAATGGCTAAGAAATAATACATAATAACAATAATGAGGGATCTTAATTTAATATTAGGAAAAATACGTATATTGTTATTGAATGTTGAAGTTATCTCTTTTTGTTTTTTATTTCACATTAATTATCAACTTTAATTGAAATTTTAATTTCACTATAAATTATAATTTTTCAACGTCCAAAATGAATTCTCTATGAAAAATGTTTTACTAAAGGCAAGAAATTATTAGAACTGAACCCCTTCTGTGAAAAAAGTTATTTATTTACTTTTAAGTTATAAGGCAAAGTAATAGAGTGGATAAAAGTATAAGAAGCATAAGGATAAAGGAGAATAAAGAAGAATATAATGTTTCTATAAGTTTCTACATATGGCACCCCGTATGGGGTATCAGCTTTTCTATTGCTGTATGTGAAATTATCATTTTTGCACGGAAGGCCATTTTAAAGATTCGATTGGTCGAATCTTTGCATACAAATATTATCGTTTGTATCTGTATCACGTATATGGAATATGAGCAAAAATGAGACGCACGACTAGAGGTTTTTAATAAAAAAAATTTTATCCTTCATTTTTTATCCCTTATCTATCTATTTCTATTTATTTCTTATAATTTTAAAAGTAGCCCCACGTACTAATACAATTATATATGGTAATTGTTACTATTTAAATTGTTATTCTTATAACAAACTTCATAATTTACATTTTGATGATATTTTAATCTACATTTAAATTTAAATTTAAATGAAAAATGACCGTATGTATTTTTAATGTTTACTAATTTGATACTTTATTACTGAATATTTTTAATATGATTGAAAATAGTATCAAATGTTTTACTCCTAAGCAAAAATGAATATTTTATGAGAATATCAAATATTAATAAATAGAATTTTTTAATAAAACTATTTTTAACATCAGAATTTAGTCTACACAAATACATTTTTCTAAATTTATGTATTTTAAAAAAATATCATTTTAAGAATCTCGAACTTTATTTATTTAATTCAATTTGTATTAAATCAATGATTTTTATTTAAATAGTTACGAGATTTGAATACGGATTTTATAAATCGTCAATTTTTAAAACGTATATTAAGTTCAATTAGTAAAAAAAATCAAATAATCCGGATTTTTACCCGAGGATATTTTTCATTCTTGTAAAACAAAATGTAACGAGTTTTGATATTTGGTTACTAGAATTATTAAGACATTTAGCTTCAGTTGTTTTACTTTCTTTAAGAAATTGAAAGTATGGAAAATGCTCACTTTTAACATGTTTTAGAGAAACCTCAATTGCGAAAAAATCCCCTTTTTTTCGCCTTAAATTTGAGAAAGTAAATTTTTTGAATATTTGCATATTATTAAATTTTCAAGCCAAAGTACATATTTCAGAATAAATTTTTTTCGGTGCATTTTGAAAATTTGTTCTGATTTATTGGCAGTCCCGCGTTTTTTAAAGAGTTTAATGCATGTCACGTTTTAATTGTTTTAACATTCAGAATGTGATGGCTTTGGAATAATTTTCAACTGTGTTAATGTTTGTTTCATCTACGCATAAAGCCGCGCTTGTTTGAACAATTTGGCTGGCACGCTTATTTTAATCAATTAGGTTGAGCTTTCTTTGTCTTTCGCTATTAACTCATTTAGTTTGAATGAGATTTTCAGGCGACGTAATCGGAAAATCTCTTGTGCATACTAATTGCAGCTTGCAAACAGAAATGTAAAATGTAGAAATATAAACAATATTATTGAAATATTTAGCCGCTGTTTTGAATTAGCGTCTTTAATGACGATGCGCAATGACACTTGTCTGTTTCAATTATTTCATCGCTTACTAAATTTAAATATTTTCAATATTTTAAGTATTTTCAGGTCTTTGAAATAAAAAGCAATATTGTTTATAAAAGGATTGAAATATATTTACAAGTGGTAGTCTATTAAATCATTGAAAACAAATTATGCCAGCATCGTTACGGATAGTCCCTATAATACACTTATTTTAATGAAAAATAATAAGTATAGTAGAGCAATAATCAAAATTAAATTTTGATTTACATTCGGACTGTATATTAAATTTGATCGAAGTGTGGAATTTTTCATTTTATTTTACGTAAGTTAATGCAATAATATAAAATATTAAGTGAAAATTACGATATCGATCGTACAGTAGCTCAGTAACCGTCATATTAATCTTGAAGATTAAACCAGTGAAATTTTTTGTTAAAAAAATTTATGCAGATGCGTAAGTATTTTTCAGAAAATGATTGCAATACATATTTATTAATGTTCATTCGACAGTCTTGTATTTAAGTATTAAAGTTAATTTCGATCGTGTAGATTAACTAATTGAAAATGATCTTGAAATCAAATGAGAATTTTGATGGGTAGGCAAATCAAAGTAAGAGTCGCAATTATGAACGAGGCTTCTTAAACGAAAATATTATTATTCACTGTCGACTTTTTATCTATTTTTAAATACTGAATTCAATGGAGAGAATTTTTCAGTAAGTAAAGCATCAATTTTTCAGTCTATTAGTCATGATGTTTTACTGATGGTAACGTTTTCAAAGCCACGTATTTGTTATTAAAACTTTATGATCCCAAAAGCGAAAGAAATGGAGGAGAAGAAATGGAGGAGATTTAGTGAGAACGAACTTGAATACTCACAGTTCATATTGAGGCGTACGCTCGACGATAAGGGGGTGGACCTATTGTTATTGGTTGCATTGCAGGTGAGCTGAGTCTGTACATCTTTACGACTGAGATTTTTTATCAGCAGCTCGCTGCGCACGATACCTCCGCGTTGGCTGTGGCTCGAGTTTCCGGCAAATCTTCCGTTCCGATACCAACTAATCGAGGGAGGCGGCTTACCTGAAACATCCGATTCCTTAGCCTACTTTTCTACTTCCGAGTTACTTCGTTTTTTTGGTGAACTGCACTCGTGCGACTCCACTTTCTCATAATAGTTGCGTTGTTCAAACTTAACTACAAGTTATACGTGTGCCTTTATTAGAAACGACATAGCTACGATACATAAATGCGCAATAGTGATGTTAATAATATCATTATTATTTATTAAAGATATGCTTTTCCAACTTTTACTTAATTTTATCTAAAATTCAATTTTATGAAAATAACTAATATGTGCATATCATATATTACGTACATAGTTAACTATGTTTATTCAAATATAAAAGCGAATTACTGAACGAGAGCCTAAGCAATCCTGAGTGAAAAATGATAATTTTATTAATAGTCCAATTAAATTTTTACAATTTTTAAATATTTTCATATACAATTATTTACAATAAATCGCGAATAAATTTTACGTAAATTTTGGTTTTTTTGCTTTAGTAAAATTAATTGGATATTTAATCGTGATTAATGCAATGTAAATCTGAGTTATTGCATCTAGTCCTTTTTTTAATTTATGTTAAAGAAAACAATTATAATCAGATTTTCGATTGATTTATAATAGGAATTTTCGTAATTACTGGACGTATTACTTGACTGAATACTATTATAATAACTTTATTTACTTTAAAGATCACACATCAAATTTAAATCATTTTGTAATTATAATGTTATAATACTCTAATTTCGTCATTGAAATTTTTAAATTAATCTCCGTCAATAATAATATCATTTAATTAAATAATACTTTACATTTTCGTTTGCAAATTTTCTAAGTTTACTTTAATAATTGCTTTAAAAAAAATATAATCTTTTTAACTATATTTTACTTTTAGAATATATACTTATTTATGTTTATTACACCCTATAAAACTATAATTTTATGTTTAAATATAATATTATGATAATATATAATGTTAATGTAGTTATTATAATGATTTAATTTATTAAATAAGTATGATTATATTGAGTAAACTTAATTTTAATTTAAGATTATGTAGTGATATCTGATATAATAATGTTTTTCACATATATATTACTATTTGTAAAGAACAATCACTAATTAGATAGTTAAAGAGGTAGAGAAAGATAGTGAGAGGGAGAGGGAGAGAGAGAGAGAGAGATAGTAAAAATAGTTTTAATGTAAGGGGAATAGTGCGTTTATGTTCAAATATTAGCTGCATATTATATTGTTGTGGTAAAGTCGTACAATTGATGTTAATTCTCCCGGATGAATGGTAGAGTTTTTAATAAAGATTGATAAAGAAAAGCTACCTACAATAAATGTATTATCAGAGTATTCATACGAATTTCAGATTGTTCGTACATATATTCACATGTTAATCAAATATTAATATATCAAAAAGTCTAATTCATTTTTTGCAAAATCTTTTATAAGAGAGATTATTCAATTATCACTTTTCACTATGCTTAAGTTGAATTATTGTCAATTAAATAAAAAATTATTTGATAGAAGATATTGAATTCATTGAAAAACAGTTTCATAAAATATTAATAGCACGAAATATTTATATAATATTAAATTTGTGTTGCTTATTGCTTTCACAATTTTACACGAGATAAAAACACTTACAACACGGACTTATTAACGATATGTAAAATACAATTTTTGTTATGATCGAGATTATATTAAAAATGTGAATAAAGAAATTTAATAAAGTAATACAGAATTGAGTATAAAAGGGATAGAAATGAAAATCTGGAAAAATAAGTAAAAATTTTTAAATACACGAAGAAACAACATCGAAAACATAATAAAAATGAATTTGGTTTAACACATGTTGGTAAACTTAATAGAAAGAAAAAAAATAATAAATAATAAGAAAAACTTGAAGAAAGGAAAATATATAAATAATTATTTCACGATACGAGGTAGAGAAATGTAAAGGGTACGTAAAAAGCGAATGAAAGAAAAGAGATATTATGACGATGAAGTGAAAATACGATTATTCATTACGATTTCTAATTTTGGAGCTAAATTTGGAGGACTAAGGTGAAAAATCAGCTGAGAAAAGGAGTGAAATAAAATGCTAAATTAAAAATAGTGATGTACAATGTAGCGAGAATTGGGAATAGTATTTTATATTAGACTTCATAGGACTTATAGACAAAGGGATGTAGAAAAAAATTTATTAATAATTTATGAATTATTATTATCAATAGATTATTGATATATATATATATATATAAACTAGATAAGTAAAATAATGATGAAAAGGAGGTATGTGAAATTGATGAAGTAGTAGCATAGTAAATGGAAACAACTTTATTAATAAAAAAGAGCGTAATTTTATAATCATATATGGCAATAAAGTTTTGATAAAATATAAATACGAAGAGCTAGAAATATAAAGAGAATTAATGAAGGCTCAATACTTGTAGGGGGGGGGCATTGTAATTCAAGAGCAGAAGGTATAGGGAATATAATAGTATTAAAAGAGAAGAAAAACAAAGAAGTCCAAAGATAAGGTAATACGTAATGACGAAGGGTGCTAATAAAATATACTGATATAAAAGGGTGAGAAATTTAAGCCGAAGAGATTGGAGTACAAACGATCTTAAATAAGAATGTATATTTAATTACAGATTGAGTATAAAAAAATAACAGGAGGCTAGATAGTTAAATTGGAGTTTGTTTATGAGAGAGAGAGAGAGAGAGAGAGAGAGAGAGAGAGAAGAGAGAGAGAGAGAGAGAGACAGAGAGAGAGAATGAAAAAGAACATAATTCTTCACATACCCCGTGTGGGTCTGTACTCAGGCGCTATTGAAAATAAATTCATCCTGAATATTTTTAAAATTTATTCATTTTATAGAAAATTAATAGTATGTAGAATAGGAATTTTATAAATAAGATGGAAAAACATAATCCAAGGTAATTTATTGGTGTAATATCTCTGCAAGGCAGTGAAATGCGAGATCGTTGAACAAAACAGATCACTATTTAATGCAAAAATCAATAGGCTTCGGCGCACAGGAGGTATGCGGAAAATGAATGGAAAATAGAGGATGAATCGAGGTCAGGTCTAATGGATAAGGTGCAAGGTTAATTAAGCCGCTATAATCAGACATAAATACACGATTCGTAACTTACCCCCATGAACATCGCAAAAGAGCCTAAGATCCTCTCCTTCGTAGTAGGGTCCAACGCTCGAGCCCATGACATCGCCATTATCGTTTAGCAATGTAATCTTGTGAGGTGGAACTACGATAGGACAAATAACAGACAGGCTTAACTTCCAAGTGCAGTAAGTTATACAGTACTAATTATAATCTGTGTTCTCTTCGCGTTAAACTGAATTTATTTACACTGTTTTTTATTATTATGGGGCGATAAAGGAACGCTGATGACACTGGCATCTGTACAATTAGCTCGCATAGGTTCTTTTTCAGCTCTGTTTTTTACATCGTTAAGAAGAAATCCACAATCGCTTATGTGCATCCACATTTTCAGCGGAAGTTAAACGCACACGTAGGGATTGTAAAATGTCATCGCATGTTGCAATGCATTTCCATTATTGCCAATGTTGTCCCAAGTAAATGCAGCCAATTGCCAAGGAGATTGAAATTTATATAACCGCACAGTTATATTATAATATATTATAATTTGATACAACCAAAAGTAAGAAAATTGTTAAGCAATGGATTTTATACTTTGAGACATAAAAATTTTGTAAAGTTTATATTATAAAGAATATTATAAATAATTATGAGACATAATGTAATATTGAAGGCTATATATTGAATATTATTTTTATAAACGAATTATATCGAGTAACTTCTAGGTATAAGTTCTTCGCTTTATCTCATTGAGACTGGCAACAACATCTCAATTAGTTAAAATAATGCTATATAAATAAGAATAGATGCAAATACGATTTTATGGTGAATATGGTTGAAGTAGATAATGAAATTTAATATTTCACCCAAAACAAGTGTTATCTTACTGATCAAGTATTCAGTTCGATCGAATTACAACAAATTAAAACCCACGCACTAATTTACAGATGTCCTGAATTAATTAATAGGAATGTTAGACAAAGGATCGCATGACGGGAATTTAAGGAACCCGTTTACGAAATAAGAGCAGCAACATCGGCTAAAAAAGCTGCTTTAGGCATTCTACAAATGTGCCTTATGAACTGTACATACATTTACTTTGTATGTATTAGGTTGGCAGCTTATGCATATATTTACATAATTGAAGATTCATACTTATAAAGAAAAATCCGTTTAAAGATCTATCAAGAAAATTTTTTTCGAGTGTATAACAAAAGTGGTATAAATCTAGCATTATTAAAAGAAAAATTACCAGATAAATGATCTTTTCTTCATCAAGTGTACTTGTCTGTGAAGTGTTCATTTATACAGAAAGATTATCTGGTAAACGACTTCAAGTAATAAATTACATCAATTAAACGATGTACGGCAATAATAAACCCATGCAATGAATAATCTAACATTCGCATTAATTTACATGCGGAAAAGATGGGCTAGTGCTTTATAATTTTCAGAGTTGACTTGCTTTTTGGTTTATGCAGAATCTATTATTTCTCTCTCTCTCTCTCTCCAAATCGCCACTTATACATTTACCTTATATGAATAAATATTATTAGTTAATGGCCATCCTTTAAAATTAATATATTTTGTAAAAATCAATGTCGTTCAGCAACTTATTTTTAATTTATAATTAAACAAAAAATTGTAAATTTGTTTTAACCCTTTTTAAGATAAAAATTTTTTTAAATTTGTTTCATCGTTCAAATTCGATGTAAAAGAAATGTAAAAATATACCCTAAGATTTTTTGAAGAATGTTCGAATGGAAAAGTTGCATTTATTGAAATATAATGTTTATTTATCGTGGATTTTAATGTAAATAAAGGTTAAACAAATCTATTCTTATGTTTGGATAATGGCAATTATGATACAAATATGTGTTCGATAAGGGAAAAAATGAAATATGCAAACTGTTTCAAATTATCATGCCATTTTTATTAGAAAATGTTTATAATTTCGTATATACAATATAAAATTCTTCAAAAAAAACCCTGTTAGTTTTACTAATAGTTCACATTTACGCTCAATTAAACACAATGAAATAAACGGAATCGGTTTTTAGTTATTGTTTAAGTTATTATATATATATTCCTTAATCTTATAATTTAATTGAATCATGAATATGGAAGATTGCACCTCAGTGACTAGAAATACGGTATTACAAATTCCTTAAACGAATGTACTCTTAATTTAGCTCAATTCTAGTACATTTATTGGAGCAATTATACACAAAAAATGTTATTCTATTTTTATATAATATTTAGGATTATAGAAAGATCTCTTTATTTAATAAAGATAAAAGATTAAAAACATTTCTTTAAATGTACGTCAGTAGAAATACTTTTTTACCTATAAAATATCTTTAACTGTAATTTTTTTAGTATTAAAACAAACAAAACACTAACTTTGCATTAACTTAATAATACATTTGAATAAAAATAAAATTAAAATTTAATTGGATTTACCATTGGTAATAGCCAGAAAATGATAAATCTAAAATATGTTCTTCCCTTTTAACTGGTATCTTTTCAAAAGTTTTTAAATCGTAAATTTAATTTAATTTTTATAAATCGCGAAACTAAAATTAATATCATTATATTAGGAAAAATATAATTTTTTAAAAGATAATAGAGTTGCATAATATACGTTTCTTTACTTGAAGATTAATAATTAAATTAAATTTTGATGGAATGTAAATATTTATAAGTAAACGTACATAAAAGTTTTGCTCTTTTTTCTTGAGCAGCTGGATTTTTTTTGTTTTATTAGTTTTAATATTAGATATTAATTTACGCGTTCGCTATTACATTCAATAAGATTTAATATATGCATATATTCAGGCTTTATGTCAATCAATGGTTATTGCGCGTTGTTCAAAATCAATGCAATTTATAAATCAAGAAAATTGACAGATATATGAGATTTATATATGATTTCATTGTACAAAGCGAGAAGGAAAATAGTGTTCTGTTGCAAGATTTATAATTGGATATAGTAAAAAAGAAATTGATTGTTATTCATGTTCAACAATTTTTTATGAATATTTTTCTGAATAGGCAAAATTAACAATCCATTAGCCCTAACTTCTGATACTACAATGCATTTTATAGAATTTATTAGTTTATAAGTGCTTAATAATTTTGCCGAATCGGTCTGGTTTTCGATGGCTCTATAAATCTGTATCTCGATTTGGCAAAGTCTGTAGCCCAGAACAGAAGCACAGCGTAACATACGTGTCGTAGATCAGATAAATCTCGTTACAATAGTCGGTGGAGCAACTCGTCACAAACTTTGTCCTAACTTGTTTACTAACTATGCGGCTTACTTAAGCCTTCTTGTCCGCTGCACATACTACGTTTTACCTATAATGTAATCGAATTTATACGCACCGCTTTCATAGATGTTCTCAATTGGATCTCGACTGGGCGAGAAAGGCGATACGTTCAAAAAATGAAACCTTTATTCGTTCCCCTTCTCGCGCGTGTCAATCAAATGAAACAGAACTTTACGACTGGCTGAATAATTTTCCCCCGTGGTTATACTCAAAGGCTGCATAATAATTATGTTATTAGCTGGATAATTTTCTTGCACGAGGAGATTCTATTTTTTGGTAAATGATTCCTTTTTGTGAGTTCGAATAGACTAGAGGTGCTCGTAGTTACGAGGCACTGCTAGAAAAGTAAAAAGCTTCCATAGTGGAGAGTTTGTTGATGAAGAGGTAGAAAGAGGATGGCATACTTATGACTGAGAGAGAGAGAGTAGCCTTTTAGGAAGAAATAAAAACAGAAGAAGCAGAAGGAGGAGGAGGAGGCGGAGGAGGAAGATGCCTGCCGACGTGTGCTGGGAAACTGAGCGAGCCTCAGGGTGACCTCGACTCTCCCTGGAGTTGTGCTAATGCGAGGGTAGACGAGTTTGCCTCGTCGCGTACGCTACTAAATCGATTTAAGCTCCTTCGTGACAAAGTGCTCGCCTCATTCTCTGTCTTCGCCCGCCTTTCCCTAACTATTTCTTGTGCGCCTCCTTTCACTTTTCCTCCTATCCCTTCCAGTATCCCTTTTCTCTCGGCCTACTTCAAGTTGGTGGTAATTACGGGGCTTCCGTGAAAATTCATCTTTTGGTGTGCTATTAAGCTTGAGATTCCAAATTTCCGTCCTTTTTCACGCTTTTATTCTCTCGACTATATCTTTCTCTCTCTCTCTCTCTATATATATATATATATATAAATTTTGCTATCGCTGCTCAGCTTGACTAGGAAACTTGAACAACAATGTAATGCAGGAATTTGACGCTCTTCTAATCAACACCGAAGTGGTTATTCATTAGGTTAATCCTTCTTTCTTCTTGCCCATATTGACTTTCTCGGCATGTATTTCGGGCTTCCAGTCTTTAACTTATCCGTGCGATAAAATATTATTGATTCCGGTAAACATTTTAACTACGTACACGGCATTTAACGCTTTCGATAAAGGCCTTAGACTAAGTTTAATAGATTAATTCGTACTTTTAATTTAGAAATTCGGATCATTTATAAATTTTGCTCCTTTATGATATTATGCTGCTGCATGAAATTATAAATCCTTAAAAATCTACCTTGATAACTTTTTTTTTACTTTTATAAGTGATCTACCTATTTTTTATCTTAAATTATAAACAAGTTTAACGTGGGAATAGATTAAAATACACCTTTTCATGTATAGATATGAGAAACCCTTTTACGATGATCAAAGGCATTGTAAAAGAAAGTTGAAAAATAATTTAAATATAAGAGCAATGATATAAGTAATGTAAGCAAAAGAAAAAGTATCATATTTATTATAAATCTAAAATTGTCTAAAAATGAGCGGCAAAATTTGAATAATTACAAAAATAATTACACCCTAGGTGTGAAGGTAGTTTTTGTCAAGCAACTCATTACATAAAATATGTTTTTTTTTTTATTTCGTTAATACAAGAATTCTTCTGAAAAATCACATTAATTCTAAAGCAGAAGAATTATACAGAATAGCGAAAAAAGAAAACTTGCAAAGAAAGAAGTAAGTCGAGTAAGGGCTCGTACTCTCTGAATTAAGCTTGTCATTTTTGAATTGCGTCAAATCCAGTGAAGTGGATTTGTTGCTTTACATGACCTATATTTTTCCTTTTCCCTTGGCTTCTATGGAGATAGAAATCTCCTATCGAAATGTGGACGGCTATAGGCAAAAATAAGAAGGATCTAGAGATTAAGAGCATGCAAACAAAAAGAAATGGAGGAGATCCACATTTCCTTGACTTGGAGTGGATATGATTTCTAATCGAAAAGTGGAATCGACTATAGAAACTCGGATTTATGAAATAGAAGGAAAGTATTATTCGTTTCTCCCTCGCTTGTTCTCCTTCTCTCTTCTGCTCCCTCTCCCTCCCGCCACTCCCTCATCCCTTTATATCTTCTTTAATCTAAGTATAGTGCATAAGAACATACAGTAGATAAATTAGATATGTTCAGACCCCGAAAGTCAACTAAAATGTAATGGATGCTATTTAAGGCCGATTTTTCTCTTTATTTTCTTTTATCTACATTTGCTTATCTAAAGCCTAATATAATTTAGAATGATCTTTACTTTTAATAAGTAATCTTAATGCTTATAGATATAATGTATAACGTTTAGAATGTATTGTAGTATTAAAATAAACGAATTCAGCTTGCTATGATGTTAATTAATAATTTAATCAATATTGTTCATTTTCAAGACACAATACTATAATACAAAATTATTGCGATGAAAAAACTATCCTTAAAATTTTAAAGACAATTTTACGGAAATATTCAGGTTTTTTTTATTTTTACTCATGATTTTATTAAAAATTTCTTTAAAATATTTTAATTTTCAAAAAAATATTATGTTCCAATATGAGCTATATTTGATTTAGCGGAACAATTTTCATTGCGGTGTCATCAGGCTCCGTTCAATAAAAGCATAATGGTTCAATACTATCGATTACGAAGGCGACATTGTTGATCTTTTGTTCTCTCTCCTGGTAATTAAAATAGCTGGAGAATAGGTAAATCCTATCCAACGATGCGTCAATGAGTACAGGATCACGAGTCCCTTTTCCGAATTAAACTACATGCATAATAAACAATTATTTGTTTTTTCTTATTATAGTTGCCTTGAGTAAAAAAATTATTTATTATTTAGCATTTTTTAATTACTGTTTTCAAATATTTACTTCAAAATGCTCCGCATATCGTTAATCATCGTTATTATCTACTTTTATTTCTGTAAAAAAAATCATACTATAAAAAGAATATTCTTTAATATATGTGCTAATTTAAAATCTTTTTTTATAATTATGTGAGAATA
The DNA here is from genome assembly GCA_018907135.1 of Kradibia gibbosae. Taxonomy (NCBI): domain Eukaryota; kingdom Metazoa; phylum Arthropoda; class Insecta; order Hymenoptera; family Agaonidae; genus Kradibia; species Kradibia gibbosae. Next base: position 9,216,646 of record JACCHX010000001.1, on the reverse strand, counting down.
CAGTATTTACAAGACTAAAGATTTATTCATACTACGGTAAAGATGTATAGTACCGTTATGTTTACCTTAATAATAGTAAAAAATTACGAGTGTAGTTCATAATTTATACGTAAATATAGGTCATAATTTACTTTGTAAATAAAAAACCTCATAAGTTCAACGTAAAAATTATTATAAAAAAAAAATTCACATTAGCGGACCATCATCGCAATAATAAAGCTTCTTTTAGTGTAATTTAACTTTTTCATTGAAATTGAAAAAGTATTATTATTCATTATATTTTCATATTTACGGTGATAAAAAATAAGTCATTTGCTCCGATAGGGTAATTTTATGTTTTGAAGGTCGGATTAAATATTTTTAAATAAAAAAAATAAACCTCGAAAAATATTGGGCTAACAAAGAAATTGTTTATGGACTTGTTAAATAGTCGTTAAATACAAATATTTTTATTCATAAAAAACATTTTGTATTTACAAAATTCATAATGACATTATTAAGTATAGGAAGATATTATCATCATCGTGAGTCGAACAAATTATGTAGTTTAAGTATTTGGCCGATTGAAGGAATTGCTGCATTACACATGTTTAATTTCAAAATTTGTTTTGAAAAACTCCTTTAATTATTTGGAATCATCCCCTAGCATGGAGTCTTTGGTCTCGAATAAAGGAAATTTAATGCTCATTATAGATAAATAATAGAAATTATCTAAAAAAATTTCCAATGTCGTTGGAAGAAAAAGTCACTCAAATAATTCCTTCGTCAGTTTCACGTCTTAAGTACAAGCCCGCTTTTATAACTTTTGCATAACCATTTTTTACGGTTTATTTTATCTATTCTTATGTTTTATTATTTTAATACGACGATTTTTGTACAAATTCTTCCTACTTTGATTATGATGAATTTTCCATAACAATAAAGGCTGCTGCAATTGTCACTTGTAGTCATGTAATATCATCGATAAAGCGATCAAGACAAGTGTTACCTGAAACGATTGAAAACCATTGCTTTTTTACGCGTGCAGTATTTTATTAGAATAACATAAGTGGCATATTATTGTAATTGTAGTATTGACTTACGCATTGATATTCCGATACATAGATTGACTAGTCTTCATCTGTGCGGTATATTTATTCATTATTTATAAGGCAAGATGCATTAGTAGAAAGTGTATAGTCTAGTAAACGCATGATCAGCTTTGAAAGCAGATGTGTTGTCAAATAATTATTATTAAACTATTATTCAACAACATAAACTGTGACTGGGCACAAACAGTATAATCTGAGCCTTGATTTATTTTTTTCGAGGTTGAAAAGTTGTTAAGTAGGGAATGGTTCAAAGTTTTGCACTGCCAAAACCTTTATGTATTTTCGCGAGGTGATACTAAGCTACGTATACAGATGCTGTATATTTGCTTTGTATTGATCTCTTTTCTGTATGCAAGGAGATCCAAGTTTTAAGAATAAATGAGTGGACTCTGATACGTGCGTTTTACAAGTTCTTTATTCGGAAATTTCGATGCAATTAACCCGAGTCGTACAAATTTTCCCTATTTAAGGACTCGTTAGTTCGTTAAATATTTTGTTTTGGTTGATAGAGGATGGGAGGCCCACGCATAGGCGAACTCCGGAGAGGGGTTAAACAACAGCAAGAAAAAACTATGTGTAGTTACATTTGCTATCCGTCGCGAGCATGGAAGGCGGAGTCCGACTTGACCATTAATTTTTGCGATCGCAGAGCAAAAATCGTTTGTAGTATTATTAAAGAGTTTATAGTTCATTATCTTCGAAAATTCGACGCGACGACCTAAGTTGAAACGGTCGATCCCGCGTGAATCGTATGTTCGGGAAAAAGGATACTTTTCCCGAACCCTATTATCACCGTTTTCCTCGCGTAGGCTCGACGAAACAAATAAACTTCAAACGGTCGAAGACAGTATGGGCGTCTGATAATAATGAATTTATTCATCGCGAAAAACGTTATTTTTCTCAAAGCAACATCGTTATATTTCTTGCAGAAACTTTGACGCGACAAATTTACATTTTAACGGACGCTCTGGCTTGAACCGTATGTTCGGAAAAAAAGGGTATTTTTCCGAACAAAATCAACTCTTTTATCTATTAACTCGAGGCGAAAAAAAATACTTCCGACGGCTAAATGAACGCGCACATTCAAAAACTCACGTAACCGCTATGTTTAGGAAATCAGGCCTTTTTGACCTAACAAATGCAGCTCCGCCTTAATTCCCTTACCATTTGCTTGCATGCATTTTGCCTCTGCTGTCATTCCGACGCATAGCTGGTCTCCAGCCATACCAGCAATTAATCGTTATACTCTGCTGCTGTTCCTCATTAATACGTCGTATACATACCTTTCGTTCTAATTGTGTACAGCTGATTGTACAGCTCTATTCATGACGACGTCGATATATCTCTAATATCAATGCTTCAATAATTTCATTAACTTTAATGCCAAAAATTTGAAAAATGTTACAAATAGATACGTATCCTACAGTATTTTTGCTTTTTATTTAAAGACAAATTAAAATAATTGTCTTTCAATACTTTATTTGGAAAGCCTAATTATAAATTAACACACATTTTGTACAATGGCTGGAGCAGTGAATGGTATTTTCAATTGTACAAAGCGGCATATATTATTGGTTTTAACTTCTTAAATATTTCAATGTAATAATGCTACAACATAACTTTATCCTTATAAATTGATTTTACATTTTTCCAGTTAATCCATTTTCTGATGATAAATTATTCAGCAATAGTATTTATAGGAGGGAAAATTTTGATCCGAAGTATTGCTTTTCTTGTTTGTAAATTTTTCTTAAACAACTTAAAAAAGTAAGACAACATATGTATTGTTGTTTTTCTAATTGTCTTGTACCTTTAATTACATTAATTTCGTTTCATTTCTTGCACTAATTATTCTGTTACACCTTTGTGCACTAACGTGAAACACTGGAAAACTAATGGGTCTTTGTGTACTTTGTGGCCTTCGTTCCATACTACCTTTTACCTGGTTCTCCACTCCGACTCCCCTCCGCAACTCCCCCCTCCCCCCTCCCGCCGTGCCGCACGGCAAAACTCTTTACTTCACGTATTCTTCGGTATACTCCCTCGATTTGTGGCTTAGATACTAACAGAAATTATAATCTAGCGAGAAGATCTTTTGACAAAGTTTACTTCAGGGAATGCTTCAGTTAAATTTGCAGACTCTTACTTAATCACCAGCGAGTGATCTGCCTCTTTCTCTCACATTTTCTGCCCCTTGATCCGTTCTGATTACACCGTCAGATCATTTTTCATTTTCTCTGTATCTTTTTTCATTTTTTAATTTATTTTACTTTATGAACCTGATATAAAAGTTTGAAAAAAAGAGATTGTTTTGTAAAAATGAAACTGGGGGTAGAATTACCGTTATTTTTACAGTAAGTATTAATTACAGCGTTATGCGAGATAAGAGGACTTAATACTACAAGAGTATCTTTTCCATTATTGAATTTTATTGATCATTGCATTTAAGAGCAAAAAAACAACCAGCATTATCTGGATAATCATCCCCCAACGCTTTAATGACTAATCTTATTAATGTGATACAGTGATGATATTAATCGTCAAAGAGTGGCGAGGTCTTCGCTGATAAATATTCTTCTTGCTAAATATCGTTTAATAGCTTTTAATACATCATTGTACAGCTGCTTTGGTAAAAAATTAGTCGATTAGTTGGAAATAATGTGAAATATAATATAATTATGAAGGTGAAACATTTGATTATAAAATAAAAAATAGGTATGAATGATCAAAAAGCTTACAATGCTGAAATACACGTTATCGATAAATTTATTAAAAATCTAAAAATTCTATAAAAAGACAAGAAATGAAATTCGATAACTTCGAATAATTATTAGACAGCAAAGTAAATTTTTTTAAAGCAAACTTCCTATTCAAAATGTAAAATGATAAAAACATTTACTTATAAAAGCGTATTAATAAATTTAAAAGAAATGATAAAAAAAAGTTTGTTTATAAATTTTTTAAAAGTGTAGACGCTGAATAATAACACAAATTTTTCCATTTTGTAACTCGACTTTATATGTTCGAGACGCTCAATCTGCAGAAAGATTGTCAAAAGAAAAAAGTATATATTTAATAAGAACATGTATTTCTTTTTAAAGAAGTATCAGTTACTTGATATGTATTTATATGTTAATTAGGATAATATGACGAGTACCATAAAATAATGGAGAAATCAATTAATAATTATAAAATGCTTAGTAGAAAAACTTATTTTTAAATTCTACTATCCATACTATAGTTCAAGTATTTATGGAATTTAAACAAATTTATTATTTTTTTACGTTTTATAATTGAATATAGTAAAAATTTACAATAAATAATAAAATATGCTTTAATTTGTAAGAGTGAGTAAACTTGGTTGCTAAATTTGCTTTCAAACATAGAATGAAAGCGAATTTTTCACAGAATGAGAAATGTAATGCATTCTTAGACCCGAATTCGGATGTTTCAGAGATGCTCTATTCGCTCCATAAAACTGCAGATCAAAAGTTAGAAAGTATGCGGCTAATACTTTTTTATCTCGCCTTTCGAATTTCCTTTCAATCAGATTCCTACTATCATTCGCTATTTACTCACTGGCTTTCTTACAGTAACACTTTCTGTAAACTCTTTCAATTTTTCACACACTTCAAATCGGCTAATTTTTCATTTTTTTTTTTTATTTAATTTCTATTTAGCTTGAATGTTGAATTGCTATTTTATATTTTGCAATTAATTTTGTTTATAAGATTATGAAAATTGTTTTTTTTTATTATGCATTTTTTTAAAAATCAAGGAAATAATATTAATCGACGTGTAAATGTAATTTTTTTTCTTTTGTTCTTCTGATTGTGTTTTATAATTATTGGCATTATTATTGTAATTTTATTTCGAAATTTTATGTAGGTTATGCAGTAAAAAGTTTATAAGGCTTATAAATTGTGTAATGCATACGATAATACTGATTTTATAATCTCGGTAAATCTTTCTAAAAATGATTCTTGGCTTTTAGTAAGTCTTAATTACTTTCAAATGTTATTACTGTAAAAATATTTTTATTTGTTTAGTTATTGTTGTGTTATAAATATTGGTGAACTTGAACTCTCTAAAACTGGCGTTTGGTTATTATATTTAATCATTTATTCATTCGACATTAAAAATAATAGGAAAATTCTAAATACAGTAAAATCTTAGTTTAGTAAATGTAAATAATAGTCGATAATTTAATTGTAAAACGTTCGCTACTAAAAACTACTAAAAAAGTTACCCGACTAAAAAAGTTTATCTAATTTTGTTTTTTTTTTTAAATATTGATGTTGTATTCCTAATCAGAATCCGTTTTACTACTCTGGGCATAATAATATATAATTAATTATTATAAATACATTTATCTAGTTCCATTATTCAAAAGCATCAGTTTCAAATATTAGGTTCTGTGTACTCTTTTTGGTAAAGTATAAAATTTTGTGATTGTATTTTGTACGATAAGTAGATTATCAATGCTTTAAACTATTTTTAATAATCTGAATAAGGTATTTGGATATCCACGGGATCAATTTTATTAAATGCATATTTTTATTTCATGAATCGATAGTTAATTAAATAATAGGGTTTATAATAGGAGGTTGAACAATTGATTTTTTAGTGTTTTAATTAGTGCTTTATCCTTATTGTCTAAAAATGTTATGTCTCAAACAAAGAAATGTAAAATAGGTGGCTCACCAAAATAGATACGAAGTATATGAGATCGAAGCCTTTTTTACCTTTAAAAAGACTGTTAAAAAATTATATTTATGCTTTGGAAACAACTTTAAATTTTCACATCGGATTAAAAAATTAATTCCTATATTAAGTTCACGTATTTACTTGTTTGTACAAATATTAATTATTTAGTAAAGCTTCATGTTTTGTTTTTACAGTAGTATTAAAGTATTTTTTAAGAGTACAATAATACTTACATATATTATATATATATATTATATATACACACACACATATATATGTATGTATATATGAGTTGCGTATTTTGTTACTCAGACAATAATTAGTTTATTTTGCAGATAAACATTACTCGACAACTTCAATTTTCTATAAAAAAAAGAATATTAGACTTTATCTTGAACTTTAAGCTAACATTTTTGTATTTAAAAACTAATTAAAATAACTTTAGAACACGAAGAAGCCTTTTGTTAATTTTTGAAAGACATGAATTTAGTAGCGCAATTTTTAAGTTATATATAGAGAAGATTTTACTTTTTGTAACGACTACTTTATTTAAAAAAAATTTAAATTAGATTAATTAGTTTTTTTAAAGTTTGTTTGAAAAGTCGGTTGAATTCAATAAATAAAGCGTTTTGCATATGTATATAATTAATATAGGTATATTTAATTTTAATGTAATTTTTTACAGTAATTAGGAGACTTATTCGCTTAAAAATTCCTAATATTTGTATATAATTATATAAACTAACATGTTTTGTGCACATTATAATTTTTTACGATACAATATAAGTAGGTTGAAAATTTAAAAAAAAAGAGAATCTTTACAGAGATACAATAAAGGCACAATATATTAAGACGTCTAAAAAAGAGTATGTAAGAGGAAATTGTATTCTTACCTTGGCAGCGAGATTAAGGGTTTGTTCTATAAGGGCATTAATTTTTTTTTTGATATTATGTGTATAACGAAAAGTTATATAAAGCTGTAAGTGTAGCTTTAACTAATAAAATGTGAAATTTTAAATAACAGTCAAATTATATGTCCCGTCTCTCATTTTTGTTTAGTTTACTATTTCGTTGGCCAATGCTTACCTATAACTGTTAGATTAATTTTCGAGTTTCGGGTTTGTCCGACTCGGAACTCCACGCGGCATCTGTAGATGCCTGCGTCGTCCTCGCGTATGTGATCCACGCCAAGGACAGCTGGCTTCTTTTCCGGGATGAAGTAAGCTCGATTCGAGAAGACCTTCTCGTCTGACCATCGCTCGGCATAGTAAAAGTCTCGTTCGCGTGCATCCACGCTAAGTAAAAGAGAGAAGCTCTTATAAGCTGCTGTTACAATATTATCAAGATATATATATATATATATATATAGTGCATTTAGTGAAATCAATTTGCATTCGGTGATATGCTCACAATCAGGTTGAAATGTATTACCTTTATTGGAACTTTTCCGGATAGTTTAAGAATGATACGGCGTCATTAATATGGCGTGAAATTTCACGAAGAAAGTAGGGCTTCAAATTTACTAAAACATTTCATGATACATGCCTGAAAATCGAATCAATTTATATCATGCTAACATTTTGTTTAGCTGATTCTATGGTTATGCCACGGCAGATTTAATAAAAAAAAATTAAATTACTGAAAAATGTCGTTATTAGTAAAAAAAAAAAAACCATTGAAGTTTTATTCCTAGTTGGCGAAACAATTGAGAATTTTAATTAATTCAGATTTAATATTTTACCAAAATACACACACACACATAATCTATTCTACTATTTATTATGAAATTCAACAGATTTACAAAGCAATGTATTGAATAGATAAAATGTCTGATAACTTCATATTTCTATCAGTCATGATATTATTATTTTATTATATTTAATTCTGCCAAAAATCGTATGCGCCTATTTTTACATTTATGAAAATGCAATATATATATTTACGAGCCAAGAGGATTTTTTGCTCTTACTTCAGAATTTATGTTTAAAAACGTATTGGAGTTTCAAGTTATAGTTACTGTAATAATAAATTTTAATATGAATTTATAGAATAATACGATATACGTATATGCATGCATACAAATTAGCTTCAATATTCTGAAGTACAGCAAACATATAATGAGTATTAGTTATCGCCATTGTTTTATAATAAGCTATAAATATAAAAATTGTATTTATAATAAATTTGACTGGAGATTTTAGATTTTATTTCGTCATAAAAGGAATGTAATTATTGGATATTTTATTTAAATTATTATCAGAAAAATGTAATGCGAATATTACACTAGGGCTTAATATTTCACAATCACATGTTAGTTAATACTTCTATACGAATAGAGGAAATATAATAGGATGCTCATTTAATTTCATCCGATAACAAAATCTTGCTTACAAATACGCAGTTGCACGAGTATGTATTTTGGTGATCATTTTTGCAATTTTCATTCCAGATAATGGCTTCACATAGACAATCTTTGTAGCATCGAGGTCCATGATTCATTAGTCTTTTAATAACTGATTAAAAATTGGACGAAAGAATAATTAGCATGAGTGTGCATTCATCATCATTAATTGAAACTTTGCGAGTAATAAAATATTCTATTCTTAATATCGATGGAAGTATTTTTTATTTTTCGTAAGCGGAGTTTTTATACATACCGATTACGAAAAATTAAAGGGCTCGTTGAGCAGGTCGCGTTGATGATGTTTGTATCAAAAATGTTGTCGATAATTGAATTCGAAAATCATATAATATTAGCAAAATCCTCTAATATAAATATCGTGAAATATTTTCTTCGAATATAAAATGTAGCCTGCATACGATAGTAATAGCGTTTTGTTATAATCAACGTTACGAGCTTTTTCAATCTATTTTCATTTTATTTTCATTGACTTTGAATCATAAATGTTTTTTGTTTAAATGAAATAAAAATACATATTATGAAACTGTAGTTCTTCGTAAACAAATTTTAATACAAAATAAAGTAAAAAGTTAATTTTTAGCGTCATTTGTTTTGCTACAATACTTTACAGAATCTTAAAATGTTTTTCAAACTCCTTAGTATTGTGAAACAGATATTGTAAATAACTGAGTAAAATGAAAATCTGGTTATGATTTTTATTAATTAGTTATTCATTATGCTTGGTGTAATTATTAAAATTACTTCGATAAATTTTAGAATATTCTGATTGATATTGTGAAAATAACATATTGAAATGACACAATGATACATGATAATGCAGATCAAAGAAAAATGTTTCCAGCAGCCCAATATCAATGATACTTTTGTTGATGTGTAAAGTTTATGTTGATGTGTTTACGCGTGCGTGAACGAGCTCGTGTGCACGCAGTACATTTCTATATGGGATAATTTGACTGTCTCTATAAGCTTTATGAATACAAGCTTTAAATGTACTTTGTTTACTATAAAATCATAAATCTTGTTTTTGTAAAAAAAAAATCATTTACAAAAAAATTTATGAGTCAAAATGTTTCTTGGAGAAATCGTCCATTTAGTAATAGTACGTGGACATCATATAATATCGGATGAAAAATTTACTACCGAAAGCACGAACGTTTTTTTTACTTATATTAAACTTATTAAGTATTTGAGAGCAATTGGAACGTTATCGGTCCCCAGTCTCAAATCAATCTTGAATGAAATTGTTGGTTGGCTAATTACGGACAAAACCACATTTTTCTCAATGAGATAATAATCCTATAATTATCTCTCATCTCGACATGGATTTTCAAGCTTCTTCTAAGAATAGTTAATTGTGACGCGTTGTAATTTTCTTTATTTAAAATTACGAACTTTTTCACATTGCATACTTTATCTATATATGTGTATTTTATAAATTATTTATAAATTATTTATAATTATTTATATATTTTTTTAATGTTTGAAAATATTAAGTGACAAACCAAAAATAATTGAAGTAAAATCAATTTGATTCATTAAAAAACTATTTTTATTTTCGAAATATACTCTATTGCAGGGTACACATTTATAAAAAATGGTAATTATTTTCAAGCTTTTAACAAATTGTTGGTGACAAAAATACTCTTTCAGAAGTTAAATTTTTTGCATTTTCATTATTTTCATAGTTATTTTTTAAAGTATCTTTTTTATTGTATCATTATATTCTAATTTTTTTTATAGAGTCAGATTTTAATTTAAATACCAGAGTAACGAAGTTTAATATATTGATAAATATATATATATATATGGCTCTATTTATAATCGGACAGAAAATAAATTCAATTAACAAAATATCGTATTAATTCGTCTAAATATTAAGCTAAGTAGTAAATCAATCATTAAAGTATAGAATAGCCTAGACTAAGGAAATACTGCCAGCATCACACGTATATCATACTAAGAAGAGATTAAAATCATAGGCGGGATTCTCGGCGAAAAATGATATTCGAGCATTTGGCTTCGCGCTTAAATAGAATAAATTTTATCATATTTTTACGTTCCATTTGCTCGATACTCACCCTAATTGCGTATCAATACAGCCGGTCACGCATAATAACTGAAATATTTCATCCATTGGCGTATCAGTATACAGAAATCTACATTTCAGAATTATCCAGAGAAGAAGAATAGGCGCGGCCGGATATATTGGCTCAATATAATATTTACTTCAGGAAATACTGATAACTGATACCATTGGAATATTAATGTACAAATTAATAAATCTTGGAGATTTTTTAATTATTATTTTTTAATTTTTTAATACAAAAATTTATAATATCATTCGAAAATTGAAGTATTCTTGCAATGCAAATTGTATTATATCCTTTTGCCAATTGGAAAGTTTTATTTTTTAAATTTTTATACCAAATATTATCAGACAATTATAGAAAAAAAATTCTATATACATTTGATATCAATTAAATCGTATTCCAAACTCCTTTACAACGTTTCCAGGTTTAATAAAAAAAAGTATGCGAACATATGGTTAAAGGGATATAAAAAAATGGAATGCAACCAAAAGTAGAGGTAAACAAATTGCAGAGTAAAACGACGAAAGTGAGAAAGATAAAATATTACAATACGCGGTAAAAGTGTTGCGAAAAATAATGAAAATATAAAGGAAAAAATTAAGTTTAGCAAAACTGAAATACGAAGGGAGGATCGGACGCTTAGTGTATCCTGGATTAAATGCGAACAAATTACTAGACTTTTTTTATTCTAAACCGGTGGCCTAGATAACCGCACAGGAGAGTACAACTAATCGAGAAAGTAGAGAAAGAAGAGACATACAAAGAGAGAGAGAGAGAGAGAGAGAGAGAGAGAGAGAGAGAGAGAGAGAGAGAGAGAGAGAGAGAGAGAGAGAGAGAGAGAGAGAGAGAGAGAGAGAGAGAGAGAGAGAGAGAGAGATAGAGTCAGGGAGAAAGAGAAAAACAGCAGATCTAGGATACGTTGCTCGCGGGATAAATTAAACGTAAAATACTAGCTACGGTTCGCTAAGACGCTACACCTTTATTCAAGTTTTAAATTTCCGCTATTCGCCTGTCTGCATTTTTTTTTCTTTTTCTCATTCGCTCTCTCAGACATTGTCATTACTTCTGTACTTTCTGTTTTAGAGTGATCTTTATACGAATTTAAGACCAATTTGATAAATGTTGAATTTTCATCAATGAGAAGTCTTAAGGTCTTCGTCGAGTTTAAAATCAGCTCTTATAAATAGGATACTAAATATCGTCCTAAAGTCATTCCGAATATCCATACGAATTCGGTGTTATTGTATTAAAATTTTATTAATTAGGTCCGGAATTAAGTGTTTCATTAATAGCAATCCTCTTGCTCACGATATAAAAAAAAAACATTTGTTGTTAATAAAGAAAGAAAATTCATTCAAACTTAATGGCAGTATTGAATATTCACAAAAAGAAGTTTTCATTTTATTTAAAAATTAAGTTTTTTATTAGGAGGTACCCCATAGTGCATGCAGTTTTAACATTAAACAACCAATAATGAGCTAATTCAGTTCATGTTAAAACATAGGGAAACTCCTACTTGTTCTGAAAATTCAATAAGGAATGTACTTTAGAAAATATGATTAAAATATATGATCTTGGCGCTTTTTGCACGGCGGTTAAATCTATTTTCGACTGTTATAGAATGTGGTCTACGTTATGAGTGTAGTAGAAAATTCTTGTAATGGTAGAGTTGTGTTAAATCGTTGTCTATTTTGTCTCTTTTTGTCATATTGTTTTTTTTTTTTTTTTTTTTTTTTTCCGATCTTGGTGTTTTACATAAAAGTTACAGAACAATAGAAGATGCACGAAGAAGATAAAGAAAGAAAAGAGGCCGTAGCTGAGATGGATATTTTTCCAACAATGATCTTTATTTTTAAATGCATATTTTTTGTCCTTTCGTCTTAAATATATCTGTCGTAAACTTTTCTACTTAGGCTTACATTTTCTTTAAATTGCAAAGTATTGCCTAAGATTTATAGTTAGTTACTGTACTCTGTCCAATGTCGCAACAGAAAACAAGAGAATATTAAGATCATTATCAAGTAAGTTTTACACTGCAAATTTGGTGGGTTTTATTGCTATTTTAGCTTACCGTTCTCTAAAAATATGATTTATAAGCTCATCTTTCATACAATTAATAGATCACCTAATTTCATGAATGTTTAAAAAGCTTTCATTAACTACTAATATTGCAAATAATAATTTTTGAAAAGCTCAAGTATTTTCTATAATAAATAATTTTGGGGCAAAAATATTAGAACTATCATAATACCACTACTTGTGTGGCTTAAATTAAGTTGTGTATAAAATATTTTCATGACTATTCCGATTTATTTTGCACGTGATATTTATTATTGTATTGATTTAAGAAATTAAAATCTACAGTAAATTAAATATTCTCATATTAATGCGTTCAGCAATAAATCTTTACATTTATTCCAGCAAGTTTAATTACTGCGAAACGTAAAATACCCTTATAAATTTATGTATTATGTTTCGAATTTGATTATTTTGTGCATAAAAATTAGGAGTGGTATAGTTTTTAACTTTATCAGATTAGAATTTATCTCCTCAAATCGTAAAGATAAAGGATGAAAGTAGTTTAAAAGAACAATAATAGCTTAGTTTTATTTTATTTTTTTAAAAAGGTCAAAGAGAACAGTTGATAGGGCATAGAAAAGTAGAAAGAATTATATATTTTGCCAAAAAATTAATCAGTTTCATAGCTTAATTAAGTATTTCGACGATTTTAATTTATTTTGTGCACACAAAAAATTGTTCCGCATTAATAAGTAAATAAGTTATTATCTCTGAAGAAGAAAAAAATGAAGACATTGTATTTTTCTTAATCATTTATTGTAACTGTATTGCATTACTATATTACTGTACAAATGTAGCAATAAAGGGTCACAATAATCCACTCGTATATATATATATATATATATATATATATATATTAAGAAGTAATGGGGGGGGGGGGAAAGGAAGGAGTCAAGACTGTCGTCGAAGTGGAGTTCTTAACTACTCGTGTCTTAGTCGCTCGGTCGATTTCTTAAAAAAATGTCTTTTGTCCGCTATTTGTTTTGCTTCTATTCATTTTATTTTTATTTATTTTTATTTTATTCGAGCACCTATAAAACGAGGCGTGAAGCATCACTCGACGATGGCGGAGAATACACACAATCGCTTTACGCGTGGTAGGATTTTCTCCGGCAGAAGCATCTCCCTCTGTATTTACTGGAGAAAATTGAACGAACCGGCGATTAAAAATAGCTGTCGCGCGTAATTCGATTTGCCGAAGTGCTTCGAAAAACATAACGCGATTCTCGCGCTTTGTTCTGTTTGTACGTGGTGCGGGGCCGTACATACCAACGTTGCATAGTAGCGATCCATACTAAAGTCGCTCCTGTTAAAATTATTCTATTCGGAGGGCTGCGCCTCTGCTCGGCAGTAAATTGTGAACTTTTAATAATTTGTTTCGTTATATTATATAATTACGTACCTATATATGGAGGATGAGGAGCTGCCGCGATCGTCGCGAAACCAAAGGATGAGGCGAACGGCATCGTCCTCCTGACTCGGTGATATGTCACAAGGGAGATGCGCTGGTTCTCCGACTAATGCCACCACACGCACTATTGGAACTGGAACAATTAATTTAAGCATTTTCTTATTCGCCCTCGCTTTATTTAGCTTCATAAATTCTTTAACAATATTCCCCATCCCGCCACTTTCCCGCTGTAGCTTAAAATATTTCTAAATGTTTCACCGATCCTTTCTACAACTACACTTTCACATTGTTCTAGTAATTGCACGAAGGATTATCGTCTAATGGAAAGTGCTCGCTGTTTTTTCAATTATTTAAGTAGTTGGTGATAAATGTTATTGCCGAGGATGAAATTAAAAACAATTGATTCTTTAGTATACGCAAACCTATTGCAAATTTTATTTAATAAAAAAAACAAGATGTAAAAAAAACAAGTATTTCGTATAGTTAATCGTCAGAAATGGATATTTTGGGATTTATTAGTACTCAGAATACCATTACGGTTGCATTGTGACAATTCGATTTTTGTTTGATTGAAAGTGTCAAATGACGCTAGTCATCATTAAAGGCACATCTTTTTTTTCTCTCGATACTTTAAGGAAAAAAAAATGACAAAAATACTCTTTTATTACTTTGTGGCATTTAATCATACGCTTCAATGTGTTATAAATTTTTAATTAAAAAACTAAAATACGTATAAATAATTAAATTGTTTATTATCAAGTTTATTCATGCTTAAACGTTATATGTATAAATATTTTTTTTAAATAAAGGGCATTTTTTAAGTGTACTAAGGGGTTCAACAATAATTCATAGGCTCTGTATGTATACTAAATGTATCATCAGAGGAATGTAGACTTGATTATTAATGTAAATCTTCAAAAACAAACGAGGATTGTAAAATCATCTTCAATATGATATTTGCAGTAATGTTACTATAACAATGACGTTATCGTCTCTTTTGAAAATTATTGCTTTTCCTAAAAATTCGACTGCTCCTTATTTTCGTGCAACTTAAACTCTTATTCAGTATTCGTAATGTCATTGTCTTGTTCTCCGTCTGGATGCATTGCTTCATATTAGCGATGAGAAAGACTCAATCAATTCTTTTATTTCTCATTATTTCAATATTAGCGCGCTCGTTGAAAAACTTGAATTTTTGGCCATGCCATTTTCATAGATCCCTACAGGTGTTGCTCAGGGCGAGTGGCTTTCCATCGATTTCATTCAAGCTTTTACACTCTTAAGAGACGTGGGCGCCATTGCGGTATTTCAGTACGGTAATGTATCCTTCCACGATTCCTCGTTAAATCAGCTCAGAGTTATTGCGCAAACTATGGCGAACCCATTGCAGGTTATGAAGGGGCTTCGTAGAGGAGAAAGAGCTCGACTAGAAACAATAGTTGACTGACTCTCTTACAGGGTATAAAAATATATTCGGTTCATTGTCGAAAACTGCATTATTTCGTCGAGAACTAGGCAAACATACTACTCCGATGCGATGGATGAAGTCTTCATATATATATATATATATATATATATAATCGACTTTCAGACATATTTACTAAGCTTTTATGCTGGATTGGATTTGCGATAATAATTGCGAATGTAACAAAGTTATAAAGAATAAATTCCGAGTAATAAATCTATTTGGAATGGCAAAAACTACGATGTACAGTTGCAACACTGCGTGAAAAGGGTTCATTTTAATCAGTTGAAAAATTATTTTAAGGTCGGTGGAATAACCTTCAAGCATTTAAGTGTAATGTAGACAAAATTAAAAATTTCAAATAGTTCCCCCCCCCCCAGCCATTTTTCCCCGGTTTTTTCCCAGTTTTAACTAATAAATGAAACAAATTAATAATTTGAGCATCGAATATTCTTCAACTTAATCGATAAACTTCGTGACTTGATCCTAGAATAGAGCGACTACACACTCGTCGCCTTTTCGTTACTTTACAACCGTAGTTGAATTGTTACTAGAATTTTCTTAATGTTGATTAAGTCATCTAAATTTCTTTTTTTGTGCGCTTGCTATATCTTTTAGGGTAAATTGTTTAAATTACCATATCGTTTGCGTAAATATTAGCTGTCAAAGTCAGAGAGCCATTTTTTCCCTTGCGCTTGAGGATTCTTGCAATTCTGTGCATTGTTCAAACTTTCGTGCATATTTTCACATTGTTTATAACTTCTCGTATAAGTTTTCTGCGTGAACTTACAATCACGAATATGCGGCATAAAATCTGCTATTACGTTTTTTGCATATGTACCATCCGGTTGAGTATAACATAGAAAATCTAATTTGAATACGTGCTGTGCTAATTGCAAGATTCATATGTCATTTGTTTTGCCGGCCGCGAATCCATATTTATTAGTCCATATTTTAAACGATTTAATAGTAAAATAACACCATTTGCTTTATATACAAATATAGTTATCCACTGACATTATCTTTTGCAATTATTGATGCTTATTAAAATTATGAGAATGGCTCCTTCCCTTAAAAAATATCTTTTGCCACTTAAGTATTTAGTTTTAAAGGAAAATGTAGCGCTACCCGTAAATATTTAATTCTTTGGTACTGATTATTAAGATGTTATTCCTGTAATTTCTCAAATGGCGTTTACGTGTCTTTTCTTTTTGAACTATAACTTTAAGGCTTTATCAGATTGAAATTACAGCTGTTTGCTCTGCATCCAGAAGTGACTCTCCATTTGCTTCAAAAGCACGTTCATCTACTTAACAGCTGATTATATTAAGTATTGTTAATACTACGTAAATATATTTAACTGTTAATTATAGTAAGAATTTCAAATAAGAAGACGTTAGTCGAGATCTGCATAAGATTGTCATTGGTAAAAGACATTTTTGAACCTTAGTTGCAGTTTTATATTTCGTTGAATTGTTTAAACGTCGAATTTTTTTCTTCCTCTTAACTATTTAGTTAATTCTAAAATATAAAGAGATCTTTTCTGAATCTTTATAAAATATATTGAGGTACTCGTAATGACAAAAATCAATTTAATTAATCTTACTAATAAATTACTATGCAAGTGAACGCCTGATCCTTCAACAAATTCCTTTAATTCTGAATTAAAATTTAATAAACTTCTAAATCTATATGCATTTTTTTTCAAATTCGATTAAAAAATAAAAAACTTTTATCCGAAGTATTTAAAAATATATTAATAGAGTAAGTAATGTTCGTCAATAATTTACAAGAAGCGAGGAATATGTAAGCTTAATGAGGCGTAATGACTTTATAATTGTCGTGACAGTATTTTGTTAATTTGTTGTATAGAAGAAATTTATTTCAGAAATGAGGAAGCAAATGTTTATTCGGATAAAATAAATTTACATGATTTTTTTAGCTTGTAAAATTTTACTTTTGATCGAATAGTTTTCATATTTGATATTGTGTTCCAATATTGTTTTTTTTAACTCTTTTAGCTTTTTAACGAGCTGTAAGTGATGAAAATAAATAATACCAAACTAATTATCAAAGTTAAATTTAGCTGGAAAACCGTAAACTTGAGGGAACACTTTATACACGAAGCACTTTTGCTTCATATAATTATTATAGTCTATAATTCGTCGCTGCATTGCCGAGGCGCATGAAGGAGAGGCAGAGTCACCCAATGACACAGAGGATAGTCATACGTCGAGAAAAAGTATTTTGATAATAAGCGCAATCTGCGTAACCAATTTGTGTATGCCGGCCTTTCATCGAGGTTTGATAAGTTGAACGAGTCGAGGCAGCTAAGGAATTAGCAGCAACGACGTACTGATGTATTTCCATTATCGTCATTGTGTTGTAATTGCATCACCAAGGGTTTCATTTAATGTTTCAGTGTGTTTACGCTCCTTGCGTAGTCCATTTTTTATATCTGTGACTCTGCACTTTCGTATCCTACCTGTATATATTCAGTCAGTTGAAGCTAGTGTCTGCAGGTCTTTACAGTTGGATAAACGTAATGACGAATATAAGAATTTCTAACTGCAAGTCTACTATTGTTATATTAGCTGAACCATCTTCATTGCCCTTATAAATTTTGAGGGGTTTAGGCTCGATAGAGATGTTTATCAAAATTATGTTAAAAATTGGCCGAGCAAGTCATTTGTTCTTAATATTAAAGCAATTCTTTCATTACATTATCATCCACCTTATCCATTATTTACCCTGCTCTTATATGACAATTTATATTTGAATTTTAAATTAGATCACTGTTTAAGATGCGGATAAATTACAGCCTTTGTATTTCTGACATATGAGATTATAAAGATAAGATATGTATACGCAACTGCAAAATGTATTAAGTAATTTATAATAATCATATTGATAAATGCGATGCGCATAAATGTTCTTTTATATTGTGAGTTGTTAGTTAATAAAGGTCTTAAGCACTGTATAATTTGAAAATTACGCATAAATTTTTTTATTAAATTTGCTCTTGTATTAATTAAGTATTAAAGTAACTTTTATGCAATAAATCCATCTACGTATACAAACTTAAAAATTGTGTTTTTGCTAGAAAAATTTGCAGTATGAAAACATTAATAATTATTAATAAAATTAAAAAGTACTTTTAAAATCTTTGTCTGGGAAAAGGATTAATTATCTATATTTGTAGTAAAACTATCATAGCTCATTTTTAAAGTAATATTCAAAGCGATAACTTTTCAAAAACGTAATTATCAACAAATGTTAACTTGTCTTATTAAAATATTATTCAAGTTACAACAAATATTTTTAATAAATTATAAACTAAATTATTTTTTTTTTTTTATTTTAACGTATAATATCGCATAATCGATTGATAACATATTCGGTATATTTAAATGCTCATTATACCTTCAATTGCAGAAAATTCTCTCTTCATAAAAAATATTTATTTTTTTGAATTGATGATATTTTCTTTGTTATATCGCCATTTAATGATTATTAAATAATTAAGATTATAAGACAATCTAGCGTAGAAATAAATCTAAACAAAAAAAAAATTTTTCACTAACGGATAATTTAAAATCTACTTGCTTTTATGAATTTTTTAGCATTATTTAGATTAAGAATAAAATTCAGAAAAATAATGCAGTTGAGAATTAGAAAGTGATGGAAAACCAGGAGGGGGGTTAGAGCAATGAGGGAAGGCGACGTCATAAGGTGTAATTTGCAAACCCACGAGGTAACGAACAAACTTACGAGTAAACGTATTATAAATTGTATATTCGATTATTTGTATTATCTAAAGAAGTATCTAAAGAAAATCATACTTATAAAATTTCATACATAAAATAACAGTGTTTCAATTTTTCAGAATTGATTATTTGCATGAAAATTAAACTAAATATACAAGGTTCTCGAAAATTGATAATCAATAGTAATTATAAATGAAACGTTTGTAAATAAAATGTATGGATGTGATCGAAATATTAAAAATTTATAATTTAACACTCGAATTTATATTTGTTATAAACTAACTCAACTTATTATTGGAGTTTTAAAAATATCAATATATTGAGCTTAAACTTTTCCATCTATATACGTTTATTTTAGTCTTATCCATTGTGGAAATAATGTATACTGTATTCTAGAGTTTAAGTTTTGATAAATAAAGTTGCAAATTTTTACTACGCTTTATATTCTTGGCAAAATAATTATTTTTTTTATTTCTTAATAAAATTATATATATATATGAGAAAAAAAGGTTAAGGAATAAAATAAAATAAATAAAATCTGTGTATTTATTTAAATAATAACAATAATTGGAAGTAAAAAAACAAATTTTTTTTATATCAGCAAATGCATTTGTAAAAAATGTACGTTCTTGTTAATTTTAATGACAATAGTTATCAATAAAAAAAACATTATAATATGAATGGCATTGTATACATCATAATGCATAATGCAATAGTTCGATAAAATTAATAAAAGGAAAAAAATGCAAGGTAAATGCATGACCATCAAAGGCAAAATGAGAAAGCGGGAAAATTTAACGCGGGTTTCCACTCGACCAAATGGAAAACGAACCGCAGTCCTTTAGCATAACCTAATCTTTATTAAATATACATACATATTTTATTTTCTTTTTCTGATCTCTGGTAAGCCATTTCTCTTTAGACGTACTCTTATTTCTATTTCCATCTATCTATCGAAAGCTTTTTCACTTTGCGAATAGAATCAACTGCAGCTACTAAAAAGTATCGTATAGCTGTACTAAAAGGATAGGACTACACTCCAATGTATCAATGTTTCGTATTGCCAATGTAGCATCGGCTTTAACCAATGATTATTGAAAAAAGAAAACTCGAATATATGTATAATTATCTTGATCTTGTCGCATTCAATCTAAGTTGTAGTGTTGCCTATAATTTTCGTAAAATATTCTTCAGACCGGTTTCTCTGCTTTCTTGAAAAGAAACGTAATAATTTTATAAGACCTTACTGAGTATTATCATACAGTTAAAAAAATCCAAAAAAATATGATAGAAGTAAAAATGTGACGAAACACAAAAAGAACAAAATGGTCGCAAGTCTAAATAAATATTCAGCTTGTGCAATGGATAAATACACGTATATCGGAAACAGGTCACTATCATATTACAAGATTGAAATTTTTGAGAATAAGAACCCTTGCAAACAGTAAATTTTATACACGTGTAACTCAGTACAGATGGCTAAGAATAAATACAGATGAATACAAAATATTTTTGGTTAATATTGATAATAGAAGTAAAGAAACAGCAAACATGTTTCTTATAAATTTCAATGCCAACTATTTATCTCCTTTGCTATGATTATTTGATTTTAAGATTTATTTCCTTAAAATAACTAGACCTTTTTTCTATACCAATAAAGTTAATAAGGATACAGTGAAGTTTCTTATAATGATTGATGGATTGATATTTATAAAAGAAAAAAACTCTTTATTGATAATCATATTGAAAAGTGTAATTCTTAAAATTAAGTTCTAATAAAAAATATAGGATACTTGTGATAAGAAAACACTCGTATCTCTATATAAATTGCAAACTGCTTCTACTTCTCTTCCCTCTTCGCTACTCTCTTTGTATTTTACTTTTCGTTAAACTTAACGGCTCCGGAATTTTAAGAATTTACGCGTTCCAACTTCCTATGTTCTCTTCTAAATAGTACTTTAGCAAGGGTTCATTGAAAAACTAGTTTACTCTTAATTTATTCGATTAAGAGTAAGTAAATTAATACAAAGTATTTTAATTTCTTTAATGCATTATTCTTCTAATTGGTTATCAATATACGCACCATTTACATTTTCAGCTGTGATTCAAAAATATATTTAGGGTAAGGTACGCTTCTGCATTCATACAAATGATCATGTATACGTGTACGTAAGAATGTATGTATATGCATATCTATGATAAAGGTATATGCTAGAGGCAAACCGATAATGTGGTAAATTTGGTTCGTTGTTGGCTTTTCTCCCTAATAAATTTGTAAACATCACCACAACCATCCAATACTAGTGTGTTAGTGGACAGTTATGCATTTATCAAAATCGTCAACTTGCAGATACTTTATCAGTAATAACCGCTTATTTGATTTAAGTGAAAATACATTCGCATTCTAACATATTTATATATTAGAATGCGAATATATATATATAAATAAAAACATATCAATATATAAGTGAGAGATAATAAAATCATACATTCAAGCATACAAATCGAAATATAACTGAAATCGTAAAATAAAAAAATATTTTACTCTCAGATTTATATCATAGCATTTATATAATACAATTCTTATATGACTTGCTTTTAAGCGTTCTTAACAATCTTATAAAGACCAGTAAACGTCACTTTATTAAAATTTTTTCTTCGTATAGTAAAATTTGAAATCTGTGGGATTTTTTCTACCGTAAAAGACTCGAAAAATGTAAAAATAGTTTGTAGAGTCGACAGTGAAAGGGAAAAATAAGTTTTTCGTGTGTCGCGTCGAAAATAAAAAAAATTTTTTCGTTTTTTTTTCAAAAAACATGTTTCAACATTAATAGATCAACAACGATAGCGAAGAACGGAAAATAAGTAAGGTATAAAAAAAAGATCGAATACTGATTCATCATAAAAATATACTCAATCTAGTGCAGTTGGATATAAAATTAAAAATTGTTTTATATCAACGGCAGAACACAAAGTAAAAGAGGTGAGAGTAGTTTACATTTGGTCATTTACTGTTCTTCGAAGTCGAATGATTTATTTCTAAACACTGTACATCGGCCTTTAAGGATTTCCTATGGGACGCTTGATTATCTTATACATTACCCAGTTGTTTTTAACTAGTCAAAATCCTTGTAGCGATTTGCAACAAAGATTAATTTAGTACACGTTAGTTTAAAATTTTGAGAAGTTTATTTTTTTCTTTAATAATATATGTGTTCGGGACAATGCAATAATCTAAGTTTTTATTTGAACACAGAAAGAACATCGAAATACCTAACTACTAAATAATCTACAGAATATATGACTTAGTACATTTGTAAGTACACAATTTGCCATTATATATCCAGAAGAAATACATTACTAGCAAATAATAAAGATATGAAAAAAATAGCATGGTAGTGTGTAAAAAATAGTAGAGCAATAGCTTTTTTTTACCAATAGTGCTGTGTGTATTGAACGCTAGTAAAACATTGCTTAAAATTTCGTTTTTCAAAATAAATTATGAAAATTTTAATTACATTATATACTACTGGTCAAAATATATTATATCTCAAATAATGTTCTGAATACAATATTCTGTAGATTTTATTATAATATATAAAGAATATTTATATTAATTAGAATTTATGATATCTTTTAAGTTTTTTACATTCACATTAATATTTTATAGAGAATTTTTACTGAAAATTCTTGTTTCTTATATAATAAAAATTTATGAATAAAGTGCGTATAGTTTATCTAATCTAATATTAAAGACGTAAGCTTCATTTATTATAAATACTTATATACGTACGTATTATGTTAAGAGATACTGTTTAAAATAATTGTTGTAGAATTTAATTATGAAATTCTGATTATTAAGTAAATTATATTATTCATAAATAGACGTAATAACTTAAATAAATTAAATTATGATTAATTTCGTATTGTATAACTCATTATATGTACATTTTATTAAAAAAATAGATAGAAATCATTATATTTATAGTTTAAAATTACATTGTTATTAGAGCAAAATAATTGGTAAGAGAAAAATGAACTATTTTAGATATTTTTACAAATTAAATTTACCATTTGCTTTTAAATAAAATATCTTCAAAACTTTGTAATAAGCCGAGCTTAAAAATTGCTGCTATTGTATAAAATATAAGATCTTAGGTGATTTTCATAAACTTTTTGATAAAAATTATTAATAAAAAATACATTAACGTAATGTATTAATTATTTGGTGGTCATCAAACACTACTCCTAATAATTTGTAATAATATGAAAAATGTTGTTCATAGCAAACGAGATATGATTTGAAAATTATATTCGGTGTCTTTCATATATTGCTTATTATGTTTAAATTATAATGTAAATCTGTATTCTTAAAATTTTTCTGCAACAATTTTTAGATGGATGCTTTTAAAGGATATTGAAATTCTAGTACAAAAGTAAAATAGGGTGGCATGAAGTTGGTAATGCTTTTCTGGAAGTCGAGTACAATAGAATGTATTTTTATAAAAATATAAAACATTTTAAAAGTTTTAATCGTTCTTCGATTATTGACACGAGTTTTACAATTTTTATTCAGCAAATACTGTTGTAAAAAGATAATTTTAAATTCACACTCGTATTGCGGGTCTCTAAAATTCTAAGACGTTTAATTAGGCTAGAAGCAATTGTTTCCTCAAAATATATTTATTTGACATTACAGATTTACAATTTACAAGAATATAAACAATAAATACATTAACAAGTTTATTAAATACAAATAATTCATTGTATGCCAAAAAATAATTATTAATAAAATAATTCTAGCTCCAGCTGTTCAAAATTAATTCTTGTAATTATTTTTTTGTAAAGAATTATCTTTCAAACCGTGAAATTAAAAAGGGTTTTTCAACGAATCTTAAAAAAAATAGAACGAATATTTTATATTATTTTACACACATATAACGAGGAATTATTTTCTTATGATTGAACAAAGAATTTAAATCTGGCTAAGAAAGGCGCAATGAATTTTTTTTACTTATTTCAATATTATAATCAATTTTACGTTTTTCAATTTAAAAAATCTGTTTGTCAAGTTAAAATTTTAATTTAATTTAAATAATATATTACATTGAATGTATGTACAATTAATAAATGAACGCTAACTTGTCGTAATAAAAGTTTTTTTCGACTAAAAAACAAGATGCTCGTAAACTGTTTGATTTATGGACCAATAGTTAACACGAGATTTTAGTGATTCAGCGCATAAGCATTGTATGGGGGGGGGAAAAAAAAAAGAATAGAAAAGAAAAGAAAAAAAAAAAAATTATTAAATTTCCTCTTCAACAACAGAGCCGAAAGATATTACAAATGTAAAGTGATTAACGGGAAGTATAGAGCCTGGGGAGGGGAGCCAATGGGGTTTCAACTCTTTCATCTTGGTTGGAGAAAGTGCAAGGAAAAAGCGTAGAGAGATAGCACGCGAAAAATGAAGTGTGCGGCTAGGAGGGTGGTGTGGGGACGGGGAAGGAGGAACCGATGTTAAACTAGAAAAATAAGAATGGCGCGAGTGTTGAGTAACTGGCTAAACGTCCCAGCGTGTTGTTAGACGAGCACTTAACCGAATATTGCTGACTAGCAAATGCATATATTTGCTGGCAGAGTTGGGCCGCGTAGCCGGGCGTGGAGCCCACGCAAACAGACAAGCCCGGGGAGAGGCCGTATTTAACTTGTATTTTGCTGCAGCGATGTGCTGCGCCCTACCTTTCGAGGTTAAGGAGATACTCTCAAGCTTCTTTCGGCATGTGGCGCAGACACATGACTCATAAGAGCTACGGGCAATACGGCCGAGTGATGCGAAAGCCAGGGGCGCGAATGAAATGGAGGGGGCGTACACCACTTTGTCAATCCTACTGGGTATTTCGAGCTGGAACTTTACCTAAGGGAGCCTAGATTCTTATGTACCAGCTCACTTTTAAGAAAGCTCTAAGAGCGGTAGAGGCCAAACCGGAACAGGGGATTTAGAATCTAAACGCATTGGCCCTCGTTTGTCTTGTCATTGACCTCGTTAATTACTACATGCAGTCGGGTTCATTAAAAAATAAGTGTGGCTTGCGGTCTGCTCTCTCTCTCTCTCTCTCTCTCTCTCCCTCTCTCTATTCCCCTCCCTCTCTCTCTTCTATTTTTGTTCTTTCATTTTTCTTTACATATTCTCTCTTACAGTAGCTCACTTCCTATTTTGTTCCTTTTACCTTGCACTTAGCACATGTCTATTGTGTTCTTTTAGATTTTGCAAGATTAAGTTACGTGCCTTTTCTAGATTCCTCGAGTATTCTTTAATTTCATTTTTCTCGCTTTATTTCTCGCTAATTAATTTTATATCATATTTTTGCAAAGACGGACGAATTTTACTTTAATTCCAAAAGAACTCTTTTATATTCCTGACATTTTTTCAATTCATCTTACAAAATGAAAGTTTCGATTAAAATGCCAAAATACCAGAGAGTTCGTATATTAGGAAAATATTGGCTAAAATTTAAACGTCAATCGTCGCTTAATAATATGGTTTTTTTTACTTCTTCTTAATCGTTATACGATAAAAAAAAATGTAACGTATCATTTTTTAAGCTTACCACAGCATTTAAAGTCTTATTGTCGTTAATGTTTATACATAAATAATAATAGAATGTAATGAAGGCATTGCAATTTTACTATGAAATTGTTGAAGATTTTGCATCTAAAATCTCCTATTCGGAATTCATATGAATACGTTCTTTAGCTAGATTTTAATATGCATTAGTATAGATATAGCATTTTAGGCAACATGTACTAAGTTGTACAAATAAACACATCGCGTATAAGCTTGACCTGCATATTTAATAAAAGATTCAATTCAGTAGCTTTATTTAATTTTCTTAATGCAATATATTGTTGCTAAATCTATGTAATAAATAACACATAAGATATTGCCTTTAAATAAATGAATCAAATACTCAAAAAAATTTGAGTAAAATTATCTATCAAATAGCTTAATAAAATTTTATTAGAAAATAATTATAGACGTGGGTTTAATTCACGTCCAAGGATTGTATTACAAAGTGCATTAATTCTAATTATTTAAAAATATTCCGTATTAATAATTAGACGATTTTTTCATTTATATTTATTATCTTAGAATTCATATGGAAATAGATAAATGAGAAATTGATGTTTATAATGCAAATTTAACTAAATTTAAATAAGGAAAAATAACAATAAAGTTTTTGTAAATTATATTGTATTTTCATGTGAATTTAAAAATTAAAGCCAACAAATTTTGCAATTTTTATATGAGTTTTAAAAATACAAAAATTGCATACATATTAATATAAAATTATTTAATGTTATGAAAATTCATTTTAAAAAATACTATTATAAAGAGCATATATTTAATGCATGTGACTATTTCATTTGGTTATTAAGACAAAAGTATTTTAAAACATGTTTAAGACCTTATTAATATTATGAATTTATACGAGGCAATGAATTTTAATTCCATCACTTGCTTGATTTTGTAAAAATTAGATAAAATTAAGTTTTCATTGGGTTTGAGCTATTTGTGCTAAAATTATTTTTTTCAGTTGTTTGTTGAGTTTTTATTATTTATTCCTTGGAAAATAGTTAAATCAGATATAAGTTAAATGGAAAATGTATTGTAGTTCCCATGCAGTGTGTGTAGTACTGCAGATGTAAGATTGGATCTTCAGTCGTTGCCCGAAAAAGCATATAATGAATTCTTGAAGCACTTCCGCCTTTATACGTTTAGTATATACTACGAGTAGAAGTTGGATGGCAGAGAACATTTTCTATTGAGTAGATAAAGACCTTTTGAAAAGGTTAAAAATTCTGGCAGCTGCCAACAAAAGCCGAACACTGGGAGTCATTGTTGGCGGCAATGCACATCATTAGGTTCTCTCATAAGAGTGAATTTAACGCCTTGCAAAATTTTTATTATTAAAATAATAATCTTTTATTTGATTAACGATATTTAATGCACTTATCGACTACACTAATGAGAAATTCAAGTTATTGCATCAGATGAATTTCAGGAATTGTAAAAAAAATCATACAATTATTTCTCGGGAAAAATTTTTTTTATACCACATAAATCAATAGCTTTAATGAAAATGAAATAAAATACGAGCTTCTATCGATCATTATAATTAAAATAAGAATCAATACATTGAATTAATATATTTTCTTGTCAAGACAAAAACATTTGATGAAAACAACGACATTAACTGATGCATATTTTTTTTTCTCCATATTATACACAAATGAAAAAGCAATGTAAATTTTAATTAACGAGTAAAATTATAATTCATCATCATCATAATGTAATCTTATTAATTAACGAATATCGTAAGTTTATAATAGGTATTGAATAAATTGGATATTATAAAACGTTTACAAAATTTTTTTTAATTATAAGATAGCTTACTTTTCAATAAGAAGATCATTCAAGAGACACACAACATGGATTAAATAGATGTGTATTTATTTATAATTTATAAGATTACTTAAAAGAAAACTGAGAAATACTTGTTAAGATAAATTATTACTGTGAGAAAATAATTGTATTTACTTATATCAAATAAGTAAAGATGTCGGAACGTGTCAGTCCTTAAAAGTTTTATATATATATTGATAAATAGTTTTTCCATACTCTAAAAAAAAAAAGAAGTTTATTAGACATTCAGTTTCTAATAGATGCAGATATTGTAATAATGTAGATCTCAAGCATTATCATGTAATAGGATTTTTTGATAATGTAAGAAATCGACTTGGAAGAGCAAATTTGTAGTATATAGTACAATATTCTGATTAGATTACGTGCTTTTCGAATAAAGAAAAACGACAAAGATAAGACAGAAGTGCTTTCAGGGATCAGCTTTTCATTACGCGATTAACTCTGTTCTTACGGAGAGCTGCATATCTGTATTTTTTTAATGCCGAAATCAAGTCTGAGATTAAAGTATCAGAATTGGTAGTACAATTCGCATGACAGCACAAATTACGTACATATAATGTATGAACTAATAATGGTTTCTTATTCTGAAAGTGGTTCCAATTATTCAAGGTACTCTTTAAAACCACATTGCAGTTATCTTAGTTAAAAGTTCTGTAACTCAACTTTAACATTACTCTAATAATTATAATTATCGCACAAGACCGTCTCATTTCATTTACTAAACTATTTATGTTATTGCAAATGCTTGCAATGATGGAATCGAGATAAAAATTTCTCAATTTAAAAAAAAAAATTCATAATTCATTAAATTCACAATTGACTCGTGGTTTCTTTTAACAAGTATATTTTCAAGGAAAGATTATTTTGAGTATAGTGTTTTAAATAATTTCAGGGTTTTTTTTAATAACGAACATGCATTAGTAAACAATTTAGTTTCGTGGGTGGTGACTGTATGCCACCCCAGAGCATATTATAACGAAAGAGAAAGAATGGCAAGTTTGCAAAATGAACTTAATTTAAAACCATATTATATGTGCGGAGTTAGATATCATGTGAAATTGAATCTTTCATTTCGAAAATAAAACGAAAATATGTAACTTGAGTCGCTAAATCAGTGCTATATATATATATATATATATATTTTTTTTTTTGTGAGATCTGCTAACTGCAGACACGAGATACAAATTTATCTAATAAGCTTTTATAGATTGTTAATATTCAATATATCATCAACAATTATTATGGTAATACAAAATTGTAATTTTCGTAACACAAATATATGAAAAATCATAATCATTAGTTTGACATCGTCATAATTATATTAATGGGCACTTGTATGTTACATATTAACTTAGTCTGATGGTTAATAATTTTATTGAATAATTGAAGGCTATGGATTTTTAAAACGTTAAACGAGTACAAGACTCTATGCGTTCGTCGATAAAAGACGAAAAAACTAAGGGAGTTGATTATTGATTTTGACAACAGTGTATTAGAATTATTGATCTAATAACTTAATGCAATGGAAGCTATTAATGTTTAATAAGCGCCATCTGAGAATTGGGACTTTGCATGGAGGAACATCTCGTAATAGCTGATGGAGCCTCCCCCCAGCTCGGCCCAGGCAATGCCAAATCATTTATCTCGATATCGGTCTCGTAGGCCGAGAGATATTGCCGAGCAGATATCGCGAGACATAGGATAGGCTCGAGCCCCGGAGGAGAGAAATGAAAAATTACGATGCCGGCATCGATAAGGGCAGCGCTACGGCATCCGAATGGTCCGAAGGAAAAAGCGCCGCAGCAGCGGCGACGGCAACTGGAGCAGCGGCAACTCCTCGCGCAAGAGTGGCGGTCATGCGCCTCGGCTATCGATCCCCGAGAGCGAGAGACACGCGAGACAAGCGGCCCCGCAAGGTGTACACTTACCACTT
Organism: Kradibia gibbosae; assembly: GCA_018907135.1. Lineage (NCBI taxonomy): Eukaryota > Metazoa > Arthropoda > Insecta > Hymenoptera > Agaonidae > Kradibia > Kradibia gibbosae. The sequence goes on along the minus strand of JACCHX010000001.1, from coordinate 9,187,196 downwards.
GGACGATAACGGGCCAGGAGTAGCCGGGCTTTCCGCCTTTTCAGGGAATCGCACGCCCCAACTGTATCGGACTCTCTCTCTCTATCTCTCTCTCTCTCCTATCGGCCTCGCCCTTGGGGATCCACTGGCCGCTGCGGGCGAAAAAAAAACCCCGGAAATTTCGGAGGCTCCGCGAGCTCGCCCGGCTCCATTCCCAGCTACGAGCTTCCGACGATTGCTCCCCTTTGCTTTTTATGTTTTATTGCATATCTGCAGCTTTTCCGATCCCTTATCATTACTGTAACGCAAAGTCATATGTCGAGAAATTTTACGACAACCTGCAATGATTTTCAATCAATATTTCAATAATTCATTTTAAATAAAAAATATAGACCATATTTTTTACCATAAAATTGTTTCTCCTTCCGTATATTCTTGTATTTTTTAAGACTCAAAAAATTAATACTCTTCAAATTCAACTTTTCGATCATTTTTCAGAGTTCTTTTTATTACTCATTGTATTTCGTTAAATTTAGGTACACGTCATACGACTAACTAGTTTTTTTTTTTTTTTTTTTAACAACTTATTACATCTTATTTGACGCCATGTGTAAGTTTTTATTAAATCAACATCGCGGGAATTTAAATTAAATTTTCATGGATTTATAAATATTTTAATTTAAATTATGATAAACCATAATTTTTAATATCCCATAATATTTCAAATATTCCTCAAAAGACAATAAATCGGATTGTTTATTTTTCATTTTATGCTGCATTTCAATTAATAAATCATAGGCGTAAAGCTATTGTGTAAATGTAACGATATATATTTATTTAGTGAAAAATATTTGATTTGATTTGAATCCGATGATCGCTCACTTATAAACAATAATATAGTTATATTTTATATAAGCATAAAGATGCATATTTATATCAATTTTTCATTTTAAAAAGTTATGAGGAGTAAACGAACTGTGACGATGATTTTTGAATAATGATCGTTTCAACTTGTATTTGCTCAGTTTGTAATTTAAGAGATTCGGAAAAATTTAATAACTAGTCGATGGCGCAATAGCCAGAAATGCTCAGAATCTGTTTCCATCCTTATCTACGCAACCTTCTCGAATTGGCAGTCGACAATCTAGATAACAATATATGTACTAGTGAAGTCATTGTCATTGTTTTTGGAACAACTAAACTGTGAGTGACAAACGTAAAACTTATAAACGAACTTATAGCGAAAGAGCATGACTTTGTTTTTATCTCATACATGAGCCGTTTTTTCATTTTAAAAAAAATACAAATAATTCAAATTTCTGAAAGAATGTACAAAGGGAAAGGTAAATAATCGGAAACGGCTTCTAATATTTATATTATAGTAATAATAGAATGGTAAAAAAAGCAATAATATAATAGAATTTAACTTATAGCCTAGAATATTTATATATGTATTTTAATGTTATTGTCTAGAAAATTTTGATAGTTTTTAAATCACTGCCCATCAATAACCTTACATATGACTTTTATGATACTCTGTTTCTGTAATGTTGTCGTAACAACTATCAACACAAATATTTATTCAACATTTAATGTACAATTTGAATAATTTGCTGTAGTTGATAAATCTTTGATTTATTATAATGCATCGTAGGAAATAATTATTACAATTCCGTCCAAGAATAATAAAAAAAATTTTAGCTCAAAATAAATTAGTTGTAATAGATAATTAAACTGTGTAAATGTATCTTATTGATAACCAAATGTTTGTTTAACATATTATATTGAGTATACTTAGTATGTATCGAGGGCTCTAAAGTGTCAGCTTGGGCCAAAACGCTTGGGCAAAACGTGCAAGAAGAGATTTATGCCCAACATATAAACAACGTTGAAAGAGAAGCTTTGAGATTACAGTGGTTGACCGCTGTTTACAAGTATGAAAATAGAACATCAAGTACAACTAATTATTATAACTCTAATACGTATATTATTAAGCTATTCGTATTCTCTCAATTGTCTTCCTCAACCATGTTTATTTATTATTATTAGTCAAATTTTGTTAATATATTAAAATACTTTAGTTATAAATTAATTTCACAGTAATGCGTATCACTATCATTTAATATGAATTAATCTCCATATTATTATCACATGCGAATGTGTTTGTCTGGGTGTGGGTGTTTGTGGATGGGCGTAGATGTGGATCAGATATTGTAAAAAAAAATTGATATTTAAATATTTGGCCATAAAAATATGAACATGGTATCTGTAATACCAAATTGAAATAAAAAACATAAATTGAAAATCTAAATTTTAGAAAAAAGAAGTTTGACAAAGTCGAAGAATTCGACTGGTTTGAGAGCCTTGACCTTATAGCTGACCGAAAACTAGTCTTTCCTACTGCAGGGTGTACCTTCACTAATGCTTGAGTTTAATTAGTTTCACGAGGAAAATAATCTACATAAATACAAAAAAGAATAATAATTTAATGCAAAAAGACATTTTATAACAAATTATTGAATTAAAATATAATCTCATTAATTTTTTTCTATCTCAAGGTATTGCAGTTCTTTGGAATTCCTTTTGAATTTTCGTGCGCGTTCTACCGCCCAATTCGTTGATTTTGTAGCACACTCTAAATAAGTACATATTTAAAATGAATTTTAGATTTCATATAACTGTTTTATATTTAATATAATATAATTTATATTTCATTAATAATTATTCTAAATAATATGACTAACTAAATTATTAATAAAAAAGACTTTAGCCATATTCTATGTGGAATTCGGCTCTACAATTATGCTAAAAATTAATTTATAAATTTTCAAAATAGAATCATTTATATTTTTTAGTGCATACTACTTCGTATTACCTATTAAAAATATATGCAATTTTAATATTTAATGTGTAAAAATATATAAGTAATAAAAGTTGTCATAATTAAAAACAACTTATAAAAAAACTTAAACAAAGATTTTTCCTGCAATTACGTATAACATTCGATATATCAAATGATATTTATTAAATTATACAAAGGAAATTACTCCATTTAATATGAAAATCAAAATCTGTTTATGTTGTATAAAAGTTATTAAGAAAGTAGTAAAAAATTTAGGTATTTAAAAATCATTTTATATTTTATGTGTTTTTGTTTTTATTACTATTTTTAAAACTTTTTAAAATACGTTTTTCTACAGAGAGTGTAAATATTTCGTATACTACAGTTTTGTTGATCGGTTTTGATTTTACTAAAAAAATAATTTTACTTTGATAGAATCTTAGAGTAATTCATTTTTATCAAATAGTGAAAAACGTAAATACAATTACATTATAACATTTTTATGAGTATAATTTTGTTAATTTCTGTACATATTTTTTTGTTAATGTTTTTATAAACTTACAAGTAATTATATTTTTTTGAAAGTTCCAGAAATATTTCCTTTCAATTAATTTTTATTATCTATGGTTGTCAGAAATTATCATTTAATGTTAAATAAGTGCATAAAATCATTTTTCAATTTCACTTTGCACCTGGATTCGGTCAAATATATGCAGGGTTATCCATTTATTTCTTTTATTCGGACACAAGTATTCGTGAAATAAAAAGGCTCAATGGAATATGTAATATTGTATACTCATCAGTAACTTTCAGGTTTATGTAAAGTTCTGATAAAAAAGTTATACTTTACAGATAAATAATTTTTTTTAATGATATCTTAATCAGCATATGCGGATAGATGTGAAAATAAATGACATTTTTTTCCCTTTTGATTATAATATAATAGTCACTATTATGCTTTTGATTTGAAGAAATTTCCTTTTTCTGCCTTACTTTTATAATAGTAAGCATTATAATATTATTATGATTAAATATTATTGTTGAACATGGATAATATAATATTTGTACATTATAAACAATTTCGAGTTGCATCATTTTTATTATGTAAATATTCTAATTGGAAGCATTATTACAAGAGAAAATTACAATATTAGAAACATTGAATAATCCAGAACTGCTTATTTTTGGGTTTGAATAAAAACAGTTAATGTTTATTTATTTAAAGAGAATATTAATATACATTTTCGACAGATCAGATCATTAAAGTTAGACAGAAGCAAATATTTTTAACTAAATAGAAGCGATTGAGATGAAAACATAATTATATTACTAAATGTGCAGAATTGTATTACTATTATTTCAATTTTATATGTATTCGATGCATTTAGAGATTTATTTAAATATTGACAAAAATTTCCATTATTCTATAGATTAGTTGAAATTTAAAAATAATTCAAAACATAGCTCCGAACATAAGTACGATAGTAGAAGTTTTAAAAATGCAATTTAGTAAGCAGGAAAGAATGTGTAGTTAATATAAATATGATATAGATTTTGTTATCATTTTTATTATTATTACGAGTATATTTGATAATCTTATTAAAGATTTTCTTCCATTGTGTATAAATCAAATGAAATTAGAAATTCCGTGAAAATCATTAGTTTTTTTTTTTTTTTAAGCAGAGACAAATTGGAAGAATAAGTTTTTATTCCATATACATTCGTAAAAAATATGACTCAAAATATGATTTGAATATTGCACATTAATCAAGCTGTATCGAATTTGCAAGAGTCCACTAGAAAGATGAGAGTCCGTAATAAGAAAAGAAGGGCGGTGGGGGTGTAGAGATGTGTGATGTAGGATGAAGGTGAACTCTAATGAGATGTAAGTTGTGTGCTACTTGCCGAATAATAACGCGAATCTTCTCGAGAGAGTATTGATGATATCAGCACAATGGGGACAATGTAATTACATGGGATTGAATTATCATCTTAGAGTTCAAGTGCTTTCAATTCCACAAAATCTCTGAAGTTCAGGCCTTGTGATCCAATAAATTTATTATATACCTTCGTATTAAAAAAAAACGTTTTTCAAAATTTCTCATCTGAGTTACGTATATCGTATAGGATATATTTTTTTCTCATTCTACGACTAATTTTTATTGTTAGTATTGGCATTAAATAGAAATATTAAATTAATTTATTGCAGTGTTAATAAAACAAAAATTTTTTAACAATTCCTTGAAATCTCATCCTGTGCTACGAAACTCAATTAAAAATGATTTTCACGTGTAAGATGTAATATTATTATTTTTTTAATTTTTATAGAAGTTTTTTTATCGAAGCCAAAGTATAATACAATTTTGTAATATTTACAATAATTACAATAAGCTTTAAAGAGAAGAAATAGATATATTTAGAGTCGAGTTCTTAAAGATTTTCTCGTTAGGTTAGGAATTCTAACTGTCTTGTAATAAATAAGGGTTTGTTTTTTAATATTAGGAAGTTTTGATTTTATTACAAGTATGCAGCAGAGCTATTTTTGGTGATAAGAGCTCGCAGTAAGTAGTTCGTGCTGTATTATATAATTTATGAAAAGAGTATAATAGAAGAGTAATAAATGCAACGTTGGCTCAAGATCTGGTATGTAAAAGGAAAAATTATTTTCTAGCCAATATATCCCCGTGGGACGTAAGGTTGACTCAACATATCTTGTAAATAAAATAAGATGTGTTTGCATGAGTTTTGCTCCAAATTGCGGACACTGTCGAGTCGGGAGACTTTTTACGTTTTTAAACTACACGCGGGTCCTAATTAACCATCTAATTACGTCAACTAACGATGAAATGACTCCACATCGAGGAAGAATAAATAACCTCTCCTGGCAGCATCAACTAAGGATCGTTGGGTTTGACAGAAGAAGTGCTTCACTGTGCATGAAATTGTATTCTGCATTGGTAATGGGACGTTTGAAAATAAAAACGGGGCCACAATGGAAAAAATTACTGTTGGTGGCTTGTCAAGATATGGCAAATACAATTGAATTACACAAATGGTGCTTGTTTTGCAGATTTTACGTAATTAAAAATTTTTTCTAATTAATAAGAATGGCTTTTATTTGTTGGCAATTGAGTGAGTCGTGCGGATATGCTTTTTTATTAAGTTAGCTAGGACTTAAATATGTAATTGCTTATTTATGTGTTCGTATTACGATAATTAAAATATCGTTTGATGCGACTTAAATTAATGATTTTATCTAATTTGGTGCTCTCTAACGAAGACGAAAAAACTAAAAAAACAACAAGGAAAATAAAACAATAAAATTGTAACTCGAGCCTAATTTTACTACTTTTACCGATACAACAAATTGAAAGAATTTAAAAGGTTAAAAAAATTTAATCAATCCCTTACAATTCCACAATGCCGATGTCAATATTTATTTATTCCTTTTGTAATCAACTATCAGCAAAGAAATAATTATTCACAATTAAATATAATCGATCACAGTTATTGGAATTTTTTTAAACAGCATGACATCTTTTATTTATCATTGTTCTGGGAAAAAAGTAATACTTAAATAATGACTCAATAAATAAACAATACTTTGAATTATTCGCGAATTTTAAAAATTCCATTTGACTTGAAATCATGTGTACAATAAAATTTGGTAAATTGCATGTATACCGGCAGTAGCTCATTCGATAATTAAATTGTTGCTTTTCGTAAAATAAAGTACCGCTGGCCTTATTTTTAGCACAAGCTGACTAATTAGTTCCTTTTATTCAATAATTGTCTTAAGACTGATCATTATCAGTATATTAATTAAAGTACACCAAAAATATGTCCATTTTTCTAATACCAAGGTAGTATTTTAGCTATTCGTGGGTAAAGTAAGAATGTAAGAGTGTAAGGAAATGAGTTGAATAATTTTTTTTTAGCATATACAACACAATGAGTCTATTGCAATAGTATTTATTGTAAGTTTTTATTTAAAGTAAAAAATAATCGAAATGCGGAAAACAAAAAATATTACGAATATAACCTGAAATACTTTCTACCTCAATAAAAATGCAACTCACGCAGAGGATACAGAGATAAAGAAATATAAAAGCAGAGTATGCGAACTCGCTACTTCTCTGTCCTTCGTAAACATTTGTATACCGTATAAACAAATTTTTATAGTACAAAAAATTACAGAAGGAAGGAAAAAAGTAAGCACTTTTCGCATACTATATCAGTTTGGTCGTTGAAAATTTATTTTCTTAATGTAAATATTAAAAATTAAGGGCACGTTTTGTCTATTGCAGCAATCATTCGTAAAATATTTCTTGTTTGTTTACTTTCGGTAATTTATCTGATCGTCGATAGATATCGATGAATTAGCTGGACGGAGAAAAATTGAACAAGTGTAGTGCAGTATTAAGCTTTTATTGGTAATTTCGTCCTTAAAAAAAAAAAAAAAAAAACGGTTCACGTTTCATTGACGATCGTATAAAAATGAGTAAAATTAATGTTCGCGCAACGTGTGTCACGGGCCAATTCCTGCATCGATAATTAGCTCTTATCCAGTAATATAAACTCGTTCGAGGAATATTTTGACAGAGAGCATAGAATCGAAATACTCATTAGTTGCGTCTGCAGCGACGGGATAATTTTCCAGCACAACAGGGAAGTACCTTAACATTCGTAATAAAGTGTGCTAGAGAGCCCTATTACATTCTCATTGAATGATTCACGTTACTCGAGGGCTGAAAAAGTCACAGTCGCGTCGGGGTGAGAAGTAAAAGTGAATAGGGGGTGAGGTGCTGCGCTACTCGTTCTAAGGGAATGGAAGAGCTGAAACCGCCCCCGCAGTCAGATATCTACAGGTTGTTGATTTCACAACGTGTGAATAAACTGAATGCGAAAAAGACGCAATTTCATTAAGGAATTAATTTCCTTCCTTCTCCACCGGTAAGCTTTGCCGTGAAAGGTTTTTTTTTCATTAGAAATAGATTCATTATGTCCGGCTACGTGATAAAACTCGCTTTGTCAACTTCGTTTCCGGCGCATTTTAAATTCCGAAGTTTTGGCTCTACTGCGTTTCGTCGTTCATTATTCGTATCTTGTACTGTTTGTCATACATCTGTGAGTGATTTTAAATCATTTTTTCAAATTATGGCTTCCTTTATAATACTAATTCGCTACATTCAGCAGAGGTCATGATAAAAATGGAACAGATAGGGACCAGAAAATATGATGCACTAGACTTTTAATTTTAAACGCTTGAAACACAAAGAACCCATTCAAAATTTAATAACCAACGATTTCTTAATTAGAATTGGATGGGTGGTAATATTAAAATATGTTAGAGCAAAAATTATATTATACGAAATTATTTAAAAATTATCATAAAGTTGTAGAAATGATTCGCTTAATTCGAATAATTACTAACGTGTACCATTATTTTTATTATTTTATTAATTAAAATGTAAAACAAATTTTGTTTAATAATTTAATATCTTATAAACAAGTGTTAAATAAGTTAAATAAAAATCAATTTTTGTTTATCTAAGATGTACGAGTATATGTATATTTTGATAACGTAACTCATTAGTTTCGATATGAACTTTTTGAAGACCAGCTTGTCTTTATATTTTATTTACTACAAATATTTAAAAGAGTAAAACTTTGATAATCCGAGATATAGAATCGAATAAACAGTAGATACAGGTTTTTCAGAAAATACTTCCTGAAACTGATTATACAACTATATAAAAACTAATGAATTGAAAATATGTACAAAATTATCAATCAATTTAATATAGCTTTTTTAAATTTAATAGTAAACATAGTTTATAAAAATTTTTAACTGAATATATATATATATATGTATGTATATAATTAATTTTTACTATTTTTATTATATCATTAAATACATAAATAATGCAAATATATACCTTTTATGTCGTTGATTTATCATGCATAGGCATTCTTTAATAAATATACAATTAGTATCATCTAATATAAAATTTAAAAATACGTTGAAGACTGATTCTTATAACATTTCTTTCACTGCTATTTAACGGAACGAAACGATATCTATGACGTGTAATTTCCTCTGTAAAGTATTAAATGATCCCTGATAGTAATGAAATACATCTGTGGCTAAAATATAGTGACTGATCAAAGTATCTGATATTCATCGTTTTTTTTAGTACCATGTACACACACACATGGTGTATTATATTTGAGGCATAGTCTGTAAAAGGAATTAACATGTTAATTATTGTTGTTGAAAAGCTTCTTTTTTTTCAGAATCACGCATGAAACATCGATGAAAGGTTTTCATTATGGTGGGATAAATCTCAGGAAATTGTTGAAACGTGTTGTTTACTTGTTTATAAGTTATCAATACAAATTTAACTTATACTTCGATCAACGAAAATATCCATTGCAAATAAATGGTAGGTAAATTTAAAAATGAATTCAACCGAAGCCTTTCAGTATAGATGTCTGAGGCCGACGTCGCTGTTGCTACAGTTTATTTCAGTTTTTCAATTTTTTAATAAAATTATATCTTGTGTATACTTTTCTGTTTGCTCAAAACTACACTGCATAAATTCAAAACAAAAAGACGCGAAGAGATTTTGCACTTAGAAAATATATAAGCACATTGCGAGACTCGATAAAATACCATTGAAATACACGAGCATTAATTTTTTATGCGTTTTCAATTAGATCAAGGCTGACCCTTTTTAAGGTACTATTTTATCATCGATCAATAAGAGTTCGTTCGTTTTAGGATGTATTCCTAGTGAAAAAGGTATGTGCAATTGTGATTAATCATTAAAAGCTATTTTAGCTAAAAGTTTTACTTCGAAAATTCTAATTACTTTATTTAACTTTATTTTGCTCGACAGCAATTTTTATTTTGAACAAGTTTGAAATTAAATATAACTTGTAACATCTTAATATTTTTTACGCAACCAATTTCTTAAAATTGTTATAATAATTTTTATTTCAATATAAATTTATAATCGAACTAGTAGAGCTTAAAATTTAAGTGAATTTACGTGACAAATTTAAGTTAAATCTAGCGATAAATAATTTAATTGCATATCAAAATGTACTATAGTTTAAAAAAACATTTTTATATGTAATTTTTTTAGTACATTAATCTCTATCGTAAACAATCAATGTTTTTTTTTATGCAAAAGATCGCGCATAAATATTTTACTTCCTATCAATAAACTGATCTTTATAAACATATATTTAAAAGTATAATACAAGAGATACGTGAATAATACGATTTTATCTTGATACAAATACTTCATCAATCTTGATCAATAATTTCACCTGAACTCTATACGTATATTTAGATTAGATAGATTTATAAAATTTAGATGCTGTCATACGCGACGATTTTAACTTGGTCACTTTAACTTAAACTAAACTGTTAACTCGAATCATATGTAAACATCAGGAAAGGTATTGAGTATAGCTCGCGGAAAAGATATATTGTATTCTCGACTGGGGATTTTATCGGTAATCTTCTGTTTTTACGACAAATACTCTTCCAACATATCCAGCCGATATTTATGTGAGCATAAATTATTCTCACATCTCAAATTTAGTGCCGAGCTAGACATTCGGACAATATATACATTCATTAATATATATATATATATATATATATATATATATATGTATAAGTTATTTAAAGATAAAAATTATACTTCATTCTGCTAAAACGTAACTTTAATTTAAATGTGGGATAATTTTAATTAAGATATATTTTAGATAGAGAAATAAAGCTGACGAAAGCTTTAAAAATATCAGGTTTTATTGTGTGTAAATAGATATCACAAAAAGTTTGAGTTTCTTTAATTATTTTTAAAAACAGTTATAATTTATTATATATTGTCAAAAAGCTAATTGAATTCGAATTGAATGAAATTATAAATTCATAATTGAATTTATTAATTAAATTCTGACTCTGTCTGCTCATGTTGTACACGTATTTTTTAAATATTGCCACAGCGACAAATTCAATTTGTTGAGTGCAAACAAGTCATAGTTTTTTCTTATTCATTACATAAATGATATTAAAGAAAGGAGAATAGTAAGTAAAGTAGGTAAGTCAACAAAAAAACTAACTCATTAATGGTTTCGTGCATAGACTATCTTTTTTGTTTCCGACCGATATTTTACTTCTTGTAAACTGTTATAAGAATTACCTCTAATCTTTTTTAAAATCGCTATCACTGAATAGTCCACAATAATACATAATTTATGATATGATAAATTATTATTTTTATAAGTCTTATAGTTTTATAAAAAACAAACATACAAATATAACTATTAAATCCTTATATGTATAATTTCATTATACATATATTTGAATTCGAGATTATTTTATGAATTTAATATAATGCATTTACTCTTAATTTATAAATTGACAATTATAAATTTTTACTTTTAGAAATTTGAAGATATTTGAAAAATTTAATAATAGTTATTTTTTTGAAAAAGCAATTTCAATCAAATGACATTTTAAATATACACATACGTACTTATGTATGTGTACATACATACATGTGTATGTTATATGTATGCATATTTAAATTTATTATCGAGGCCTTTTTTATACTGATCTAACAAATTCATATATAAACTTACTAAATTTTTAAATACGATTTATGATTTTATGAATTTATCGAAGATAAAATTAATTTGAAAAACGCAATAATTATTTAACAGTGGACAAAATACATATTTGAAAAGTTGTATAAAAATAATAATTTTCTTATAAAATGAAGCGTAGCTCGTATTTGGATGAATATTAAAAATAGCCCCGCAACCGAGTAAAAATGCTAGTGTTAGTGTATAATGTAAAAAGACGGAAAGCACAGCAGGATTGAAAGCTGCAGAAGTGATATTCCTCCACCAGAGTTGGTAATGCGAGTACTGATTATTACTGGCTTGTAGACACGTACATGCTTACAATGTATATACGGTAGGCGAGGTGAAAATTCATGAAATACGCGTTGAGTCGCTTGTTGCATTAAAACAATGCGGGCGGGAGTGGCACAGAGTATAAAAAAGAGTAATAGAGCGCAAGAAGGAAAGAAGGAAAGAAAGAAAGGATTGCGCTCGCGCGAGAGTGAGAGAGAGAGGGGGGGGGGGGGGGGGGCAGATGATTTGGGTGTTAAATGAGAACGCGGACGCGTCGGTGTGGGCAGGATCGCGTATCTGTGACAATAAATTGTACTAAACACTCGTTTAATTACTGTCGTGCAGTGCTGAACGAGCAATTTGCATTTCCCGGAAATTGCAAGTCTGTTCGGTAACGTAGTTTTCGGCGACGAGGCGCGGGTGCGTGCATGAAAGTCGGAGCAAACGGCAAAGGGTTGGGAGAGATACGGGGAGATAGGCATAGAGATAAAGAGGGATAGGGGAGTGGGAGAGTAGATGCCCGGACGAAAGCTCCATCAGACTCGCCGATGTCCTCTTGCCTTCGCGTGCGGAAGCTCGCCGGCTTAGTTTGCGGAACAGCATTATCGCTTCGATGTAATTCGCTATGAGCCTGCGGGTCAGTTGTACTTAACTCCCTAGTTTCTTTCTATCTCTATCTCCCTCTCTCCCTCTCTCCTGCTCTCTGCTTTACGAATGTTAGATCGTTTCTGAGTTGAAGCTTTGCTGTGCATTTTAACTGCATCTCAAAAAACTCTTCGTGCAAAGTAAAAATAATCTTACGTTTTGCTCTTCTAATTAAAGACGCTCGGTCTAATTTACCTATCGGTATTTCATAATCTACAAGCCTTACTGAAATTTTTATTAACAAATGCATAAGTCATTTATTGTAGCTTCAAAAAAAGCACACTTCAAGCTGAATTTATAACCAAACAGTATATACACTGACTTAAACATAAAGATTGAATAACATACTAAGATTAATTAGTCACTGAAGCAGCTAATATTAATCTGCATTATTTTAAATATTGCGTATTCCATTTCAACTGAGGCACAAGAGGCAACAAATTAACTTCCTCGTTTTTAACGATTCTGTTCTTAGCATTACCCGAATAGGTTTATTAATAAATTGATTGTTTAATATAATTGTCGCAATCTAATCCTTTATTATTTCCCTATTATTAAACATTTTACTATCTGCACTGTTTAATTGCTCTATTTATAAATAGAAATAATCATAAAAACCATAAGGACCCATAAGTAAATCAATAACATTTGTAATAATTGTAACTTTACAAAAAAACATGACTCTAATTTAATAACACTTTTCTCGCATAAGGAGTTATTGTAATAATATATTAATAGGGGGTTCGGTTAAATTTTTAATAAATATCGCATATAAAATTATCATTATTATTATTATTTTCAATAATAAATACTATACTTTTTTGTACTATTTTGTATTATTATACTATTTTTTCTATAATGAACTTGTAGATATTAATAAGTTTGAGCTAGATATTTCCAAAATTCAGACACACTTGAAGTTATTATTGAGTACTATGCACAAGACGAATCTAATTTAACGTAAGATTGAAATGAATATGTTATGGATTCGATCAATAAAGTATAAGATATCTACATATTTTCATTTGATATTAAATACATGTATGTTTATATGTGTGTATGAGTACAGGCATAGGAATCGAAATCTCAATTGTGTAAACGAAGATAAAGTCGATTCTGATTTATATTTACAATTATATATTAAGAAATAAAAAATATTACAATGAAAGAAGGCACTTGTGTAAAATTAATCGAATTAAAAGAAGCTTAAAGATTATCGGGTTCTTTTTTATATATTTAAGAATACAATAGCACTAATGTAAAATTATTATTTCAACTTTTACCAAAAATTTAAAACAAATAAATTGTTCAGTCATAATGATATTCCTTGTGCGAACTTTAAAAAAAGCAACAACTATATATGTTATATAGACATTAATTGAATTGAATTCATCATCATTTAAAATGACATAAGATATAAGAGTCGAAAATTAATATTTTTTTTTAATTTTCAAACGATAATACCATCTTCCTTTCATTACCAATACAAAATCTCAAAAAAGTAAAAAATATCTTTTCAATTAAAAAGAACATATTTATTAGAATATTCAAATAATAAATATAAAAGAGATTGCATTGTTGTTTCTCAGTAGCTAGAATGGAATATTGATAGAAAGAACTGAGTTCGAAAAGTAGAACAAAACCGTGATGCATAATAATTTGTAGAGACCTTCCGCTGAAAAAAAGATAAAATTTTATAACCGCTTCCTTTATAAATGAAACTAGCTTGGAGGTATTAGGAAAAAATATCTTGATAAAAATGAATTTGTCTATTGCAAAGGACGCACAAGCATTGACTGGTCAGTACGAAGGCTCACACACACACACACGCCCGGACACACAGTAACACAAGAAGCAATGGCACAAGAGAAAAAAGACATATGATTTACGCGGTAATATTGGCGCTAGGAGCTTGACTCTGGGTGACTTGAAGAGTATAGATGGCAGAAATTACACCGCAAAAGAGCAAAAGCCACGTGAAGGAGGAGGCCGCGAGTGAAAAAACCAAATATCCACTCGATACGTTCGTGCTACCTTTCGTGCTGACGATGTCGACGCTCGCGATATCTTGCTCCTCGAGATCATCGGCCACTTCTGAATAGATAAAAAAAATGTCAACTCGTACACCAAATAATACAATGCATGAATAGGTAATGGAATGCCAAACACGTAAAAAAGTTTGAAAGAAGTTGATGTATCGGTAGTCGATTTAGTTAACAATACAGTTGAATTTATGATGATGTCGTTATGATCTTGTTAAAAAAAAAACCGAAACGTGTGCTTATATTTCATCGATACATTGATAGGAATATTGTACATTTAATTATTTCCTAATAGGAATTCAAGCTGCAATTCTATTGTTGTGATATTATTTGATAAATATATTCTAAAACCTGAATTTATATATTAGATTGATTTAAATTGTTTAATTTTATCTTAATAGCTTATACGTTCAAATTTAGATCAGTGTAAAATCCAATTGTCAAATATATCAAAGATATTGAAGCATGCGATATAAGTATTGTTTCGACCTTTTTTATCCCTCGAGAAAAATTTTTTTATTCTCTTTTAATTTTACTCACTGACACTTCATCATAGTCCGGTCATTCTTACTACGAATGACCGTCGCAATAGTGAATAATAGTTATAACTTTTAAAAAGGGGACACCGAGTATAAACGGGGGAAAACATACCACGATAAGGGATTACATAAATAAATTGAGTAAAGGGAGCAGCTAAGAAAAGAGCTACGAAAATGAAAAATAATAGCTACATAAACGAGTACAAGGTTTTTCTCTTACTCATCGTTTCAAGTATCCCTGGTTAAGGTCACAACTACAGATGAGCGATTGTTATCACTACCTCTAAACGAATTTAGATAGGACTTTTGAAGATGCTGTGAAAAAACTGGACTATGAACGACTCTCGAAGAATGAAGTTATTTTCGAAAAAAACTGCAAGTAAAACTATATGTATAAAGAGGATAAATAAGTAAACAGTAATAAACATTTTATGTACATGTCTATAAAAATATATATTAGGTAGTAGTATTTTATTCCCTCTCCTTTTTAAACGCGGTTCAACGAATTCCTATCCTTCATTTAATTCTCCGTTCG
The DNA here is from genome assembly GCA_018907135.1 of Kradibia gibbosae. Taxonomy (NCBI): domain Eukaryota; kingdom Metazoa; phylum Arthropoda; class Insecta; order Hymenoptera; family Agaonidae; genus Kradibia; species Kradibia gibbosae. The sequence goes on along the minus strand of JACCHX010000001.1, from coordinate 9,171,677 downwards.
TTTATTTTATCTAAGAAAGATTTAATTATTAACTGGGTCATTAGTGAATGCATAACTTTGCTTACAGGCATTGTAGAACTTCTGTTATTTACATTGTCAAGTCAAAACTTTTAAAAATTTTACATTTCATACATTTAGTTTACAATTAGTTTTATAACAATGATGTGATCATAATAATTATATTTGTGAAACAAATGTAGCTAAAAGAAGCTTCTGTTGGGAATAATATTTCGATATCTCTTAGAAAATAAAGAAATTCATTATAACGCGTAATTATTATTTTTCTTTTCTTGGCATATTTTAGAATTTATTTAATTATATTATTGACCGGTAAAAGTAAAGTGTTTATTATCTCGCAAATACTATTGAACCTATTAAAAACTGAGGTGACCTAGTAAAAACAGACCGAGTGTCGGAAAGTATAGGCAGTAGGAAAGTTCGCGATTAGTGGATCGTTTTCCCTTGGGAGCCTTCTCTCTAGATCTCCTTCCAAAGATTTAGCAGCTTTTAGCATTTTTCGAGTAAACAAGATCGTGCGCTTGAATTACAGTACCACCGAGTATTTTATTCCATTCGCTTCGGGGTGATTCATAGCCAGGAGCAGCTTTATTTATTTGTTTGGCTGCGAAAGCGAAGCGAGTGATAGACAATCGAGAGCGCCGAAGATTCTGGAAAATGGAGGATATTTCCGGATGCTAGAAATTGTCAGACATTTAGCAGCGTCCAGTGCGCAGCGCGCGAAAAAAAGGAGACGCTCTTAAGCCTGAACAAAGCAACTGTAACATCACTTTAAGTGTAGAGAAGCCTCGATTGCGAGGAGGCTCGCAATTCCCCACCCCGGGGGCCCGAGCATCGCCCAGAGGAGAGCCGCCGCTGGCAATCCCCAGGCGGATGCGAGGTTCGCGCCGAGTCGGCCTATGGCCTTTGGCAAAGGGAGGCCCGAGGAGCGAACTCGAGTCGCGGTCGAGGCTTCGGCGGTGGGCTTGCGTGGGCTCAGTCACCACGGGCTGGACTCTCGTGGGTCCTCGTGCGCGTCGGCGGGCGCGCACCGCCCCGCCGCGGTGGGGATGGAGGAGAGTAAAAAAGCCGAGCCGAGGCATAGAAGAATTGATCCCCTTACTCACCGTCCTTGACGGACCTGGCGCCGATTATCCAGAGGGAGAGGATCGAGGTGAGGAGGACACCCGCGGAGCCCGACTGTCGCCTCGGGCCGCGCGGGAGCCAGGGAGGGCCGAGCCCTCGCCTGCCGGCCGACGCCGGGCTCCCGACGCCGCGGCAGCGGCCCGCCGAGCCTCCTCGGCCCGACCAGGCAATCATTGTCGCCCCCGGCACTCGAGCGCTTCCCCGTGGAGCCGGTCAGAGTCCCCGGCTGGCCTTGTCATGAAGACGAGCTCGCGCCACCTCACTGCCACTCTCTCTCTCTCTCTCTCTCGAATCTCTCTCTGTCTCTCTCGGGCAGCTTCCGCGCCCCTCGCAGCCGGGCTTAGGCCCCGGCACCGAGGAGCCGAGGCTCCTACGCACGTGTCCGCGCGGCCCTCGGCCCGAGCCTCATGCCAGCCGCCGGTCCGGGCCCAGCCGGAAGCCCCGAGCCTCGGCAGACGTGTCCGCTACCTCTCGGCCGACGATGACCGAGGCCGAAGGGAGGCTCGCGCTCGCATCGGCCCTTGGCGGTCCTCGAGCGCGGGCAACGCAGGCCGAACTGAGGCCGCCTCGCGCTCTCCGGGGCTGCGCCAAAAGAGCGGTGGAGGCTCGGGCCGGGGGGGGGCGAGGGCGAGGGAGGCGAGAGAGAGCGGCGCCGTCGCCGAGGCTCTTCTCCCCCGCCCTCCGATCGAAGGAGGAAGGAGGAGGCCGGAGCGCGCGCGCGCGCGCCGTTCCTCGAGAGAGCTCGCATGCGTATTGAACCGGGAGCCGCCGATCCGTCCCCGAGGCTGCGTCGGCGCTCTCGGGTCCGAGAGGGACCGCGCGCCCTCCTCCCTGGGTCCGAGGCTGCTCTTCGCCACCCCGTCATCCCTCGCTCCTCGCCTCCTATGCCGCCTTCCCGGAACTACTCGCAGCTCCCCGAGCTTTTCTTCTGACGCTTAGCTTACCTTAGACCCTTTCGGTTTTCTCCCCCAATGACCTTTTTAATCGGTTCTATTTTTTTTCTTTTTTTTTTTTCCTTTTTGTTGCCAAAATCAGCTCTCGCCCTGTAGAGGCAATAACCCGAAAGCTTACCAGTCATTGGACAAACCGCAATATCCACTTACGAATCCTATCTGGGCTTTTCATTCCAAGTTCCATCCAAATTTCTTAATAGATCGTAAAATTCATTAACTCTGAAACAATTGATTTTGTATCTAATAATTGCAGGACGCCTATTGTCCGTAGAGGATCCCTGTCAAATGCATCCAGTTTTCTATTACAAATCCTAGGCATTTTAGGAGTACGTAGAAAAATGCTCCTTGAAACATCATTTTGCCCTTTTTTGCTTTCATCGTCTTTGCTAATAAATACAAATGCAGGATAGAGCACCAATACTACTTTTGTATCAGCGTGCATAATGAAAATATGCAGTCTTAGACGTAAGCAATAGTAACAATAGTAAACAACAGTACGCGTATGGTGTACTACTTATAAATAACGAAGTTCTTTCAGCCCATACGTTCGTGCTTTAAATATTAAATTCCAATGTCGATTGTCATTAGCGAAAAATCAATTAATTCTACACCACTTTTATTATTGTTCAAATATAATAATGAGGACGTGCTTATTTAACTGAACCAATTATCTTAGTATTTCAGATTTTGTTAGAGCATAAAAAATCTGAATAATAGAATGCAATTATCGACCAACTCAACAGCTTAAATATAAATGTATAATTAGCATTGCTTTCAAGCATAGTGTTGCATAAATCTGCTGCCAAATGGTTAGCAGCGATAAATCGATAGTACTATTGTTCACAAGTATCTTAGTGGATATATAAATAAACAAAGAAACACATTTTTAAATAAATTGCAGAGATAAAACAAAATTTACTATTTAACGCGGTTATTCTAATTTCGATGGCCTATTGTCTGGCTATTATCAATTGCAATACCAATGGGTATTGCCGTATGCTCGATTACATTATTCTACACATTATGAATTCCCTTACTCGATGCACCTGTTGGAATAAATATGACAAGACCGATTTTGAGAGTCGACCACTCTGTTAAACACAATCCTGTTAGATGTAAGCTCGGCGTTGTAAAATATACAAATTGGTGTTATTGACACCTTCTCCGAGCCCTCCCACGTCTCTCCCGAGATATTATATAATTTAAGCATTGTAAGTATCGAGCATTGATTAATTTGTTTTTATTATTTGACAATTTTATTAGATGGATACGGAAAGTTTAAGAGGCACGGTATTCATGGTCTTCTTTAAAATGGCGAGACACAGGGTATCATTGGATCGAGAAAAATTGCCTAGGAATGAAACTTTATTACGTTCATTCGATGTAATTTTTTTCTTCTTATGTGTATTTTAAATTTTTATTTAGCAATAAAATGAGTGATCAGCGTTTTATTCATAGGGATAAAGTAGAAGAAAGTGAGAGAAAGATCAAATGAATATATTACTTTTGAGAATACCTGTATTAAAAAATGTCCTCCCCTATGGATGTAAGCCATTTAAAAATATTGTATTACTTTAAATGAAAAGAAATTATTCATAAATAAAAATTATTCGTATTGAATGTAAAATTTAAATTCGAGTTGATCAATTTACACGTATTAATTTAATAGTGCCAATCGAGATTTTGGCATCTTTCTATTTACATTATAAGCTACAAAGTTAATAGTATCGGAATACATTTTTAAGATTAGCGGAACATCAAGGAGATATTCAAATTTTCATTTATTCATAATAATTATCAAAAATAAGTTTATTTCAATTTAATCATCTGAAATCAATTTGAAAAAACCATACCTGCAATGAATCTTTATTTCTCTCTCTCTGTCTCTCTCTCTCTCTCTCTTTCTCTCTCTCTCTATCTCTTTCAAAAAGTATATTTCTTTCGTGCTACTTGCAAATGAAAAAGAAAATTTCTATTAATAACAAAGATAAAATGTTAGTTTTAATGAAATGCTAGCTTGCGTAAAATATTGCCTAAACTATGCAAATGAAAAATGCAATATATTTTTATATAACAATGTGTAAATAACTGTATTATTTCTATTGACGGTGACTTCTGCTTTATGTATGTTTTATAATTTTTGATATCCTTCAACTACTTCCTAAACTTCTTTTAGTTCTAGTTACAATACGTAATAAAATCTGACGTATAGTTTCTGAAATATAAAGTAAGAAGTATATCTCTCCTGTGGCTACAATCACATGCGTCTTCAATATTACTCATGATTTTCCTAACTCATATGACCTTTTCACCTCGTGTCTTTCTTCATTATTAAGGTTCGAAGATTTCAGAGATTCTTTAAATTTCATTATCAATATAAGGATATCTTACAGCAGCATCTTACTACATTGAATCAGATGTTTTTATAAATGGATTATGGATTTGAATTTACCTTCATATACTCTTAAATTTTAATAATGCAGTTGCTAGATTAATTTTTATATAAGAAATATTTTAATCTAAAAAAAAATAATAATCAAACAAACTTTGTTTCCTTTTATTTAAACAGTTACTACTTCCATATGTAAAATATCATTTTTCAAATACTTCAATGCAGACTAAGCTATGTTATATAACTAAGTTATATATTAAAAGGTACATAGAAATAAAATATCGTTAAAAATTCAATATTAAATCTATTTCAACCCATTTTGTACATCGACCTATATTTGTATTATAAATGTATAATTTTCGGCATTTCTGTCGAGACTTTGCGAATTAATAGAAAGATTGAATAAGTATGGAAAGTTTTTCCGATACAGTTTTTACATCTTTTTTAATTAACCTGTTCTTAGTCGGAAAAAAATTCGAAACAAAATATTTGATAAAATATTATCTAAATGCTATCGAAATGGACAAATTTATAAAATTCGGTAAAAGAAAGGCATCATTCTTTTAAAAAATATATAAAAAATTTTAAAATATTAATAAATGAATGAAACGAATCAGTTTTTTAATATAGTTATACTAGAAATTTTTTAAAAAAGAAACGTAAGTAAATATAAAATATTTTGCACGAATTTTAGTTGTTTTTTGTCTTCTTGTTACTGTACTTTTTTGTTGAAAATAAATAAACTATATCATCAATTTTTTCGAATTATAAATACTTGATTGTAGTCATTTAGTAAATTTTAATATAAATTAACTACTGATTTTTTAATTCGATAATAATAGCGATATCAATTAACTAATCAATACAAACTAGTAATTAAAGAAATACTGACACTTACATCTTTATATTTATTGAGGTCAGTATTTTATGTTACATTATATTATTGTAACTGCTGCTCCAATTACATGATTTGAATATGATTTGCTTGGAAGACCTATGATTTTCAATAAATTATGCATTAAATTGACATAGAAGGTTTTTTATAAATTCAATTACATATTAACAGTTATTCTTTTTATTTTTCACGAGTTTTAATGGATATTTTTAAGCATTGTAGATATATTCATGTATAAAATGTTTGTCAATTATTTTTTAAGATCTTTGGTAAAAAACGAGTGAAACCTTGTTTTCACGATGTCACTATGAGCTGGTGATTACCTTTTTGCTATAGTTTTTAATAATGATGACATAGTCTCTTTATGATGCCGTCTATGGTCGTATTACGGTTGACCATCTTAAGTTTTTTCCAGAGTTTCAGTCATGTCTTATTTATTGAGTTTGAGAAAGTATCCCCACCCCAAATCATGTTGTGCAATTTAGTCGTGAGATTTCCCTTCTTTTTCTTACCCTACCTTCCTCATTACAGTTGAGCCTGAGATTTTGAGCATATCTAGATAAACAAATAAATATTTGTACGTACGCCTGAAGTGGAAACAAAATTAACGAACGTCTGCATTTTATATTCGTAACGCAAATCAAGCTTTCCTCCAATATTACTATTTCTGTATTTCTCTAATTTTAAGCAGGAGTTTAGTAATGATTGATTACTATTTGTACTTATTTAAATTTGTTTTAAAATATATAATTTTCCTTTCCATTTCATGAAGTAATTTGCGAATTAATAATTAAAAATAAGACAGCAACTCACAAAATTTTTATAAATAAAATATGGAAAGAAAGAGTAATTTTCATACCATTTTCATTCGACAATATTTATGGCTTATGTTTGAATATTATTATATATTTCACTATAATTTTAAAAAACTTCTCAATAATTAAATTTATTTTTTACACATTTCCGTAAATATTCGTCTAAACGTTTTCATGGAACTTAATAACTATTTTAAAACAACAATGCTTTATAAATGCAGAGAAAAACAAGTAAATGCAAATATATTTTCAAGTAAAATAGACGTATGTTGGAAATTTGTTTCCATTTGAATATCGTATATATATATATATGTCCGCACGTATATTCATACTTAGAACGGAAATCCAAGAACTTGTTTTTTACATACTTTTAGTATTGAGATTCCATTTTTTCAAACGAATGTAATATTATTTAATTAAGATGAAGAGTAAATAGCATTATATATATTAACTCTCACTCTGTATAATCTCAAAGTCAGTAATAGTAAGTTAAAGTAACTCATATTTTCAGTAAAAAATATTTGAACTTTCAATGTTGAATGGGCCATATACGAAATTTTATGGCTGTAGGAAGACATAATTTAAGCACAAATTGAAAGCTCTCTTTATCCGAAAATCACAAAATATAGTTTTTTAATATAAATATACATATATATATATAAATTATCTATGATAAACTGGCTTAGCGATCAAGCATGCTTTGTATTTTTATTTTATTATATTTTCATAATTTAATAAAACAAATATTCCATATACATTAAAAAGATTTAAAATTATAACCTCATTTGTATTATGGTCATGCCTAAGTAATTATCAACAGCTGTAGCTAAATTGCTTTATTACCGATGTCGAAATGCTCCAGTGCATGAAAACATTAAGATTAGATATTTCATACGTAGACGCTATAAATTATGCTTCTATAATTTGTTAAAACTTAAAAGTAACGTTATATTTTTTTAAAGAAAAATTACAATCTGATTTTAGTTTACAATTATTCAAACAAATTTTACACCATATTTATGTAGGATATTATGTAAAATCAATAAGATCCTAATTTATTATTTATTCTGATTACTTACGAACTGATATTACACTTTTTTCATTAAATAGCACTGTTATTAAAGTAATAAAAGATATTATGTTCATTTAAAAAAAGATTTAGCTGATATAAATCTTTTTTTATATAAAATTAATCGCTGGAGGTTAAATTATAGTTTTCCTTCTTAATTGGAGTATTATTACTTATATTTTCTTTTAATATGAGCTTTTTAATACTTAAAAAAAAAAATTTCAATTAATTAATTATGCTAAATATTGATCATTTTTAATTATTTTTTTTTTCTTATTAAAATTATATAATTATAAAAATATGTAATAAGATTATAAATTTAGGTTACCTTTGTATTTTAGTTTGTAGAAGTTTTTGAATCATTTTTTCAAAATAATTATGTTATATCATTAAAAAAATGCACAATATATAAAGGTTTACACATTGCATACTTCAGAACGTATTATATTTCAAAATTAAATTAAGGTGCCAAAAAAATATTCTATTATACGAGGAGAGTATTTTATTTAATTATGTTAGAAATTCAATTAATATTATGATTTTAACTAAAATCTCACTTTACTGGTTTTGCAATGTTATGATCTTTCAAAAATAATTCTGATAAACGTATTGTAAATGAATCCATAAGACCTAGTAATATTTCTATTGAAGGATGGTTGAAATAATAAATCTTTCTATTTTTCCCATGAGATTAAGAATCAAGCCAAATCGAGTTATAGAGAAACTGAAATAGAAGTTAAAATGGTATTCCTGCAGAGTGCGTTTCCATACTCGAGGAAAGTGCAAACTATTCATGCGAACCCGGTTGCACGTACGGATACACATATATTTACCAGGAGAAAAATAAGAGGCAGAATGGTAAATTGTATCATAGCAACTGCGGCGGCAATGGTAGCAGTAACAATCCTGGTAGCAGTAATAATAATATTGCCGAGTGATAAGAAAATTTCGTTGTTCGTCCGCTCTTCTCTTCACTTTGGCATATTCGAAGGTAAACCGGAGAATATCGGGAGGCTTTAAAGTCGTCCATGAATCGAACCTCATGCATTTATGTATGAAAGCATTGATCCCTTGCTACATCCGAACGTCGATTGGGTTACATTTATATGCTTGTACAAAGTAATACGCCCAACGAACTTGAAAAGATGCAAAGGAAAGGAATGAGCAATAGCTGGTATTGTCAGTAGCCTTGACAAAATATAATTCAAGATAATTTAAAATTATTTATCGAAGGCCCAAGCATCCAACATACCAAGCACCCAACCCAGCAATGCATTTCTGTTTTTTAACGTGCGAAAATTCGTGTGCAAATAGCACGACGAGTGTCAAACGGGTGGCAGATAAGAGGTGAAAAATCTACAGAGATTGCGAAAAACAAGGATAAGAATTATGTAATAGATGTACAACTACAAAAGCAACTATCGGCCACGATTGCGTAAGCGAAAAGGAGAAACAACTCGATGGAAGCAAAATGAATGGAATCCGCCGAAAATTGCCAATGACGAGTGTCTTATGCCAGGAGTCTTGTAGAAGTGATAGTATACCTTGTTGATCGGCAATTGTGCGAAAGCGACGTACACCCAATAGATCTCGGAAGGTCGCGAATGTAAGCTTTTTTGCGAGCTTAAATTTAAGCAGGTGCACGCTTAAACTCGGATGGTTTTAAGCGTACATATAAGGATTTTCATTAAAGCAGAAATCAAAGATTGAAGGAAAAAGTTTAGTGTGTTAAATGAAGAGTAAAGCGCTTCATCGAAACTACACGAATATCGAAAAAGCCGTGATTTTTTACCCGTCACTCTCCTATTTATTTTTTCTTTTTTATCTCGAACATGTATACACTGCACACAGTATACGAATATTAAATGGTACAGCATCCTTTAACGCGCGAAAAAAATATTTCGTTTTATAAATCTTTCGTGTTATGTAACTAAACCGAATTCAACTTTTTAACAGCTGCATTAATTGATTTTTAATTCTCTAATTAATAAAGTAGCATCATATTCTAATGTTTTCTATTAAATTGAATTAAGATTGGCACATTTATCAGTGCAAGCTCAGTTTAGATTATAAAGAAATCCATTTCTTGTATATAAAAGCTTTCTTGTACAGATATATTGATTATTATAAATCATGCATATCTATTTTATTTATGGGCGTAGTAATAATATGGTAATTTATCAAGTAGAACTTTATTTCAAAACATTAAATTGTTATAAAATTAAACAATATGTAAATAATATGGAGATTCGTAGATATTACACATAATTATAAATGGTAATGTTTTACAATTAACATAATTATCACCATACATCGAAATTTTGACGCATGATTGATAAAAAAACAGCCATTGGTTCAATAATATTATTATACTTATATATTATAATTATTACAATAGTTATTATTGAGTTATATAATTATTGAAAATTAAATAGTGATACGTTAGTTTGTTCCTGATTGTTTTATATTCAATCATATTGTATATACAAAACAAATTTGTTACTTCAATTAATTAATCATCGGATTTTCATATATTATCTATTGAATTAGTTTTGACTTACATGCAAGAAGAATATTACAAAGGATATTATATAATAAATTTAGTCAAATGGGACATTTGTTTAATGAAAAATATTACAAAGATAAATTATTCTTAAACATTCTTAGGGATAAAAAGTTAAAAAATAGTTAAAGAAATATATAATAAATAACAATCATGCCAGCTTAAAATATTTGTGATGGATATTTAATTATTAAAAAATCACAATTAAATTTATAAAAAAAATTCAACTTATATTCAATACAATACAGATAAACTTTTTAACGAATTAATATAGGCAATTGTATTATTTCACTTTAATATTATTACTTTATAAAAAGTGAACTTTATGAAAATCCAAACAGATATTAAAAGTAAAGTTTCATAAGTTTTGTTTATAAATACAATATAAAATAAATAATGAATGGTAACAATAATAATAATATAGAATAACTTTTCTCCAAATTAATAACATAAAACCAATTTATGTAACACCTGCTACACTTTTTAATGTAAAATAAAAAACATTTTATTTTAAATATGCAAACGCTTTGGAAAAGGATTTAAATACAATCTTTAATATAAATCATAAAGAATAATAATTCTTATAAGAGAGATTTTTACATTAAAAAAATCACAGAGACTTTATATGTATGACCAGGAGTCTGTACATAAATAATAAAATATTTCACTTATAAATAAACATGTATATATACAGTAATATTGAAAATTAAAAGAAATTTATATAATTGATTAAATTTTGCAGCTCCATAAATATACATGTATTTAAAAAAAAATATATTTATATATTTAAACAGTAGTATAATTAACTATGAATGTTATACATTTATATAGTTTCATACAATACCAATATTAAAAACTTGTATCAATATATCAAAAAAATAAATAAAAAATAAATATAAAAAAAATTATATATATTATTAATAGAATATTTTAGTTTAAGTACTGGAGAATATATAAATCACGGTCCGTAATCATTTATAAATATGTATATGCGTATGAATAAGTTGGATTTTATTTTAAATATTCTTTTATTAAATATGTCTGATATTTTTCGTACAAAATGTATAAGTATTAATGATTTGCCTGCAGTTTCATCAAAGATTTGGACGAGTTTGGAATGTATACTTAAATTTCGTCTTCGAAAGTAAAATTTAATAGAAATTTCCATTTTTTTACAAAATATTCCTGGGTAATTTTTTACTCTTAGTATTTGCAAAAAACGAATTCTTTATCAAATTAATTTGCTTTTATATTGAAAATTTGTTTGTACTTGGATGTAATTTAGGTTAAGCATTTGTATAAAATTATACATTATATAATTGATATGAAGTAATTGTATATTTATATTGCATTAAAACTGTTGTAAAATGTACACTCGAGCCATGAGTTATCTCAACAGTATAAAACTTCAATGTAATATTAAAGTGCAAGAAAGTTGAGTATTTTAGATTCGTCAAAGCATCTTCATGAATTTTAAAATTTTCATCGTAATTAAGAAATTATAGTAAATCCTCGATGAATTGTGATTGTTTCACCATTATGAATTGTTTGTGAAACAATGATCGAAATAGGTTATATAATATCGCTTTATGCGTGATGTATAAGAGTATATTATTAGTTTGCCATAGCTCGCGGCAATAAGAGTATCCAGTATATCAAAATTTGAAATTCAAACGAGATGAGAAACTTCATTGATGGAAGCTGAAAAAGAATGAGAGACGAGGTGCGTATAGTTGTGCCGTGCGAATAAAGAGAAAATGAGAAAAATGGTGCCACAACAAAAACAAGAGACAATGAATGAAGAAAAATGTATGTAAAGAAAGAAGAGAGAGAGAGAGAGAGAGAGAGAGAGAGAGAAAAAAAACAATAATGTAAATCAGCGAGGTCGTTACGCGGTTTGTGACGCATTCACAGTGCATTGATTTCAGTTAATTTATCGTATAACGGTGTACGTGTACGAGTGCAAACGACTACTGGAACGCTCTTATTCCCTTGGAGCTCTGCGTTTAAGCTTCGCTCGTTTTCCCTTTAACAGGGAGCTCCATGACATCGAACACGTCACCAGTAGCAAGACTCTCGCATACGGATCAGAGCACGTTTAACAGTTTGTGCTTTGTCTATCCTTCCCTCCACTCAACCTTTCTTGCTCTCTCTCTCTCTCTCTCTCTCTCCATTCCAACCACCGCATCACTGTATAAGCTTATTTCTCTCTATCGTCCCTCCTCTATGAAACATACGTATACTTGTATATGTTCTGTACATGCGTTCAGTTTGCGTCGCGAAGCTCGTTAATATACAACGATACTTTAGACCGCGAGAAATACGACTCCCATCCATAACGCCTGGGGAAATTTAATGATTTCGTACCAAGCCTGGCTACAAGTACAGTATCGAAGCACCTCGTGTCACAGTTTCGTCTTTCTGTTTCAGCTCCCCAATTATCTAGAATGCCTCGGTTGTTCGTAAAATCGTTATTAGCATACCTGCCTTCAACTCAAATTTAACCCCGTTTTGAAAAGGAAATATCTCACATTCTTTCTTTGATAATGGAACATTGTGCAATTTCTTCTATAATTAAACTCGTTCTTAAACTGGCCGCTAACGCCACTACCACCTACCTTACTCAACTGGGTCGGAATTTTATTATGATTAATGAAAATATTTTTCAAGATGGTAACAAAAAAAAAACTCCTAAAATGAAAATAATATTCCGATACGAAAGTAAGAGATTCGGATAATAAAATTGGACCGTAGCTTAAGCATGAAACTGATTGCATGCATGTCAAAGGTTGTTAAAAAGAAATCCGATTTGTTCCATTTTTTTATGCTTTTTTCTGAATCTTGAATATTAAAATATATTCATTGGCAAAAAAAGAATGTAGATGACAGTCAACAATTTTTCAAGAAATAGTCAAATTACAATATCATTTTAGTTTACTTTTGCTATTAAATTTATTGTGTAGAATAGATATTCGTCATTATTGTTAGCCTCGTTTCATTAATCATTTATAGAGTTTTACTGCATAAAGATAAGACGTTTTTTTTTTTTTTAATATTTTTAAGAAAAACATCACTGCAAGAGTAAAAGATTTTAACTTCTAAAATTCAATTTACTTTTTAATATACCATACAATGTAATTATTTGCCATTGAAAGAATAATTAAAGTATATCAAGATGTAGATATACTTTTAATTTGTTTTGTTACTTTCCTAATTCCGTTTTTAAATATTAAGCTATTAAATATTTACCCTGATATATATTCATTATCTCTACAATTCTCATAAAAAAGTTTTGAGTCTTCAATAGAATTAATTATAGCAATTAAAGTTTTACTTCTTGAAGAACTCAACACATTATGTTGTAGAGCTTATTCGAACTAAGATTAATAATTTTTCCAAAAATAGTGAAAAAATTAATAATTTGTTCTTTGCAACTCTAGTTTTTTGTCCTTTATTAATATTTGTTCTTTTGAGAACATTTTATGGCTTTCTGAACGTAGGATTGCTTAAAGTAATATAATGAGTTTTAATTGCAATTTTTTTTATACTGTATTTTGTGTTCTCCTGTGAATTTTGTGACTTTTTGCAGATAAATACCATTGATAACATTGAATTTATGTTTTTATTGTTATTATTGTTTATTGTTGATCGATGAATTCTATCATGCATTAAATAATATTTATATTTTACTTATAAGTATTAATTGAGTTGTATATTTTTATTTCATTTTATGGTAATGTTCACAATTCTTTTATGTAAATTCAATATTCTGTATATGTTTGTATTTTATTTATCATGTATATATTTATAGCTCTTCATACATATATGTAATTTTATATAACGATGCATCCATGAGAGCCTTCAGTTCAATTTTTTATTAATCATAGTAACCTTAGCTTTAGCTTTTGTTTAGTACAGAGTAACTCAGCAGGAAAATATTGTCTTCGAAGTTTGATTTATAATTAATTAACTGAGTAATTTTTTCTCTAAATATATTCAATTTTTTTATTCCCTCCTTTTATTGTTTGTATTATTCTTTGATAATTAGTATCTAGTCCTCTTTACATTTACAAAATGTATTTATTGTTTCTTCGTGAAATGTGTTTTTCTTAGTTATTTCATACATAATTCAGTTGGATTTGTGTACGTTTATGCACGAACTCAATTCGCGTAACAAGATTCAGAGCTTTTTGAGAAATTCAGATCAATTAAAATACAAATTCTGAATGTAAAGGAAGAAATGCAAAACAAAAGTAAAATCTAAAGTAGAATGAAACGAAAATGGTAAATATATATACGCTGTATCAATAGTTCAAAAATAGAAAAAAAAACAAATGGAAGAAGAATAAAAGAAAAAATAAAACTTATAAATAAATAGAAAGCGCAGTAATATAGATTTTGTTCGGAGGCACAAGAATCTTGTGCTTCCGTTACATGTAATGGTTTATATCAAGGGAAATGACAAGGCGAGTGGAAGAGGTAGCGGCATTTAGCGTATATAAACAGAGGCAATTGTTAAAATACACACTTAATCGTGATTTCTTCATGCTTCATCAAGAATATCTTCTACGCAGTCGAGTGGCTTCTTCCCCGTTAGCTTATGCTTATCTTTGTCAGTCGATGATCAGGAAATTAAAAATCATGATACAACTAACACAACAAATAGCTATAAAGATTTCCAGATATTCCATTAGGAAAAGTGACAAGAAATATTATGTGACAACTGGCAAATGGTGAATTCGATCAATTGTCCTTCCAATTCTAAATTAGTTGGCATTTTATGGTATTCGGTGCGAGTTCGTTAATAATATTGGCCTACAAAGTTCCAGGCTATTAAAAAAAAGTGACCACTACACAAGTTCGTCTCCTCTTTATTTTTCAATTTCTCGGCCACTCGCTTTTGCAGAAAGATGTGAAAACTGGGAAAATGCCAACCAAAAGGCAATTAAGCGTTGAGTAGAGCTTCAAAGTTTTGGGCAGCGGAGGTCAGCCGCAATCGTGTGCGAAGGAAAACTTATAGATTCGCGCATGTGCAGTTGTTTATTAATCCTAAGCCGTCATTTTGCGGTTAAAGATAACAAGTTGAAGAATAGTTTTATGTGGTACTCAGAGGAGGATGGTTGATAGAGGATTTGAATTACCAGGTGTGACGCTTGTAAGAAGAGAGACAGGCCAATATTATTGCAATTATCCTCAACTTTCTTATTTCATCCTTTTTCGCAAGCTTACTTATCATTGAGATGCTTTTCATTTTAATCTCCTCTTCATCGCTTTTTGTTATCCTAATGTTACTATTAATATTATAACCGGATAAAGTGCTTAAATTTTATCTTGGATTCCTTGAGATGATTTTTTTTCTTTTACGGAAGACCCTTGGAAACTTTATTTCCAAACTTATATAATAAAGTGATCACTGCTGAATCGTATATTCTATTCGTATATTATTATTTTTTCATTACTGATTATAAGCAAGTCATGTGTATTGAGTATCAATATAAATATTGTTATTCAACAATATGCCAATTAGTTATTGGTATGATTTTCTTTTATATATAAAAGAAATTATAAAATTATGAAAGAGAAGTGAAGCGCGTTTACGTATTTTGGTAGTTATGTTAATTTAAAAAAATGATGTTAAATTAAAAAAAAAAGGTGTTATAATTTAACAAAATAAAATTTATATAAGTAATAATTGTAAGATTGAGGAAGACTTAAAGCCTTATTTCTTTATTATCGTTTACTAATCAGGGCGACTAAAATGTCAGTGCTTCAAAAATCAAGTTATTTAGAGATAAATCGCCAAAATAATGTTATGTATTATATTAAGTATCGATCGCCGAAAAATCTACTGACTCATTATTGTTTTTTATCTAATACTTTATTGTCATAATAGGCTTATATAGCATAAGCTGAAGGTACTTAATTATTACTATATTGTATTTAAATTTCAAGAATTCATTTAACTAATATGCCATAGAGGAAAAATCAATTATTAATTATAATTCTCTTTTTATTGCATTTATATTTTTATTTTGTAATGAATATTAAATTAAAGTAAAATAAATTGATAATTGATAAAAAATAGTAATTAATAAAAAAAAGTAAATTGAAATTGATAAAAAAAACAGAATAAAAACAATGAGTGTTTAACTATTTCAATCAATTTTGCTTGTATGAATTACAATTTTTTTGCAAAAATCATGTCTTTATTATATTTTTAAAATGACAAAATTACGATCACAGAATATTATATTAGATCGAATGTTTTTAATTAAGCTAGCAAAAAAAACAATTTTTATAGTTAAACAAAATTTTAGAAATTAAAAATTGCTTTACGAACTACATCTAGAGTTATTCAAAATATTATACTAATTATTATACTCATCTTTTGTAGTATGCTAAACGTTGTACTATTTATCGTTCTCCCTATTTCTCTCTCTCTCTCTCTCTCTCTCTCTCTCACACCTTTTCCCACCCCTCTCCTTTTCTTTTTATATACGCAAGATTTTTACACGAAGAGTATAAATCAGACTTCGTACGCTACTAAATTTTTTACTTCCTTCTTACGGCATTACTTTGTTTTTTGATTTTCTGTTCTGTATATCTTTTAGGTACTCTTTTACTTGCTGTACTCAGTTTTATGACATAGTTCCTCTTAGCGTATGTGCAAAATTTCGTTTGGAGTCTAGTTTTTCAACATTTGCCTTACCTGTCCCTATTCTATCCGTTCCATTCTTGAATGCGTTGCATATATTTATAATAATGTACTTGAATTCTGTATTGATAAGATACGAAAGTTCTCGCATGAACCACAGGGAAACAAAGATTTTTAAGTTTTGACTAACGAACGTAAGCCCCTGCCTGCATTTTTGTATTTTTGTATGCATCTGTGAATTTTGTGTTATTCCAAAAAAAAAGAATGATCAAAAGCATAAAAAAAAGAGAATAAATGGATAAAGCGTGAAATTATTATCACTTTTTTGCAAACCCATTTGATTTTTTTAATTCTTGTGTACGTATTTAAGATAACTAATAATAAGTACAATTAAAAAGATGAATTTTTTTTATTTTTATTCATCATTGATACTGGCTTTTAATAATTTTACGTTAATAACAAGTTTCATTGTTCAAATATTAATAATAATGTGTTATCTACTTGTTTTGTTTGTTACGACAGTATGGAAAAACTTTCATGCATATGTATGTATATATGTGCATATGTGAAACAATTAGAAATACCGATAAATGTATGTATTAGATAAAAATATGACAATAAAGTATAATTTAAGCTTATGCGAATGTGAAATCGTGTAAAGTTTGTACAAGTGCGCAAAATGTTATAAATCGTTAAGGATGTTCAGAAAATGGAAAAAAAAACCTCGTAGCTTTGAAATGAAAGAGGCTGGTACCGATTAATTTTAAATTAGAAAAGAAAACCAAGGAGCATCGCGTGAATCATCGGTCGGTCGGGGGGGGGTAGAGATCGAAAAGCAAACGCAAGTGTGGATTCCTTTACGCTAGGGCGTACCATAATTTCTTTCTCCCAGCTGCGGAAGACAAGACAAACGATGAGCACGATTTCAGCGAGTAGACGCGTGAACAGCGATTCAACACAATGCTCAATCCGATACTTTATTCAGAGGCTCGTGCTTTCATTATCGAGTTGCGAGTGCTCGAGCAAGTCTGCCGGTAATCGTGGCATTGTTCCCATGAGATACAGTCTCAATGCGCGTCGTGGCCTTTGTATAGCTTTGCGAAGTCGCAGGACTTTGACCAAGGGTGTGTACAACGCGTCTGGCTACAATATAACGTGTATATAGCAGAGTCCGCTTTGTGGGTCAATGGCTTTGTGTACGGCCTTATGCTTACGACTAATGCCGATTACTGATGGGCTGGATTCAGGCTGATCGGACTACCAGCAGGCCGGGAAAGCCGAGACCCCCTCCGCCCCAAAATCTATTGCTTTATTTGCTCTTTCCTCTTACTTTCCTCGGACATTGTTTCACAAAAAAGTACAACCCATTAACAAAATGCGAACTTCGTTAAATCGGCTAAGGATCAGAGGTACAAAGAGTTAAAACATCGTTGTATCTACATTTATACAGATGTACGCTTAAACAGGCAAAATTTAAACAGTCGGTATGGTCTACTTTTACAATTATTGTGCTTATTGTTTAAGTAAAGTTTCAAGTTCAATCATACTTACTTACGTCTAACAATGGCGTTAGTCTGAATTTGAAGGCAATTAAGCAACTTAATGTCATATAAACTTCGAAATGCTGTCATTTCCCAATATACTATCAATTTACCGATATCATATTTCATATACTCTCCTTTATTCATTTGACGAGAATACTTATATATATAAAAATATCTACTTTTTATACGGTTTAATAAGTCACATTGACGAGTTAATAGTAATGTCTCAAACTTGCGCTTTTTCTATCTTGTTAAAGGGAGTCCTAATTTATTAAAAACAAAACATGTAATAACTTGTACTAAGAGATTAAATTTATTTTCCTATACGTGTTTTGCATCCATCTTTATTTCATAACAAATTCAACTGTGAAAACTTTTTCACGTTATAATTTACATCTATGTTCAAATTTCATTATCAAGTCTGTCTGATTGCCTATACAAGCTCTTAATATTTATTAGTCTATAAATGCTGGCTTCACATCACTATTGATTTTGATTTTCAAATAGATTCTCAGATATTACATTTATATCAGCTAACAAGATATTCCACATTAAATCCAAGCCACAGATTACGCATTTTTATAAAGATTTAGACATTAGTAATAAACTTAATATAAGAGTCTACTTTTAATTAATGAAATGAGAAAAATTATTGCAAATTATTGCAAATATCCAAATAAAGTAGTTCTGTATTTAAAAGAAAAACTTATTAAAAAATGTATGAATAATAGCAGCACAGTAAACGTCATATTGGGAACTCTTTCATAATATAAACGCTAAAGAACAAAATATATGAAGTTGTCGTTTTTCAACTTTTGCTATTTTGCGAAACGCAGTATAAGATATATCGGAACAGAGAAATAAGTACTTTTGTACGTTATTGCACCTAAG
Organism: Kradibia gibbosae; assembly: GCA_018907135.1. Lineage (NCBI taxonomy): Eukaryota > Metazoa > Arthropoda > Insecta > Hymenoptera > Agaonidae > Kradibia > Kradibia gibbosae. The sequence goes on along the minus strand of JACCHX010000001.1, from coordinate 9,152,757 downwards.
AATCTTCTTCTATATATCACCAATCATGCAGCATTAACAGTTCAAATTTAAAAAAAATTTAACACACATTTTTTTCAAAGGAAAAATTAAAAGAAAGAAAAAAAATGTTGATACCGAAAGAAAGAGAGGAAGGAAAAAACACTAAGATGTATGCATTTTTCAATAAAATTACTAAAATAGTTTGTTTGATAGAAAAAATAGAGAAACATTTGATAGATCATCTAGACATATGAGAAAATAAGGATCGCCGAAGAGGCAAACACAGATAGTAGAATATAATAAAAATAATCCAAGATTATCTTTTTATTTCTATTCATAAAGAAATTGCTATTAAGTCTAGTACCGACTTAATGCAATAAACCTCTTGCTTTATTTTTTATTTGCAGCACATATAAATATAATAAATCCTTATACCCGGTATTTAAATTACAGGTGGTAATGAATTAAAGTTAAAAGTTATATATTGATTTTAATCTTCACTTTCAAATTAATTTATAAAAATATTTCGAATAAATTAAAATTTTTACGGTTCCAATATTGTGTATTTATTTTACTAGTTTTACAATTTCATATAAATACTTTTTTATTTATTCATTAGAGCAAATAGAATAAAAAATTTTTTTTGCTAATTTCTGTATAAAATATTTTTAATTAATTCAATATTGTTAGCAGAAATTTCTCAACTATATATTAAAAATTCAAAAATATTATAAATTTTTTAAAAATTTCTCCGCTTAATTCTACTTCTCATAGTTCATAAATGTTTATTAAGCACTGCAACTATTTTTTATTTTTAAATTGAACTTTTCTTAAATAGTTTGTTAAATAGTTTTAAAAAAAACATTTATATTGTCCGAATATAGTATTAAATTCCCTTAGGATAAATAAAAAATACGTTATTTTTGAAAGCGTCGAATTTTCATAATATGTACGAGTTCAAAAAGGACAAAAGCATTTATAAAACATAAAGAAAAATAATACGTTTTCCAAATAGTACCTCGAATTTAAGAAAAACCCACATGTTAAAAAATCTTTATAATCTGACGTAGAGGTAGTGTTTTTAAAGCTATAAATATCATAGATAAAAAATTTGTTTCGATAGTCGGGCGAAAATTTTTGAATAATATTTATACGTTGTGACTGTAACAATAAATGCAGAGGCAAGCATTTGGTATAATTTTCTAGTGCCGTTGCAATAAGCAATCCTTACCAGGATGTAGAAATAAACGAGAGCGGGCACAATGCGTGATTGCGGCACAAAAAGAAATAAGTATTGCTATTACGAACAAGTTATTTATAAAGATATTTATTGAAAATATGTGTGCGAATTTGATATTAAGAACCGGTACATTTTTTACATTTCCTAACGAGTCCACTTTCTTCGAAGATCATATCTCATAAAATAAAAAGAGAAAATGAATTCTCATAAAAGGTCCAACTGCTTTTACACGCGCCTGGTGTCCATAATGTTAGAAATCGCTACAAACCGGAAGCCATATACTTGCACCAACGCACACGCGCGCATTTTTTTTTCTACCTTCGGTTGGGATGAGTTTCAAAGCAATGCGAAACAGAAAAAGTAAAAATGGATTGACAAAAGTATTACTCTGACTCTCTGTATCTATCTAATATATTTTGTCCATTTTTTGACTTATTTACTTTTTTTTATTCTATCTCTGTTTTCCTTGTGAACAAACGAATTCACTGGTACAAGTTCAAACGCATGAATACGAGAGCCTTAAGTGGAAAGCTACATTTGTCATTTTCTTTTGCAAAAATCTCTAGAAAAGAAACACACTGAACGAGAAAAAAAAAAAAAAACAAGAAACGTTTTGTTAGTCTTACTTGAATATCCTACTTGCCAAATTTTACGAAAATGACAGATTACATATCTCATCGAAAGTTGCGAAAGCGCGTCTATTTATGAGGCCAACTCGATAAATCGGGAAAGGGAACAAGTGCGACAATGGACATTCACAGCAGCAGGTATAACGAGTGAAAAGAAAGTACGTCTGCAGAAGGCCTCATTTACATTGAGCCGCTAATGCCGACTTTTATTTGAAACGTTTACAAATCAATACTGACGACGAACATATTTACCTTGAGTAATTCTTTAACTGAATTATATACTATAAGTGTGTGATTCACCTGCAACTTTTTAGTTTTCAAAAAATCTACCGCAACCGAGAATCAGCGATAAGTCAAGCATTTATAATTGACCCATACATTTTTCTAGTATTAGTAGTGTATAAAATTACTTTAAATACAATTTATATTTATAAATTATTATATTTCAATATCAGTTTAAATTTTCAAACAAATTTACCTTAGTATTCGGAAAGTTAACTATTATGTTTCATTAAATAATTAGTCAAATATTTTTCATGATTAAAAGCCACAAGTAACCACAAAATTAATTAGAGTTTTTGAATTTATCAATTTTGCATATGTGTATTTCCTGAAACATTCGCGTAATACACAACTTTTTTTGTAAATTATATCAAACACATTATATTATAATTAAAAAATTGCAGGATGTAAATTACATGAAGTTGCATAATTCAAAGTAATTTATGTTACCAAAAAATTTGCAAAAAAGAACAGTTTCTGTGAGAAAACCTTTAGTAAGGCTTATAATTACACTTGTAGAACTTGAAAGAATATCCTTTTATTACTAAGGAATTTAAAATAAGTGTTATGAGTAGATGAATACACATTCAAACTGGTTTTCTGTAGAAAACTATTTATTTGCATAAAACTCTGGTATGGATTATTTTTTAAATTACCTGAACTTTAAAATAGCCAGAACTACTGTTAAATATTGTTAAAATAAAAATACTTTAAGTAAAATAATGATTCCTATAAAAAATTACAATTAAAAAATGCATTTTTTAAGTAATAAGACAGTTTTTTACGCAACTATTTGAATTAATGATGATCAAGATAGTGTGGGATAGAGAATGGGAAGAAGAGAAAAATGGAGGTTGAAATAACATTAAGCGTGAAAAATAGTTTACAATAATAATTATATTGTTAAAAACAATAAAGAATTCAAAATAAATAAAAGTTTTAATATTACTCACTGATAAAAGAATTATTATATTTGTTCATTTATCTTGTCTTTTTTGTATTATATACGTGTAATGTAATTAATATTATGAGATTGTAAATTTATGCAAATCGCTTATTATATTTAAAATAATATTTCTCTTACTCGCAAATGTTTAAATTTTCAAATATCATTTTTAATATTTTTTATTTACATTAAAAAAATGTATTTTTTCAACTCATATATTTATAAAACCACCATATGAAAATTAATACCTTACATAAAATAATACCAATTCTAGACAATTAAATAATCAGAGAAAAAGAAAAAAAATATTTATCTCGTTATTTCTAAGCATTTTTTTTAATGATCGTAAAAATTATATATTTGAATAAAGAAAATATTTAATATGATAAGTCAATATATAATATTATAAGTATGATTTAAAGTAAAATTTATAGATTCGGGTTAAAAAGTGTAATTGCTGATCCAAAAACAAACCTTCACAAGCACGAACTTTAAAAGAGGCTACTAGATTTATAGATCTTTTTACTAACCTGAATATAGATTGTCTAATATTAATAATGGATAAATTGGAAATATTATTATGTAAAACATTTTAAGATATTTCTGTACGTACTAGAATAAGTAGTCTATTTTCTGTAAATACTTTGAGGTATTTTGAAAGCTCCTTCGTTTTCTATCCAAGGAACAATTGTTTGCAAGACTTAATGTAGGGTTTAAAAATCTTTTGCATGGTATACAAGAAAAAATAAATAAAAAATGCATATTTTTTAAAAAATTGTAAAAAAATTGATTTAAAATATTAAAATCTAAAATTTGAAAAATACAATTCAAAATAATTAATTGAATTATTAATTAAATTATTATTTAATTATAAGAAATAGGTAGTTTTTCATCACTCCTTTTGATGTTGATCCAATATACATTTTTTTGGCCTTTATTAAATTAGTATAGAGAATTTTTAACAGTAGACTTTCTGTTATCTCACAAGCAAAAAAATGTTTCTACCGAGCTTAAAACTGTCATACTTTATGAACTCATTTAAATGACAAATAATGATAAGAAGATATTCGTTAAAAATATGATTTATATATTTTACATAAATGTCCTACTAATTTTTTAGTAAGAATAAATTGTGAAGAAATAATGTAATGTAACATTTTATAAGCAATATAGGTCAAAGAAGTAAGAGAATTAGTGACCGTAAATGGTACACGCCTGGTTCTAAATACTCCTACATATGTAAATTCAAATGAAACGAAGGTGTGGAAAATTAAGAGACGACGAGCAATTTTTTTCTTTTTTATTTAGTAAAAACAGGACAGAACGAATAAAGTATAAAAATCTATTATGCCGCGTACAAGATATTCTAAAGGTAAAGTTTTGTTTGTAGTATTACTTATTGATTGAATATTAAGTTTTTTTTATTACTGTTATGACCAACGGTCTCAGAACTAAAGTACATTTCATGGTTATTAATATAAGCATTGATCAAAAGATGTTTTGGTTCTGTGATTACTTTTGTATTAAATTTAATTTGTAAATAAGACAAGACCTGTGGAAAACATTGAAAGAATAATAATGTTAATGGTAAAAAATTACGAGGAAATGAAGTCTTGATTAATGTAAAACAGAAATTAAAAAAATGAGCTACGTAATCAAAGCTTGCACTTATATAAATATCGGATATTTTTCAATTTTTCTATTATTCTATATTAGTTTCATCTAATGTGATCTAACTAATAATTTTATCAAATTAATGTTTTTTTTTAATCAAATTGCAAATTATTGTACTGACAAGGAACTAATTTAAGCACCAAGCCGAGAGTGTTCTCTAGCAAGTTATATACCGGAACTATGATATTTAATTTTTTAATGTATAAAACTACGAAGCATCTGAATAATTTCCTATCACTAGAACTGGAAAGAAATTCCAGCAAAAAATTATTTTAAAAACTTATTTAAAATTCAAGCTTTTATATTGTTGATGTTGGTTTGACATATTTAACAATATTATTATATCTAATTACTTTAAAATACAACAAATTACAAATAGTTAAACTAAACTTACTATTTAACTTTTTTTAATAATTGCTATATATTGTATGTGCACCTGTGAGCTTAAGGATATTGAATAACCAATTCAAATGACCATTAATCCTGCTTGGGATTTCACTTATATTTCACATTTCAACTAAGAGAATTAGGTAAGTATTAGGCAAGTAAATTACGAACGATGTTATTATTATCTATTCAATACATGCTGCAGACATATTCTTACATATATACTGCCACTGCTTCGTCATATAATCGATGCATATGTGAAAATGGTGTACTTGACATTTGGGTTCAACTCTAATTATACGTGATAATTGAGTTTGGTATGATCTGTGACGTTTACTTCAGCCTTCTCCACCCCCACTGTGGTATTATGGATTACGTTCCTAATTTTCAATAATTTTTCACATCTCATATTGAGCACTATACTGTAAAATATCTTTACATCTACATCTAATTAGAACAATTTCAACTGCGAGATCCAACGAACTCGTTTTATATAGTTTACATAACTATCTGCTATCAGCACATTTTTAATGCTTTTTTATCAATTAAACGTGTGCGTTCTTTAATGGAAAAAATACGCTTTCTTTTAAATATAAAACACAAGGTTTTTTTTACAAGTGGCTCAATTATATTTTTTAGAAAAAAATAAATAATTCATATGATATCATAAATATTATGATAATAATATATCAATATTAATGTTAAATGTTTTAGAAAAATTACTGGAACACTTTATTATCACATAACAATTAACAAATATACATAATGAATGCAAATACAACAATTAAAATATAAGTAAATAAAACTTACACGGTATTTTTAATGATAGCAAAATAATTATCTTACATTTTGATATTTGCTATCTATTTGTTTTGACAGATCGATAAAGAATATTAAAGTAAAATAGGAACGACTCCAGTAACAAGAAAGTTGTCTAAATATTATTTTCATCCATAAATAGATTATAATTTACTGTTTTTTTCTGTATGTTATATATATATATATATATACCTTTTGCATTAATTAATATATTGATATAGGTAGTAAGGTTTCGATAAAAAAATAATCTATAATATATCATCTTATTTTACCTTTCATCAACCTTCCTCTTTAAACCTCTGTAGTTCTGTATTTAGCATTCCCTTATGTTTAATAATTATATGCACAATTCCATTTAAAGTAGGAACGATTTTATAATATATTTATGCGAGAACCTTTTCAAAATATATTGTAGAAGAGTTCTTATAAATAAGGATGAAAACTCGTACTTTCCGTGCAAACGACAGATGCAATTAAATAAGAGAACAAAACAGAATGGCATAAGAAAGCAAATGGAGTAAAAAATAAACTCAAACTTTATCTACTATATTGACCTGAAAAAAATATTAGTATGTACGTTTTTCAGAAACAATATTCAAGAATTTATGCACACACACATATATGTATATATATATACAATACAAAGTTTTAAATAAAATCAATGATTGCTTGTATTCTAATCATTAATGTAGACAAGCGCTTATATTATTTACAGAAAAAAGGAGGGGTAAAAATGATAAAGAAAAATTGAAGGAATCGTAAAAAATGTTTTTAAGCAAGAAATCTACAAACATACCCACTGACTAAAATATAAGGCTCTACTTACACATCTGCATTTCGTTCAAATATAAATAATTAAATTGTACTTTAATTGTCTGTAAAACGAATGTTATTAGCATATAATTTTTAATATTATGAAAACAACTAAAGCGGTGGAATTAAATCAAGGAGAAGTATACCTAAAGTTGCAAATTCTAATTTCGTGTCTCAGTTTTTATTATTCAATTTCAATTTGTGCATTGCACTGATATCCACGCCATTGTTTATACATCTAAACTTATTAAATAATTGCACATGAAAAAACTTTATCTAAAATTATAAAGAATACAAAAACGTCAGTACGTTCGTAGTTTCTAATTAGCAAAAAAGCGTCGAATAATTTATAAAAAAAAAGATGAGGGTACATAAAAACAATGAGTTAAGAGAAACTAAAAGCGATCATCGATATCGCGTTTTTTTCCTGAAAACACAAAGCTTTGAAAACACCAGTATTTTTCAAACTTGAACCACATTGTGCTTTAATTAGTATTAAATTTCTGCTTCTTCTTCTTCTTCTATATCACCATCTTCTTTTATTTCTCTCACTGATCATAACGAACTGTGCTTAAAATTAAGCTCGCTGTCGTTTTCTTTTGTAAAAAGTGTTAGAAGTTGGCTGTAACTTCGAGGAGGTGTAACGACGTTTTTTCATTGTGTTGCGCTGTTTTATCTCTAATTTCCAGACATGAAACAGAAGGCAGGAGGTCCGTTCGAACAATCTCGCAAATGAGAAATCAAACTCCACTTTAATCCATCGAGGCAGGAGCTTGATGGGCCAGTAAGCTATAGAATCGAGCAACGTCGAGGCCGCGATTTTAATAAACCCAACTTGGTTCACTCTCGGATCAAGTAAAAATATGAAATATACAGAAAAAGGTCTAAGCATAGGTACTACATTCTCCTGGTTAATAAAACTACTGCTTATCTTTAAATGATTAGTACATCGCAAATTAAAATAATTTAATTTTACGAACTAAATAAAGAAGAACTTTCAGGCCATTTATAAAGAATAGAAGCCTATTAACATCTAAAATTTTTATTTAATTTATATTTTACAATTCAAGCATTTAAATTAATAATCGGCAGAAAAATATCTTCTTTTAAAAATGAGGCTTAAAGCATCGTATTTTTAATTTATTTAAATAAAACAATAACAACTTCTTCAATGCATTTTAAATAATAATGATATGATTCATCAAGCATTTAATAAGTAGAGCGAACACCCATTTATACATTTATAATTTTATCGATAAATTTTGTACTCTCATAAATTTAAATACGACTTGACAAATTGTGTTAAGAAAATAAAATGAAGGTTAAAATAAAAGTTCTGTAATTCAAAAATAAGTTGTGCACGAATGAAAAGTTAACTGTGATAATCCGAATAAAAGTTATCTCCGTCTGAAAGAAGTTAACGAATATTTTTTGTATACGATATTTATGTTGCAATATTTTATTAACAGTTTTATGGTTTTAATATTAATTTCAATAATTTGGAACAAGGGATATTATTATTATTCTACGCGAGTGGGCCCTACGATGACCATTCAAGGCCCCCAGACGCATGGGTTCTGCCCTTGGCTTCCCGATTGAAACAAGGATTCAAATTTATTTATATTCGATTTTGCAAAAGATGTAATAGCATAACAAAATTAAATTACTTTGCATTTTTTTTGACTTTTCATTATTACAGTTTACTATCATACAGACATTTCAATTTTTAATCAAGATTTCTATTGTGTTAATAATGATTAAATAGTAATTAATTATAAATTCGAAATTTGAAAAATACTATAGTAATTATACAACAAACAGCATTAATATTTAATCCTTTCATTTATTAATAAATATTGTGTACATATCATTATAGTGTTTGCAGTTATTTTTGTACAATAAGTTTAAAATTATTTTTGCTTATAAAACATTTCAAAAGTACAATTTATTCTTCAAATATGAATATGTAATAATATTTATCAACATCTTAAAAAAGTACGTTTTGATATTTCAGTAATATATAATTAATTATATTATAGTAACTAAATCGTTTAATTATTGTCCATTATTAAATCTGCCAAGTGGCCAGTAAAAAAAACATTTCATAATTTATTCTATACGATAATGAAAATGTCTAGAATTTTCATTAGTTATTTTTATAATATGTTAATTAAACTGCGCAGTTGGTTTTAGTTAAACTTTATTGCAGTTTTCTAGAAGGGTGAAAAAATATTTGATGCTTCGGTTTTTCCTTCGTCCCACTTCATCGCATAATATAGCCTAAAGATATGCAACTGAGTTTCGGAATTAATATTTTCAAAAAAATTCTCCCTTTCTTATATTTCAACTTTCTATTACAATTTAATCTCGAAATTAACTCTAAATAACCATTCCCATAAAAATAAAACTCTTTGTTTTCGTTAATCGTATTATATAAATTTTTGGTTTTAATTTCCACCCCTTGTACAATTTTTACTCTGCCGCAGCGCATATAATGTATTTCCCCTAGATATTAACTGAAAAGAGCATTGTATAAATTTGAAAGTACTACATACAGAAACGGAAAAAAAATGTTTCTTGCCGTTCAATCAGTAAATGAAATACAAGTACAGAAATGATAGGATAAAAAAATATGCAATAGCTTCTTCTTCTTGTCTTATTCATAAATTGTTTTTTGCAGAATAATTTTGAAACCCTTATGAAAATTTGAATTTTTTATATCTTAATCCAATGCTTTAGACTGAAGTAACTTTGTATCATACCATGTTTGTAGATGTCAAATAAGACAAATTTATAGATTAGAAAACGCCTTCAAATGTATACATTCATATATATTTTGAAGTTATTACGATGCCATGCATCTTTTAAAAACGTAATCAAGACTTGCGAATGTTTTCAATCGGACGAAGAGGCAAATGCATTAAGATATACAGAAAATATCCTGTTAACTTTAAAAAAAAAACTCATAGCTTTAATATATGTAAGAAAGTTTCGCGATATCTTTGTCAACATCTCACTTTCTTTATGTTCAACAGTGAAAGCTGCATAAGTTGGAAGAAAAAGTTTGGGATGTAGCATTTCACTAGTTACGCCCTTACAAAGCACTACAACTGCAGTAGAAGGAAGCCATTGACGTGTCTTTCTTGTCCACTACATCATTATCTTTATAACATGCTTATAACTGAATTAAATTCAACCGCTCTTAATTAATAATATTATTTTTAGTAATTTCATACATACTAATGTTCTAATTATAATATACCTGGAAAATTTTTAATTTTGCATATAAATATTTAACAAATATACACTTTATTAGGTACAAAAGTATTAGAAGGTTGTATAAAAATCCAATCCTACTAGTATATAATTTGATGCGTCGCAATTAGTAAAAATTTTATAAAAAAAATTTCACAACTAATTATTAACAACGAAAAAATTAAAAAAACAATCAACGTGTAACTATCAACCCATCATAATTATAATTCTTTAGTATAATAAGTAATATTTTTTTTATATAATATTATTGATATTTAGTATCTATATAAAAGAAACAATACAGATCTGTATAATAAGAAACAAGTTTTTATAACAAAAAATATTATCAAACCAATTCAAAAAGTATAAAATTCTAAAAATAGTTAGAAAAATTTATTTATATTTTGTAATTAATGAACTGCTTCAGAATAACAAAAATTTCAACTACTGCTACAAACAAAAATTTTTTGCCATAAATATCTCTTTAATGTAATTTATCAACATATTTAATAACATTTATACATAGCGAAAATATTTTATAAGACATTCAAATATAGCTTACTAAAAGACGATACTTATTGTATTATTATATAATTACAAAAGCATAATTTAATTTATATATCGATATTTATTTATGAATTTTTTCCCTGAAAAACATTTAATATTTATTTTATTTACAGTAAAAAAATATATTTATTTGAGTATTGATGTTGCCTAAATTATTTAGATAAAAAATTCTATCTGATAATAGTAGTTATTTTAATATCAATTATCCGGTAAGCTATAAATTAGTATTAATTAATTTTTCTCACAAATTATTGCAAGGCTTAATAAATTATAAGAGTTATAAGCTTCTATCGAATCAACTGATGCCGTCAATAGTTTACAATTATATATAGTTTACTTATAAAGCCTTTGAGGCTCTAATATAATCATTTGAATAATTATTAATTAGAAAAAATACCTAAACGCCTTGAAGTAATTATTAAATAATAATATAATATACCAGTTCTAAAATAGAATACTATAAAAAGAAAAATTATTAACAGAACGGCAGAACATTTAAACATCAAAAAATAGATGTTACAAATAACTGTATCAATAATCGACAACTTTCAAATAATATTTACTAATTCACTTTGCGTCAATTATATTCGTCTCTGTCTACTGAAATATCTGCTGTTCCGTGACCTCAAGCGATTTATGTACACTATATTATTCACTTATTCATTAGTTAAACTTACATAGATTTAAGAGCATAGGAATATGCGTAGATTAATTGGCATACCTTTCCATGAATAACAACGGTAGACTAGAATTTTTAATTTGACCTGTTTTTTTAAATAATGAAAAAAGAATCACACGAATATTTATCGCCGAATAATGTGATAAAGGCATCATGTAGAAGACATTATAAAGGAAAAATCCTCCATCTATTAGGATCCACTAGTCAAACAAATTGGTATTACCCTTCAGATTTTTGAAAGTTGTAATAATAATTACCAATCTTTAAGGAATGAGTGAATTAATTACGATTCTTACAATATTTCCAATTATTGAAAAACAAACGAAAACTTTTTTGAGTTACACAAACTTTATTTAGAAATCTAAATGAGTTAAATACATTAATTCGACTTCAAACAGCATCTAATTTTGACTTAAAACTTGTGAGATGATACAGAATAATTATTTTCCGCTTGTTAAACTGACAGTAAATTCTAAAATCATCAACTTAAGAATAAGAAATTTAGTAAATATAAAAAAATAATTTAATTAAAAATAATTCAATGAATGTTTTTTACAAAAGTATATTCGTGCTCTCGGTTAATCTTATTTTATCTTTTTTAAACCATAAATCCTTTAATTGTGTAATGTGTTTGTTTTATAAATATAAAGTAGGACGTATGTATATGCATGACTAAATATGCCTTATAAGATTAGATAGATTATTATAATTTATTTATCAACTAAGTCTTATCATAAATTATTGTGCTTTTATATCGTAGCCCTTGATATAATTGTTTTAATATTAAATTAAAAAACTAATGTACACATGTTAAATTCACTATTATTAATAGATTAATAGATTTTTTTCGATGAAAGCGTCTCACTGGTTGTTCTTGTGCAACATTTATTGCGACTCGACTACGTATTAATGTGAAACAGCAATCACTTTATGATCACCAAATAAATTTTGATCATAGCGTTTAAGTGGTTTTTTTTATACCCATCCCGACAATAAACACTTAATCTGTTAAATAAATTAGTAAAGATGTAATTATTAAGAACCAATAAGGAAATTGTAATTAAAGTACTAAACTCATGTTGGACAGGTTATTTAAAGCTGACGTTAGTGTAACTTGCACTGCAGACGGGACTCACCTTCTTGAATTCTTATTCCGTAATTTATCTCTAATACTTTCCTTAGACGTAAAGTGAGAGGGTCGAGTCTAAATTTGGCATGAAAATTTTACACTAGCATTATATTAATAGCCAACTAGGATCGCTAAAGTATAAAATTTAATCAAATACTTGGGACACAGGTATTGAAATTAAAGAGCAAAACAGAAAAAACAGTATGGTTGGGGGGAATGGAAGAATAAAACACAATCTGATCAATTAGGCTTCAGATCAATTCGAAACATTCATCGACAATAGGGATATCCTAGTATGAAAGTCCAGCTGTTATCGCTTCTCCACTAAGCCCGCAAGCAAAGCTCCTCCCAAGCGGTGAGCATAACATTGAAATTTCATCCAAAAAGCCAACGTACTTTCCTACGAGAAAAAAGGTAGAACGTGAACGGAATAATTGCGTTAAGCGCTTTGCAAGTTGCAAAAAGAGCTCCTTCGAATACATCGCCTTTTTGTCAGTATACTCATACGAGCAATTACACATCGCTGAGCCTCCGCTCAGCAATATATTCTGATAAAGAATCATACAGCAGATTATAAGCATCATTGATTAAGTCAAACTAGGCTATCACAGATATACACTATTAATGATGATAAATTTGATGCATTAAGAACAGTGCTTAAGAGCATCCAATTTTCTATATTAAGGAACATTCTGATATATTAGACATCAGAGGAATAGTTACGGTATAAAATTTTTGCTGCATACTTATTTTTTTACATGCTTACGAAAAATTTATGAAAAAATCAATCAATGGAACAACACAAAAATCAAACATTAAAGTGATTACATATTCTATTAAAATATAAATCAATACTGCAAAATGAAAGATAAAAATGTACATCAAATTACTGAAGATTAACTGAAAATTGCAAAAAATATAGTAATTCTAAATAATTTTATTTAATTATATGCTGTTTTAAATGCCTGTATTAAAAAGCTGCTCTTTTCTTTACGGAAATAGAAAAGACTTTTAACTCATTACATCTTGTTGCTAATTATACGTCAAATAAATTATCAAATAAATTAATCTATAATTTAAATAGATAACTTATGTCAAATTTATTACATTCAATACATTAAATACTGAATTGCTAGCTCTGATTCAACGTATTTATAAAAAGAACGGGAAAATTAATGCTAATGGAGAAAAGACATATTAAAAATCAATGTAACCAAAAGATTAATCTTTCCTTTTAATGCTCAAAATGATTAAAGACTGTTAATAAACGTTGTAATAGCAGATGGAGAATGTTTTTGCAAAATTCTCAAAGACATTTTGTTCTAATAAACTTTCTTCCGTTAGCTTTTACCCTATCTCGACATGTTTACTACACTCGTTCATTTTTAATTCGATTTGAATACTCGTTATGTTTTTCACGTCACAATGAATGAAATAATGCGAAAAAAATATTGAAGTATCCTTCTGAAGGCCTGCCCTAGCCCAAAAATCCAATAACGCGCGGGCGAAAGAGAGAGAGAGAGAGAGAGAGAGAGAGAGAGAGAGAGAGAGATAGTGAGAGTTGGAGAGGGAAGAGCGGAACGCGGAAGGGTGTGGAGAGGGTGAGTAAAAAGGGAGCATTTTCAGTCTACATAATATTTTGAAAGCCATGTAAAAGTTTTAACAGCAAATGCAACCGCCCTCCTCCCCCCCCCCCCCCCATTATGGAGCGTGGGGTCATGCACGTGTCACAACAGTCGATGGCCGACTCGCACAAGCGTCGAAGCGATGGTCTGATAATTTGGTGCAGAGCCAGCTTAGCTCGGCGATTCGCGCAACCAATTCATCAGTCGCCATGAATTTTAAAAATTACAGGATAAAAATGCAGGTCGCGAAGGGGGAAAATCAATTTTAAAAACATCGGAAAAAGTATCGCACCCGCGCGCAGGTGAAATATTTGCTGGCTTTACAGGCTCAGGCGCATTATCCCCGTTCGAATCTGTTACGGTGAATTATTTAACGTGCCATGCTCTCGGCCATGTGGATACACGCATACTTATTATGCAAACTCCGCAACTATGGAATAGACGGATTGTCGGCAAAAGTGGTGATCTCGTCGGAACTTGGCGCTCCTGTGGGACTCGATGGTCTACCATTATTCTATAACTATTCGCATCGCAATGCCGTAGCTCGCGAAGAAAAATAATTACGGGGAGCGCTTTTAAATCAATAGCGTAATCGAGGGCCGCCTGGAAATTAATTTCGACGACGGGAGAAATCGTTTTGTTGTTTCGCAATTTCATTGTTGGGCATGATATTTTTTCTCCTCGACCACTTTATTTACTATTTGATATATTTTATTTACACTTGCGCAACGAAGTATTTTCGAGGATTTAGAGAGTATTGTTCCACTGCAAGCATCTTCAAAAATTGTAGTGATTCGATGTTGTTCGGGAAAAAAAAGTTTTTTTCACTATCGGTTGACGAGTTCGAGAGCTCCTACTTGGATTTTCATTAGTTATTGAATTTTTGAACAAATTTTGAATACATTTAGTAACCTGTAGACTCATCCTCACTCTCATTGCAACTACATTAACTTGTTGGATTTTTAACCAATTACTGGCGCATTCAAGGACTCCAAACAATCAAAATTACACTAAGAAATAAAGATGCAAACGTGATGAAGAGCCTTAACATAATTTCACCACTCGTTAACCTTTTTTTAAACTGGAAGTACAAGTACTATTAGATGAAAACGATTTTGGTTTCAATTTTAATTCCATTCGTTTATCAAAAAATAAAAATCAACTATTACCCCGTTATATATTTTCAATAAATTTAGAATGTAGTCGAATTTCTTGTATTAAATATTAATTAATACTTGTAAAAATGAATTTACTAAAAATAAAAATAATAAATATATGTATTTAATTTGAAAAATTCCAGTATCTAAAGAAAAATGCATAAATTTCATTCACATAAATTTGCATTGGATTTGGAAAGGCATAGTTATATCATTAATATTGCTATAAGTATACTTTTTTTAGTAGATATAACTTTAATCGCTTTTTTATTAATAAAGATAGAGTCTTGTATGTTTTAAATTATAAAAATCTTGTTCAATCTATGAACCGTGTTAATTATAAATGTGAATTAATTGATATCCTCCTGTCGTATAATAGATTTAAAAAAAAGCACGTTGATCTGAATCTCTCAATATAAACGTATTATGTATAAATAAATGAATATGTCATGATTTCAGTTTCATTGGTGTTTGCGGTATTCTCATTTTTAATCTTCAAAACTCAATTTAAAAAAAAAGCTAACGTAATCGAAAAAAACAAATAAAATGTAATCATAGCATTTGAATAAATTGCAACAATTCTGTACAAAAATTTAAAAATTTTTTCCCTTACATGATTTTTTATAATAAAAATAGGAGTATACTTAAATTTGAATTATTAGACTAATTAACTAATTAACAGTTGAAAACATTTTAATAAAAATCTTGAAAGAACATCATATAATGGTAAGATCCTTGTCTCATATTATCTTCATTATCTCCAACAACTGATTTTTTGTAATCAAATTTATATAAAATTATATTTTAGTTGATATATAGGACAAATAGATATTATTTAATACTAAATCTATTATTGTTACTGTGATAAGGCTTAAATTTTTATTCTTTTCTCTGAAACATAAAAAAAATTAAGTAACAATTAATTAACAGGATAGTAGTTCTTTTAATTGTCAGAAGAAAGTCTCGAAAATAAAAGTAAAGACAAAAATGCAAAAATACAATTCATATTACGAAATGTTTTTAAGTGAGTGAGGGAATAAAAATTATTTGAATGAAAGTCTAAGAATAAGATTTAATCTTATTCAGTAAAATATCAATCTTTTATAAATATTTTTTAATAATATTACCTAAAAGTGATAAGAAAAGAAATTTTATGTTGTAAAATAATTTCTATCTACTCTATATTATGGAATGAAATCAAGCTTAATTCACTTCCTATCGCAGCTCATAAATTTGATTATTCAAATTGTATATCATTGCCTAATACAATTTTGGGTAGGCACAGATGAGTTTGATTTTGATATCACTTTTCGATAAATCACGACAATTGAAAATCATATGTGAATGAAACTACTGTAGCGTCCAAACAGTCCATAGTTGTACTATATTAGTTGAGTGTGCACGGATGAATATTTTAAATTTGTAATATCGGATATCGGTTAGAACTTCATAGAATAAGTTTTTTTTTACTAAAACGTTAAATCAACGAAATAAATACTTGAGATTTTTGAGCTTTAAAATTTACATTTAACATATTATGCGATCTCACATTTGTATCGACATCAAACTATATTGCATAAGCTACCTATTAATGATTTTTCGCGAATTCATCTAATCCATATCATGAGAAGATAATATAAAATGTACGTGCAATTAAGATAAAAAATTACTCCCTATGCATATAAAATATTGCTAGTCCTTCGTTGCGTGTTTTAGCAATTAGATAAACTAACACCCCTGCAAAGGCTGGCACGCATCATGAGAAAAGCTAAGTGATTATTGTCGGAATACAAATGTATGTATATTTTACACTTGATCGATATATTTTTTATGTTACCTGTGAATCGTAGTTTAATCAGTACTGAAAGTAAGCAGAGCCTTCTTTAGAATAATACTTTGAGCATTTGCATGGGTTTTCTAAACTATGTATTTATAAGTAAACAGTATTTATTTTCATTGACGAATCCGCGAAAGAATTTTATTATGAAAAAGTTCATCTTAAAGCATTAAGCGATAAATGACTAAGGTTTCATTATTTTGTAAAAAAGTTTTTAATTGTATTGCAATTTGAAGCTTACTGGCTCATTTGCAGTTGTTAATTAGATTTTCGTCTTTAAACGCATACCAGCTTGAGTACGTATGTACTTTCAAATTATAGATACATATTTTATATTTTATGTGCATAAATTACATTCTTAAAACAAATGACTGGGCGTACTGCCGAAGAGGCATTTCAATTGTCCAAAGCTTTATTTTTAATAAATACTCAAGCGCAGTTTTAATTATTTAACTTAAAATTAAAATTATCATTACGTTTATCGTCGCTGTGAAAGGAAATTGAATCTAATTTCTCAAATTAATTATTGAAGCTCCACACGCTCTGTAATTTCCTATATCTGTCCTGGATATAGAAAGGCCATTGTGCACATTATGATTATTTGCCAATGTACGCGTACTTAGTATTTATAATAGTCTAACATTCGGTTTGCTATTTTTTCACTGCACACGTTGCATTCGGCAAATAAGTTTTCAATGTTATTTCTAATATTGTGACACCGTTTCAATGGATTATGGACGTTATATACTGCGCCTACGCTGTATCGAAATACCATCAAATCTAATAAAAGCTAAGTAGTAAGTTGATTTTTTAGAGCTTAAAATTTATCAATGGTTGAAATTGCAGCTTGCAAATTTTTATCCCCAAAACTCAGAAAATCCATATGGAAGGAGCTATTTTTATAGAGTTCTTTAATTTCCGAAATTGCGAACAATGATACCGATTTAAGAAATAAAAACACTTGCAACAATATTTTGTCAAAATTATTGCCGGTAATAAAATCTTGTTTATCTATTTTCAAAGCAACATTTTCATAAAATTCAAAATCTGTTGTCTAACGATTGTGCATCGTTTTATGCAGAACGTATTTTTATTAAAATAATGACAAGGAGAGAATTTGAAAAAATAAGACTTACCTGTGTATTTGAAAAATATACACCTAAAACCTATTTTTTTTATCACAAATTTTTTATACATACTATGGAATATTTTCTACCATTCCTAAATTCAAGTATTAGTTAAGAAATATTAAAAAAAGTTAGTAGTTACTTCAAAATATGCAGATACACATAATTGTCCAAGAAATTCAAACTACGACAGCCATTTTCTCATTATATTTAATATATATACATATATATACATACATACATATATATATATATACATACATATATATATTATATACATACATACATATATATATATATTATATACACATGCTTCCCGATGCGCACACACACGCGCGGGCGCACGCACGCACGCACGCACACACACAGAGAGTTTTTGCTTTCTTTAATCTTCTTTTCATGATCTGCCCGAGGCAAATACTTTTCACTTGGTTGTGTAAAAGTTTCACGTCTCATTTCCGGCTTCTTTTAATGCCAGCTAATCGAGCTGCATAGGATTGGACTCCCCTGAGTTTGCAAAGCGATGCGTCGAAAAGATCGCCCTTGGGCAACTGCGATGACACACGAGCAAACAAAAGATTCTAGTGAACGCATTACATCTCGGTGTGCGGATATCGAGCAAACTTTCCTTTTACGAGCATTGTTCATGGCTGCAGCTCTTTAGTTTTAGTCAAGGAAATGAGAAAGGTCGCCACTGTTTGTATTGTGAATAAAACAACTCCTCGTCAAATGGAAATATTCCACAAAAACGAAAAAAAAAACAAAGCCGTTTGAAGCTTAATTGTCTTTTGGCTATTATTTTATGATTTTAAGTTTTCGTTTAAGCTCTACGGGAAACTTGCAAAATTAATTTCTTTTTCGCATTATAGTCCGTATTTATTCAAACGAGTATCCATAAAATACGAGCTCTATACGATGATTTCATTAAACTATTAGATTGCATTATTGTCATCGTAAATTTCACATAAAATCGAATTCACAGTGCGTTATGGATAATTTTTCACAATGTCTTTAAGTTCGAAAAATAAGTTGTGAATTATTGAATTAAAACTTTTGCGCTTTAATTTGTTCGTAAAAAAGCTAATAAGATTTTTATATTGCTTAAATTCAATTAAATTTAAAGGATGTTATTAAATTTGGATGGAATTCACAGTGAATGCATAATGTGACGTAAAGCTGATTATCTTAACACAAAACTAAAGAAATAGAACAATTTATAATGCATAAGATAAGAAGGTGAATTATACTTACAATAAGGCTTTTACATTGATTTTGTATCAGTACATTACTTCATTAATGCAACATTAATACCACTTGTAATGTCAAGCTCTTAGTAAAATTAGTAAAATAAATGATTCTGATAAATTTTTGATAACTAAAACAAGTCTGTTTTTGATCTGAAATATTTTTATTCAAATAACCTTCCATCGTTGACTAACAATATGGGCGCATATTTACAAAATACTTGTTTTAATACTATTTCTTAAGCTATCATCTAAATACATTATTTAAAAAATCATTAAATTAATTTTTTTCTTACAATTACATCGTAATAAGAAACAAAGACAAGGATAGGAGCGCTGGTTAAAAAACATTCGGTCAATGTTTAAAAGTTAAAATGAAGTTTTTTTTTTCTTATCTCTTTAAACAAATTTCTCCATAGCAATGGCAAATCGAGGTCTGCGCTTCACCACATGGTCATTATATTAAACGGACGACACGTTGATCGTGGATTTATTAAATTCGTTCTCCGCGGATAAATCAATGGCAACGGCGGATTAAAGAAGGCCTAGATCGCAAATTTAACAACTGAAGCGGGAAACACACTGGCCAGTTAGTGTCACGGTAATCGTCTAGTGGATTTCGTAACGGGGGCCATCAGTCAGAATCGAGGCAGTGATCGAGGCAGTGATCGAGGCAGTGGTCGAGGCAGTCCCCGAGGCCGATCGGGGTCGGAGCTTGGTCAAGGATTGGTAAGAGCTGCCGAGGGGCCGCGAGCCCGAGCCTCCTGCTATCTTTGGTATTCGAAGTCGGGCCCAGTGAAGAGCGTCGCCCTGAGGGTGATCGAGGCCCCCGGGGAGGCGGCGGGTATCTTCCCGCCGAGGCCCCTCTCGGCCTGGGTCCGCTTCTTGTGCCGCCAGAGCCTGTGCAGCAGGAGGGATCCGAGCCGGTGGTAGGGCCGGTTGCGGAGACCCCGAGCCGGGGCCCTCTCCGGGCAGAGGAAGCACCTGAGGTAGGGCCGGCCCCTTAGAATCCGGGCCCGCAGCTCCTGGCGAGCCTTGGCCGGCTCGCCCTCCGGATCGGCCGAGGGGCTCTCGAGGGCCGCGGTGATCTTCCGGGGGGTTCGCTGCTTCCTCGAACGTCGCTCGCCGTACTGTAGGAAGCGACTCTCGCAGGAGGAGGACTCCTGCTCCCAGCAGGCGATTCCCGGCATCGAGGCGATTTCGCTGCGATCGCTGCGCAAGTGAGTGTGCGACGTTAAATAAGGATTCTGTTTATGTGGGTCTTTTCATCAGATCGCATCACATCTTTCTCTCTCATCATCATCATCATCATCATCATCATCATCATCATCATCCTTCCATTTTTTTCTCTTTTTCGCTTCTTTTTTTCTCTCTCTCTCTCTCTCTATCATTTTATCATGGCTTTATCATTGTATGGATGTATGCTTTTTGTTGGCTTTCGTACGTCTCCTATCCAGCGCGACAGTTTATTGCACACTTTAGATGCGGTGTTAGGTGCAGCCTCCCGCCCCTCTGGCAGATGCAACGCCCAGAAGAAGCGTCGGCGAGGACTTTACCACCTCGTGGCTGCAACCACCGCAGCGCTGTATTTCATAAGTTACATTCCCATTATTTACACACCTTATTACAGGGACTGTTATTTTGTTTTATTTATTTTTTATTATTTTATTTTATTTTTTGCTTAGCTCGTCTAAGTAAGTTTTTACCAGAAAAATATCTCGAATAATGTTTTACAGAGCATCGAAACCGAGCATCGAAAAAAGGCCCGAATTAGCCGTTTAGGAAGAAAGTATTTACTTTAAGGGTAAAATATAATTAGAAAAAAAATAATTGCATAAGAATTTATGAATGTGCAAATGAATTGGACGCGTAAGTCACTATGAACTTGTAAATTATCGAATGAGTAGCGTCAATAACATGCTTGGTACTCGAATTAATTTTTGCAATATCAAGCTCAGTAGTGTAATTATTGCTTACACCAAGTATGTTTTGTGGATTCATAAATTTATATTTATTTTTTTTTCACTTTTTGTTTGTGTTTTAATTTTTAATTTTTTTTTTTTTTTTTTTAAATTTTAAAACTTCTAAATTTGAACTACAAACGTAAAAAAATGTTATTGTTTCTCGAGATATTTTCTTGGATAAACGCACAAAAGCAATATAATCGGCCAAATGAAACATAAAAATGCATAAAATTCAGAACAAGCATGTATCTACAAAATAAATATAACATATGTGCAATGTATTTTACATTTATAAAGAAATAAAAATAAAATGGAAATTAAAAAAATATACACTATAAAAACATTTAAAATGTATGATAAAATCGCTGACACAAAGTATGCAACAAAAGTCAACAAAAAACCCACAGCAATAATTACAACATACAATGTTTGAAGAGAAAAAAAATATAAAGCGATATATCATTAATAAAGAAAGTAGCGAATGATACTCTACGTCATTTTTTATGAAAATAAACGTTGTTACGAATAATAATAATAATAATGATAATAATAATAATAATAATAATAACAATAATAACAATAATAATAATAATAACAATAATGATAACAATATGTGTGTGCAGTGTGTGTGTGTATACATGCATACATATGCACGTATGTATATGCACGCACATGTACGTGTGTACGCGTGGGTGTGCGCGGGTGGGTTGGGGGGTGGTGGCGTATGTATTAAGAGCGTGTGTATAAGGGAAATGCCATCCAATCGGTTACAAGAATGCTATACAAACCCGAGAATCGTCGTCGGAGGTATGACAGTTGTCGCCGGTGCTATTGCCGCTGAGGAGGCCGGGAAAACTGGAGGTCCAGGAGGTGGTCTACCGCCAATTACCGGCCTAAAAGGTCGAGACCTCATTATTAAAAAAGGCGCTGCCTAGTACGCTTGCGTAGTGCAAGGACGGATTCGTAAAAGTGGGCGTTTTAAATCGGCATCGGGGCCGCGAGAATTCAGAAAGAACCTTTAGACGTACTTCGTTACGAATAAGACAAGAAATTAAGCAGCAGTCAGGCCCTTGAAACAAAAGGTGCCCAAGGTCCTCGATGACGCGGTGCTCGGAGCGATACTCACTGCTGATGTTGGTGTCGCTCAGCGGTACTTTGGCTCTGCTGCTGCTGCTGCTGCTGCTGCTGCTGCTGCTGATGATGATGATGATGAATGGACGAGGACCCCTGCTGATGAGTGGTCGCGGCCGCGACCGCTATACCGACGTTGCTCACTCGGTGGACGTGGAGCTGGTGCATCTGCAGCTGGGCGAGGTCCTCGGCCAGGAAGGAGCAGCGCGAGCACTGGCGCCGATTGTGGACCTTGAGGACGTGGGTGGCAAGCCGCTCGGCTCGGGCGGCCTTGTACTCGCAAAGGGCGCAGGCGAAGGGCTTGAGGTGGGTGTTCAGGTGACGCTTCAGGCACCAGTTGTCGACGCCGCTCCAGGAGCAGTAGCAGCACGTGTACCTGCGAGCAGGGCCGAGTTGGGAGTGTCGAGTGTCGGGGGGGGGGGGGCAGGGCCCGGGGTCGCCTCGCTGGCTCACCTGCGCTCCTGGTTGGCCTTCGAGGATCCGGAGCCCCCGGCCTTGAAGTGGCTCTTGCCCCCGGAGCCTACGCCCGCGCCGTTCTGCATTCTCCTGGCGGCCTGGGCCATGGCGTTGTGCACGGCGTTGTGGACGGCGCTGTGGACTGTGTTGGCCGAGGAGGCGGCCTCGCAGTTGGCCTCCGGCTGCTGCATCATGCCGCCGACGTTGGCCGCGGCCGCCGCCGCCGCGACCACCGCCGAGGAGAGGCTGGCCGCTTGGTAAAGGGCGACCGACGTCGCCGGGGACTGCATCTGGTAAGCCGACGAGGAGGACGGGACCTCCGACTGCTGCTTCGGCCCGGCGTACGCGGCTCCGATCGGATACGAGCCCGCGCCGCTGTTGCCGTTGTTGTTGTTGTTGTTGTTGTTGCTGCTGCTGCTGCTGCTGCTGCCGCCGCTGCTGCCGTTGGCGCCGCTGCTGCTACCCCCGGCCCCGGTACCGCTGCCGCCGTTGCTGCCGGGGTTGCCGCCAGCCTCCCCCGACTGCAGGCTCATCGACGACTTCATCCCGGAGGAGATCGACCCCACGGGTCTTCGTATTCTTGATAGCTCGTAAGTGTGCTCCCTTCGGTAACAACAATTTCGCCAGGGTTACGTTTAGAGCGTTGGGTCTCGGCGAGGAGAGCAGCGGCCATCGCGCCGGGGACAAATTGATTTTCACTTAATGAATTGATAGAGCTTGCTTTTAAACGCGATAATTTGATTTTGCGTATCATTGGTCTCTTTGGCGCCAGAATCGAGTCGCTCCGTTGACTCTTCTTTGGCCTAACTCGCCGATCACTGAGCCGCACCGTGCGGTTATTCGACAACAATTTTATTTATATTGAGCTTTGCCGATTTTCAAGATTTGTTACAGATTGTCCAGCCTCGAGTCTCGATGAAAAGCTCATAGTTCAAAAATGTCGATGCCGATGGCCAGATTAAAAAACTTAAGGAGTAATGAATGGTCGGGTTGGGGGGGGGGTGGCACTCGAATAGCAGCCAATCGACGGGGTTGAAACGAAAGAGGCTAAAACTAGAGGTAAGAAATAGAGCTTGGGGCATGGAGGAGTACCTGTGCATCCGCAGGAAGTGCTTCTTGACGTGATCGGCTCGGCTGAAGGGCTTGTAGCAGACGTAGCAGTGAAAGGGCTTCTCTTCGCGGTGGATGTTCTCGTGCCGGGTGTAGAGGTCCCGCCTGTCGGTGCCGTAGGGGCAGTAGAGGCACGTGTATCGCTTGCCGCTGACGCTGCTGCTTCCCCCTGCGTTACTCGTTCCACCCACGCTGCCGGGCATCGCGGCCGAACTCTGTTGCGCATCGAGGAACAAAGCCAATGTACGATGAAAAGCCTGAGCAGCGTCTCTCTTGCCTTTGTTCCGAGAGGGTGATGGTGATCGCGCGAAAGGAGGGCTCGGGTTGGGGGCGGAGGCCGTGACGCGCGATCGTTCTTTCGAAAAAGCCTCTCGGGGGAAATCTTTGAGAAAACCGTCCGCGCACTGAGAATAATGCCCCAGACTCGCACGGTCTTATGTCACATTCGTAGCTCTGGCCCCTAAGACACTGTGCTGGCTATCTCTCTCTCTCTCTCTCTCTCTCCCCTCCCTCGAGCGTTCCACGCATCCGGAAAAATTACGTTCGTTTAATAACGAGAGAAACGAGTTCACTTTGTCGCCAGCGAAAGTTCAACTATTTTAAATACCCTACGAAAGTCTCCTGTTTCGCTTTTTGGGACTCTCTATACGGAGGTTCTTACGGACTTTTTACTTTGTTTTTCTCGTGTTCCTCTGCGCGAAAAAAAATACTGTCCTTAAGAATCATTTTGCATTCGGTCCAAAATAAATGCCTTTATTAATTTTAAAACAATGACCGCTTTTATTAAAAAAAAATCTGCCAGCTCTTAGATAGCTTGTTTTAAAAACGAATATTTTCACTTTTTGTCTTACATTTAATCGCGCAGCTTATCCAAGGTAACTGAAGTCTGTGTTAAATCAATTATACTCAAATATTTCGTTTAGCAATCAAAATAATTAATTTTTCTTTAGCAGAGAATTAATCGATTCAATATTCAGTAAATAAAATTTTATTTTAATGTAATTTTAATCCACTTTTTTATAATGGCGAATGAAAATTTTTATATGAAATACTCATCAATTTGTAAAATAAAAAAAGCATTTCCAAACATAAATCATGTAACAATGGCAAGAAAAGTAAGTTTTTTTCAATTATACTTAATATTTCTATGCGTGTAAATATGTAAGTATATATAATGCAAATATGCAAGGGTGTGCATATTTCGATCGATTCATATTTTTTATGCTTGATTGAACAGATTTCATAAAATGATAACAGATAATTTTTAAAAAAATTCGAATAGAAATAACTGAAATTATTAAACTTATAAATTAAATCAATAACAAAAGTAATCAATGAACATAGAATTTAAAAATTCAATTTCAAAATAATAATGATTTTAGCGGAATCCTTATTATAACGTTTTATAACCGTAACATCCGATACAGTTATAAAGATTTTTTTTAGGAATTTCCAGAATTATATTAAATCTTTATAAATAATACAAGTACTACTAATTTTGCATATAAGTGAAAACAATTTTTTTAATTATTTTGAACTTATTATCCTTGTTATAACATAAAACAAAATACACTCGTGAAAAAAGTAATACAGAATCATGTGAAGCAAATTTATAATAGAAGATAATGGAGAAAAAAAATTAAATAAAAAATTTATAATTGTAATTAAACTATAAAAACTGTAATGATTTACTATAAAATTTTACAAAAAAATTCTTTCATAATTATAATAACTCAGTTTTGATATTATAATTACAAAAAATATGGTACATTCAATTTAAAAAATTGATAATTAATTTTTATTTATAAAATATATATATTAGCATTTTTATAATTTTTTTTATATTATCTAAATGAATGCATATTCTAAAATATCGTAAAAATTTAGTATTGTTGCGTCTATAAAAATGATGAAAAGATGAGATGAAATCGTAGAGCTACCAATACTCAATAAAATTTTTAAAAGTAGTAAAAATTCAATTAAAAACTTCATTATAATTCAAAACCTTAAGCCTCCGTATTAAAGATACACCGAGATCGCGATAACGCTTACAAGTTTTGTGTATTTATTGATGATAATATTGGAATCTAATGAAGGGAATAAAAACGGACAAATGTATTAAGCAAAATATTGTACAATTTTCCTATCGACTGCCCTCGAAACTATTACGTGTATACATTTTTCACAACGCACGCTACGTTTTTATCGAAAAAATATATCGCAACATCTCAACATTATTTGCATACTTTTGTAGATAATTTTTTTATAGATAATAGTTACTAGCAAAAAACATTAAAAAAAACTTAACTGTGTGCTAAAACGGTTGTTTTGTATCTATTTGTATACATCTAGTGCTCTCAGGTTTTCATGTTTTTTTATTTTATCGATGAATGAAAGCATCTCTGAGCAAATACGTTATAATTTAGATAATGTTTTTTGAAAATAAATAAAAATAATTCCGTATAAAATTAGGACCGCCCACATAGGATAATACTTTTATCGAATCGTTTTATATCAATCCTTAATTGTCTTATAATTGCTTCTGTATGATAAATGCATCAACGTCGTGTTACTATGCCGTAAGAATTGAATTGTACTCAAGGACAGTAAATTTATAAATCAATTTTTTTTTATCCGAAGAAGTGCCGCGTAAGGCCTAGCTAACTTATCAACGCAATCTCTGAAAAAAAAAAGGTTATAAGAGCATCGAATAGTATTTACAAGGAGACAGCATTAAAAATATGCAACGAAGTTGCGAAATACGTTGCGAGCTATGGCAAAATGACCTTAGATTTTTACGAGAGAAATCAAGCTAAACGGAGGCTTCGCGAAGAAACGCGAAGGGAACGGTAGAGTCTCGAAGTTGTCACCTTATCGATAGAATCGCCGCCGATTGCGAGACCTGCAGTGCTAGAGATCAAGCTGGCGATCGAGCGACCCGTAAAAGCGAGGCGCGAGAACGCCGATCATTGCCAACTCGACGAGGGGCCGATAGAGGGGCTGACGTGGGTGACTCGGGTGGGGTGGGGGGGTCTAAGGCATCGGGCGACGCATCATCAGGGGGGGGGTGGGATCGCCGCGATGAGAGGAGAATGTCCCGGGCTGGGCTCTTACCTGATGCAAGTGCTGCTGCGGTGTCGAGGGCAGCTCCTGGAGGAGAAAGGACGAGGTTGCGGGCAGCAAGGACGCGGGGATCGTTTGCGTCTCCTGGGTGCGCCTCGCGGGCGGAGCCGACCTCTCCGCCCGGTCCCTCACTCTCTCGAGGTAAGAGACGACCTCCTCGAGCTTGAGGTCCCCCGTCCCGGCGAGGTAATCCTTGCGGCTGGAGTGTAGTCGGCCCCCGCGGCTGCTCTCCTCGACGCCGACCCGCGACGAGTGCATCTCGACGAAGTGCTCGGCCACCTCCCGAGGGCCGCCTCCCATGCAATCACCTGTTCGCAAAGCGAGGCAAAGCGGTTTGCGTTTAGCTTTATGGGCTTAGGTGTAGGGGCGAGACGGCATGCTTTTTATCGCTCCTGGGGCTGAGAGCATTTGAGAGATATTTCTATTGGGTCGCGGTACTCCTTCCTTCTGGCTTAGGCGAGGACTCGCGCTCGTTTCGAGGAACGCGCGGCGGCGGTTCGACCTTTCCAGAAAACGCTCCTCTTTACCACGCTACTACAGACCAGAGACGACGCAGTGATTCTTAACGCTGCGATCGTCACTCGCCATCGCCTCCTCCGCACAGCCAATGAGCTCGTATTGTTCGTTTGCTCCTGCGCTGAGCCGCCCCACGTAACCCAAGGCCTCGACGTCTCCTCACCTTTTCACGTTACAAAGCACTGGGAAAATCAACTGCAGGGATTTGAATGACGTATCGAATTGCATCGCACTTAAGGTTATACATTAAACGGGCATTTACTGGATGCTTTCTTTTCTAACTTTATTGGCATCGCTTTTACGTAGCACCGGGCTTAAATAAAAGCCATGCAGTATATAATTTTAATGCAAGGATTATTATTCGTCAAAATAATTACTTCAATGAATCAATTAACTCATAGCAGCAGCAGCCACATGATTCCTGAGCTCATACGTTTCTCAATACTTCTTAAATGCACGCACTATGTGGTAGTGTACACAACTAAGTATAATACATCCTGGCTACTTTTCTTCGTAAAAAACAAACAAACAAATAAACATTGTAAGTACGTACGCAACAAATAATAACAAATAGTTTAATATTTACTAAAAGAGGAAAATGTTCAAATTAAAAAACAAAATCGTAAAAAGCTTCCAATGGTTTTTAACTATTTCGATTAAAAGAAAATGAAGACACAGACAGAAACCCTCGAACATACGAAACGGCTTGAAAAAGTCAAGAAACGTTGCCCTCACAATGAGTCCAGCCACTGGCCGTTCAACCGCCGATCGTTGCGTTTAAAGCGATGCTCGTGTGTGCGCGTGCATAGCCAAACGAAATAAAGAAGATTCGGGCGATGAATATGACGAACGTAAAAGGGATGAAGAGGACGACCAGGAGGGGGAGGCGGGAGAGGGGTGGGGGTTGGGGTTGGGGGGGGGGAAAGAAGAAGAAATTAACGTCGGCCAAGTAAGCGAACTTTGTATTATTAAGTAATGGGGATGGCAGTCGTGGTGTTGGTCGATGGGCGTACGGGGTGTGGGGCGGTGGGTGGGTCCGAGGCTGGTCTTCCCCGTTTTTCTAAGACTTGCACAGAGACTGCAGCTCTTACCGCACTCGTAGCACCGCCAGGTGGTAGTGGCCGCTCGATAGGCAGCAATACGACTGCCATCGATGCCCTTGAGCGGCTCGTCGTCTAAGGTCCAGTTGCCGTCATCGCTAACGTCCGTACCCTTGCCCGTGTCCTCGTCGTTCTTGTACGACACCGAGGTCTCGAACTCGTTCTGCACGCTCGACGCTATTAGCAGAGACGCAGCACGCAAAACAGACGTTCTTAAAATGTCCCGGACAATTAGTGTATCGTTAATCAGTGTGCAGTTAAATGAGCCCTCGACTTGTCCGACTTTGTTTAATGAGAGATTCGCTTGAATCTTTGGCATTGCAAAGCTATACTAATTGCCGTACAACGCCTGCTGGCCCAGCTATTATTATTCCAATAGCATCCCAATTGGATTGTTCAATTTGAATTGTCGATCTCCATTAATATGGACCTCACCGATATCATACCTACGCACTCGCGCACACACGCGAATGAGCCAACTCTATGGAATTCTCTATTAGTATCGCGGCTACAATGATTTGATGATCAATACTCGTCCTCTGAAATTACTCTGAAATTAGGCGGCGGGCTACGGATTGAAGAGGAAGCTTTAATTTTATTCATAATTCGCCACTTTTCGAGTGCTTGGACACACATTGTCACAAATTAGACATTTTATGCAAGTTAATTTCGGTCTTTCGGCCACATGGAATGATGGAACTTACAAAATATTAAGATAAGAATGCTTCGAGTCCATTCATAAGACGTTAATCAAGCGATAAACGCTGTTTCCAAAAACCAGATTTCAAATTTGTACATCGGACTACATAGGAGTCGAGAAGGAGTTCGATTCTTTTTTACTATTTCTATAAGAATTCTCGAATTGAAGAGCACATTTACAGCAAAAATTATCGGATAATTAAGAGTAGTTTTCTTTGCCATTTACTTTACTTCGCAAGTACAACTTGATTGTTCAATATTAAAAATTGATGTCCCGTATTAAATTACTTCAACAGTTTAACAACGTATTATTTTGAAAAGAAAGCATAGTTGAGTTTCGAGCATAGTTTGTGGTGCAATTTTCAGTCCAACTATTCTAAACAGCAAAACTTTTTCCTGTATTTATTATTAATATAACACTTAGTCGTGTACAACCTTAAGAAACAGATATTATATTTAGAAATTCAACAGACTAGGCCGATGGAATTGGCCTGTCTCTCTCCATTTCTACACCTCCCACTTTCCCACCCAAGTATATCTCAGTCACTCACACCTCCATCTCACGCCTCGACATAGCTTGGACTCTCTCTCTCTCTCTCTCTTTAATATCTTACTCTATAACATCTGCGATTCCGCCGTAAGTTATGAAACAGCCTGAAATAATTACACTCCGTGCACACAGTAAACCTGATCTATATCATACTTTTTAATTATATATACAGATATACTATTTGGTGTGAATTAAATGGGTTAATCAATGCATTCAGCCATTGATAACACGTTCAATCTAACTAATTCTATGCATTATTCATTATTTTCTGCTTCGCAAACATGCGCGCATAGCAGACACATACACGCACTCTGGAACAGGCGCATAGCAGGCGCACTCACACACATACATACACATTCCCAAGAACTCTAGGTGTAGAGCTACGCACTATTGTGTGGGCTTTTAAGTTACGTATATTTAAGTTACTGTATAGATGCATGTACAGAATGCTTGTTTGATCTTGAATCGATGTCTGTAACTAACTACAGCGGTAAATAAAATTTACCCCATAATTATAACACTGTCTCTCTCTATCTCTCTCTCTATATATATATATATATATATCTAAGAATATATATTTACACACACACACATACACAGAAATATATAGAAATATATAGTGATTCATATTCAAAATTCAATCATACTAAAGCAAAATGGAATGTTATTTATATAAACATATTTATCTAATTTGACTCATCAAATGACTCCTACATTTGATCTTGATAACTTTAATAAACATTATTTTATGTCAAGCTATTATGAATAATTCAGCATTTTTTTAATTGCAGGGATCAGAATTTAATGGTATAGTAAAAAATATTTGTTTCCTCCGTATATAAAAGTCACTCTATTAGAAAAGTTTTTAACTTTAAAAACTAACAATTCCATTATTTTATCAATTATTAAAAATAATATAACATTTTAGTTTTGTTCTAATTATTGACTGAACTACCAACACTCAGTAAAGTAATA
Source organism: Kradibia gibbosae (assembly GCA_018907135.1). Lineage (NCBI taxonomy): Eukaryota > Metazoa > Arthropoda > Insecta > Hymenoptera > Agaonidae > Kradibia > Kradibia gibbosae. Next base: position 9,121,744 of record JACCHX010000001.1, on the reverse strand, counting down.
ATCCCACAAATAATTTTATATGAATTGATACATAAGGAATCTACTTTACCGGCATTAAAAATAAGATTTCAAAAATTTGAATGACACATCTTGAAACAGTAAAATAATATATATATATCTTGATATTAAATAAGAGTAGCGTAATTAAACATTAATTTAGTTCGACGAGATGGTAAATATGTTTACATACATACTATATAAATTATGTATAGGGTTGTATTGAATAAGTATGAAGGTATGCAGTAAGGTACATATATTAAGTTATAAATGATATATAGAAATTGAGCTTGCAATGTGTAACGGGTACTATGTTCTAAAGCAGAAAAATGCAATTTATGAATAACAAGAATACACTTTAGTACACCAATATTAAAAAACGAGTTTTTTTTATTAAAAAAAATGTATCAAATAATTCAGTCGGTGTTTTCATGGCTTTTCAGAATAATAAACAAATCCCTCACGTAATATTAATATCTCATATCTAATTAACTAATAACGACTTAACAATACAGTTGTATTACCTTAAATGGTTAAAGAATTGATTTTCATATATCTTATATTTCGCAATTTTATACTGAAACGTAAAGAAAGAAATTTTTTACATTTTGCGATTATCCAATTGGAAAGCATCTTATTAGTTCTCAGGATTATACTATAGAAGCATTATCACGAATTTCAAAATCCTTTGCACGAATGACTTTAAGTAAAGGGGGAATACGTGAATAAGTTTGGTCTAGTATTCAAAATAAAAATGCCTACGAAGTTCGGGATCCAGGGTAACGAAAAGACAATAGCAGTGTAAAAGTGTAAGTGTCTCTTCTGCAAGAAGCGCTAGTTCCGAATCCTTGGATCGAACAATTAATAATTTAATCGCACGATGATTCACAGATTGGTCGGGCTGCGCGGTGGGAGCGACGGGACCCGGCGGGGGGTGTGGCTGGAGGAGTGGGGGGGGGGGGGAGAGCTTTTGCGATCAAAAAAAGAAAGAAAGAAAGAAGAAAAAAAGGAGGGAAAAAAAAAATAAAAAAAAAAAAAAAAAAAAAAACCATACACCTGTTAAGACGAAAGTATCTTACTTCTGTGATCGGGGTCCTCGCCGTAGAGCTTCCTGGTAATCTCCTTGAACATGTCCTCATAGCAGTCGAGTCGGCCGATTCCTGCGCCGCTGGCCTCCATCTCGGGAACTGCTGTGGAGGCGCCACCTCGTCGCTTACCGTGAAAACGACGTTACGAGTGCGCCTTCGCCTTCGCCGTAGGAGTTGCCCTCGAGGGTTCCGATCCCTATACCTGCTTCGCCACCCTCTCGGCTTTACCTGCGCATTCAATGTTTGAGAGTATACTCAGCAGGGCTACCCAAGACTGAGACGGGCCGAGTTTTCGTCGGATCCTCCTCGGCATCGCGCCGCTTTAGGCTATTCTTTGTCCTATCGGATAAACTTCCTCTGCGCGCATTCTAAAGGAATTTCACTAGCGCTCCAATGTCCTGAGATACGAGCGCACGTGGTTATTATAGCGATACGCTAGAGTACCCTTGCGTCCTCCTGGCTCTGATTATCCGCGTTTCGGGAGGTGTTTTTTTTTAACCGCCGAATTATTAACGAATGCGCCTCAATCGTGATATGATCGAGCACTAATAGACATCTCAAATCAGATAATCCTTTTAATAAAAAGTGCAAACACAAATAATGGAATGCAGATGAATCGTCTCTTTTAAGGAAATATTTGACCCGATAAGTACATTTACAGTAGGTGCGTTTAATGTTAAAACGTGTAGAAATGCTCTGCACTGCACACCTCAGTCTACATCGACGGGTTGAACGCGTATCATTTTTATGAGATAAAGCAAAAACAAATTACGTAAGCACAGTTACACAGAAAGATGAATTATAGGAAAGTAAAGAAAATATATATGTCAATTTAATAGTATTTTTGAATCATAATTGGATATTGCCAGTTTCATTTTCAAGCGTCGACAAAAAAATTTTTCTCGTTTTCTTAAATTTATCCTTTCGTAGTCGCTCGACTGAACCAAACCTGTAACTACAGGGTTGCATTTTCGAAGAATTTTATGTTTAAGTAATCGGCCACACCTGAGGAAAAGGAAGATGCACAAGTATCTGCGTATGCGTCAAAACACGAAACATGGATTGTAATACCGAAATATGACATGTGAGGCTGTACTAAATATAACATAATAAACCATAAGAAATAGACATAATAACCAATAAGAAAAGGCTGAGACGGTTAAAGACTTTGAGACTGAACAGACTCTCCACACTTTCTTTTCAATATTTGATTTGAAGATTATACAGATTTGAAAACGGGAAATGAAATAAGCGAAATCGAGCGAAGCAAAGGGATAAATTAAAACAGTTTATCTCCATCGTTAAACTGTCTTTTCTACAATATAGTAGCTATCGCAAGGGAGAAATTTACAGAGACATTCATAAAGTTAATTTTTTGATTCCGTTCGTCATAGGGGATGATTACTTAATTAAACAGTTTCTAGTTTTTAACAACGCTGTTTCACATTACTCAACGAGATGTCGACATAAAAAACCAGCCCTCAACCCAACGGTTTTATTTTCCTTTCTTTATGCCGGCGATGTTAAATTTCGCGTTAGCATTTTACATTAATTAAGATTTTTTCACTAAAAACAGCGAACGAGAAGACTAAGTGTACAACGCAAAGCTGAAAGCTGGACTCTACAGATAAGAATATTAATTTTTTGATAAATGCATTAAAACATTATATTTTAAGATCTTGACACGAATGATTCATTTGTGAAACATGAATATGGTTAATACATTAGATTATTTAAATTCCACTCATTTTTTAAATACTATAAATATACGGAGGATCGCGGGACCAAAAATATGCAAAGTATCTTTTATAAAAATCATCATTTAAATTTCTAATTAATAGAAGCTTAGACAAGCAGCAAAAAAATTATTTGCAATATCAGATTCGAAGTCCGATTCGAAATTTTTTATCGTGATTAATTGCATTTGATACATAAATAACTGCAACAGTACGTGCGCGCTTATGTGTGAGTATAAAAATGTAGGCACTCATTGAAAAAATCAAAGATAATAGGTAATCAAGTTCTTTAATAATGAAACGAAGTGGAAAGGTTTATCATTAAATTTACAATAAATAAATCGAAAAAATTTCTTTTAATTAATTGTAACTTCTCAATATCGACTTTCCGCAAAAGATCGTTCTGTCTTTTACAAACCTCGATGCATCGTTATATTTAAAAAATCTTGATTTATCTCTTTCCCATCCCTTCCCCAACAGTAACATTCTAATTACGAGCGATAAGACCATAAAATGAAGAAAAGAAAACAATCGCCACGAATGGAAACAAAAAAAAACCTTCATAGTGAATAGAAACAAATAGAGGAAAAATCGTCAATTCTTTAAAAAATATAAAGAAGATTTCATGGAAAAACCAAGTGGGTTATTATATAGGCAGCTTACTTTAACATGGAACTAAGCCGAAATTTAATTATTCGCCGATTGTAGGCGACTCGGGCGATTCACTGATATGTACTCAGAAGCATAGCCTCTGGTTGACCGTACGTAGTATGACCATGATACCCTTCGAGAAAAATAAAGAAACGTGGAGACTTTAATATTATGTCTACTTCTTCCCACTTTTATGCTCTTGCTCTCATTTATATCTCATTCCTGCATTCGATCAGTAAATAGCGAAGACGAATTTGGGACCTTACATTATTCATTTTTCCTTATTTTGCCCCCATTATGTTATTACACACTCGCATGTATTCAAATTCCTTTAGCGCCATGTCATTGTTATTATATCTTTATTATTGTCTCGTTGATTAAATTTCTTCTTATTCTATGTAAAAATTTTTTGTAAAAATATATACACTTGCATAGTAGCGGTCCTTGTATAAATATAAGTGTATATATTTAGGCAATTAACAAATTTGAACGGCTTTTATTTATTACTTTGAAATCGACATTATATAAAAAAAATCACTGACATTTGTAAGAACGTTTATTACCATTTACACGTATGTATCCATAAGCACGTGAACAATTTAAAAAGAAAATTAGTTTCTTTCCGTAAATAACATTTTCTTAATAATTATCGATTGGAAACTAAATGCGGTTATTGAGGATATTATTAGTATGTAGGTAGTATAATATCTTATACATAATTAGTACATTTAATTAATACCCAATCATTTGAACCATATTATATTGTATACGATTATGGTGTGTGCTTTTATTTTTATAAAATTATCTATAAATTATATTTACACAGACTTATTAACGGAAAAACGTATTGTTGCATCTGACAATTGTAGCACAATTAGTTATTATTTAGAGTAATTATTTCATCAGTCAGTTTTTGTGTTCAATTTAATAATCCTCGAACAATAGTACTGAAAATCCCTTCGTTTGAAGAACAATTATAAAATTGAATGGTAAAAATTGAAAATATTAATTCTGTAAAAATTGTAATCTTTTACAACGAATTCCTTTATTGAGTAAAATTTTAATATCGCAGTATTGAATCTATATGGTACAAGTAAAAAATTGATTTCAAAGAATTATTATTCTTTATATATTTTTAGCTACATTACGCATCAATAAATATTAGCTTTTTTTTTTAAATATGAGATGTACTTGGATCTGTCATTGAATAAATCAACGCATTCGCTGTGCTATTGAGATGTGAAAAATACATTTTTTTTTTTTAGTTTAAAATGTTATATGAAAACGAGGGAGAAAAGGTCTATACTTTTATACGCCTATGCACGCGTGTTTTGCGGGTGTGGGTTATTGGGTGTGCGCGCGTGTGTGTGGGCGGGCGGGTATAAAGAGAGGCAGTGTGAGTGCAAGGGTCGTGGCGGGAGGGGGGATGAAGAAGGAAATAGAACATGCACATTGCCTCTGCCGTTCTCTGGTATTTCACATGATTTTGAACCGTTCATCCATTAAGTAAAAATAAATAGAAATTATGAGAGCCTGCTTTCCTTATGGCATGCAGATAATTAAATAGGATATAATTTAAAACGAACAGTTAAGAGCGTTTTCGGTATGTAAACTTAAGGACGCTTTCTTAAAATTGAATGATGCCGATGATGGAGCGGAGTTTACGAGAATTTTTTAAAAGTGTAAATTGCAAAGGATCGAGTAAATTTAAAAATTATGATTGCTCGAGAGGCGAAGAAGGAGAAAGGAGAGTGGCTAATAGTAGAGAAGATAGGATAATCGGGAGAGGCAAAAATGGAAGTTTAGCGCTTGTGTTGACTAGCGTGAGAGGTTCGGTTGTGAGGTGGGTAGGGTGGGAGGAGTGGTCGATTGGGTGACGCATGGGGGGGGGGCGGAGAGGAGGAGGAGGTCAAGAAGAATAGCCGGAGGAGGGGAACTTATTGGAAAGGGGGCGAGGGGGAGGGGGGGAGCTGCGGCGGCGGTTGTCAGCGGCAGGGGGAAAGACGAAGACGCGGGGGGAGGAGAAGAGGGGGGAAGAGAAGTGGGTGGGTGGGTGGGTGGATGGGTCGCGGAGGATGACAACGGAGACGACGAAGGCGAAGGCGACGACGAAGGCGACGACGACGACGCCCGGGTACGGTAGATGACCGACGCGAGCGGAGAGGAGAGAGGAACGATGCGATGCGGTACGTTGCGGCGGGTGAGGTGAGGCGAAGAGGGGGTGAGGACAGAGTTCGGAACGGCTGACAAAGAGTAGATAGAGTAGAAAGGATAAATCAATATCGGTATGATGAGTGCAGGTAAGGCAGGACTGTTATCGCACGCGGAAAACGAGAGGATGGCCAGTCCGTGGGAGGGTGAGGGTCGGGGGGGGGGGGGGGGAGCGAAGGAAGAAGAGCGAAAGAGGAAAAAAATAAGATAAAACGGTGTCAGCGGTGGAAGAAGAAGCGAGCGAGCGAGAGAGAGAGATAGAGCGAGGGATATGGAGGAGAAGAGAAGAGAAGAGAGAAGCGGCGCGCAGAAGGAAAGAAACGCATTGCCCCCTCTAGTGCGGCCGAGGCGTCTCAGGGTGGCGGGTTGTGGCAGCGCGCCGAGGAGCATGAGAACCCCTGGCTAGGTGCCCGAGACGTCGGCGCGCGCTCGTCTCTCGTGGCGGAAACGGCGCCGCCTCGGCCCGGAAAGACGGGCAGGCGCGCAGCAGGAGCCGAGGAGCCGGTCAAGGACGCGGGCCGGGGGCCCGAGGCTGGCCAGAGCGGCTGCCGGCTGCCACGGGGAAGGCCCGGGGCGCGGCGCGTCACCTGGGCCTGCGCGGCCAGAAACCGCGGCCACGACGCTTGGCGGCACCACGGAGGAAGCGAGGCTTGCCAGGCGACGCGCACGCACGCGGCGAGACGACGGGAGCCGAGCGGATAGCAGATAAGCGGAGAAAGTGCGCGGGCGCGGGCCAGCGGTGGTCAACCGGGGGCCAGTGGCGCCGCCATCGATGCTGGACTCCGAGCACTCGCGCGAATTCCGCCGAATGCGCCGAGGAGGAGGATAAGCGCAGTCCGAGGGCTGGGCCCTACTCCGTATTCTCGTTCCTCTCTCTCTCTCTCTCTCTCTCTCTCACTCTCACGCTACCCGTTATCACAACGTTGTCTCGCACTCGCCCACTCACTCGCTCGCTCGATCTCTCTCTCTCTCTCTCTCACTAACTCTACGTGTCTCGGTACTCACGTCTTTGGAGAGCAGCTCCGGGCCCGGGTCGACACGTGCTGTCCTCCGGGAAGCGGCAGAGCCGGCGCTGAGACTCGTCCTCGTCGTGGATCGGTGTCGGCGGCGACAACGGCGGCGGCGCCAGGAGGATCACCAACACGTCGCTCGCAGGTTGTTTCCTCGTCGGCGGCCGGGTGGCGAGTGGGTGGGCAGGCGGGGTGGCAGGCGGTCGACGTTGGGTGGATGGTGGGCGAGAGTGGGTGGCTCGCACTCGCACACCCACACCCGCGCGCGCACGCACAAGCCGACTAATACGTGCATACTGCCGCTGGCGTGTGCGCGTGTACACAGGCGCGCGCACACAAACACCCACACCCACCTACCGTGTAAGAGCGCGCGCTCCCTCGTTCTCCCTCCCCACCGCCGCGGCCCTGAGCGGGGAGAGGTGGGGTGGGCCGTCGTGTCCGCCCGCCTGCCCTTCTGGCCGCTGCCTGCTGCTGCTGCTTGCTGCTGCTGCTGCTGCTGCTAGCCACCCCCTTCGACTCATTCAGGGTCGAGCTGGAGTGAGCGAGCCACTGGGAGGGAGACGACGGTGGACGGGGGGGGGGCAGAGAGGGAGCGAGCGAGGGACGGTTGGCCTGCCTGTCGATCCCTGTGTGGGTGCTGCTCTGCGCCTGTGTGCGTGCCTCTGGGGTGGAGGGAGGACGGCTCCGGGATCGAGCGAGCGAACCACTGGCTGGGCGGGAGGAGAGAGGGGGGAGAGCGAACGAAGGCGAGAGAGGAAGTGAGGGAACTACGGGCGTGCGGGGCGAAAGGGAAAGGGCCAGGGGGAACCGACCGACAAAGACAATCTAAAAGGTCCTCGTTTTGTGGCCGCGTCTGTCTAATGTTCTTCTCTTTTAGTCGTCGCTGGTTCGATACGTCGTCTCGCGGACCGTTCCTTGACTCCCTCTCGCACAGCTGTCCGGACCACTTTCTGTGGTGCCTGCGATTCTCAAGCGCTCCGACACTCACTCTAGCTCTAAAGAACAGACGGCTCAGCGCCCCGCTCATACAGACTACGCGCCCATCCCACCGACTTCTCATCCGCCACGCGAGACGCGCTCCATCCGCAGACGGCACGCAACCATAACAGCACGCAACCCCGTCCAAAGTGCCCACGTCACGGCGTCTCCCCCTGCTCCGTGTCGGTCCTCCCTCCCTTTCCTTTTTGCTCCCCCTCCTCGTCCGCCACCCCCTCCTCCTCCTCCTCCTCCTCCTCCTCCTCCTGCTCCTCCTGCTCCTCATACTCCGTCGCTTCGGACGCTCACGTCCCCCCACCTGCCTCCCCCGTGCCGACTCCAGCTGCTTACCGAGACACCGTCGTCAACCTCGCTTAGCTCCATCCCGCCCCCTCGACAGTCGCCGTGCTCCGGCCTCTCGAGCTCGGCCCTGGCTGCCGACCCTAATGGGTTCAGCTCACGTCCACGTGAATGCTCTATGGCAGCCTCCTTCGTATGTCCCGCACGAAGCCGCCGACGTAGCCCTCTTCCTCTCCCTCCCTCACCTGCACGTCTCCCTCTTTCCATCCCTATTTTATCTAGAAGGGTTTGGGTACTTACCCGAAGGGAGCGAGCGTTGGAGCGGTTGGAGAGCAAGGGAGGAGACGTGGAAAGTTTGACAGTACCGGTACGGTAGTTAGATTTTGGAAAAACCTGAGAAGCTGCTTCGATTCCGGCTTTAATTTTGCTCTTCCCGCTTAGAATTTGTGCATCCTCTTATTACAGTTACCATTTCCTTCCGTGATCCCGTACTATTCATTTTCGTATCGTATCGTGCTAAGAACACGTAACGGCTATTTATACGGAAAGCTTAGTTTTTCCGCTTGGATTTATCTTCTTTGAGTATAATGCTTAATCACGGATTCCTGTTTTGTCTTCGCAATATTGTACAAAAATTTCAAAACAAAGTTCCCTTTAACTTCGCGGCTATTTTAGCACAAAGCACCTTAAGTGACGACACATATCATATATTCATGTATATTATTCATTAAATCCTTACTCTTGCTAATTCTCATTTACAGTTGAACGCTCTCTGTAAACATTCTTTTACAATTCTATAAACAATGCTTATTGTTACAGTAGCGCATTCTAAATTAAAAACTACTCTAGTACTACGCTCGTACTGCGTAACAAAAAAGATCCATAGCTACAATTACTATAGCTCGTAAACTTGTAATAATTTTATCATAATGTACACCCCGCATTAATACGCAATGAAACTCTAATTACGCAAACATTTTTCACAATTGGCGCAAGCCAATATTCACACTCCAAAATCAAACACTCAAAAAAATTATTCCATTACTTTTGCTTAAGGAGATCTTTTATTGAATGAGTTAACAAATATTCGTCTACGATAAAAAATTTTTTTGTACCTGTAAAATTTTTATGTACTTTCACAATAATTCTGGATATTTTTACTTACGCATTATATAATAAGGTGAACCTAATTTGTTAAATTAAAATATCTATAGCTGTTTCCATTTAAATATTGTGTAATTTTTAAAATAAAATAATTAAAATTAAATTGTTTCAATACGTTTCTATTCAATTTTTTTACCATATTTTTCTACCACAAATCATTCTAAATAACTAATTCAAATATTAATTATTTTAACTTGTTTTATTAAAATTCATTCCTGTGAAATTATAAATGACGATGTTGGTAATAAAACCATAATTTCAATCTTAATATCATTGGCGCATACGTACCTAGGTTAAAAAAATTTGAATTTTAATAGAATTTAAAAAAACTAAAAATAATTTATTAAAATTACATGCTAACCAGAATTGATCAAGTCAAAATGTCAATATGTGCAATAGAAATACCGATGTAATAAATATTTATGGCCATTGGGCTTCGTTATATATATATATATATATATATATATATGTATATATGTATATATATAATAGATAATATATATATATATATATATATATATATATTGGAAGTGTATTGTATGGTCATCATTTTCATTCGCTATGCATTTGCGTAATGTATTTATTCGTAAACTAATATTCATCTATTCACTTTCTACCTTTATATTGCAATAAATGCCTCATCTAAATTACAACGATAATTTGCTGCTAAACATAAAATGTAACCGCTAATTAATTTATATGTATGCCAATAGGATTTTATAAATCAAAACCAGGAAATATACACACATTCTACTCGTAAATTGATTTTTTTATCAAATGGCATTTAAAGCAGATGATCTTGATAGCGCGTACTCAAATGCTTCTCTCCATTTAATGGATTGTAATTTTATTAGTGTATTGCAATATGCTATCAAAAAGCCTCAGTTTTTCTTTGTGCTGCAAAAAGAAAGTTTCAACTTTCAACTATTCTTATTGAAGTTTTTCCGTGAATTATTAAAACTTTATAATCTACGGAGTGTAGGAATCTAATCAATTTTTTTCCATGTTGACAAACTATTTTTCAAATATGATTAAAAACGCTTTATGCAGTTCTTTATAATTTATAATATAGTTATTAAAAGTTCATTGTTATTAAGTATACAACATTTCAGTATAAATTTAATACAATAATTTTTTATTCTACAATCGCATTATATTAGCCTTCAATTATGCATTGACTTATATATGATGCTCATCGTATTTTTAACGAATGATTATTGTTTCTAATAAATTTGCACAAAAAATGCCGACAATGCTATTAAATACAACTGAACGTGGGAAGTGTAATGTTATAATAGATAAAAAGGCTAGCAAGCAATAATTTCTCAAAAATTTTCTGGTTGACTATCTGATGATGAAATAAAATTAAGCAATAAAACATGATATGAGCACATAAATACAAAGCGCATTAAAATTTTAAGTATAGATTTTCATAAAGTCTCAAAATTGACAACTCAGTTACGTTACTATTAAAATAATCGTCTTTTTCAGTTTATCTTAAGTAGCGGAATTATTGTTATAGAATGCATTGAAATATACAAATTTTCACAATCTCTGGTATCATCATTTCTGAAAAGAAACAAAATTCCAGTCTTTGGAATACAGCATATGATCTTTTTTTATAAACCGCTTTATTATAAAATATAAAATTTAAAAGATGTAACAATCAGGATTGTAAGTATGAATTATATACATCGAGTATTTATAAGGCAGCGTATTATATTGTATACTAACGATAGCGATTTTCGTATATTAGTATTAATTTTACGTTCTACCATTGAATATTAAAATTAATGAGAAAAGTTTTGTTTTCGAATTAGTAAATTAAAATAAAGAGTCGTAAATTTCGTTATCGAAGACAAATATTGAATTAAATGTTTATGCGGTGTTCCTGCAGTTGTTCGACAAGCGTTTGAAATCATAAGTTCAACTAGTAGCATATAATCATAGCGAATGTTTCTATGTTTTTCCATGGGAAAAAAAAGAAAAAAAAAAAAAAAAAAAAGAAAAAAAAATCAAAGCCGTCAAATTGAACTCAGGCTAATAAAACTAATATAATAAAGCTGCGACGAGTATGCCCGGCTGCTTAGATAAATGTTTAGAGGAGGATGTTTGGCGAGGAGTAGCGCACCGAGGGCTAAATAAAAGATGGCGGGCCGAAGGCGGCCGAGTAGTAAAAAGTTCTCATATCCGGGGTACCAAAATTCGAGAGCTCCCGTACCTGCTGCCCGGGCCTGAGCTTCCGCTGCACGCTCGTGTTGTTATTGTTTGCCATCGGGAGACGGGCAGAATCAGCGTGGCCCATTGGGTTGCGCCATTGTAGTGGCGGTAGGGGAGCGGCTCACGGATCACGTGGCCCGTGGCACATTCACCGGCCTCCCATTACTCCAATACCATGGGCGGCCAAAGTGTGATATTCTAACCGCGGAGCCGAGCTCCGAGGACACGCGCCCCTCGGACTACCTCCACGAGACTCTACCTCAACGGACTTTTGGTTCGACGATAAATGCCCCTCGGCTCGGAGGTTGCTCGGGAACCAAGATTGGCCGATAAGGGACTGAGTTGCGTCGGAAAGACCCTCCGCAGCTTCTGCTGACAAAACACCGTCTAAATCTCTCCTCATTCCAATACTTGCGGACTGTGCCTTCGGAGTTTAATTCGTTTTAAGATTGTTCGTCTTGGTGGAGCAAAGAAACAGTCATTGGCTAGAAATAGGAAAACGTCTTTCTATTGCGAGAAGCTGCTCTTCATTTTTAAATGTGCGACTAAGTGAAAACATTTAAGAGTCCCGTATTTTGGAAAACTATTATTATAATTGCAGCATGCGCTTCCTTCAAATACATAATTAAAGCGCGGAGCTTATTTTTATTAAAAAGTACTTAATCAAAAAATCTGAAAATAGCTCTATAAATTTTTTTGTCTATGAATATGCTAACTGTGTCTTACTGTTCGGCTAAATCTTAAATCTACAGTGATTCATAATGGAGGGTATATTACAATTGTGTCTGAGCAATTATTTTTATCGGAATAACATAATGGTTAAAATATAAAATAATATTCTTATCGGTTGCTATATACACCACATTTACAAACAATTCTTCATTGTTACTTTTTATTTAAACATTGAACCAAAAAAAGTCTTTATAAAAATTGTAGATTGCACTAATAACAAACTCATTACTAGTGACCATAATGACATTTTTATATCACCGTACAATACATTATGAAACTAGTTGATTAAATTGAAGATTCAATTTAAAACAGTATTTAAGGCCGTAAAAGTTTATTCTTTTAATAAACTATCCAGCATGTTGTTAATAAGTTTCGAGTGCTGATTAAATTTATAAAATTGAAAATGCCTTTTAAAAGTAGAGAATCATACATTTAAAATTCAGAATCATTTGCTAGCAGATGATTAATAGAAATTATCTCGTTGGCCTGACTACGACCGCTACCAACTTCTCTATTTTAGCTAAACTATGAGCTTCCTCTTATTTAGTGTAGATGGAGCAACGTCAAATAAGAGATGAGTCCATGACTGTATAGATTATAGATTTCAGCTTTACCAGCGATTGCTTACTCAGATAAAAACCCACTTGGTCGAGTATTTCATTTCTATTATGATGTAACAACTAACGGATTGCTATAAAATAAATTTCTACAGTTTGTTACATAAAATTTATTTCTTATTGTTTACGTTGTTTTTATCAAGTTGTTTAAGGACTCTGTCGAGTCAAAAATAATATTTTGCTTAATCAGACTCATTTATAAACTTATTTAAAAATTCTTTATAAATCATTGCATTATACATAATACATGTGTGTGTGTGAGCACACGATGATAAACATTTGTATCTAATTAATGTTTTACAATATACTGAGTAGTAATACATTTGCTCGTCTTAATTGAAGGTAAATCATCGATATAATTAAAAAATTCGAATCGGAATGAATTAAAATCATTTAAAATACACATTTAAACAAATGGGCTTGATAAAAACAATAAACCTAAATCAAAATTTGAAATTTTAACTTTTTATGTAATTCTAATGTAACTAAAACCGAATGAATATTGTAAAGACTGAAAAGGATATATATTTATCAGATTGTTTTCATCAATGAATACTCGAAGTAATAATTCAATGATTGGACAATAAAAGGATCGAATAAATTACTGCATTTTACAGATGCAAAAACGTACTCATTAGTCATCAATATGTCATCGCAAATCATCCAAGTTCAAAATAAAGAACAGTACGAAAGTAAAAAAAAAAAAAAAAAAAAAAAAAAAAAAAAAAAAAAAAAATGTAGCAAGTAAAGAGAATAAGAAAGTGCAGATTAGAAGAAGCAGAAAGCTTATGCGGCATAAGGAAATCAGACAACCCTCGCGCGCATCTGGAACAGCGCGCGATAGTCTAATTACTAAAGCAACAGTTTCAAAAGTTCGAGTTTTCAAGAGAGCGGCTGTTACAGTTTTCCTCCGGTGGAGACAGGTGACGAGGTCAATATGAGAGGAGAAGCTCGAAAGTGGCCCAGTCGAACGAGCTGGTCAAGCGCAATTTTTCGTTCAGCCTCTGTATTAAGAATTACGTGCACGCACGTGCATGCACACATTCCTGAGCGCACTCGCGCACGCATGCCCGCACGCAGGCGAGTAGCCGCGCTCGCGCGCGCACCCACACACGGAGAATCGGAGAGCGAAATAAAAATGATCTGCGTACAAGTGTGCGCAAGAAAGGGCGAAAAAGAGGGAGAGTGCGCGGAGCTCGTTTGGGCGTCGCGGCGCCGCTCTCTCTCTCTCTCTCTCTCTCTCTCTCTCGCGAGCGGGAGTACTATCCCACGCCCGCTCGCGTCGGCGTCGTCGTCGCGTAGTACGACGGCGACAGTGGTAGCCAGGCATCACCAGTGACCGCCATATTGAACGTAGCGGAGCTCTCAGGGTGCTCGGAAGAGTTGATCGTCCCTTGCAATAGGTCGGCCTCCAGGTCTCGAGCCTCTCGAGTGCAGCCCTGCCTGGATCTCCGACGAGGGACGTACTCCAGAGGGAATAGAGTACATCTCCCGCGCGACCGCAGCTCCGCGACTCGGCGACGCGCGCGCGAACTTAGTCCCGCTGAAAACTCGAGTGCATTGTCGTCGTCCTCCTCGTCACCTTCCCGCCTCGCGCCCCTGCTACATTGTACGCCTCTATCGCCGATACGTAAAAAGCTTTGTGCTTCGCGATCGTGGTCGGCCGCCAAGGGAAGCGAGGGAGGCTCGACTCTCGTGCGGGGGTGAAAAGCTCGTTCGGTGCGAGCGTGTGTTGTGGAGGTCGCAGTGGCAAGTAGTACGAGTCCGAATGCGACGGACCGAAGAGGAGCAGTAGAAGCAGAGGGAGAGAGAGAGAGAGAGAGAGAGAGGGAGGGAGCGATAGGAGGCGGAGGAGGAGGAGGACAGAGAGCGCACACCGATACTTAAGCAGAAGTATCGGGGAGGGTAGCCGAACGATTGAAAGAGGGAGGAGAGGAGAGAAGCTATCGAGAGGATGAAGAAGATGAGAAGGGCTGAAAGATGCGCTTAACTAGGCGCTGGCTCGTCGCATCATCGCTGGAGCAGCGATTCATTGCGGACGAGGACGGCGCCACTTCCCATAACAGATCCTTGGGACACCCGTAGCGAAGACGTTGACCCGCACTCGGGAACCTTCTTGCATTTTCTCTCTCTCCCTCCCTCGAAGTAGTAATCCAAGAAGCAGCTGCTCGCCTGCGCGCGTCGTCGAGGAGCCAGCAGCACTACGCGAGGGAGAAGGAGAGTGAGAGAGAGAGAGAGAGAGAGAGAGAGGGAGAGAGAGAGAGAGAGAGAGAGAGGGAGAGAGAGGGAGAGAGAGAGAGAGAAAGAGAGAAAAGAGTGCGAAAAGAAGAGACGAGCAAGAACCAGGGTGAGGAAGAAGGGAGGCGGCAAAATAAAAGTGGTTAGGCCATAGAAGAGAGCTTTTGGCTATTGAAGAAGCAAAAGTAACAAGTAAGAAACGGCAAAGCTTCCCTCGAAGCTTCACAGCTTCGAACGGCCCGCTGTTCTTGAAGCCTGACAATCAATAAATACGCGCGTCCAAAAGCCTCATATTTGGCTCTGCTCGGCTGCTACTCTGTTCAACGTCGCCCTTGTCGTAACCATCATCATCGCCGTTGCTAGTGTTGTACTACCCTCGCGCGCGCGCGCACACACACACACACACGCACGCACGTACACACGCACAAGCATATCTCCTTCCCCATACCACTATCTCGTCCACCCTACACTTACTCCCTCCCTCTCTCTCTCGCTCTCGCTTGTTCTCTCTTGCTCTCTCGGGCTCTCTCTCTCTCCTCCCTTCGCTGTATTCAAGCGTGTTTACTTACGCGCTCTGTCACTTGCTCACCCACTTAAAGCAAAGCCATTATCGAACATTCTGCACGCTGCTGCGCAGACCCTATTTTTATACTTTTCATCTTCGTCCTCATCCTTATATTGCTTGCATCCTTATTCCATATTATTTTTGAAGGAATTAAGGTACATAACCGCCTTCTCGTTATGTTGACCAAAGTTAAAGACAATATATAGCGGTGGAAAAAACGTATATTTGAGCAGGCATCAAATCATCACCACTAGCACACGCGATTTTGCTTCCACTACATCATTGTTATAAAGCAGGGACAGATAGATAGATAGATAGAGAGAGAGAGAGAGAGAGAGAGAGAGAGATAAGTTTTTTTTATCCTCTTCCAATGATTTATTAGAGATGAAAGATAAGCAAGCAAGATCTTATTTAACATGAAGATAAAGTATAAGAAGAAAATGAGTAAGGGTAGGTAAGAAAAGAAGAAAAAGCAAAGCTACTGACAATATCACAGGCAAAAGATATGTTTTGGATATAATAGAAAGATGTGACAAATAGCACAATTAACAGAGAATCATTTGTACTAGTGCTATTACGGCGATGGCACTGGCCGGTTAGTAATTGAGTGGCGTATCCGATTAGGAAAATAAAATCAAAAGGCAGAGATTTATATATATATATATATATATATATATATATATATACACATACATACATATATATATATATACAAATATATATGTATATATATATGTATGTACACATCCAAATATATATACATGTGTGCGTGTGCGTGTGCGCGCGTGTGTGATAAACGGATAGACACACTGCTAGATAGAGAGATACATGAATACAGATAGATTTACGTTACAGGCAGATAGGTGGAGATAAAGAAAGATAGAGAGAGAGAGAGAGAGAGAGAGAGAGAGAGAGAGAGAGAAGAGAGATTCAAATAGTATAAAAAGGGATTGGATTAGTAATAAGCGCATAGCATGCAGAGCTCAGGCAAGTCGTGGCAGTTCGTCAGCAGCGAGTTCGCAGGTGGATAGTTCTGGTCAGGACCGGTCTAAGAAAGCAATCGTCTCCTCTGCACATCGAGGCCGACAGAGAGGAAGGATTTCGCGCAAGAGTTGCCGTACGCGTGTGCGTGCATGCGTGCTCAGCCCCCCAGGGCGGCGGGGCGGGAGCTGACGAGTGACAAAGTATCGCAACAAGGAGATTAGAGTGAAACGGAAGCGAGCTGGCCTCGCTATCGAGCGCATGGAACATGATAGAGGTGAGAGATCAATAGCCTATGCGATTGATACCGAGAATGGGCGGATAATAAAATAGACAGAGACGGACAGAGAAATGGAGATAGATATAGAGAGAGAGAGGGGGGGGGGAGACGGGTGAGAGAGAGAGAGAGAGAGAGAGAGAGGAAATAAGAGATAAATTGGAAATGTGAAACATGTGATCATTGCTGCAAGTATCGTTTGCAATTATAGTCTATAACGAATGGAGTTATAAGCGGTGATGATAAATTTCGGACTATAATCTCTCTCCCCCCGCTTCCCGCGAATTCTCTCTTTCACTCTCTCTCTCTCTCTTCCTTTCTTTTCGTATCTAGCAAACCGATGCGTTCTCATATTAGTTTATTCTTAACTAGTAAAACTTTCTATAACTAAACTATCTTGTATAATGCTAAACTATCTACTTTTTTAATTATTTCACCTTATTTACATTTTTGCATAGTATATCGCCTAATTTTTAAAAGGCAAATATTTGCATACAACGATCGAATTTTTTTATATAAAGCTTTGATTACAAAACATTCATTATTCGGTATAAAATACAGAATGTTGCATTACTTTGCTATGGATATAAGAAAATGTTAAGCATACAAGCAATATAAAAGAATTTTGAGACTAATTGTTTTCAAGTTGAAGGAGGGGGAAATATATTTTTTTAGTTTTTAATAAAAATTCAGTACAAAGTAATATTCTATTCTATTCTATATAGTGCGTATAGTGTGTTCTAAAAGACGCTTTTTAATAATTCCTTAAAATATGTACGCAGTTGAAATACTTGTTAAAAATAAATGACATAAATACATTAAAGTAAAGTATAAGTGTAAATTCGTGCTTTTAATAACGAGGCTCGTCAAGGTAATACCTGTTTGGAACTATAATTGAAGTATTTTTGTACGGAAAAGAGATTGTTAAATTTATCCGGGAAATTATCAATTCCGGAATCAATAATAGTCGAAAAGAAATTAATTTTTGTGCGGGATAATTTATATATATATATATATATATATATAAAAAAATTTATTTATAGGCTTCATTAGTGAGAATGGCGCAGTAACGTGACTCGCTAATAGCCTTTATTTGGCAGGACGATAACTCGAACTGATATGTTAAAATTCGCTGCTTGCTTTTGCAAAGATGTCGAGCGGAATCGGTGCCACAACGATGGGAATAGGCGTTAGCCACGGGAGCGGGAGCACCGCCGGTGGCGGCGGAGGTGTGACCGAATCAGGATGCCGACTTCGGGCCCAGAGTCAAGGTCAGGCCTCGACGGGATCCTCGAGTCAGCAGAGGGGCAGTAGCAATTCCGGGCAACCTCAGGGACAACAGCAGCAACAGGTCCAGAAGCAGCAACGACACGGAGTCATGGGTAGATCCAAAAAGGATAACTGCTGCTTATGCTGGTGGTGTTGCTGCAGCTGCTCGTGGTATTGTCCCTCCAATATACGCGTAATTCTCATCGTGTGCGCGCGCTAATGTGTGTGTGCAAGTGTACACAACGCACATAGACAAGCATCTTTTAAATTATTACATTTTTGTTTGCATGCCAATCAGTGCGGCTACTGCTCGTGCACTTCGCCCCCTATCCCAGATATCTGGGTACATTTTTATCTGTTAACATAAATAATAAAAAATTCATTCGATAATTTTTCGTATTATAAAATGAAAAATGCATTATAACACGAGAATTTTCTTTGCCTATTTATTTAGAAATTATTCGTATCTGATGTTTTAACACGCAATCAATTCCCCTATAATTAAATTGCATACAACGTAGGGCTTAGAATTTATATACGTGCACCTACATTTTTAAGATTGAGCATTAAATAAAAATAATTAATTATGATAACTGATTTCTACCTAATCTTCTTAAAATTACTTAAAAGTTAAATAGAAATTTTTATGCTTAGAGTCCTAATTTTAATTTTTAAATTTATATTCACACTCAAAAATGTAAATAGCTGATATTAGTTAAATTGATAATGAATATTGAATAAAATTATTTGAAATTATTATTTATTATTAGGAAGGATGTGAGGCACAATTAGGCTTCGAATAAAAAATTTCCTTTCTTCACAAAAGTGTATCTTCAATCGTCAACATTTATTATTATGCACAAAACTAGAACATTAGCCGAGGAATAGATTGAAGAAATGTTCAATAATTTTTACGATAGTTTACAATAGAATTTATCTTGGAAATAAAAAATAGAATTATAGAATTTTCAACTATCGCATGGAAGTAATGAGATAAGGATTTCTCGTGAAAGTATTTTTTCATCTTATTGTGATTTCTAGGATTCGATTGAGACAGAAGTGTAAAGGATATTATGCATAATTAATGAAATCGTTTATTCGTTACACAAAAAATATTCATACATGCACAAAAAAGCCCTTGTCCATTATACTGCGCGAATAGCAATTTTTTAAAATAATCCTCTTAGATATTAGGGTTAATTATCTCCCACCATTTTCTACTTTCATTAGACAACCGTGTCTCATTTACTACCAGAGGCATCTCGTACAATGTTTGTTATCCTTATCTTCGGTCCAATACATGCAATAGCATCGTCTTCGTTATTTTATATAACTACGCAATTTCCTAATGAACATTTACAACTTTATAGTACATAACTAAAAAATATGGAAAAATACTCTAGCGTACATCCTCGCATGTGTTCATCAGTATAATGATCTGCATGTGCATCGTCCTTATGTGTATGTAGGCGCGAATATACGTTAAGTTTCCATACATCTTTTATCCCGTAAATAGGAATAAGCGATAGGCAGTTATTATTGCTCTTTTTCTACATGGATATGCGTGCGCACGTGCACGAGTTGTGCTTGTGTTATTTTATGTTTTGTGCCCATGTGTTTGCGCCCGTGTGTGTGTGTGTGTATGTGTTGGTATCCGTATATCATACATACTACCATAAAAATACAATTTATACATATGCATATTGGGTCATGAGCGCGTGCGCGAAAATCTGGGCCGACTGTATATAAAATACAGAGTGAACCAAGTCAAAGTCGCTTAGACCTGTGCAATATTCAAACCGTCTGTTATAATTCTGTTCGATATTATATCCTCTTTGAGCTGAAAAGTGAAAAGAAAAGGAAAAAGTAGTATTTCTTTCTTAATTCACGTGCGAATCATAATTCGGTATCATGTGCATTTTTATATGAAGCTGCGTGCTGGGTACAATATTTATACACGACTTTAAATGGTTGTAATATTATTTTTCTACTTATTGATCAACAGTTTTTTAAACTTTGTGTCAGTGATTTGTATATTTTGAAGTATTACGAATCGATGAAAAATTTGTCGATATTATTAATATATCATAATGGAGTTTTGGAAGAAACTTGTTGTCAAGTAAGGAAAAAAAGCACACTGAAATCATTAAATATTATCCTGTTGTGTTCGAGTTTTATTTTTGCTTGTACACTCATAATGCGTATTGATTAACTGGTATTTAGTAAATATTTTGTAGAAAAATAAATATTGTAATGGAATATTTGCAGATTCTCAATATTATACGATTCTTTAGAAAATTTTCTTAGAACCATTTCATAAAATGTCGTTTATTATTTTTTTTTTCCTGTTAAAAATATATCGGAAAAGCAACAGTGTTTATACATAATTCAGTATATTAATGTTTTAACAAAGCAGTTATATTATATATTAGAAAGAGCAAAAACAAAACGGCGGATACAAGCTACTTAGAAAAAATTAGTGCACATAATTTAAAGCATTTATCGAACTAGTCACTAAAAAGAGGACCGAAAAAGAGGACTGAAAAAAAATGGACGTAAATTAAAGAAGTGGTGACACAATGATTGATTTTTGTTATATTTTTAAATTTTATCGAACGTTATATAAATAATAATATTGGTTGGAATGCTGGTTTAGCATATTTATATCGATGAGAATAAAATTGTAGTTAATCTTGAGGCTAACTGTATTAAAATTATTTTAATAACCGTAAGGACTCGAACGTAATAAGTATTATTGGTCGCAATTGGAGGAAAAGGTAATCGATGCAGGAAAGGAAAATCGGAGCTACGGCCTTTGGAAATTGTCGTGTAAAATTTGGAAAAATGAAGAGATTTCCGAAAAACATCTTGGCTCGGTATCCGGTAACGCGGAGCCGGAATGGCAAGGCGAGACGTACCACGTGTTCGTAAGACTTAGAGCATCTCTTTAGGCTCTAGAGTCTAGCGGCGGTGGCGGCGGCGTTGGCGGGGATGCTAGAAGAGGAAATATTACACGTGTATACATTGCGTGCAGGCACATGTATGCCCGTAGACCCGAGTTCACTCCCCCGCTCTCCGATGGCTCGGCCAGCAGGCGCGCACCCACGCACCCACGCACGCACGGACCTGCCAGTCAGAGGGGCCACTTGCGCGTCTCTCCTTGGCTCTCCTCCCGTCGGTCCACTCTCGCCGTCTCTGCCGCGCTCGTACGCATCGCAGGGCCGCTCACACAGAACACACATTGGTGTCACAAGTCGGCGCTTATCTAAACGGCCGACCCCTTCCAAATGTCCCACGACGCGACTCGCAACGCTGGCTTTCCTACGAAACTGAGAAGCGTTGCTCAGCAGTCGGGCTCAAAACTCTCGTTAATGCGCTCGTTGGTGTTCTGTACGTGTCCGGCCCCTCCTACGCGGCCGATATCGCGTACACGTGCTCGATCGAATCAACAAAAGCCGAGTCCTGCTCAGCCCATTGCTTTAATTGTCGAGTCAGTGAAATATTTTCATCCGCTGCTTACTTTCGTTCTCCTTGACTCGAGTCTGAGAGATTTATACTCCCGCGTGACCAAGACTCGGCGCTGCCAAGATATGTGTGACATTACATTACAAAGTAAGCACTTCGCAATTACATCTCTCTTGTTTTCCACGTTCCCTTTATTCTTACTTTACTTTAACGTATCTGCTGGCCTATTTCGGCTATATTTTAATTGACTCTAATGACAGTAATGGTAAGATGTGAGACATTTCGAGTCACTACTTCACGTTTCTACATAACGATTATAATTGCTTATCTCGAATCCGTCGATCTGAAAAATGTAGTTGTCATTCTTGTCATTGTTGTTGTTGTTGTTGTTGTTGTTGTTGTTGTTGTTGTTGTTATTATTATTAATGCTTTTGTTGTTATTGAAGTTATTAAATGATATATATTCACTTACTTTATTTCTTCAATGTTTTTGTATTGGTTTATTATTTTTTATCGTTTTAAATATGCCTTGTAAAACTTAGATATTTTAAAATAAAAATTTATCTCGACACGATGTATTTAATTAAGTATTTAAGAACAATATTAGAAATTATTATATTTTAAGCGAAGTTAGAAACTATTTGCTAAATGAAAAATAAAAAAATCTTTGTCAATTCATCGTAAATTGTAATTATTTAAAAAGAATACAATAATGGAGTTATCAATAAAAAGTCTGTGTATCGATTATGATGATGATGAATTTTTTTTTCTACAAACCTTTTTTATAATAAAGAACAAATGTTAAATAAAATTAATATACCACATGATCTAATTTAATATTGAGTGTGATACGTGAATAAGGTTTTCAGCATAAGGCTAAAATATTTTCGAAATGCAGGTCCTTATTAGTACAAATGTGAAATTTACTAATTTTCATATAAAACGTTATTAAGCATTAAAACTTAAATTTAATTCATATTAATGACTAAGCTATCATTCGACCATTAGATTATGACAATGTATTAAAGTTATTATTATTAAAAGATTTACCATGAAAAAAATATATTCATTTTTCACGATTATATGAAAACTAGTCAGCTTTCGACTGTGTAGATTAAATTAATTGTATCTTTCAAAGGAATGAAAATTTGAACGCAGTTTTCGTTCTCGACACAAAATATAGTAAATTTAAATAAGTTATTTTTCGTCACACGCCCAGAACAACTGCACACGCGTAACGTAGAGTGATAATTACGGATTAAGGTTATTAATTTTTCATTTCAATTTTCATCTACAAGAATAGAAAAATCATTCACTCCTAAGTCCAGCGGGAGAGAGAGAGAGAGAGAGAGAGAGTGAGAGTGGGCGGGGGAGGGGCGGAGGGGGGGGATTATGTTTTTTAACTACAGTTATTAAGCTACCAAGGTACCACCAATGTTTATTTATAGACTAGCTCTGAAAGTAAAGTCACACAGAAGTGAATGTTACGCGTTGAAGGAAACTGATAATTCCGAGGCGTACATTAACCGCCAGTACTGGAATAGCGTAAGAAAGAATTTTTATCGAAGCCCCGATCGGCCTTATCGACCATTACGCACGCAAAACAAACGAAACTCTCCCGCCCAAGTCTCGATAACGTGCAACTGAATAACAATCGAATTTGCGGGTGACCACAGCTTAGCAACGGTCGGCACAGGCGGTTCCGGCGGCGCAGCGTCGATGCGTCCAGGTGTCGGGGGTGGCCTCGGCCCCGGCGATCACGGGAGCGCCACCGGCCTCGTCGGGGAGCTCGCGGCCGTGGGCACGGGCAACGGCCTCGACGGCGACATCGGCGACATCGGCATCGAGGAGATCCGCTCCTGGGGCTCCTCCTTCGACAGGCTCATGCACAACCCCGTCGGCAGGAAGCTCTTCAGGGAGTTCCTCGTTAGCGAGTACAGCGACGAGAACATCGCCTTCTGGCTGGCGTGCGAGCAGCTCAAGCGCGAGAGCAATCCCGAGAAGATCGAGGAGAAGGCGAGGTTCATCTACGAGGACTACATATCGATTATATCACCTAAAGAAGTGAGTGGTGTCCTTACAAGCTCCGGGCTCTTGTTAAAATACGCTATTTAGCCCACTGATAGTCCCTAAATAAATTGCAGACTTATGTTTGCTTCGCACAGTCTAAATACGCTTTCGAGGGCTTTAAGGCCTCGAGCTTAAATGCAGTGTCAATTTTGTTCTCTGGAAAGCTTCGATCAGCCACCCCTCCAACGATTTTGTGGAGTTTTAAGAGTCTTGACTGATATTAGCACTTTCCAGAATAAATCAAATAGAGCTGGATAATTTTGAACAGCTATCTAGGCTATTAAGTACGTAGGCTAACAATGTTTATAAAAGTGTACAAAGGTTTTACGGAAATATTTTTTTGTCCGAAAATTGCTTGCGAAAAAATAAATAAAAGTAATTTTTTGCTATCAAGCAATTAGCCAAAAGTAAATTCGTTTGGAGTTATTAACGACGAATTCAAATTTTTGGTATTTTCTCGATAAATGCAATTCTTCTTTTTTTTTCTTTTAAGAATACGTAGATTCAATTGTTTAGGATAAATAAGAAAGGGCTCTTCGTGAGAATACGGTGATGTTTGTTTTCGTACATTTAAATTGCGCCAATATTAAAATTGTCCTCGTATAAGCAGGAGCTAAAGCAATATGTATTTTAGAGCCACAAATAATTTAGATTTTAAAAATCGGTTATCTGTTCTTTCACTTTCATATTACGCAAAGCTTTTAGATGCATCGGCAGACGAGTTGAAAAAAGAAAGAAAAAAAACAAGAATCAAAGATGACAGAAAAGAGAAAAACTGTCGACAGAGGACGAGGGAGATGTCGATCCCCCGATTAATGCAACGTATTCAATCGGGGAGTACGTCAGTTTGCGATTTAACAGGCGCGCGTATCCCCTCTTGACTCTTTCTCCTTTGCAGCTTATGACGAAGGGTGCGCGACAAATCATAGCGTTCTAAATATAAACCTTGTCTTTAGTCATTTTGCACTTTCGATCATTCTCCTTCTCCTCCTCCCCCGACCCCCTCAATCCCTGGCCCGTCACTGACCCGCAGGTTCACAAACACGCGCGCGCGCGAGGATTTTGTCGCTCGCGTTTTCTAGTTCTCGCGATGGCGAGCTTCATCATGCATGACACATTTGATAAGGAACCAAGAGTACGTGGTCGGCATGATTGTAGCTCAGAGCTTGCTTCGCCGACGCGTCGAAGAATGACGTGCGCGAATGCCCAACGAGATAATGATTATTTCTAGCATAGCGTAGCATTCGCTAGCTCGGGATTTCTGAGGGGAATGATCGGAAATCGTGGCTTTTGACAAGGTAACAAAATTTGATGTCGTCTATTTCAGAGCCTGAGGAGATTTGATACCTTCGTTCAAATTTCATTTCATCGACTACGTGCATCATGTATATCAATGACGTGGACACGAATCTTAAATCTTTATTGTCTTTTCTAACATAAAAGCTACACGATACACGTACATCGCCCAGCTATAATAGCTTATTGAAAGAACCTCTTATTATAAAAAAATGATATTACCCTGAATCGGTCAATTATGCAGGAAGAAATGCCAATTACTTCGACGACTTTTTACAAAAAACAAATCGGTAATAACGAACAATTAGAACGAACAGTAAGAAATTTCGTTAAAGACGACAACATTTGTAAAGCGCATTGTTAAAGCTTTAGCCCCGATTGCGTAAACTGTGCGCATAATAATAATAATAATACCTCCATGAACACTTATATATAAATATAAGTGTAAACACGTATAAACGCATAATAAATATAAACATAGATGTACTTTACAAAGTATATTAAGGTATATATTATAAAAGTTTTCGTGCACGCGATGTAATTTTACAGGTGAGTCTGGACTCAAGGGTGCGTGAAATCGTCAATAGGAACATGACCCGGCCCACGCCCCACACCTTCGACGAGGCCCAGCTTCAAATCTACACCCTAATGCATCGCGACTCCTACCCCCGGTTCGTCAATAGCGAGCTTTATCAGCGGGTGGCACGAATCAACAGCGGTCCCCCGAGTCCTTGCATCGAGCCCGGGGACGGCACCAACGTCAGCGCCACCTCCTCTTCGCAGACCAGGAAATCCAAGAAATCCATCACGTAATGGAGTCAGGACGCGCGGAGGAGACATGCCTGACGCCTGCACGCCCCGGTTTAGGACGACGAGTCAGGGGCAAAAGCGAGTGGCTAATAACACTCGCAGAATTTTAAAAAGAGCGTTCCTCTTCACGTGTGAATTCGTTCGAGTGAACGCGTTGATGTTTGTGAGTGATACCGTTTTCCTATGCTTGTACCATTTGAAAAAAAGAAAAAAATGAAAAAATCCCAATCACGGACTCGGGTCTCGATAGAAGTGAGGATTGTTAAATTGTACGACTTATGCACATCTGTTAGAAATATTAAAGTGAAAGAGAGAGAGAGAGAGAGAGAGAGAGAGAGAGAGAGAGAGAGAGAGAGAGAGAGTGCGAGAGCAAGAGAGCGAGAGCGAAAGAACGACAGAGAGATAGAGAGAGAGAGAGAGAGAGAGAGAGAGAGAGTGAGTGAAAACAAGAGAGAAGAAAATTCCTTTGATATGCATTGTATACACCTGCAAAAGTTAAAGTTTAATGAAATAGGTATTACCAAAGCGAAGCCACACGTCCGGAGCCACAACGCAGATTATGGTCAATCACCCAAATACGCTTGCGTGTGTATTTATCGAAAGGGTACGTAACTGATCGAGGAGAGTAGATGCTGTGCCAGACTTTTGACTCGCTCTATCGGAAGCTTTCCATTTGTAAATAATTGTTAACTAAACAATGTTCTGCCCGAGCTTAGACCCATACACACGAGCACAATCCTTCTGAACACGACACGAAAGACAGCATAGATTTGTATTAATATGATTTACCATCGCTTAAATACACCCCACCACACTCTCTTGCTTTCGACGTAAATGAGGTCATTCTATAAGCAGATCTCTTACGCTGTTGATATTCGATCAGCTGTAGTCAGAAGTTCATGCATATTTACATTATATGCGGTGAGCAAAGCCAAGAGAATCATAATAACGTAATAATTAGAAGTTTATATACCGATGTTGCGCTTCACTTGAAATAAAATTTTCATTTTTTATAATTCCCTAAACATATTTTATTTTTAATTGATTGGTCACAATTGGAAAGGAGCTGAAATTTCTTTTTTCTTCGATCGATTCTTTCGGTTTTTCGCTAAAAATACATAGCTTTCGTTCGTATTGTCATTCATTTTGACGTTCGAAGTTTAGCAACTTTTTAGGTTTGTTATGTACTGCAAAGTAATTATAGATTTATAATTGATACGTCGTATGTTACTTACTATGGTACTATTTGTACTTTCAGTATTCATTTACATTCATTTAACTATTACCTGTTATTGTGATTTGTTATTAGTTTTCTATTTCTACAATATTATTGTATTTTTAAATTTATAATTTCTATAATATTTTAATATATCAATGGGTGAAACAAAATAAAAAAGAGATGCATCTTTTAATTGGTTTGTTTTATGTCAGTGCCGAACAAAAGGGATTTCTCTTTTATCTTTAGAGGATTTTTTTTAAAGGATTGTTAGTTAGAAAAATATTTTAGGTGCATGCAAAGATGTATAAAAATGCCTGGGTGAAGAATTTAAAAAAAGGTGAAAGCGGAGGGAGAGAGAAAGGAAAGGTAGAAAGAAATAAAGGATGAGCTTACAATTTTCCATCTCTACGTTCCATTGTTTCAAGTATTTTAAAAAAGAAATACAAATAATGTATAGATTCTGTAAAGAAAACTTGCTTTATTAAAATTTCATAATTTTCACACAAAAGTCGAATTCATTAATGAAATATTGCTCATTACATTTATTTTATAATTTGAAATAACTCTTAAATCTAAATGGCTTCACGGCAGAATTAGATCGTCTGCCATTAGCAAGACTGCCCGTTATTTTCTATGTAACGAGCATATTGAAATACATTCGCCTACGAAAATAACACCTCATGAATATACTTTCTATAATTTTCGTCACTTAAGCTTTAAAATTCGTCGACACCGTGACACAATTAATATATGATTCATTCCTCATGTTCTATACATTCATTATCCATTACCATGTATTTGTATCATATAAAGGGTTAATATAAACGTTAAAATATGGAAAGGCACCTAGCCTAAAGTATTACAGACTTTACCCAGTAATTAAATAAAACTAGAAAGAGTAGGAAAAGTAGCTAACATAATATCCTTCTCCGATACGTAATTGCACTGCCTAGTCTTTTATCCGAGGCGAAAATAATTATGAATACATATTATCTGTACTTGTTACGGTGCGCGCTTGTAAGCGTGAAAGGTATTTCAAAATTTATAACAAATTTTCATATATTTTACATGGTTTTGGTGAAATTCGTTTAATGATTTTTTTTAATACATGGCTCCGCGATGAGCTTGTCGGACCAGGTTTATATTGTTGTTATCTTGCCTGTAGGACGAAGAAATGAGAAAATAAAATAATAATAATATTAATAATAATAATAATGATAATGATAATGATAATATTAATAATAATGGTAATAATAATTTAATAATAATAATAATAATAATAATAATAATAATAATAGTAATAATAATAATAAAGAAATAAAGAATTAAAGAGCCAAGTAATCTCAATGAAAAATTTGAGCGTTAGATTGATCTTATTTTCATAACAAAAGAAACGGAATTAGATTTGCAAAGAGAAATTTGAAATATAATTCCTCATACTTTAATATTCTCCGTTTTAGCAAGTCGCTCTGGATTTCTTATTTTTCCTTCTTAATCTATTTTAATATGGACGAAATTTGCAAATGCCACACTTTCGATCGATTTTATTGCTGCGTTATGGATTTTTGATTTTATGCGTTTACCTTGAGGCTGTGGCCTACCGACGGGCTCATATGCAAACATTTCGATGCCAGACTGTCGACTGGGTCGGGAGCGAATTTCGTAGTCGTGTCTGCGAAACTTTAATCGAGCCACGCAGCCGTTTAGTGCTACAGATTGGAAATAACAACGCCTATCCTTTTATCTATCGAGTATGGAATTTTTCGGGATGGGGACAAGCCGATGTGCACTACGCGTTAAATTGCGATGCTGCGTTATGCGCACTAAAACTTGGTCAGATTAATCGACAATGCGAATACCCCAAATAATGCAACTCGTATGCTGACACGGAAGTAGACACGTTCTCATGGTACAGCTCATCGATTAAAGTTGGTCAACTCATCAGTATTTTCACGGACAGAGATGTAATACGCGGCGATATCGTGGAGCGTTTTTCAACGCGTCTCAGAAGTAAACGTTTCGCCACGAGGATTAATTTGAATGGGTCTAATGACGTGCTTACAAAAATGCGATGAACCTTCTCTCCTGTGGGCCGGCAGGCAGTCTGTCACTCAATCGACGACTTCTTAAAATCGCTCGGCTTTTTAAAATCCGCCGATAATCCCCTTTCTTTTACGGAAAAAAGTTCATGAATTTCGCACGAATTCGGGTGCACGATTTCCAGAGAAATTAAAGCTCTCCGGTGTTTACTCTTCAGGACGTCGACCCATAACTTTCGCAGCGATCATACATTTTATTGTCCGATACATTCCACTGTTTCGGAGCATCATCGTAACGTAATGCATTCGTTACGTACTCGTGAATTATATGGCTGTACCTCCTTATCTCTCAACCTCCTGTTTAATCACTAGCATCGTATCTTTTATTTAATTGAGTTAAAAACTTATGGTTTTATTATCTATTGTGTGTTTAATCTTGCATAAAATAGAGCCAAATTGTCTTTGATGGTAATCTGCAAGAGGTAATTAAAAGCTAAGCACCGACGTGTGCTGGAAAGAGAAAATTCTTACTGTTTATTTACTTTGTATTAGCATTAATCATTTTCATTAATTTACCGTTATACTGTAATTCGTAGCAATATAAAAATCATTTTGAAAGTAATAAATTACACATTGGCTTTCATAAGGGATTTGCATTATGCAATAAATTGTATAATTAATAATTTAATCATTTATTTACTAAAATTCTTCATTTATATACATATACACAAAATATTAAATTTTTCATTGAATGCGTAATACACTGAATTCTATGATGAAACAATATTGTGGAGTTAAACCCACTGAACTGAAATTGTACAATGGATACTTCGATTCATCCGTTGATAAATTTGAAAGGGATAAAGTGCCGAAACCTGCCACATGTTACACCAATTGATAAAATACAGTAACAACTTCCCAAAGATACTAGTCGAAAGCGAATCTAGTCAATCAATACAATAATTAATAAAGAAATACCTTAAACGTACTTGTGTACTTTGTAACACAAATTGTACATCTTAAATCGGTAGCACAAGAATACTTGTTAAAATAAATATTTTTTTGTAACACCTTGAACGTTGTTATCATTACAGAAGTCTTATTTAATTCGATATAAGAAATACTTATCTATCTTAAATTACATAATTTTAAATGGCAACTTTGACTAAATTATGTACAGCAGGTCTATCTTGAAACGTAATTTAATGACGTAAAATGGAATAGAGCAGGTATAAAATATTTGCCATGCTTGTAGAAAAGTAAAAGATTTCAATACATTATGTAAAGGTGCAAGTATGTATATAAATGTCGTAAATAAAAACAGGAACAGAATCATAACATGATTAAACTGTATCAAATAACGTATAATGATAAATTAAGATATATTAAGATATTTTATTCGAGCTTTACAAACTGTTATTTTTTTTTGCTTTTAAATCGAAAAATTTGAATTCCGATTTCATTGAATCTTATTAAATTATCGTCAGATAAAAAAAAAATTATTAACAAACAAATTATAATTTTTGAATTTTAAAAATTGAACACGACTCTTAACCATTGAATCATTATAATTATCTCCTTCACGATTTATAGTGACCGTGAGATGGCCTAAAATGTTTTTTTGCGCGATGAATACAAATTTATGCAGAATAAGCTACCATATTGCCGCCGACTTATGTATATTCACACAAGTGTATGCAAATACAGATGTCTAAATACAACACATACACATACTGGTACGTACAAAGAATCCAAATCAGAATACAATTTCAACAAAAAAGAAGATTCCAACAAAATTCCTACATCAACTTTACAGGTATGAAAGGCAAAAAATTTACTTGCATCGAGTTCAGGCGTAAGAAAATTGCAAATCCTATAAAAATAATATTAATCGATAATTTAAATTTAAATTTAAATTTTATGCATTTAATTTTGAAATGGTAAGGGCAATCGTAGAGCTAATTACCGCAAGAACTCTTCTGGGAACAAGCTATATTCCCGGTCAATAATAAAATTTGACTACGTTCTTGTACATACGTATACATATATGTGTGTGTGTGTGTGTATATATATATATATATATATATATACACATGTATATATATAGATTTGAATCCAAATAACTTTTAAATTAACTAAAGCAAAAATTAAAAACTTCAGTACTTGCATATTAACCCATAAATAAATTAGAGAAAATACGGAAAAATTATCACCCTCTTCAATACAGGATTTGATAATAAAAAGTTTATGGAGATTGAAAACTGCCTAATCGGCTTAGTAAAAATTATGGCGATCTTCCAAAAATTGATACCGTTAATTTTGATTTACTTTATGTAGCTTATACTGTCGCAGCTATTTTAAATCATTTTTATAACAAGACTTCTCCACGAATAAACACATTTACCCAGGTACAGACGTGTCAGTGCGTTTTGAGAAGTACAATTTGAAAAAATGGGCTTTTCGGAATTTATACTACTAGTCATTATTGAGTCGCATCTGTTATAGAGTGATACAAATATATAAATAAAACCGCAAACATATATCAATATTAATTAAAATCGAAGATAAAGTTATAAGTTACGAAAAAATAGTTATGCAAAAGTGTGCAAACGTGAAAGTGAAATAAGAAAAGGACGAAAGTTTGAAGGATGTGATATATACATATGAATATGTTTCTCTTTCGTTTAGGTGATTTCAGCGATGATCTGTAGTTTGTAAGTAGGCTAAATCGATACTTTAATATAGATGGCGATGAGTGCGTAATCTGTACGCGTTCAAAGTGTGTTAAAAATGAGTGTACATGCATATATATGAAAAACCATCAAAATACAGAAGCACATAAATATATGCACCTACATATATCGTCCTATTCATGTGTGAACGAAATTTGTTAATCTAGTACATATTCATTTTTGCGTTTGTTCTTGCTGAATTTTTATCGAAAACAAAATAGCTTTGTTAAATGAATAAAAAAGACGCAGTTGATTTAAAATAATACAATTTTGAATAAAACTCGTGCAAAATAATCTTTTTTATCCTTTATTTAATATGAATAATTCTTAATTTTATAATTACAAAATTAAGATGAGCCAACGATAATACTTATTTATATTACTAAAACATAGTGTAAATTGAGTATAAATGAACATTAATTGGAAATACGTTTCAGCATTATACAGTATAGTAAATATTACATAAAATGGTGCACATAGTATATACTTTAGTAAGCTAATTATAATAAGGTAACTTTATTCACTATGTAAATTATGTGTATTAAATCTGTAAAAATTTATTGAATTACGTTACTTAAGACTTTTATAGATAAATTTCACAGTTTATACATACATACATACATACATACACACACACGCACACGCGCGCACACACACACAACACAAACACACACACACACACACACACACACACACACACACACACACATATATATATATATATATATATATATATGAGTATATTATTATTATTATTATTATTATTATCTAAGAATAATAATTATTATTTATTGAGAAGACGGCATAAAATAGGAAGACTGTTGACTTGTCTGAGTTAAATGAGTGCTGTGCACACTTGGTCCTACTGAGGTGCTACAATTTGCTTTAGAAAAAGTTAGGAAAAAATACCAAATGCATGCGAGTATGACATACTATATATACATACTATATATACATATGCATATATATATACATATATATACATATATATATCTCGCGAGAATGTGCAAACCATAGAATGAGAAAACGAAAAATTTCATCTCTTTTTGGAGCTAAATAAAAGTCTTATTGAATTAAGGACTTCATATATAAAAGTAATTTAGCAAAGATTACTGATAATTTTTACGTAACTCAAATAATTATCTCTTTCCATATTATTATGTAAGAGAGTTTTAGTAAGTTTTTCGATATATAATGCAGTTAATTTATTGCAGGCTTCAGTAAAATTTATCAGGGTACAGTCGCAGTAATTTTTGCTAAATGATTTTTTATATTTATGATACTTAAATAACGATGAAGCAAACGAGAGGGAAAAGTGGAAAAAAATGGAGGAAAAAAAATTTTGCGACAAAGAGAAAATTTTATTGATATATGTATATGCGTATTATATGCACGCACACTGGGGTAAAATTGCGTGCGCGCACGTGTGTTTACGTGAATGAAAATAAGTATGTGCAGTCGAGGCTCTCGAGAATCGCCGCTCGTCACGTAATACCTAGTCTCTACGTTTTCATTAATAAACGCACAATTTTTCTCAAACTTCTACTCCACTGCTTTACTTATTTTCTACCTACACCCGTAGCAGACCTATTATTATTATTTTATTGTGCTACTTGCAATATTATCGTAATCACCATCACCACCATTACTTACTCATACCCTTTAATTAGAACTTTCTTCATACAGCGTAATTTTTCCATTTCAGCTTTTATGCATTTTTTTTTCATTCTCAGTTTTTTGCGAAATATCCAATGAAGGAATTATCATTAAGATAAATCACTTTTTTATTTTTTCTTAGTCCGCGCATCAATTTTGGAAAAGTAAAATCCTTATTTCACATCGCCAGTCCAAGAATTCAGAACCAATCAATGAACAGTTTCGTAACGATAAGATAACGATGAATAGATAAAGCTGAAGCCGAGTATATGGGATCAACGTGCAAAGATCGGCAAAGAATGACACGAAGGAGGACACGCGAAATAAACGAGCTGTAAAGGGAGCCGCTGGCCGACCAAAGTTCAGTAGTCGCCTGATTATCGTCTGAAACAAAAACCGGTTCTACAAAGAAGTATCTACGAGACTATGGGGACATAAAAACTATTGAGGAAGCACTTGGCACTTTTTGACAGAAGTAACTTTTTATCGATAGTCCCATGCGGCCCTTCGTGCGAGTCCGTTCGTGCCACCAGGAGTCGAGCGCGGGATGCCGAGTTTCCTCATTGAAAATTGAAATTAAAAATAATAGCAGCGTACGAATCGAATTCCTTTCGAGCTCCAGTAGTGCTTTTTCAACCAACTGTATGAAAATTCGATCTCGACTTACCAGCAACCGTATCTGACGAATGGCAGGAGAAATAATATGCTTAAAAATAATATGTTTAATTTAAAATACAAGCACATTTATAGACTAATTAATTATATAGATGCTATAAATTGATTAATACACGCACACAGATATATATATATATATATATATTTATTATGTATATGCTTATAAATAATCATAAATTGTTCACGTTTTGTAGATAGGTAATGTTTCATCAATTACTATTGAAGCAATTAAAGCATAGCGATCGTAAATCGAAGAATATGTATTTTTTTAATTTAAGGCTTTCGAATTAATAATTTGAAGAAGAAAAAAAAATCATAAAAATAAAGCCATTAAAATATTATAGTTAAGATTATATTATCATCCCTGCTGCTGGTTACTCATTGGTGACCAATCCGTTTCTTAGATTATTCCTTAGCTTTACATTTTTATGGTCTATTCCACTTCCACTATGTTTTGTTAGCCCTCTCGCTTAGATGATGAATTTTCATTTGAAACAGAGAGAACGGATAGGAGAAAAGAGCTTCGCATGCTTGAACAAAAAAGGGATCGAGAGGTCTACGGCAAGACCAAGCATTCCCTTAAAGAACATTCTTTGTCATGCCCTTTTATAGGGGCGCGACAAGGTTTTGCTTTGTTGCTCGTTGGTTTTTTCAGTCGCAACTACTCTGAGAGAAGTATAACCAAGTTCGGTAAATTCTTTGACAAGTAAGTCATAATTACTTTAACGAACTTTAGGTGAGTTCCTTGTCTAGTTTTTGGATAACCCATTGCTACAACGGTGCATTTGAAAGTGTTTATAATAATAAGCCTAGAGTATTAAATAAATGAAATCTTAATAAATGCACTATCGGTTCAAGCTTTGTTATAAATATATATATATATATATGAAACGAATTTATGATTATTAATATTAAAAATTATCCCGCTACGAATACGAATTACTTACTTTATATTTAATTGAAGAATCGAAAAAGTAAAATTTGAGATAAAACGAAATTTTTTACCTAAGCATAGAAGTTGGATTTACAAAATAATCTGTTACTTCAATTGGTTGGTATTTCAATTTGTTTTAAATAATTTTTTCGGGTATTCAGTGAGCGGCATTGCTCGTAAACGAAATTTGTACGCAGGATAGATTTTTTCACACTTATGGAAAATCGACATGAGCGACGATTACGTTTAAGCGCAACAATTAATATTGTAACACGAACAAATATTATAAATATTAAAAGAAATGTTTTGCTTAAAAGATAGTTTCAATAACGAAGCACATGACTGAGAGGATGGGAGGGTATTATCTAATTAGAGAGACCATTGCCAATATATATATATATATTAGTCTCGAGGATGCAGTTTGAAAATAGAGCATCTTAAATTCAACTCGGCAATCGATAACTAATCGGTTTGCGGTATTTTCCGCAAGAGATGGCTCGGGAACGTGCCCAATTAAACCGAACTAAAGAGTGGAAAAGGACTCTGTACGAATGTGCGCTTGGAAAAAGTGCAGCTGCTAAGTATCGACGTTTCCTACGGACGTCGAAGGGAATAATGGGCACTGGGCCATTAGAAGCGCCGCTGCACTGGGGAGGTACGCTTCCAGTGAGTTGTCATCGGACTGCAAAAACTGGCCTTGCTCCCGACACTACTGTCCCTCTTCAGAATTCCCTGCGCATACGCGTGAGTTTTCACCGAATAAAATGCCAGCAACGGCTTTCGATGCGCCTCGGCTTTCGTTTCCACGCTAGAGAAAATCTGCCGGAGAAATGTCATCCATTGCTCAAGGGCGTTATCCATTTTTTCCGTTCATTTTTTCGGCCGTGTCCTCAATCCTTCATCTGCGCGAGCGTGCGTTGGTCTGCTTTCGAGCATATTGCAATTTATCGGTACGAATACTCCTATCCATGTCTGCCTATCTTAACAACCAAGTGCATGTTACTTTGTATAATATACACACATTTTACAGATTAGATTCTAAGCTAAAGTCTCCTCTAATACTAAAATTCTTTATATTTTGCAAATCATTTTTTAAATTATTTATATCGCTATACTATTATTACAACTTACGTTTCACTATGTTATAAAAGATGGCTTTCATTTAATATTATTAAAATAATTCCTTTTTTTTGTTACTTGTATTTTTATTTAAACTGCAGGCAAACGCATTGAAGGTTTTTAAATTAATTTAAGCTTCTATATACTGCGTTAAGAATTTTTATAAAAATTCTAACAGGTCAAATTCTGATTAAACTATTTTTCAAACGTAAAAATAAATAAATTGAAACTTGGGCCTTCAAATTCTTATTTTATTATTTCTTTACCTTTTCCATGTGTTTCGAAGAATGGAAAGGGCGAAACTCTATTTCGTTTGCTCCTTTTCTGATATTTTTCGTTCGGTCTTGAGCTCTTTGAGCTCTTAAACGCTATGGCGCGAAAGCGATTATCGTCTATCGACTTGAGTATCCTTATCTCTCATACTTCTCGCATATCCTTGAGAAACATCTATGCAAATTATGGTGCGCTCTTGCACCTCGCGTAAATGTCATAGAAAATAATAGCATTAATGAGCTTCTACCTGAGCTGTTATTATCGCAAGAATTTTATTTCTATCTTTATCAATAGATGAATTGGAATTTAATGTGTCTGTATTTCTCATCTTACTGCAAAATAAAATTTATTGATAAATTTTATCTGATGAAAAAGCGAGAGATGATGGCGAAGGGAGTGGAGAGAAATTAGAAAAAATCAGATAAACGATGAAAACCTAGAGATATTATATACTTTTTCAAAAAATTAAAGCGAATGGTTTAGAGATGATCATCCGTGCGAGAGAATGCTTAAAATTAGATTCAATCGATAATAAGAACAAATTAATCAATCATTTGTCAGCGGAAAGGAGAAAAACCGAGTTTTTCGACGTATCAAAATGTTCGCGGGCAAATACGGAATTTTAAGGTCTTGAGCAGCCTCTGCTTTAACGACAAAACATTGATGCTGTGACTTGAGAAAAGTAGTATCATAATGTACAGGTAACTACGTTACCTACAGACTACAGCACTGAATTCTTAATTCGAGCAATGGAGAGTTTCGCATTTATTACCGTCGGTTAATGTAGAAGATATTATTTTGTTGATTTAAATTAAGATTTGGTTAACTTCGAGCATTGATTAAATATTATTTATATTGTTTAATTATTGAAACATTACATTGGTTTAAAAAAATATACGAAGATCAAAATTATTACAAACATACGTATGTACAAATACATTCAAAAGAATTAAAGTTTCATTAACGGAAAATAAAATATAATATGTACCTGTAATTAAAATCCAACTTAACAGTTGATTTTGATGTAGAATAAATGAGTCATTTTAGGAAATATAAGGTTATTATTGAAAGAACTTATTTTGTTGCAAGTGGCAATGTATTTTAGATGTTGTATATCTTTTACACATAATTATTAAGAAAATATTTTATATTGATGTAAATACTTTTTTTTTAATTTTTAATTGAAAGAATATAAAAAATGAATATGAGAATAAAATTTGTAAGATATAATAGAATATTTATTTACTATTAATATATTGAAAATAAATCTACTTATTAATTATAAAAAAATAATATTATATATATATATAAAACGAAAAAAATGTCATTACAAAAGTATACATAATAAATGCTTATAAATTTTTATAAGATATTTTATAATTTAAAATTCTTAAATTAATTCAATTTATTTCATCGAAACATGACAAAAAAGTTTTTTAACTGTAAAAAGAAAATATCTATGCACATCCTTGACATTTTAATTATTTATAGATTTAATTCATATGACCTTATAGTATTTTCATTTTTTTCGCTTAAGAATTATTCAACTGTGCATTTATGTATGCTTGATTTTACAGAGATCAAAAAACTAGTGGGGAGGAAAATATAATCCATGAGCGAGTATCCATTCCAAAAGAACCGCGAAGCTGTGTGAAATCCGATACGATATCGGTAATAAGGTATTC
The DNA here is from genome assembly GCA_018907135.1 of Kradibia gibbosae. NCBI lineage: Eukaryota > Metazoa > Arthropoda > Insecta > Hymenoptera > Agaonidae > Kradibia > Kradibia gibbosae. Next base: position 9,083,740 of record JACCHX010000001.1, on the reverse strand, counting down.
CTCGTTACTTGCTTTTACTGTATCTTCGTATACACAAGTACGCATATGAATTCTTTACGGGCTACTTTTACGATCTCCAGACGTAAAAGTAAATCTGTGATGTACGAATAATAACAAATTTAACTACCTTGTAATGAAAAGGTAATTTTTAAAATAACTATATTTTCAACAAGTGTCATTAAATAAGTTTCACTTTTATTTTAATAAAAATAAGTATTCAAATATTTAAATGGCCTGTGAAATGATAAATATTATGATAACTATGATTATAAACGTGCAATTATTTATTTTATATTGATAATGCTTTGAAAAGATCTTCCTAGCAATATGTGGCATTTTCAGCCTTATGCATAAATGTTTTTGTAAATACTTCTAAGACTTGTTAAGATAGTTATGAATTCAGGTATAGAATAGTGCTTTGGATTTTCAGATCACTTTAGACGATCATCAATATAAATAAAAAAAAAGCCTTGATTCTTATCAATAAGTATGATGCGTCAAATACTCCTCCAAATGATCAAAATAGTTGAAAATACAATGGCCTTGATAATTACGAAGATAACGAGGATCGGAAACCTCCTTTATTTCTTTATTGAATTTCTTAGGCCGTGTGTTTGCTTGTACGATCGAGCTTTAGCGAGTACGAAATTACAGGAGTGCGTACACGTATATATAAGTCAGTGTGATCGGCCATGATTTCGGATCGACTCATTATCGAACAACTTGTGTGTGTATTTGGGTGCCGAAACGAAGTAAGAGCTACGAGCTGCGACTGGATTGGGCGCAGAATCCGAGGCATAACTTGGAGAGAAGCGAAGGATCTTTTAAAGGAGCAATGCATACTCGTTGGGAATTTTTATGGCACCGTTTAGAATTATATGTTTGCTACAAATTTTCGTTTGTTTTGGCGGCTTACAAATTTTGGGGAGCATTTTGCTACTTTTAATTGAAACCATTTTGAAAGATCTCGATAAGAACTTTTTTCGTATGTAAATAGAAAACACTATAATTTTACATTCAAATTATTTTTTTACTTGCATGTAAATAAAACGAGTGAAATTTTATTGCTATATAAGAATTATTCTATGTTTTAAAATGAAAGCATGTGAAAGTTGTATTTATGATACAATTAGTTGATATATGAATTATACTCATGACCAATTATGTTTAATAACTTAAACAAAATAAGTGAATGACTATTTAATAATTAATATGGAGCAATATTTAGTAAAGAAGCTTAAAAATCATAATAATAAACATAAATTCATAAATTTGTATTAATGCATCTTCTACAATTCATGTGCATATATATAAATAATGAGATCATTTAGTCGCTTCATGATAATTAAAATAATTGTTTTATGTCAAGAACTCGAATAATGATAGGAAGCCGAGGGTGAAAAGTAAAGCAAATTCATAATTACTCGTGATTAAAATAACGATAAAGATACATAAATTTATAATGCATAGAAAATTAGTGAATTTCATAGTTTTTGTAAACATTAGCGTTTACTAATGATTTTATTAGCTGTCTAAAAAGTAAATACAAAATAAACATTGTTCACTTGGTGCTAACGTAAGGGTATGTTATAGAATATCGCAAGCAGCAGGTAAGGCAAAGAAGCCAAAGAAATCAGAGTGCTTGCACACAACTGCATGCACGTGTGCACATGTCGACAAACAGAGAGACAGAGAGATAGAGACAGAGTGTGAGAGAGAGAGAGAGAGTGAGAAGGAAAGAGAGTGAGAGGAAGGAAAAGAGTCTGCGAGAGATTGCGAGCGCGAGATTACAGATTTTCGAGTCTCGGACGAGAGATCGGGGTCATTTCGAGATTCGTAAGTGAGAGAGAGAGAGGGAGGGAGAGAGATAAAGAGAGAGAGAAAAGTGAGAAAGCGAAAGAGGGTGGGCGGTTATGGAGGGGGAGGGATAGAGAGAGAGAGGGAGATAAAAAGAAAGAAGATCCAAGGCCCACCGTTCTTGCTTATGTATACGCTGTTTTTCTCAAGGTTCCTTCTCTCGGATATGGGCCCCTCAGGGAGAGAGAGAGAGAGAGAGAGAGAGAGAGAGGGAGAGAGAAAGAGAGAGAATAGTTCGCCGATGAGGATTCGTGCGAGAGCCGGCTGGACCTTTCTTTCGCCTCTTCTCGTCTCTTACCCTTTCCTCTCCTTCTCTCTTCTCTTTTTCCGGAGCCTTATGTCTTTCTGCATACCGAAATACACACGCATACACGCATGTAGACGTACACACACGCGCGCGTGTCCGAAAAAAAACAAAGTTAGAGAGATGGAGAAAGAGAGAGAGAGAGAGAGAGAGAGAGAGAGAGAGAGAGATTTGCATTGAGATATGGGCGCGAGGAGCATCCGCGGAATAATTGAGAGTTCCACTAAATTTTCATTTTCTTAAAGATGGATTTGACGATGATTACTTTGCTGTTTGATTTAATTATCGAAGAAACAGACCAACCAATTCGTAACACTTGTACTTTATTTTGCATTATTTATTGTCGTGTTAATAAAATTTAATTTATAACTCTGTAAATATGGCGCCTCGACTCGGGGTTTTACACTGAAATCTTTTTTACTACGCTTTAATATGAAAGCTGAAACTTGGAAAGTAGAATGCTATAGTAAGATATTATAGTGCACATATTTCCGTTTAAAAAAATAATGGTGAGATAATTCAATTTAAGGGACTGACTCAAGCACACATTTGTAACTTGTATACAGATTTTTATTACTCTACGCAAAATTGTTTGAATGTAAATTATTGAATTTTACTTTTTTTTTAATTTATAAGTTTGATTTTCTTCAAACACATTATCAGAACTCTTTAAAAGCAGGCCAACTGTTCAAATCAAAGTATAGACTCAATTTAATGAACGCATATAAGTGATTTAGTTTATTTTAGCGTTTCAATCAGTCTTTAAAATATAATTTAGACTTTATTTGACAATTGGACAAGCTTGTAACTAAAATTTTTTATAATTCACTTTAAATAATGAGAAAAAATGAAAAACATGAGTTAGACAATTAAAAGATAGTGTGAAATAACAAATTTAACAAAAAAATGTGTTATGTATTTTAAAATTAAATTTACAGTTATTATTAAAAAAAGATGAAGGATGATCTTATAAAAGTTAATTAGCTGAAGTATTACAATTTAAATGCTTATGAAAACATTTATAAAGTGTCAAAAAATTTTTTGGTGATTCATAATAATGTTTGCGACGATAATCTGTTCGATGACTTTTATGCATAAAATTTAAAAATAAAGTAAAAAACTCGCAATCCAACTTAACATTAATGTTCGGTACAATGATTCCTGTTAATGTTAATTGTACTTATAGTAATGTTACTGCAAGGCCTCTAATAAAGTAATGTGAAAATAAGAATGAAAAATTGCCTATCAAGACAATATATATGCATGCATCTGTGCATGTGATGTCGTCATGGCCGTGCAAAAAATAGATGATGCACATGACGAAATCTCTGTACCTGGGTGAGAGAAAAAGAGAGTGAGCGAGTGCGGAAGGATTGGTTGGTCAGGGGATAGAAAGGGACAGTTTTTCTGTTGAGTCACGTTCCATTCGTCGATGGTTGTATGGTGCAGAAGGTAGCATAAATTGCCAGTTTTACTCTTACGTACACTCGTGAAATCGACTTCACTTTATCGAGAAAAGTTTTTCATCTTTTACACACACTCGCCTATATATACATATATATATATATATATATATATATATATATATATATATATATATATATATATATACACAGACATACATATATACATATATATATATATATATATGTATATGTATATATATATAATGTGGGGATGAGTTTTTATCGTTTATATTAAGCTCTTTGTTCATTTCAAAGTTGTAGAAGAATCTCTTTTTGTTTGTGATCTTTTACTTTTTACAGGTTTCTTTAAAATATTATTTTTACGAACCTATACAATCGGGTATAATTTAAAAATAGAAATAAAATTGCGTTGTTATATACATATTTTATTACAAGATTATCGAATTAATTAAAATATTAATAACTATTGACTAAGAAGACTCTTTTAAAATTAAGTATTACTTATAAAGTTATATTTGCAACTTCTGTAAAAGTGACACTTTAATGTTTAAAAATTTTTTTCCAAGCTTTAACTTTAACAATATCAGTATAAACTCCAATTTAATTAACTAAAACCCTCTCTCCTTGTTAGGTAGTGCATGTTGTAGAAAACTTGACAATGCGAATAAATTTGGGATTATTATAACGCATCGGTGAGTTTTCTGTTTTTAAAAGTAGCCGATTAAAAAGTAAAAATGAACTTCTCGTAATATCGATAGGTTGATATTATAATCGAAGGGGAGCGTGGCTGGGTAGAAAACTTAACGAATCATATTCTCGATTAGTTATTGAACTTTCGGGGAAGGGAAGAAGACTTGAGTTGGACGAAATTCGACGTCTGCGCCGTTGTAGTTAACAATGTAAGAGATGATGCCAATAACCTCAGGCCGACGTAAAATTTCTCTTCGATGATTTACGATAACTGTAGGTTTGTTTTAAAGTGGGTGGAAAAGTCCGGCAGTGAAGTGGAAACGAAATCCATTATTAATGGAGGAAGGAGCGGCTCGGCGCTGGGACAAATAGATTCGGGGTCTCGCGGTTATCATCGAATTATCATAATTTCGTTGGCATAATTTCGCGGAGCAGCCGGCAAGTAGCAGGGGGCGGCGGCAACGAGAGCAATAATAGCCGCGCTCCGGGTCGCAGGATAGGAGGGAAATTTCCATCGGGACCCATCGGCTGTGGCAGGCCAGAGAGGCGCGAGGGCAGAAGGGCTCAAGCGCTATTCGCGCGCCTGGCCTTAACAATAAAGTGGCAAAGGGGGCAGAGGAGCGCGAAGAGGAAGTGCCGATGGGCTCCTTCGACTCGAAGCGCAAAGTAGCGGCGGGCGCGAGCTGCCCCCGGATTAACTCGTGGCTGCGAGGAGGCGGTGGCGGCGGCGGCGGCGGCGGAGGAGGAGGAGGCAAGAGCGCGGACCGGAGTAGGAGAAAGGAGGAATCCAGAGCAAATGGAGCAAAGCTTCGCCGTACCGCTGCCGTGGCTGCTCCCGACGGCCACGCCTTTGAGCCCGTGCACACCTCGGCGGCACACACAGGCGCGCTCGGGCGGACACGCGGACGGGGACGCGCGCGTCTGGAGCCGCGCCGCGTCTTCCCCTCCGGCTGCCGCTGCTCCCTGTCCCTCGCCCCGAGCCACCCCACCCCACCCACTGCGCCCGTGCACCGGAGATAGGCGGCACATGACTGCGCACGACCAAATCAAGTGCGGCCCGTTGCATTGCCTGTACATTATTGCCTCGGGGAAAGAGCCCGAGCCAGCGGCGAAGGGGAGCCGCGAATATTGTGCATATAATACGCCTTGCTGATTTCCAACGCCAACTTTTGCCGGCCCCTCTTCCGATCCTGCACTTTTCCCTCGCCTCGAAAAACTCATTCTCTCTCTCTCTCGGCTCTCTCTCTCTCTCTCTCTGCTCTCTCTCTCTCTCTCTCTCTCTCAGCTCTCTCGGCTCTCTCTCGGCTCTCGTAACGATATTCTTGTGCTTACGGCGATATTACGAATCCCCGATCGCCGCGATTATTTGGTTATTAGACGAACGCCGAGTGAACGTCGAAAGCTAAGCTAAATATGGCTTATGCTCCAAGCTGTCCTTGATATTGAGTGAAAAACTTTTCAAACTATCCCGACTCTCTATGTCACTCGTTACAGTCTCTCTTTTTTGTCGAATAACCTTTTTTTTATTCCCCTCGATAATATTCCCGTGCAAGGCTACATATTTTGCTACTATTTACCTATCTTCATTTTCAACTTCCATTTTCAATTTACACTTCCACTATTCCTAAGCATTTTATTAATACTGTAATTTATTATTCAAATAAATATATTATATTAAATATAAATAAGTAAGTAGTTTAATCTCGTCGAAATTAACATTGTTTAATTGATGTAAATACACAATTACCCCGGTATAAAAATCGCTCATCTTTGATAATGCAAATGAAAACTTTCACCGCTAAAACCTCATTGTTTACGCAATGATCAACTTACAGCCTATTGTGAATAATCGGGTCGAACCTTTTTTTATTTTTAACTTCATTAAATACGTTCCTTCTCAATTGTACATTTAATTATATATGGTTAGGGTCTACGTTCGGGCGTCTTAATTTTGAAATCAATATGCACGTGTCATCTACGTAAATCCATAATTTCGAATATCGATAATATTGAGTTCAAGTTAATTAATTGAGTTTCGATAGCGTCCTCTTCAATTTATCAATGATTATTTTTATCGAGTCTTGTTTTTCTTGATTAACAATAATTACAAGGTTACAACGCAATGTTAAATCAATCATATCGATACGTGTGAATATGTATAAGAAGCGAAATCTTAAAAATTCACGGTAATGATGTTCTTCTCCTACATAACTGTATATTATTTTGATCAGCTAGTACATATGCAGATATTGTCATTTAAATGTATTGGCCCATTCATTGATAGAGATATGGTTTTTAAGTAACTGATATATTTACAATTTATTATGTTTAATCTGTAAAGGTGACTATCGAACATACAAATGATCCAATATTAATATATTTACTCTCTAATGTATTGCAGGTGAAATTAAATTTATTTCACATTTAAAAATAAGTTTTTCACTTCCAAGTTTTCTTATTAAAATAATTTTTTTAATTGAACTGTTATTGAATACGGCTTTGTTAATTTTTTATGAATTTTTTTATATTGGTACTCAATCACTCTACATATGCTAAGTTCTTTTAAAATTTTATTGTATCTTTAGCTTTGAAATATGTATAGACTCCTATAATACATGTTCATGATTGCAAAAGTGCAACCATAATATTATGACGTTTTATAATTACCTTGCTTTTATAGTTCTTAAATTTATCAATATAGGATTCTTTTTATTTACACTTTTTCATGGCTTGGAATTACTGATGCGATTCGAAGTAATATAATGTATTAATTGTATTGTTTAATCAATCGGGTTATCCATGAACATTTTAAATCAATCTCTTTTATTTATTATGGTATCGCTCTACTTATTCTCTTCAAAATTAAAATGTTACACGATGATGCTATAATTTTTTAAACCACTTAACCAAACCAATTTTTTCCTTCATTTGGTTTTATCAAATGTATAATCATACATAAAATAAATTGTTTTCAATTTTTGTGTTTACTAATCATGGTGATCTACTTTAAAATATGAAATTCATCGAAATACGATTCGCATAGCAACAGAAACGTGGATAGAAAATTACTTGTTAATTTCAAAATCGGTGATGATTGAAGGAATGAATATTATACCGTATTTACTGTACCCTGTTTTTATATGTACTTAGAATAAGATATGTGGATAATTTACACACTGAATTCAAATTATTAAAATTCGAAAAATTATTTGTTAAATAAAATCCTACTTAGTATTTACATTTAATATTTTAATCAATGAATAAGTTAGAATAAAAATATATACGAAATAAAATATTAATTTATAATGCAGCCAATTTTCACATTTTGCACAAATTTTAGTTTAAATTTATTTTACATAAAGTAGATTATGTAGTTTTGTCAAAGACTAAATGTTATTATTAAAAAAAAATTTTATTTTTTTTTTTAGAAAAGTATTTCTAAAACCTATTTTTTTGTCAAATTAAATATTAAAATTTTAATTAAATGGATATTAAAATATCCAATTACTATAGAATATAAAAGTTTGCAATACTCTAAGATCGGTACTATTCATTTTTTGTTCTCTTATCTTTTTCTTTTCTCTATAATACTGGTCATTTTCTTTCTTCGTGACTACCTTATAAGGAAAGAATGCGAACTATAAGGTAAAAGCGAAGAGACGCGACACGAATATGTAAAGCTTTTACATTTAAGGAACCGATTCGTGTTTATTTCATAAGTTCCACTTGCTTTATTAATTGAAACTAATGTTGAATTTTTTCGTGCATTAATTTTTAAAACTTTGTTCCATAACATAAATAATTTGTTTTATTTTTATTCAAATGAAACGAATAATTATTTCAATATTGTCACGTAATCCGAATTTATTTAAATTATAACTTATCCCAATTGATCATATTCAATATATTTTATCATATAGGGAGATTTGAAAATATCTTAGAAATAGAGAAGTTATGAAAAAACGATCTCAAAATCCAGTACCGTAATTAAATATACATATAAAAAAAAATATATATATATATATATGTTTATAACAATATATATATCAAAAACTTCAGTATTTTCTTTTTCTTTATTGATACTTAATAAACTAATGAATCAATTAATGTCCTAACTAAATAAATTGATATAATAATTAAATGAAGAAACTGTTTATCTCATATATCTTATTATAAGTGGATACTTTGATTTTAATTTAATAATAAATTTTGTTTAATTAAATTTCTTTTATATATAAGTATAATTAACAATTTGATTTTTTTTTTAACTGTTATTCTTTTATTATCTTGTTATTCGTATGTCGATTTATCTGTAACTGAACATAGTTAAAATTAATATTATATTAATATAATCTTCAAAATAATGCATAAAATTATAATTGTAAAAATTTTTCTTTTTAAATATATCTCGGTTTTAAAGTTAAAATAAATTTTATTACCTGCATACCGAGTGATTCGGATTATCTTCTATTTGATTTCGTAGTTTAAAATATTGCAGGCTAGATTTAGTTATTCTCAAAATTATCGTTATAATGTTGATGAACAAAATAAGTGAACGTGTTTTTATTAGAATGATGTAAATAATAATAACAGCCAGTGTATAGTGAAATATAATTTTTGGAACAGAAGTGATAGAATTATCAATGAATTGGCGAAATTTGTAATTAGAGATATAATCACGTTCTTTAGCGGTTAGTAACCATGTAAAGAAAAAGGGAAAGAGAGCGATAGAGGGAAAAAAGGAGAATGAAAGAGAGTCAAGGCGGAAGAGAAGAAAAGAGAGAGAAAGTGTGGGTGAATACGAGTGCGGGTGGGAAAAAGGAAGATTGCCCAGAGTCTACATTTACACTCAGGAATTTCATTCATGAGATAGTACTATAGTATACACATAAAGGCCTGTCTCGACTTTTATTCCTTTACGTATGTTTACATCTTTAAATCTTAGATATTTCCTATATACTGTACACAATGTTAATCATACTAATAAAATTTCCCTTATTCTGTCATTCATAAATGGTCCGAACATGTCTTATATAAATATGTCAATATATAAACAACAATTTATAACAAATAAATATTTTAAAGGCCCAAAGTTTACAAAATCTCACGTATTTTATTTTATTTATTTATATCGCATATGTGATGTAGTATTGAGGGTAGCTCTTTGGTCAAAATTTAAAAACAAATTATTCAGGAAATATAACTTAGGGTAAAATTAATAAAATTCCTAAGAAAAACTATCTATAGAAATCAATATTTAATAAAGTTACCATTATCGTTATTATTCTACTTTAGCTACTAGATCTTAAAACGAAAGCTATTTTCATACGATAGTGAAAGAATGCCAGGTTAGGTTCGGTCTTCGAATAAAAATCTTTTACAAAGAATAAAATTAATATAAATGTTGAAAAAAAAAAAAAAATAATAAAACTTCAATCTAAATTGTCGAAAAGTGAAATTTAAATCATTCCATTATATTTATACAGAATTTATTTTAACGTAGGGAAATTGACACTTTATCCTTTTGCATTTAGCCTGATCAATCTGCAATAGAAAAATGATGGAGTTGTTACTAATTAAAGGCTTACATGCATTTATTCGAATAATATTTGAAAGAAAATAGTATTATAAATTTAATTTCAGAGTTAATAAGTTTTCAATGAAAAGCACTTATTTTTATATAGCGTAAAGGTTCTAATATGCATTCTGTTATTGTACCCAATGTGAAAAAAGTCTGCGAGAAAAAAACTCTCGAAAGATAAGATTTGCCCAGAGAACACTCAAGCACTGAAACGTGTTCCCAAATTAAATATATCTATACCATCGATCTATCTAATATAATTCTCCTTTTTCTCATTCTATCTCTGCTCTCTTCCGCTCTCTTTAACCTTCTTCAAACCTCTTTTTTTCTTATTCTCTTATAAAGTCATCTTATCTCCTTTTCAAGAGAAAACAAAAACTTTTCTGCTGTATATATAAACTACATCTAGGGTCGATTGAAACAATGAATCCAAGGTATATATTACTTAAGAAAAAGAACCATTGAGTCGGCAATATAACCATGGTACTGATAGTTCCAACAAATCTGAAGGCCGGGAACTATCAAAGTAGAACACTATTTATTATTTAATTATTGTTTAATAAGTTTTAAGATTCTAATTATTTAACATTATAAGAATACGACTTTTTATAACTGACAAAAATAATTTTTTTTATATCCTGATTTCTTTTGTACTGTACTTTTATATCTTTTATTCGATTAAAGTTTATCGAATGTTTTTATATTAATAAAATTATTTAACAATTCGAAATTAGTGTAATTGATCGAAGTTGTAAACTTGGCTTACATCAAATTTAGTATATTAATTTGATTATCTTTTTCCTTAATTATATTTAACAAAATAAATTATATATATATATATATATATATATAAAATTATGTAAAATGTAAAAATAATAAAAAATTTAAACTATTGTAATTATATATATATATATATATATATATATATAAAGTTAATTTCATACATATTTCACATTAAATAATTAAATTGAACAAAAATGGTAATAATTTTAAAATAATAAATCAATTGTGTACCAACATTATACATTATGTTCTTTGAAACATTGATATCGTTAAATAATAAAATTGGAATTGTATCTACCAAATGTTAAAAATAATAAGTTAATAAACATGGAGATTTATGAGCCTTTTTTTAAATTTTATCATTCACATTTTTTAATCAAGATTAAAAATAGTTGTGACACATTTTATGTGAAAATTTGACATAATATCTTCAATTGTATTTATAAATTTAGAAAAAATTTTACTTTTTCAATCAGTTTTGTTTATCGAAAAAAGAAATTATTAATTGAGTTTCTTATTAATTTTGATTCGTTATCATCTTTATTTCCACCATATTTTATGTTCCTGTTTTTTATTTTGGTTTTCGGCTCTTTTATTTGTACTAAGTATTCTCAAGGAGACTGAGAGAAAGAGGGAGAAAGAGCGAGGAAGATACAGTGAGAGAGAGAGAGAGAGATGGGGAGGGGGGAGAAATAGGGAGAAAGAGGGAGAAAGAGGGAGAAATAGGGAGAAAGAGGAAGGGAGAAAGAGAGCGAGGGAGTGAGATTTGCGCGAGTTTACGTGCGTGTGCGTGTGCCTGCGTGTGGTTCTGTATGCGAGCGAAGGCGAATGAATGTTATATGATGATTGGTCATCGCGGTGGCCAATGAGTTTTCAACTACGAGCCGTGAGTACTTAGGAAGGAGGAGAGCTGTGGTGCCGCCTCTTGGTGCCAATTGAATATTGCGCACAATGTCAATCAATATTTGGAATATAAGGCCATTTAATAATCGGCCCAATATGAATTATATATTAGCTGCTTGATTCCGTACAACGCTTACCCATTCTTTTATTAAAGCCCTTTACCGAGGACACTTTTTTGCTAGTAAAGATATCTACTAAGTTGGCTTTCGATTTTGCTTTAAGTCACTTTTTGCCCCATAGTTGTAAGCGAACTTTTTGAAATGAAATATATGAACAAGTTTTAATGATATCTACTAATCTACAAGCTTTGAACAATTCACGAAAATGAAGATACTCTGTTGAAGTACTTTTCATAGGATTTCATAATAAAATATGAAATCAAGGTGAAACATTTATAAATATTGTCTATTAAAAATCTATATTTAATTCAAATTACATATCTTCGTTCGATACTCATGATTGATAACTCAATTGTATTTAAAGTGAGAATCTTGAATCGAAGACCAAAAATTCTTAGTCAACATTCTTGAGCCCATTAATAATTACCGTATTATAATTTTTATTTCAATATCGCGGATTGGAAAAGCACAATTATAAAACGATACAAGTTCCCGTTTAAAATCCATCCCTAACACGTGCATCCATCCTATAGGCGAACAAAATAATTACATGTAAATATTTATCGAAACCAACAAAACAATGATGAGCGATAGCAACATTGTGAAAAAGGAGGTTGAGATGAAAACAGGGAAAAGGGCTCAGGTTTGAATTTAAGCCACTCGGCCCTCTGGCATTTTCTCTCTTTTCTCCTTTTCCCTACCTTCGTAAACGCGGTTGCAAATGGAGTCATCGGGGAGATGTTTCGCATGAGATAGCATATGAAGAAAAGGCAGAATCAATTGTGTACGTGAGTAAGAATGCGCGTGCGAGTGTACGTGCGTGCGCGACAAGCGGAGAAAGATAGCGAGGAAGAGAGAGAGAGAGAGAGAGAGAGAGAGAGAGAAGAAATGTTTCAACGGGTTACGTAAGTTAAGCGATATATACAATTCAAGGAATTGCATGTAAATACAAATATCAATCTCCATCGATACAAATCTAATGTGTAAGCGAATACGCTATGGTATGTCAATTATAATTAAAAAAATCAAATCAGCGAAGAGGCAAAACTATTCAGAGCCGAGCTAGCGTCACTTGTTATAATTGCTGCTCCGGAATATTATTAATGAATGAAGCTTTAGCATTTGGTACGCGAGATAAACTGCGCATTGTCGAGGGTAGGATTTAATTCAACATGCCTGCAGTGATGGGATAATCTCAAGGTAGGATTCATACCGCTTGAAATTTAAAGTCCTCAACTTATTTCCATTTGAATGGGAATCCGTTTTTCGAGCTATAGCGTAATTACTGGAAGAAAAGTTGCGCCCGATCGTGGAAAAAAGCAATTATGTCCATATAAACACGCACGTACACTGGTTTTACGAAGTAGGAAAAACTATTCTTCCAATATGCGAGACGCGCCAAAAATTCGACTCGTGCTGTTCGCTCGGCGATGGATTCTTTTGTAGGCATAATAATTAAGAGTGCGTGAAGAGGCTCGCAATTGCGGATCCGTCCGCCGTGCAGCTGTGCGTAAAACATGTAGCTGCGAAACGGCTACGAGACGACCTCCGCGTACCTTTTATACTCGCGGGGAGCTCGAGCATACGTGAGGCTAATGCGAGATCAGATCGCCGATAAATAATTGCTCCTCGATCGGCGTCTATGCACACACACACACACACACACACACACAGGCCTTCTCCGCCTCCCTTCTGCGAGATTGCACTTAATGAGATTCGTCGAATTGTGCGCGGGCTTTTTTACGAGAGCGGACATTTTCAGGACAAATCAAGATGGGATGAAGAGAAATGCCTCCCGATGATGCTACGATGCCGAGAGAAAGAAATTGCATACGAGCGCGCGCGCGCGCGCGCGTGTATTTTTAATTTATTGCAGCTAATCGCTCGTGCGCGCAGTCGACTATTATTTTCTCCTTCTGTGCTCCTCTCTTTTGTTCTCTTCCGATTTCGTAATCGATATCGGTAAGTGAAAATTAATCGACGAGCATTTCGAGAATCCAACAATCCCATATCGAGCGCACTCCCCTCTTGGGCCCTTTCCTCCTCGAAATTCACATTTAATAATATAGATATTATGCACACGTTTATATGCAATACCCATACGCCTTTACTATAAACCTACGTACAATGAAGGTAATAAACTTATTTCATTAATTTTACGGGCGTAAATTTAAAACAATATAATCGAAGAAGTACACCTATAAGAGAGACTTTTACTATAAATTAACAATATTTTACGTATTAATAAGCTTACAAATATATATATAATTATTTATATATATATATATATATATATATATATATATATATATATATATGTATATTTGTACGGGATTTCATTTTCGTTATTTTTCAAATTCACCTACGGACGTCTAGATGATGCACAACGCTGCATAACGAATACGTGATTTAAAAATAAGTTTTACGCTTCGTATAGAATTACTAGCACCGATTAAAACGTTCATCAATAAAGGTATATGTGCGTGATTTTTTTTTACGAGAACAGCCACGTAAAAATTGTAGAGACAATTTATAGGACGCAAGGGACGTATCTCGAATGTAACGCTCGTAAAATCTCAATCTGCGAAATTCAGAGGTGAATTCGATATTTGAGAATAAACAAAATAGATTGGAATGAAATATAGTGAAACTTGCAGTAGAAAGTGATTTATCTCTATAAGTTATAAACTTTTTATCAAGATCACCGATACTGTTAACAATGTTTTTATCGAGTTGTATAACACGTGCTTGTTTCGGTCCCGCTTACCCTACTGGAACGGAAATTAGAATCTAAGCCTGGAGACTGCATTATCAATCATGGCTAAAAAGTTGACGGAAAAAATCGGCGTAATCGACACAAATTGTTTTTGCGAAAAAATCCATTGACGCGGTTGTAACGGCGGCGGCGGCGGCGGCAGCAGCAGCAGCAGCAGCAGCTGCGTGTGCCTCTTAGCAACGCTTTTAACTATCTCTCGACGGTGTACAGTACCAGACATACACCGGAGTTTGTACGGAAAACGATATAAATAACAGTTTTTATCAAAGATGCGAAAGAGATAGTGAGCGTAAAAAGAGAGAGCGAGGGAGAGAGTGGGAGGGAGGGAGGGATTGAGAGAGAGAGAGAGAGAGAGAGAGAGAGAGAGAGAGAGATAGAAGGCAAAATTATAGCTAGCAGGGGGGAAGAAATAGATAGATAGAGAGAGAGAGAGAGAGAGAGAGAGACGGGAAAGACAGGAGAAGGTACAAAAGCAGACATGGACAAATAAACAACGTGCGGTTGTGCGAGTAGCAGATCTTTCCATATCTTCTTCTCTTGTTATCTCTCTTGCTATTTATTTCTCTCTCTCTCCCTCTCTCTCTCTCTCTCTCTCTCTTTCCCTCGCCACCCTCCCCCCTCCGCCCCTCTATCTCTCATCCCTCTCTGGTACGTACAAGCTCTGAAAAGTCACGCACACGCTTGGGAGAGAGAGAGAGAGAGAGAGAGAGAGAGGGACAGAGCGCGTGGCACGCAGAAGCGTTTTTACATTAGCTATTTCTTCGGTTCGGTGCAGTGTCTTTAAGCATTCTTCTTAAAGGAGCGATAGCAACAGGAAGTCACAATTACCTAAATACCAAATATCATAAAAAGAAATTTTTATAAGCTCTGGTTACGCAGCCGTTAGCTTTTCATTTGTCTTTTTTCCGTTTCCTTACTTGTGCCTCTGCATTTATGTACTTTGGCACAGTAATCTTTACGAAAAGAATTTTAAGTGGGCGAGAGTGTTTTTGATGATTGTAAATTAACTTTTTTAGTAATGCAGAAGGCTGTAACATTTGCCCATATTATGAATATTTTAGTAAATACTGTTCTCGCTACGAGCTGCATTTACTAAAATAAAATATTCATTATTTTAAAATAATATAATTAATAAGCAAAATGAAAAGTACATTATTGAAAATATGAGAAGATATTTTAATATTAACTTATCTTTTCTTCATTATCTTCATTATCCTTTCTTTAATATTTAATCTATTTTTTGTTTCACATTAAATCAATAATTGAGCTTTCGTTTTACTGGTAAAATTAATATTTATATCACGTCTAGAATCTTAAGTTCCTATCAATACTAATCAAAATATATAAATATCATTTGTTTTTTGTAACATGTCAACTTACTTATAATACACGATCTAAGCAAATATTAACACAATAATGAATTGTTCTGTATTATAAATAAATATAGAGATATAAAGTATATAATACAATTTTAAATTCAATAGTTAATGTATACCTTTAGCTCCAAAAATACCTTACTTTCACCGTTTTAATATTTTATTTTTATTTTATTCACTTTAAATACAATTTCTTTATCTTTATGTTTCTTATTACTGTATATTTATATTAATATATTTTTTCGTTTTTAGTAATTTACAGGATACCACTCCTAAACTGTCTTACATTTCATAAATTAAAGTATAACGATATTTACACACATTTTAAAATTAAAAAAGCCAATAAAAAAATATATTCTCAATATATTGTAGAAATTTTTAAACTCTTTATTGGGCACTTAGTTTCCATGCATTATAAAATAATACAAAGGTAATGTAAACTCTTTAATTAATTTGATCATTACATGGATTTTAAAGAGAGAGATAATTTTTTTCGTAAATTTTTCATAAATTTCTCGACCTTCCAACAGAATAACTGAAATTCATATTTGTTCGTAAATAGCTAACGTTTTTCCAGTTCATAAGCCAACGTTCGTAATTCGCATCAGTGTCACCATGTGCCTGGATATCCATTTACTGCTAAGATTTCCTCTCTGTATCTCTCTCTCTCTCTCTCTCTCTCTCTCTCTCTCTCTCTCTCTATGCTCCTTTTCCTTTGTCTAAGAGAGATGATAGTAATCATAAAAGAAGTAATAATAAGCAGCGCAATACAAAAATATCCGAAAAAAAAAAATTAACTTCAGGTTAAACGTAAACATTCGTACGGATACGCACAAGCGCCGTTAACGAAAAACGCGTTACGCGTCGACGACGAAAAAACCGGAAAAGCCATCAGAGAGACGAGATACGAGGAAGCGAAGAAGGTAGAAAAAAGATAGTATCACGAGCTTGTCGTGCAAGTTTTGCAATGCCAACGTATTTAAAGGCGTAACAAGCGGGCACGCGTGGCACTATCTAAGGAGAGAGGGATAGACCAGCGGCGGCGGCGGCGGCGGCGGCGGCAGCGGCGAGAGGGACGGAGTGATAAAGAAAGAAGAGCAAGTCACGTTAAGAGGAATGTCCGGTTCGTCCGGTCCGTTGGTAGGACTCGCCTATCTTAACCAGTGCGCTTCTGGTCTTTTCCGACGCGTGTGCAGTGCGTATGCACGGCATGGAAGACGTTTTCAACTCCCATTCCAGCTCGGCGCTCGTTTTTCCTCCTCTCGCGCGCGCGCACTTCCCTTTGACCCTTGGAGAGGCCCTCGAGTGTGGCTTGGCTATTTTTTCTCGCTCCTCCGCGCTCTCGCATATCGTTCACCGCTACGGTTAGCCGTCCTTATTAACTTTTCTGTCTCTCTTCTCTTTATCTGCACATGCGAGGAATAGAGTCGAAAAGTGCGCTACATACGCGGCCTTCGCGATCAGGTTTTCGTTCCCACCGAAACTGGACTTCGGCCAGAAAGACGGAGAGGCGAGAAAGAGGAAAAGATGCGCGCACGTACGTGTACGCGTATACGCGCATGCACGTGTATTATGTAAAGATATAAATATAAGGGGTGGCGGGGCGAGAGAGAGAGAGGGGGGGGGGGAGAAGCCTAAATCGAGAGATATATCAAAGCCAATTCGTAGAAAGCGCATATTACGGAAGGGAAATGAGAAGTCCGACCCGCGAACAGCGAGGTGGTCATCCCCTTCGTCCGGCACAATGAATCTATCTTTTTTATTTCGTCCAACTTGCCTCTCTTCTCCATTCCTCGGGGACTCGGAAGCAGGTTAATTTTGATCTGTCCATCCCTTTGGGTCATATCGTAAAACCGGATCGGGCGCCGGTGAATAGCGCGCGGAAGTGTCGACGGGCGCCTCCCGCCCCGCCGGCAGGGCCCGCCCCTATCCCCGCAACCGCCTTTGTCAACAGCGATGACCGTCGCGGTCAGTCGATCTCGGTTACGAGCCTACCTGTGCATGTGCACGAGCGCACGACGCCCGTGAATCCCGGCTGAGCCATGGGCGCGCAGTACTACGAGCGAGCGCGAGGGTAAAAGGTGACGACGATGGATGATGACCCCCGGAATCCGGAAACTCGCTAAACCGGATCTCTTGGTCAGTTTTATGCGTCAGCCGGTATAGTCTCCTTTTCTCATCCTGCTCCCCGAGTGCGCGCCTAGTCCTTTTTTCGACTCTGTCTCTTTCTATCTTTCACCTCGCCGTCTCTGCCTTTCTTCGTTGCGTTCGTAACTGCGGGCCTTAATGAATTTCGCAAGGAAAATATGGCAGGCACCCCCTTTTGGTGAGAACTGGACACTGGTTACACTCTCAGAAGGAACTGATCGTTTGACTACGCTCGCTGCTACGTACAGCGAGTAGGCATTGTCCGAACTCTGTGTTTCTAATTTTTCTATCGCACTGGTCTCTATTCCTTAACGATTTTTTGTCCTCTTCTCCGCTTATTTTGCTCACGTAATAGAATAAATAAATGGACAAACCGTTCATCTATCCATTAGTCTCTCTCTCTCTCTCTCTCTCTCTCTCTCTCTCTCTCTCTCTCTCTCTCTTTCCGTACGTTAAACTTCCAATTTCATGAGTAATAAACAGCAGTATATATATATGTATATATATGAACATAATTTGTATGCCAAATACAAAGATTAAAAAGAACATTAGTTTTCCGTTGAGCCTATCTCGGAATAAAATTAATTTATCAGCTATATTTACTATTCTTGGCTTAAATTTAGTTTGTCTATTCTTTATTAATACAATAATTGAATTAGTGAATTAATGCAGCATTTAAATGATTAATTATTATAGATATCATTGAAATTGGCATATGATAAGTGCTAGAATTCGTGGAAATGGAGTGGTTATGCGGAAGCTGAATATCACTATTACACTTATTACAGTGCAACATTCTAATATTAAAGACAAAGATCGAAAACAATAAGCAACCTAAACATTTAGAGACTATTGAAATTTTCTCTAAAATTCTGGTCTTTATTTAACTTGAACGAAATTATAATATTTTATTAATAAACTGCATATACAATTGAAACTTTTCTTCAGTATTTATTTTTCAATAAAAATACATGTTTTATCTATTTATTTTTTTTTAAGTACAAATGTAAATTCTATTTTAAATCTTAACTTATTAAGCTTAGAAAATGATGTTTGAAAGTACTTACGCAACACTAAAAAGTAATACAATATTTATTGCAAAAATACAACTGATATATCAATTTTATACTATAATAACTATAATTTCAATATCATATATCTTTTAATTAAAATAATTAATTATCAGTTTTTTTATTTCATTTTTGATACGTAAGATAAAAATGTATTGACAGAATAATTAATTGTAGAATTATCAATATATATATTCTGTTACTAGTGGAAAGCACATATTAAAGATAAAAAAAATTATTAATTTTAGAAAATATTTTTAAAAAATGGAAAAATTTTGCGCACCAAATACGTTCAATTCTAATGAAAACTTTAATACTTTGGAAATAATTTAAAAAATTTCAAATTACCAAAAATAAAATAAAAAATTTATTTGAATTAATCCATTGATGGAAACATAAGATAGGAATGTATAAATTAAATTATGCCTTTTATGCAATCAACTCTTTTTATGCTTTTTTTTCTGTGCGTAATATGAATTTATAAGATTAACAAATTGTAGATAAAGCTTAAAATAATAAGGTAGATTTATAATATGGTATAATACGAGAAATATAATAATTTTAAAGCTTGTTACTACCCGTGTTTTTACCTCGTAAAACCATACAATTATTTCTTATAGTCAGACATTTGGTTGTAAAGTTGCCTAGACAATAATCGATTATTTATTCATCCATTAGTAGAATCGAGCCTACAATACATTTGGCATTCATGACAATAATTTCTCAGGATGGAAGTATAATGCATCATTCTTCCATTTTTATTTGTTCTCCTAATTACCAAGGAATAAGCCTTTGAATTTTGCAACTTTTCTTTTCATTCTTTTGATACTTGCGTGAAAAAGTTTCTGGATGGTGCATATTAGGTTATTATTAATTAATATATTAAATGTTATTTCTCTAAGTGTATTTTTAACTTTTAATAGACGTATTTATATTTTTTGTAGTTGAAATATTTAAAACGAATATTGTACATATTTATGATCGACGATAGTGAAATAATTTTCTTCAGTATTACGTCATTATATAACAAAATGACAATTTAATAAAAAGAGTACGCTTCAAAGAAGAAAAATGTGATAAATTAAAGGAAATAAAGTTAATTTAAAGGCAGCATATAATATTGAGAAATTATTACGGAAAATTAATGAAACCTTAGACACTAACAAAGTCAACAATAAACAGAGTTTCACTTGTGAATATACTGAATAACAATCAATTATCATCACGCTTAATTAGAATGAAAAAAGGAATATTGTTATAGATGAAGCCTACAGGGTGATAATAAATTTGCCTTTCTATCTACCTTCGAGAGTTTTTGACACTAATTGCACCTCTTCTCTACGCTTTCCTTTATTCGAATCCATTTGAATCTCACGGAGACATCCAGATTTGTTATCAGTTCGAGTTTAACGTTTTGAAAATTTTTAGTCTCTCACGATGTGGAGCCTTGGAGTTGTCGACGCGAGTCCGACGTATAGCGGCCGGTTCCATAAATAAGCAATTTCAACTGAGCCGGAGCGTGTAAGAAGTATGGGCTTACCTCCGGCCTACCATTTTCAAGCGGGCTTTTATGGTTTACCGCCTAATGCAATTTTTGAAAGGAAAACCGATGGGATGAAACATACGTCCCGAGCGCATGGAACTTATATCCGTAGTATATTCAGTTATCTGGCAAATTATTGTCCAACGAGCTCTTGTGAATAATTTCAACTATATTGAGCTGCTACGACGAAAAGCAACTGTTAATTAAATTTCGAAAAATTATATTATAGGAAATACATAAACAACTGATAGAGTATTATTAGCGAGTAATAAATGAATTTAGCACCAATAGTATGGGGACGTTGAATTATTGTTACAATAGCTTATGCAATCCCTCGCGTAAGTATAGGAAAAAGAAAATATTGAAATAGTATTATAAATTAAAATCAAGAATACGGTTGAATTCTTTAACTTTAACACATGATCAAATAACTTTTATCATTTTGTTGTAATGCTAATTTTGCATTTTTTAATAAATTTATCTTAATCGACAGACTGAGCTGCGAAAATTTTATTAAGAGAAACCTTATACAATATAATTATAAATAAATAAAATTTCATAATTGAATTAAGATCACGAATAGATTTCTTATTTTAAATCTTATAATTTATGTATAATGTTTTCACTGTGATATTTTATAATTAATACTGCTAATTTTGAGAATAAAGTTTTTAAATTAGTTCTTTCGGCGACATGTAAATGTAGTAAAATTATTTGATTATGTATTTTTATTCGATAAATATGACAAATTTTTTTGTACATGATTTATGTTTCATCTTATCATAAATTTATATTTTAAATATTAATTTATTATTTATTAATAGTACTAATTGATATAAAAAAATTTTAATTTTATAAAATATTATGAATTATTTATATGCGTAGATTTTTATTATTACATCATTAATTAATTACACATGTATTTGAAAATAAATTGATTAGTAGTACGTAATATTAAAAAATTTAACTATTGAATTTATAACAAATGTAAAAATGTAAGATTTATTGAAAATTTATATTTGAGAAGAGAGTGCTTTTATCTATATGAATATTAAGGTGCTACTTGTCAAAAAAAGCGAATGATACAAAGCCAAAGAAATGTAAACAGTATTCGATGGCAATTAATATACATGCCATCACGCATAATGAATAAAACCACTTGTGACACAAAAATCTACCTATTATCAAATGTAGATACTGTAGAAATGGATTAAAACAGAAAAACAAAGATGTATGTATATATAATTTTTATATCGATATAAAAAACATAAAAATCCCTTGGAAGCGATGATTAGTAAATTAAGCGAGGGATGTATTTACATTTATGGCAGCAAATATATTCTGAACAGAATAAATGGAATAAAATGTTTTTTATATAAAATTAAAAATTATTATTTTTATAATTTATACTACTTAATAAGCATTATATTCAAATTATCAAATATATAATTTTTGATACGTGAAATTTATTTTTCGTCACGCTTATTTACACAATAATAGATAAACATTACAATGCATACTGCTATTCGATTCGGTTCCTTTCGGGTATATTCATGCAATTTTTGTTTAATAATTTGTCTATCTTATATTTAATTGATTTCAATTAAAAGTGTTTTATTATCTTTGGAATGGTTATACTGATATAACACTTCGATAAATTTTATAAATAATAAATTTTCTTGAAATGTATTTAATATTTTTCACGATATAATAACGTTATATATTATATATTGAAATAATCGTCAAGAAATAAATAAGATATTACGATGAGGTAGCGTCGTTTCAGTTGGTACTTACACATTATAAATGAATAAAATGTAGATAAGCAGAAATGATTGAAATCCCAATAAAAATGAGCCTGAATGCATTGAATGAAACAGTAGAAAAAATTGTTAACCTTTCTATATAAAAAAAAGGTAATAGTATTTAATAATTAAAAAATGGTTTTTAAATTGCACATATGATAATTTAATACGACAGACATTATGATTAGCGAATGAATTGTTGTTTTTAAAAAATTTATATAGAAAAAGTGAGTATTCAAACGGTATTCAAATAAAACATTAGAATTTCATTATAATGCTTGAAAAATTCAATAAACTTGTGTTTTATTGGCTATTTCACTTATAGCATAATTGCGAAAATCTATGCAAGGTAAATGAAAAATAATGTCCTTTGCGATAAATTTCAAACGATGAAATAACAAATTACAATGGTTGTTAATTATATTGTTATATTGTCTCATATGGGGTTTGATTCGATTGATGTTTCCCCCCCCCCCCGCCCAATTCAACAGACGCTGTAAATAATCGTACAGATTAATAATAGGAACGCAGAATGATTTGAAAAGGCTCGAGCGAGCATAATAAAGGCTAGCGAGAGTAGTCAACAATATTTGGCGTATCTTCGGAGCTCTCATCGAAGATTAGAATCCGAGCGGCTCCGAGGAGCCTTGCCGATCGCATGGGTGCGAGTGCGCTCACGCATCTGGAAGGAGTTTTTGGCCGGCGAGCCAAGAGGGAGGAGGAACGGGACCAGGAGCGGGTAATCATCTATTTGGTGGCATGGGATTCTCCTGTCGGGGCCCGCTCGCTCGGACCAATAGGTTCGAGGCGCGCTCCCAATAGTCAGGAGGACGCGGCACTCGTCGGGCCGTCGCGTATTCCCGTCAACGCCGGCCGAGCGAACCCCTTGCACCGAATAATCTCCCATGCCTGATCGTAATTAACGACAATGAGCCTCCGTACAAAAGCTTGAGCCAGCGGGGCCGAGGGCAGCCGTCGCCGCTATCGATTATTCGATCAGTGGAAATAACTTTGAAAATTTGACAGCCCAGTCGGCCGACGGGGGAGGGAATACGAGAGCGGCTCCGCCGAGGCTTCGACGGCTCTCTGCCGAGAATTTTTATATTTTCCTCTTTTCTTAAAGATTTCCGTATGCGGCTACCTCATTTTCTTCAGCTTGCTCGATTATGTCGAGCTAAGCTACACCTTGGTAACGCCGGGGGCAACCGTTTGGTGCGAAAAAAAAACACGGGCTTCGTTATTATACGCAATGCCACATTTTATTCCCTTAAATGCATTTCTTGGCGAATAACTAATACTCTAAAGTGTCACTGTTATAAAACAGTCGAGCGAATTTTATATTACCATTGCTTTGTTCTTCCTTTAATTCAGCTTAGAAAATAATATTATTTTTAATTACAAAAGTGCCTTTTTTTTATTAGTAGCCCATCATTTTCTCGACTCATTTGTACATTTTAAATTATATACTAAAGGTTGATTTGCAATTTTTAACTCGTAATAGTAATAATGGCAATGATTTTTAAAAGGAGAAGGAAGTGAAAGCAAAAACAATGTCGGCCAAAAGCAACATGACTTATACTCGTTGGAGAGTAATTACACAAAATTTATTAACAAATATATTTTTGTACAAAAAATCAATATAAACTTAAAGCTTAGGAATCTCGCGTTAGACTTAATAGCTCATGTATCTCAATCAGCCTCAAAGCATTATTCGAGTAATACGCATTTGTATTTTTTATATCAATAAGAGGTTTTTACATAGGTCTTAACTTACAGCCTATATATATATATATATACCTTAGTATAAGAGATATTAAATTCTTCATTGTTTCGTGAATTTTCTAGTCTAGTCACACTTTATTCGTGCATATGAAGTTGATATTGCCTTCTTTTAATATAATACGGTTACGATATCAAACGAGTAAAAATATTTTATCTAATTAAACTGATGAAGTAAATTTATTGAGTGTAGTGGTAGTTTTGCGATAAAAAATGGGTAGGATTCTTTTTTTTCAAATTTCTTTAAAACTATAAAATAGTCATGTTTCTTTCTTTAAATTCTTCAACTGATAATGTTTACAAGTTACAATTTTTCAGTTCGTATAAGCATGTGTTCAATATTCACGAATAACAAATAATTTAAACAATTTGAGTATAGTCGTTGAGTAATGATGATTTTTTGAAAATTTTTCTTTACACAGTACGTGAATTTTCATATCTCCAACATAACAAAAAAAAGCAAGCTACACCGTACAAATTGCCTAGACGGTGTTCAGAAAATCAACAAAAAAGCCAAGATAGGAAACAGTAGTTATTCATTATAGAGCTTGCATGCTACTGTATCACATAACATATACCCAAGTAAGTTACACATAAACTCTCTCTTTCTCCAGTCCTGGTTTACGCACAAGTTATATAAATATGAAAATTTATATCGTGGCACGGGAAGATATAGCAGAGGTGCCACCATACACATATCTTATCGGTATTTGTCTATTACCTAAATGTTATACGGCTAAAAAAGTTTAAACATATTTCCCTTCGTGTTTAGCGCAAGCTGTAAGCAGAATTTGAAGTCAATGAAGGTTCAATTTTAACGACGGCAAGATATCGATTAAATGATCTTTGGATTTAAAAAGGAAATTTTAGTAAAAAAACTAAACACATTTAGCCTATAAGGAAAAGGTTAATCGACATCGTGAACAACTAATATCAATTACGGAAGTTGAAAATAACTCTGATACTGAGTTAAATCGCTTATCGATTGATTCATACCGATTCTTTCATAAAATTATATTTTATGTGTTTTATAATTGCCGTATAATTAGGTAAATGGCATTTAAAGTATTAAGTAATAAGCTAAAAGAATTGAATAATACCGTCTGTGTCACACGTTACAAAATATTTGTAATACGTGACACATTCTACAATTTATCTTTTCATGTATTAGAAAAATTTGCTTTTTACATTCTTATATTATATTCAGAATTTGATAGATATATTTTATTAAATCTTATGAATACTGACTAACATTCGTATAAAAAGAACATTTCTATTGCAATGTTAATATGATAATATAATTTAACAAATTTTGTTAATTTTTTGTTTCGTTAAACATTGAATTTTACATTTTTCTTTTATTAAACATTATTAAACTAATTTTTATTGAATTTTTCAACTACTCCATAGTATTCCTACAATATTGTAATAATTATTAATTGTTATTCAAATGTAATAAATATAAATAAAATATATAAATAAATATAAATACATTTTTATTCATTTTCGATTTTTTCTTTTAATTGCTAATTTAATTCTTAAAAAAAGTTATAAAAATTATTTGATTTAATTTTTCATACCCTAAATACTAAAATAATGATTAATATTAACGGGACTTTATAGATTGTTTATCTTCACAAATTTTTGCATTTATTAAATTCTCGATGTGTACATTAAGATCAATCGATACTTCAATTAATTGTATATAATCAAGACTAGATTTATCTCTAAATACATCATTAACTTATATAAATTTTATTAAAAAATTTTGATTATAATATGTTTGCTTTAATTAAATACATTCTTCCATGCGTATTTTTTTGCGACTCGGATAAAAAATATTATTTTCCAGCATATTACTATGAACAGAGCGTAAAAATTAAAAGGTTAAAATTTAAAGAGCAATACTTAAAGATCTTCTCGTAACCTTATATTTTGTAAACAAATTTCAATTTATCGGCTATTTCTGCTATATAATGGCTATTCGTCGAATATCGTGCCAAAGCAGATGCCTATGTTAATCTATAGTGACAATAGTAGAAATTTTAAAGGAGCAAGTATGGAGTCGAAGGAGGCAATCAAGGAAGTAAATGTTGATAAAATGGCTTCGTACGTAAATAAATAAAAAGTAATGTGGAGATTCAATTCTCCTGATGCGTCTCATATAGGATAGATAATAAGGCTTAGGATAGATTAATAAGGTCAGTAAAAAGAACGCTTAAAATTGTATAACAAGATCAAACATTAAAGAGGAAGTACTAAAGACGTTATTGGCATAAGTCCAACACTCCGTAAACTCGCTCCCACTAATCCATGTTTCACTCGACTCTATAGATAACGAAGCCTTAACACCGAATCATTTTTTAATAGGATCATCATCAGATGCTGTAAACGTAGGTTCGCACAATATTCAGCACATTAATCAATAAACAGTGGAGGACAGAGCAATTTGTTGGAAGAGGTAGATACGAGAGTACTTATCAACGCTTTTAACGGGAAAGAAATGGACAAACACGACTGAACTAATAGAGGTGGGCGATATAGTGTTGATAATATCTTTACAAACGCTAAGGAATTGTTGGTTTAAAGGGAGGATGATTCCAGTCTTTCTCGGTAAGGACGTGCAAGTACGGATTGCTAATGTTAAGACATCTTCGGGTGATTTAATTCGACCTTTTAACATACTAGTAAAGTTGTTAGGAATACGAGAGATTTAAAATAAAGACGAGGAAGAGTGATGATAAATTGATTCGGTTTTGAATGGGGAACGACTGTTACGAGCTTTACTATGAAAGTCCAATTCTAGTATCGCAGTTCACTAAAAAAGGGCACGAGACGCCTGTCAAAAAATGAAACGGCACTGTGCCGATAATTGTTGCAAAAGTCCAACAAAATGAACAAACAAGATGAACAAAAATTAAAACCCTAGACCTAGCAATAATTAAAAAAACAGAGTTCATAAAGAACAAAAAAGTTGGCTTGGGGAAATATAGTTTTAGAACTAATTAGAGAAAGCAAAGAAATTAATTAAGAAGTTAATCCTACAAAATAGTAGGCAACATTTTTGAATTGTAGGATTAAAGGTAAAAAATAAAATAAGCGGCTAATACACACACGCACACATGTATTATTGTTGCGTACTACATGATTTTACGTGTAGGGGAGATGAAGCTCGAGTGTATCACAGCGGCGTAATAATTGCAGTACTCGAGGCGTCCTGTAGGTGGCGAAGACCTATAATTATTACGTAAAAACGTTAGCGCGCAATCAAAGTATACGAGCGTAGTTTACTAGTAAAGGTATTGGTATGTAAATACGCGAATCGACAGGTAAATGGCGAATGCTGAATGTTCATTTGTGACGAGTCGAAGCGTAACTAAGGTACGCAATCCTTTGTTAAAGTAAAGGGGTTGTATAAACATTAGGTTGCTTTTCTTTATTTCTAAAAAAGGCAGAGATACTTGCAAATTATATGACAAATATATCGCCCATTATTCATACTTATTGTCGAAATGTTGCAAGATGTCACTTCATTTAATAATATTGGGAAAGATTGCGCAATATTGTTTAACTACTTCATTGGCAGGACTAGCGACTTTTTTGTCGTCTTTATAATATGGACAAAAAAATATTGCTATTATAAAACAATTGATAAAACGGTGCATTTATCCATTCATGGAGGGGAGATTCTTTCCACCCTTGCTCCAGGCTATTGATTGCATTCATAGAGCGCATTACTGAATACAAGGGGTCTCTCATTGGTGAACAATGATCGCAGGACAGCTCTAAAATAGGTCGAAGGTAGAGTGTTACGGTGGATTCACCGTATTCATCGACGCCTTGCACCGGTAATACGTACCAAGTCGAATAAGCTTCGATCTTACCCAACTGCTCCTATTACAATGAACACATCTGTTTAAATCTGATTTATAGAAGCGAGCACTCGAAGATTCTCATTTGCAAAAAAAAAGGGTAGACGGAGTCGAGAAACAGAATTTCGTTCTGTGCGTAGTTGCAGAAAGATAACTTGTAATACGGCAGGTTGAGTCCAACGCAGTAGTATCGATCGATAGAGCACATCTCGCTGAGGGCATTGAAATCCCATGTTGTGCACTGCTTTCGGCTATATTCGACGAACCTGAAAAGTCAGCGAGCGCCACGTTTAGAAATAAGAGGGGGAACTGCAACAGGTTGTACAGTGATGAACATTGACAGGAGGAAGGGTTTCTCAAATTCTGCGCTCCCTTGATCGCAGACAATCAATTTAATCACTTGCTTCTGTCCAATCTTTTAAGATTGAAACTTAGACTATTTAAACTCCCGAGCTTTCGACTTTTCTCCCCAGCCATTCTCTTACCTCCACCGAAGGGGCAACATTTTTCCGGGCTCCCAAGGATTTCGCTGGACACCTTTGCTCGACCATCCACGGTTAATACTAATCGACGGAAATTCCGTACAACTCGAGCCGGATAAAGCACATGGTTGGCCCATTCCCCGAAACGAGTTCTCACGCGCAAGTGAGTGGAAATAGCTTTTTTTCTTCTCTCCCTCCCTTCCTTTTCTCTGGCCACTCGCTCAATCCCTTCTACAGTTTCCCTCATACCAAAGGGTGACACATCTATTTGCCTACGCTCGCCAGACTAGGAAGAAAGGACGAGGAGACACCAGCTTTTTAAATGCACTCCAAGCACGAATTCTCGGATTATAATGTACACACGCACACCTATAAGG
The DNA here is from genome assembly GCA_018907135.1 of Kradibia gibbosae. Lineage (NCBI taxonomy): Eukaryota > Metazoa > Arthropoda > Insecta > Hymenoptera > Agaonidae > Kradibia > Kradibia gibbosae. The sequence continues at coordinate 9,054,848 of JACCHX010000001.1, read as the reverse complement.
CTCTATTGTAGCCAAAGAACGATGGCTTAGCAACGAGAACGCGAGCCAGCCCGATGGATAAATCGAGAGTAGTCCGAGGAAGCGAGGAAAAAAAACACCCATAAAAAGCTGAAAGGAGGAGGAGGAGGAGGAGGAGGAGGAGAAGAAGAAGAAGAAGAGAAGAGAAGAGGTAGGAGCGTAAGGACTCAGGTATACGAGAGGAGCAGAGATAGGCGCGGCGGTCTCCCTCTCCCTAGTTGATCTTGACTCGGGGGTGCCTTGCCCGCTCTGACAGGTGCATGCGAGCCTCGAAGATTTTCTACGGAGCCGCGTCTCCTGCCGATGTTTAACCTCGGCTCACGCCCACGTGAGCGTGAGAGATATTTCGCGGCAGGCAGGTATATAGAAAGCGCGTCAACGTCTCCGAGATTATCTCGGACGATGCGTTTATTTCACAGATTGAGGGAGGCCGAGCGAAGTCACATGGATAAAATATCCGATTACTTTGCCATTAGAGCGCCAGTACAGCGGAGCGATACGGAGCGAACAATTTGTGACTGCCTCCTCGAGAAATTCCTCGGCCCATCAGGATTTTTCGTATTTTTATATTACCGTACTTTCTTTCAGCTTGGCTCTCCGCGGCCTTTTTATTCCTACATCTTGTCAGCTTTGGAAGGTGTGTCCGAACTCTTTTACCGTCATTCCCGTTTCTCTTTTCAATCAAAGATAAATTCCAATAAATTCGTATGACTTACGAAATACGCTCATGTCATTATACGCGTGTCCGAGCTAAAAATTCAATATATTTAAATTTGCATTAAGCTGTATACAATTTGTAATATAATTCGTCGCTGATCGAAAATGGAAAAAACCTTTGAATGATACTATTTTCATTTGCGTATACCATTATTATTACCGATGCATACGTGTTAATCCGAAGATAGATCGATACGCATCAACAAATTAGAATTGTACGTACAATATTTTAGCTATACAATAATGAGCCATATCATGATATATTTAAAAAAAATTTCTTATCCATCTCCTTAAATACACAAAGAGTAATGCACAATGTTAAATTATAGGAGTTGCATTTATCGATCTGATCTCTCTTTTTTGCTCTCATTCTAATTTTATCACTTTAGGTAAATACATAACGAAAAAGAAATTTTAAATATATTAAAAAATAGACACATATTTCTTTATAATTGTTTATAATTACAATTTCAATGTAAAAATATTCCTTTTTTTTAATTTAAGGATTTCCTTTGATTGACACGAGTAAGAATATAATCGCATGGAAAATCATTACCTATTGGCTATTTACTTTTTTATACTAAACGATAGCAAAAATCTGGTAATATTGACTGCGTAGCTATACATTTTACAATAAACTTTTATTAATATTTGAATAATATTTATTATTGTTACCCTTAGCAGTTATTATACTCGGGGGTTAGTAAAAATTGTTTTACATATTTGGCATGCATTATGTGGCTGAAGAAATTTGGCCACAAATTTGTCAAAAAAACTTGATGTATCAATTATTTTAATACAATAAATATCCATTTGGCCGTGGCAGGGTCGAAGCTACGCCGCTTGCACGCATGAAAACATTCTTTGATAAGCTTTATGAAAGCTGACAAACTCGATATCCTTATCGAAGCAATAAGGTCTCACCACTCATGAACCCTTTCCCTTTTTACTTCTTTTCTGTATTTCTCTTCTATTTCTTTTGAATGTATATATGTATATGAAGCAGATCTTGCGATGCTTTTATTGGCTAATATTCCAATTTCGCTTAAGAAGACTTAAAAGAAGAAATGGCTTTTAGAATTCGCTGGATAGGGATTTGGAGGAAAATATCTTGCAAGTTTTAAAGACGGAGTAACGTCGACTTAATGTAATTTTATTAATATTAATTATTATTATTATTTAAAAAAGTTAATAAATCGAAGCTTGAAGCATAAAGTTCTAATAATATTCTAAACAACCTATTATTGTAAACATTTATTTATTCTTATAGTACGGTTTTGATAATATTTATCAGAGTATTTGTGTGGGTTTTAAATAACTTAATTTTTGTATTTTTATATTTCATTAAAATTTATTTTAATTAAGTGGAAGAATATTTATGCAGTTTTTAATCTGATTACTTTTTACGGTAACATTTGAATATAAATTTTATAAAATCTTGATTATTATTGGAATAAATTGATTTTTCAATTTTTGATCTACCACTTATTAGACAGATATTAATCTGCTTGCTTTTAAAGCAATATAATCGACTTTAATAATAATAAATTATAATAAATATGAAATAATTATAATTGAATATATTTGAATGAAATTGCGACTTTCGAAATGTAAAGCAGTTCTATTCTGTACAGACAAAATGTTCAATTATCACAGTACTGGTGAATTAATATAGGAAATTAAAATAACAAAGAAGTAGGAATTTTCTCGCTTATAACGCTCAACTAATGTTTGATAAACACGACAATAGCGCGACTCTCAATGCGGCGTTTGCTCAATGTTTTGGCGTGTTAAGCGCAGTCTTAGGCTTAGGGCTGCAGAACCCAAACAAGTTTCCGTAAACTTAGACGGAGATTTCAACGGCCGCCGTCTGCACGAGTAATGTGTTTTTGCGTGGATTTAACTACTGCAACAAAAACCACCTGAATTTTAAAGCTTCAGCAGTAAGTCGTGAAAAGTTTTTAAGTAAAGTATATAGTATTGAATAGAAGACCGACTGTAAATATGCTCTCAAGGGCACCTAAAGTATTCTAAAAAAAACGCTAAATACATAGTAATTTAACGGGATTTGCAGGTAGGGGAAAAAACTTTTGCGAAACGAAGTCAAGCAGCGTGTTATTCATCAATGAAGCAATGCATATGATGGCCTTTAGTCTGTTAACAACTACCCTTGAAAAAGTAAATAAATAAACGTACTTTCACATTGTTCGACTACTTGAAATTCGCTTCAACTGTTAAATATGCCTATTATCGATATGATTATTATTAGCCATTGCAACGAGGGTTAATATTTTGCGAATCATATTCATCGGGATTTAACAATAGAAATAAAATCACGACCGCGTAATTGTGATATTTTTGTTAAGAAGATAGACACTTTCATTCCCATGCAAAAGAATTTCCAAATTTTTAACACTCATTCTTCAAATCAATATTAATGAACACATATACAGCAGTAAAAGTGGAAAGAAAAGAGAAACGAAGTGGTTACACGGGAGATCGGCCAATTTATCCTTACAAATTGAGGGTTACTCGAATCGTTTTCTGGTCGTTTTTGTGCTTTCTATGTCCTTTTTCTTAATCTTTCTTTCACTTGATTTCTCTATCCATCTTTCTCATTCTCTTTCTCTCGCTTACTCTTGACATGCATACATACACACACAGCCTTTATACATACATAAATACGCGCGCGCGCGCACACACACACACACACATATAATTGTTTGTTTGTTTTTTATACACATGAATACATGCGTATGAATACATGAATACACATATATATATATATGCACAAAGGTATATATATATATATGTGTGTGTGTGTGTGCGTGTGTAGATATGGCTTCTACCACCCTCGTCCAGTCTCCTACATGCAGGTTCTGCACGTCATACACTAGCCTACGCGCGGTCGTCTTGTTTCAGCCGCCCACGCCCGTTCATTCGCTCGTTTCCTCGTATGTAGGCGTGCAGTGATTCGCGTATACGAAAAAATATAAGCGTGTGTGTATATATATATATATATATATATATGTATATATATATATACGTATATGCACATACATACATACATATCTATATCTATATATATATATATATAGAATGCAAGAGTTAAAGGAGGAGGAGGAAGGAGATAGAGAGAGAGAGAGAGAGAGAGAGAGAGAAATAAGGAATAAAGGAACACGAGAAGGGGAGAGCGGATGTCCATCGCAGGCACCCTCGACAGTTCACTTCCCCTCTACTCGTGGTTTCTTTTCCTTTTACTTTCTTTAATCTTTTTCTCTTTGCTTTACTCCTTTACTTCTGTACCTGTTCATGCACACATTCGAGACTACACTTATTTATATAAGTGTGGCTCTATCTCTTTGCTGTAAAGAACGATTGAAAATTTTTCACACTGCGTTAAAAGCGGAGTAGAGTGGTGGTACATACGCCGCAGCATTCGCCTTTGCGAAAGAAAGAGATGCCAGAGAAATGAGAGAGAGAACAGGCTCACATTGGTCAATCCTATTCGGGTGCCCATTTTTCACAAATTCTTTTCTAATCTTCTCTATGCATTCTTCTTCTGTTTTCTTCCTATTTTTTCATACCATTTATTGTTTGTTTCGATCTTTTTGATTTTCTTTTTTAAATCTTGCACACTTTTACTTAGTGTCCGTATTTTATAAATACTAACTTTAATCTCTCTCTCTCTATATATATATATCTCACTACTCTGCAACATTATTTTCTCATTTTGTATTCTGAGTAGCGAACTGTACATGAAACAATCATTCAATCCACTTATTCGACCATTCGTGTATCTTTTGTATCAATAATCTGATAAATTTCAGCCAATTATATTCATGGAGATAGTGGATAACTTATCGAGATACAAGTTGTAATTATACATTTTAATAATTAGTATTGTCGATGATCTTACTCAATGAGAATATCCGAAATATTTTGTATTTACCTTCGCTTTTCATTTTTACCCGAATTATGTCGTATAACGATTGTCTAAAAATTGTTTGCATTTACATTTACATCTTATTTATGAGTATGGTAATAGATTCTGAGGCAGGTAATTAAAGGTTATTTAGGTTTAATTTTCAAGGAGATAATTTTACGAGCGTTGAAAAATATAAAAACCACAATTGAATTCCAATTCCAGTAAAACAATGAAAATTAACGATGATCCACGCCGAGAGAATCATATTAAAAAAAAAAAAAAAAAAAAAAAAAAAAAAAAAAAAAAAGAAGCCAACTAATTGTGGTAAAAAAAGCATCTGCTGAAGGATACGAGTTGGATATATTTATTCGATTCCATTTCATGCAGAGGTAGTTCGTATTTACTTGAAGCATCGTTGACCACTTTTTACACACCTTTTTTCCATGGTGTAATCAGCAGGAGTTTCTCAGACTGTGTTTTCGCCGAAGAAGTTCAACTGCCAGTGAATCTCGGGTATTTCTCTCTTCTGCCGGGTATCATTCTCAAGGTATCTCTGAGGTTTGTCCGTCCATCTCACCTCATTCTCGAAGAAGAAACAGGCTATTGTTCGACGCGTATATGATTTTTTCATCTTCAAATTAAAGCTAATTCGCCGGTGATAACATTCGAACCGAGCTTGAGTACCGGTTGTTTTGCCTCATCCGTTTGTTCAATATTAGTAGTACCTTGATAAGCAATATCGCTGCTCGATAATTCCTTCGTACGATAAAATAATATTTAAATAAATTGTGTCGGAATAATTGTTTGCACGGCATAATTTTGTACGGATCGGGCATATCGGCTTACTATGCTTGGATACACCATTCATAATACACGTGAAGCTTCTGAAATACATAAATATAATTATAGTACGGCTGAAAAAGCGAGTCATGCTCGGCGGAACAAATTTACAATGTAACTCGCGTCGATAAATTATAAGATTTTTAAAGAAAAACTGTTGAAAACAACAGTGTTTCGGTAAATACGAAGGTACCTAATGTATTAAATACTAACAGAATATGAAAATTTACACATCTATCTTTGTAAAGCTATTGACTTTCAAAAGGCAAACTCTGTTTGCTCTACCATACGTTAAACTCAAATTAGCGAGCGACTAGTAATCAATGCAATAAGATTGCTCAAAAATTAAAGTCCTCGTGCTTTTCTAATTTAATATTGTCGGGTCTAGCCGAAGTGAAAAATTTGCGTTTGTCCGACTGTCCGAAGTGTGGCAGATTTACAGGACTGGAGTTTCGATCGCGGAGGCCTACAAAGTGTCCCTGTCGTGCGACCTTTACGTAACGTGTAAGCGAGACAGAGTCTCGCGGGTGGTACACCCAGGACGAATAGCGCATTGAGTACAACTCACTCACTCACGTACACTCGGCGTGCACTAATGCGCGCAGGCACACGCACTCCGTTTGGCTCTTTGCTCTTTTAAGAAAGCATAGATGACCGGGGTGCGGATGCTGCGACGCCGCGCGCTGCTCCTTTTCTCGCACACGCGTATCGCCCGCCTCTGTGTCATAACTCAGCAAGAGGGACAAGGTGGGAGAGAGTGAGAGTGAGAGGGAGAACGGCCGGAGCTCGTGGTGGGAGTTACAACGGTCCGGTTAAAGGTGTGTAGAGGGAGGAACGCGAAGAGATTATACCCGGTGATCGAGCGAAACAGAGAAGCCTGAGTTGGCGAGGCCCGATAAAGAGATAGAGCCAGCCGGGGAGGGGGCGGGCGGGAGGGAGAGAGGGACAGAGAGAGAGAGAGAGAGAGAGAGAGAGAGAGAGAGAGAGAGAGAGAAAAAGGATGACAAGGCAATATAGAAGTATACGTGAGCGGTGCTACAGAGTGAGCGCCGCGGTGGCAACGGCGTCGGCGGCTGCGCCGGCTATGCTCTACAGGTAGGGATCTCTCAAATGATGAGAGTGAGAGTGAGAGGGGGAGTGAACAGCGGAGAGTAGGAAGGCCTATACTATCTCGGTCGGTCTCTCTCGTGTGCTTCCTTGAGAGCCGCAAGCCGGACCCATGGTAGTTAGAGATCAAAAGATAGAGTGTCTGCGAGCGGGAGGGAGAGGCGCGAGGGGAGCGCTGCGACTTCGGAGGTGAGCCGAGACTCTTGCGTCGGCCATGTTCCCGAACCCTCTGCCTCTGCCTCTGCCTCCTCCTCCTCCCCCCACCGCCCCACCACCGCCACCTCCGCCTCCCCCCGACCCTTTCCCCGCGCCAAACCAGCCCGCGCTCGCTCGCCCTTCGCCGCGCTCCTCGTCTCGCTCCTCGTCTCTCTCCTCATCTCACTCCTCATCTTGTTCCGCAGAGCAGGCGGGAGCGCGAAGGTAAGGATCGGGCGCGTGTGCGTGCGTCGGTGCGCTCGGAGGTAGGCTTCTCTCCCTGGGCACGGCCGACCAGCGCTCGCCTCCACCGAATATATCGTCTGGACCAGAGCGCCGCCGCCACGCCGACCCTCCGTCCGTGTTCGCCATTCGCGCCTGTGTGAGGCGCGGCTCCCTCCTCCACCGCCGGCTCCTTCGCCGCCGCAGCCACCCGCCGTCCTTCCTCCCGCCACTCCAGCGCCGCGCTCCCTCCCCCGGGCCCCACCCCGGCTCCGCCTCGGGGCCGGCCCCCCCCCGCGCTCGCGCGCGCGCGCGCCATCACTCAGGCTCCGTGCGTGGACGCATGTGTGCGTTCGTGGGTGCTGCCGCCGCTGCCGCTGTTGCTGCTGCTGCCGCTGCTGCTGCTGGTGCTGGTGCTGGTGCTGGTGCTGGTGCTGGTGCCGCTGCCGCTACCGCCGCTGCTGCTGCTGCTGCCGCTGACCACGGCGCAAAAGTCAGAGCGGAGAAAGACAGAGAGAGAGAGAGAGAGAGAGAGAGAGAGAGAGAGCGAGAGCGAGAGCGAGACGGAGGGAAAGAGAACGAGGGAGAGCGAGGGAAAGAGCGAGGGAGAGAGAGAGAGAGAGACGGGCGGAGAGAGAGATAGAGAGAGAGAGAGAGAGAGAGAGAGAGAGATAGCGCTATGACGCGTCGTACGTAAAGCATCTCGGAGAACGCGAGAAGCGGAGCCGGACCGCTCTTATGCGCGACTGGGCAGCGGCGTCCTCCACGAGCCGCTCGTCCCCGCGTCGAGAAGTGACAGTGTTGGTTGAGGGGCTTCCCAGTGCCGTTCGCACGCAGATGAGCCGATAGCTGGTCCGAAAGCTGAACTTTTCTTGCACACGGTTCCTTCGAATGACTCCTAGAACGGGGTCGGCAGTAGCAGCTCGGAGCCTGGAGCCGAGCTCCAAAGACGGAACGGGGAGCGTTGAAATGTGAGCCAGCAGGCAAAGGTGGGACGCCCAGTAGTTTGTAGTTAGCGAGACCAAAGTCCGAACCGATAGCGGAGAGGTGACTCCAAGCCACGGGACTGCGAGATATGAACCTCAGAAAAGTGAGTACCCTGTGCATCTGTACCTACATCCCTCTATCCGTCTACATAGTTACCTCTCTCTCTCTCTCTCTCTCTCTCTCTCTCTCTCTATCTCTCTCACACCCACACGCTCACGCACACACGCGCTGCCTCCGCTGTTCATTGCCCCGACAAATCCAAATTGCTAGAGGCTCCTGAAAAACACGATTCCTCGATATTTGTTCTAACGATTGTTTCGTACCACGCGGATGGACCGATCTCGAAACATCGTTGATCGGCCAAGTTCATCGAGCGCTGCGCCTCTTGATTGTGACTCCTCTGGAAAATTTGAAGACCTCGCAGTCGTAACTCCTTCATTGCACCTCGTCACCTTGCTTACTTAGGAAAACATGACTACGTTGTATACGTCTCTCTCTCTCTCTCTCTCTCTCTCTCACTCTCACTCTCTCTCACACACTCTCTCACACATTCTCTCTCTCCACGCAATTGAAGCCGGCTACGAACTTTGTCGTATATAAAGGAAACAATCTTTCACAGTCTTCTTTGGTAATTTTATCGGATGACGAGGTAACACGACGTTCATTTTCGCGATAACTTCAACACACGTATCTCACAGCGACACACGTACAACACACTTGGCTTAACACTGCTTAGCACTGAGCACTCGATGAATAAACAATAAAGGACGGAGATTATTGTTTCCTCCGAAGAACGATAGCCGGCCTTTGATTAATTTTCAATAAAACAGTCGAACGTTGCGAGGCAAATTATTACGCACGATAAAGCCAGAATTATTGTGCGGGAATCGATCGGAAATATCGAAGATTGGTTGTAATATCGCCGTGGCCGTTACCGGTATGAAAGACAGATTCGAGAGAAATAGAAAGTGGCTCTCGCTCGTTCGGCTCGGGAGCATTTTTACGATCGACGGTGCTTTTTGGTAGTTCCGGCTTTCCGGCGTTCTCGCGACCTCCCGCGACGAGGGCGTACGAGTTACTTGAAAGAACAAAACGGAGATGAAGCCCACTTACTCCGTTTCGTGGCCTCCCAATCTGATCGGCGAGTCTCTGGCAGTAACAACATTCAGCGGCTGACCAGGTTTGCCCTTTGGAGAATCAGGTTAGACCGGCCGAACCTGCTTCCATCTCGCCTCTCCTCTTACCTGCTTTGCACCACGCGGTAGTGGCCTCCTCAACTCTCGTGCATCTCTCATAGTTCAAAGGAGAAGAACAACAACAACAAGAGATGCTCGAGAGAAGGAGAAATGGAGTGAGACCAAACAAGATCTTCCGCTTTTTCTTTTTTGTCTTTGGCTTATTTCTTCTCCTAACAGTCGCTCACCTTCTTTACTTTACTCTTCTTATTCATTTTCCGCTTGCGAAGATCTCTTTAGTCGAATCCTCGTTATTATACTTCCGACAAACTATTGCCATTGTTATTACCTACGAAACAAATTTCTTACGATCCTTTTATAAGTGACTCGTCCTTTTAAGCCTTCCTGCTGCTCTATTCAATCGTAAGTGCAAACTACAAACATTAACGGCAGCTCCTATATCCTCGTCCGTAATGACTAAATTTTCATAATACAATTATCGAGTCCAAAGCTGATATTTTTCTCATTATCCATCAAAAGATAAAAATAATGCCCTTGATATTTATACAATGATTTCAAGACATACCTAATTAACAAAGTATATTGCATTTGTTTTTCAAATAAATTGCGTAATTCACTTTTTACTAAGTTCAAACATAATAATCTAATGGTGAACGAAATCTCATAAGTTTACTAATTTACTAAATAAACTTTAATATCTTCTATATGTCCAGAGAGTATGAATAACCATACTTCATTCATTACAATATATACGTTTAGTTTAACAATACATCCGTAATGATAATAATACTTTATATTTGCAAGAAGTTTATTTTTCTTTTGCTAAAAGAGTAATATTACTTCAATTGATTAAACATTCCAATTAGGTCTGAAAATGTGTTGGCTTGCAATCAAAAGTAGTTTTGGGTTCGGATGATGAATAACGTTACTTCATTTTAGTACCTCTAACCTCTTACAACTTTGAACTTTTGTTTGCATACTTTACCATACTTTTGCTTTCAAACTGTAGAAACTACAAGCAGTTGTGAAAAGTTAATTCACTCCTGAAATAATTCCAATGAAGCCTGTACCAATTTTAGTTTCGTTCTATTCTATCGTTAGTCATTCAATCAGCCTAAATAATCGAACTTTTCACGAAAGCCACCTCGTCAAAAGAATAAAAACTTACCGAGAATGGATGAATTGGATGCAAAGTGCACGTTACCTTAGCACGAAGCTGTAGTTTTGAAATAAATAACGTCTCTTTTAGAAGTGAGAAGCGTCTCGGGGGACAAAGGCTCGGGATTCGTGATTGCGTGGTCAGTAAAAATTACCGATAGACAAATAGGCGAAGACAGAGAGAGAGAGAGAGAGAGAGAGAGAGAGAGAGAGAGAGGGAGTGGAAGAGTCATCGAAAGGGAGTCGAAGCTTGGGAGACAAAACGCTGTATGGAAGAAGCCTCTCAGGTGGGGTATCCATTAAGGCACCTGTCTATCGGTGGGGTTACCGCGTGCGCGCTTCTGTCTGCTGAATTCCAGTTTAACTTTCGCGCGCGGTCGTTGGACGCGAGTGATGACGATTCTTCCTCAAACGCCGCCGCCTCGTAACGTCCAGACCAGTGTTACTGGTCTGTGGACCAGCTGATCGCCAAGACTCGCTTCCTCGTCTACTCACAACAAGCTGCAGACTGCGTCCCGATGACCCTGGCCCCGAAACTCGCACGGGCTCGTCGGGCTCTCAAAACTTCTTCCGGCCGCGGGACTCCTCCGTTCGGCGTTGGCGGCTCCGCCTTTACGACCTGCGGTAAGGGAGGCTCCGGCCACCTCCGCTCTCTCCCGCTCCTCCCTCGCGACGATAAGCGACTAATAACCTTATTATTCCTGGTGCGATCGGCCTTGTTGCCCGGCCTTTACCCACCCCTTTTATTCTCCTATGCGCCTCGGCCCTAGCCAGGCTCCTCGCGATCGGATCCACGTGCTTCCTTGCCTCGCCGTCTCCTCGTAGACTCTCCTCGTTACCAATGACCTATTAAACGATCGAAGCTATTGATGCAGCGATCGACCGAGCTCTTAAGTCATGCGCTACCCCAGGGATTTCGCGCGATCCCGAGGCTCGCGAAATCGCACGGACTCGCGATACTCCGATAAGCCGAGAACTGACTTACGAAAAAAAATTGCCAAGTGCATTCAGCCACAAGCAGGAGGAACTGAACGAGTGCTTTATTTTTTGAGTTGCAGGTCCTAACCTCATTCGACGCTTCCGCAAATGTGCCATACACGAGCCTCGAGCAACATCCTGTGATAGTCAGGACTGGAATCGCCAGCCGAAATAACGAGTGCGCCTAGTTCTTCTTTTTTTTTTACAATAGCTTCTATTTTATTATTTCGATCGAGTGCTTTCGTCGCTTTATATTTGTTTACGACGGGGAGAGGCTGCGAGAAATCTTGCAAATCGAGATTTGAGACAGAATGTCAACTTGCACCGAACCTGACAACGCAACTACGACAACCCTTCATAAGCAGGAAGTACTCTCACCGGTCAGTATTAAAAGACATTATACGAAACAACATTAGCATACATTTAACACTCTCGCTGCTCGTCACTTCAGTCCGGATAAATTGGTTCCAATTTTACTTTTAAAGGCCCTCCTCTCCGGTTCTTCATCCAATGAATAATTATGGAATTTAAATACACGATCGCTAAAATGTTATAGCGTATGATAATTGAATTACATACGCGACCACCGATACTATCGGCATGCGCCATTTTTTAATCACAAGGTTATTGTAAACAAGTGTAAAAAGGAAAGACGTTGCAAGAAAAACTTATTTTCCAACTCAAATTAATCGAGAAAATACGATGAACTTAAATTACTGCGTAAAAAGTACGTTGCGATTAATTTATTATTAATTTGCACAAAAAAAAGCGACGCTGCCTTAAAAAAATTCATTTGCTTACGATTTTATTGTCAGATCAATAATGGCGATGATCGAAGAAAAAAATGTATTTATTATCTTACAATTCATAATCGAAGTAGAAAAAAATATTTAAATGATTCGACAGCCTAATTAAATTCTTTGGCTGATGCTTTAAATTTGGTGCTTCGCAATATCAAAATATCGTTTCATTACCATATTTAAGTGATTAGTGGGACCATTAAAAACTTTATGCTTAAAACAAAATATATAAAAGAAGGTACGTTGCCCGAAAAATAATTTTGACACCTGCTGTACTGTTAGGTATCGCTCATTCGCTGATGAAATTATAAATAATAGGAATTCCGTATGAAAATAGGTCTCGCATACTTCATCGAACGAATGATATAGAATTTGAAATGTGGCACAGACAAACAAATCACGTTCTGATTTAAATTCATTGGACTCTTCATATCGATGTTTTATGTTCTCTATTCATGCCTGTTCATACAAAAAATAATGTATATATAATAATATTTTTCTCCCTGTCTCCGCACAGTCGTTTCCCTCTCTCTCTCTCTCACTTTCTTTCCTTCTCCCTGTATATATATACATATACATATGTATATCTCTCTCTCTTTCTTTTACCCACTCACTGTTAGCGTTTCTCTTTCGGCTTTTCAGGGCTCCGCGATACCGCCCGTCGCGCAGCATAACGAGAATACCTTCAACCGCAGGGAATCTGTCTCGAGAAGAAAAGCTAAGGCGCTATAAAGTGTAATGCATACTCCTCCCGATCTTTTTTCGACTGATGCGGAAGGCCTGTCGTTAAAAATGATTTAGACGATTTTAGTGCACGTGTATTATAGATGCGCGCGACCGATAAATCCGCGAGAGGGAAGGAGGAAGGTCCTCATTCGATCGTAAATAAGGCAATTAAATTCTGGGGAGGAAAGATATCGAGCCCGTGTTATTTACAAGCCTCTGCTTTTATATCCTGTGAATACATTCCGTGACAATTTACTCGCTCTATGTGGGCTTGAATGGGTAAAGGTAGAGAGGCGAAGAGAGGAAAGGAGAAAGTGCGAGCGAGAGGGGGATACGAGTGAGAAACGGAAAGATAGAGAGCAAGAGAATGCGTGTACCGTAGAGTTTTCATTGTTTACGATGCTGGTGTACATACGGCAATTGTCGCACTACTTCATTCGCCTGCGCTTAAGCATCTCCCGTGTTTTAGGAGTGACTTGCCTGCGGACTTCTGCACTCTCTCTCTCTTCCCTCGTCTTTTCGATTAGCCGCGATTCAGGACACGGGCGATCCTCTCAAAATCGTTGCTTGCGTCTTGCGATTGAGAATGGAGATTGAGGTGAGGGGGCTGGGAGTCGCCAACTTTCCTTCGCGTTGTAAAAAATACGAGCACCAGGGCCGACATTAGCCATAACAAAGCGAGTTGGGCAAGTTCATTACCGTAGGGAAGAGCGCTCGGGCCGAAGTGTAGCAATAAGTTTTTTGCCAAGTGTACGGCTTTAAAATGGCAGCTAGAGGAGGCATCGATTCGCGAGGGCAATTACAAATCCGTGGCGAACGGTCGACGCGTGTCTTCGTATTTCTGGAGTCGGTCGAGCGCCGAGCCCGAGCGGCGGGGTTGAAAATACGCGGAACAGGTCGCGATGGAGGGAGAGCGAAAAGTACGGCGTCCTTGGAGGAGATCCGCGAGTGTCTCCACAAGCTTTCGGGCATTGGTCATTTTGGCCGTCGGTCGAGGTTGGCCGAGTGCGCGCGCGCGTGTGCGTGCGAGGAGTTACGTACGGGGCCGCCGCCAGGCGGTGACCGAACGGGGCGGGCGCGGGAGCGGGAGCGAGAGCTGGAGCGAGAGCTGGAGCGAGAGCGAGAGCGAGAGCGGTAGCGCCATTCTTGTGAAATCTCTTGCCGAGTCCATGTTGCTAAGCGCGATAAAGGCCTCTTCCAAACGGCGCATTCGTTATTATTTATAGGGGCGCGCGGCTTCCCTCCCCGCCAAATTGATCGGCGATTTTCAATGCCCCTGCAAAATTATCGGCCCCTTCGCGACGATTTATTTGCCAAGAGGCCTCGCCTATTATTCCATTACCAGTGCCTCCATTAATCCCGACGCTCGACAATTATCAATGATTATCCGGCAAATGCAGTGCTTTTGTTTATAGGCCTTGGATCAAGAATGCAAATAGCCTTGCTCTCCGCTCGTAAAATTATGCGCCAAAGTTCAATAGCTCCTGGCGCGAAAAACAAATATCGTAAGAATATTGCGCCCACAAAAGCATTTACGGTCTCTTATTATTTCTTACTGTGACAAGACTCGGTATTATCGAGCCTTCGATATTGATAGGCCGCGAAAAAATCCTGCTAAATTGACAGCAAACACTCTCTTTTTTTCAACCGGATTTATCCATCATGTCACTGGATAATATAATCTTATAAGCGCTCTAGCTAAATAAAATAGTCCTTAAAGGAACAATTATAATTACGCAATCATAAATCCGCACCGGCTTACCGCCATTACGGGAGCTTGTCATTGCAAATTAAAAATGTCCGACATGCGCAAAAATGCACTTACGTATGTACGTGCAGGTTCAATGCACGAAACCAAGCCCTATCCGTCTAGTTATTCATCCGTCTTAGATTCAAATAATACCTTGGGCTCCATTCTTTGCCAACGCTCTAATTTATAGCGGCGGATGCGCTCGAAAAGTTCGCTTGAAAATCAACTTAATTAAAAAAATACACAAAAGTGAAATAACAATAAGAGCGGTGCAAATGGCGGGATTCGAGCTTTGCGTATAGCTACGCGCGCGGCTGTGCGCACTCGTGCGTGCGCGCGCGTGTGTGTGGACGCTTATAAAAAGGCCCTTCCACGCAAGGGCCTTGCATGCTCCCCGAGGAGGCCAAACGCTAAATTGCCCCGACAGAGCTCGGCAGCTCTCCATCCGTTCGGAGCCTTATTACTCTTCCGACCCCCCCCCCGCCCTCGCCCGCCCTGCCACCCCCAACCCGCCCGACCCCACCCCTCGCTCCTCCGCGCCCCGCCCGTCCTTTCCAACACACGTATGAGCGAGCGCGCGCGCGCGCGCGCCCGTACACACACGCGCGCTCGGTTGCTTTCTCTCTCTCTACCTCCCTCCCTCCCTCCCTCCCTCCCTCTTCGCCACCCACTTGCTCCTTCTCTCTCTCTCTCTCTCTCTGTCTCTCTCTCTCTCTCTCTCTCTCTGTCCGTCTCGCTCCTTCCCAATCCCTCCTCATCTTCTCCCTCTTATTCCCTCTGTCACACGCTGCATCTCTCTCTCGCACGCTCTCGCTGTCTCCGTCTCCTTCCCTACCTCTCGATTCTTCTCTCTCCTTCTTGTCTTTTCGCCGCCAAGCCTGCGAAACTCGAGATGAACGCCGAGGACGAGGCTGAAAGAGCGAGAGAAGTATAGAGTAACCGCCATCGCGACGATGGGAGATGACTCTTCGGATTTCTCGCGCTCAGTGAGGACCAGCGTTTATTTATAAAGTGTGAGCGGGTCCTCTTTCTTTGGAAGTTTGTCACGGCCAACGAATAACGATCTGCGGATATCGCCCGAGCAAGGCTTTCATACGCCAAAGACAGAGCTACGCCCCCGCGAAATTTCTTCTACTATTCGTATCGGATTCGAACGCCTAATGCACCAATTGCACCGCTACCAAAATTCGTTTACCTTCCTTCCCCACTGCTTTCGCCCCGAACTCTCTCCATTTTACCCTAGACTTTCTTCCGTTTACTCTGCTTACTCCGTGTCTCTGAATAAACAAATTTTATCACAGTTATGTACCTTTCGTCTTCGAGATAGGCAGACCAAAATACTTTTTTTATTTAGGATCCATCGGGAAATTCCAATGCTTTGTTTTTATTTTATTTATTTATTTTTTTTTTTCTTTACTTATCTTCTGCTGACACTTGTGTAATAATTATTCAGTAAGCGAAGCGAGGTCTAAAAGATAAAGCCTACCATTAGGAATTTGGATTTTTGTTAAACGATTCTATAATAATTTAGTACAGATTTCTTCATTTGCAAGACCGTAAATTCTTCTTCGTAATATAATTATTACTATGCTTTGGTAATTATGAGCATGCAAATTATATAATAATTTCATTATCTAATAAAGTGGCGTTTGAACGTGCATAATGTTCTTTGATTTTATGAATATTATATATATGTGTGGAAAATTATTAAAAATATATTTATTAGTCTATTCAATTTGAAGCACATTCAATACATCGTATACGAACGAGCATTCTAAATTAAATATAAATTTTTTAGACTTGCTTGATAAATTTTTTGCATCACTTTAGATCGTTACGTTAATCTTATTATATGGCTGATTAAATATATAAATTATTTTAAGCGCAGACTTTACTCTTCTGTTGGCTGGTAAAAAGCTTTAAGATTTTTTATCTTTGATTTGCATTTAAACCGCGCATGATCTGAAAATAATAAATATGTTCGTTATTTGCAACTAATAGCGTGAAATTTTACAGAAGAATAATAAATAAAGTTTTCACAAATTTATGAATCTGAGCGAGGTGATATAATAATATATGCACAAATTTGAAAATATATAAAACTTTATAGTCCAGCTCAAGCTATGCAATTTTACGGGTGTGAATTCACTGAAGATTAGTGAATTCAACGCGCCGTCTAAAATAGTCTTTAATAATAATAAATATAGGATTTTTAGCTAAATACATGTGCTTACGACACATCCAATGACAGCGCGTTACATTATGCACGACGTCATGTCGTTACTTCCATCATTAGATGATTGATTCAAGCTTTCTTTTGCATTAGATCGCTCGGAAAACGTTTATTTGTTACTTGATGCTATAAATGTTAGAGCGGAAAAATAAACAAAATAATTATAAGGACAATATCTAAGGACAATAAATAGTTGAAAAGTGATTTTTTAAATTGTTTTTTTTTTTAATTTTATTTTATTATTCTTTTAAACACATATTGTTAATAGTTTTATTTCTTAAGTAGTTTCCAGTATAATATTAAAGTGTATATGTTATTTTTGTTGCAATTTAAAATATGACTTGTATATATAAAATAATTAAACAAAAGTAAATTATTTAAATTCACATAGTGTCGTATATATACTATATTTTTATAATTTATATTATTATTATATTAACTTTTTTTTTATGATTCATTTAATAATTTAAAAGAATCGTTAATTCATTTTTTGCGTACAATAGTAGTTTAACCATTATAAAAAATATTTTAATTATCGTATAAACAGATCAAATGATTTCGAATATTGTACGTGTTATTTCCGGGAAATGAAACTTTAATTTGATTTAGCATAGAGAAAGGTATATGGATAATACAAAATAATCAAAATTTATGAAATCTTAATAGACGTTAATTTTATAACTCCATGTATATGATCCAAGATAATTGTGCTTTATTAGATCGTAGTAATGAATAATTCTAACGTTTAGACAAAAGTGTCTTAATCTTTATTTAAATACTCAAGAATGCTTATAATGTATGTTTTAATGGAACAATATCTTCATTATCTAATCCGAAGTATAATTAAATGAAGAGTCGGGATGTTTTTAACTATTTACGAAAAAATTGGTTCAATTGGAAATTTAATTTTAAATTTTTTCATACTTGTTAAAGCTATTTCAAAGTGATATTCGCATCATAATATCCTCTGGTTAAATACAATGCAAATTTTTTTACTCTTTTTATAAACGAGAGATAAAAATGTTTAAGAATTGTATTTTTGTTCACTTATATTAGTATAACTGTAAAATTTCTGTTTTTCAGGACTAACTATTTCAATGTAATACTTTTGCTTAATTGAAAACTTTGGTCATTATCCATGATCACTTTTACCTGTGTAGTTATTAAAAAAAAAAAAAATATTGAAGAATAAATCACTTGATAGCTGTTATTTTTGAATGTTAATAATGAATTAAAAATATTTAAATTTAACTCGGAGTTCTAATATAATCGCTTTCACATATTTTTCGCTTGGCAGGAAGTATATATTATAAGAAATTGAATTAAAAAAAATAAAAAAAAAAACCAAAACAAAAGCGAAAAATTCCTGCAACTGTAATTAATTTTCTTCCTAGTAAAATGTTGTGTCGAGCAGGGAATTCGATCCAAAAGAAAATCATTCAATAAACTACTTTTGCGCTTGAGGACGTTCAGAACAGGTAAGTTCGTACGATAGTTGGACCAATTAACTTTAGTTATGAAACATGCAACTTATCCAGAAACATATCGATTTGCCTCTGTCGGTTTTTGTTGTTTTCTTTTCTTTGGCTCGTCTTTTGGCCAATTTTTCTCGCTGCGATCCCGCCCGGGAAATGAGCGATCAGACTTCTTTTTTATTCTGCCGGATGTGCCGTTATCGGGGACCGCAAGAAGCACACCTCCTCTTCTTTTTGTTCCTTCTGTCATTAAAGAAATAAAGCAGGCTTCTTTTAGTCGCAACTAGGAAAGAGAGATGGACTGAATGATTAATAATAGTAACGATCAAGAATGCGAGGAGATGCAGAAGAGGCGCACGCGCGAATGCGTTTGAGCCTTTGGCGCGCAATTTATGCGCTCCTCCGTGTATTATCTGCTTGTAGAATAAGATTATATGGTAAGATTTATCCGCTTAGACACCTTTTGATCAATCGTTTTTGCATTCTTTTACCAGATCCTCGCGGAGTATTTTTCATTCAAATTTATATCCAGAAGCTTAAAGTTTTAATCTTCGAGCGTAAGTTGGGAAAAATCATGGAACTTAATGCAAATCGATAAATATGACCGATCCTTATTTCGGTCTGCAGCGCCATTTCGCATACATAAAAAGTAATTTTGAAAAAAATTTTTTTATCCTATTTTCAAATAAACACCCGGATGTACAACTCAATTTATATATTAATGGAACATAATAATACTACCGCGTATAAACAATTTCGAAATGTGTATACCACATTTTATCTACCAAAGTAATTGGTAGTGAAATAATTTTAGAATATAGATAATAGGGTTAGAGACTATAATTTAAGTTTAAAAGTATTTACGAGTCACATTAAATTAGCTGAATAGATTACCTGTGCATTAGTTTGTATTCTATTATTCCAAAGTTTTTGAATTTAATAAACAATATAAATACTCATAAAGATATATGAAAATAGAGATTAAAGAAAAATAAGCAGAAAGATGCAATATACACGATAGAGATGTACGTTTCTTTTTCTTGAGCCTCAAATTTTCAAGGGTAATTCAAAGCTGTGAAAAATTAATTAATTCAAAATGAACATTCACCTGCTCGTAAAAATGTAAGTGCAAGCATCAGGGGTTCGTAAACATTTTTCTTCCAATACAATTGAAAAATACCCTAGCCTTTGTATTTTGCTTTGCGCACAGGTCATTCGCATTTTTAAAAATGTTTACAGATATAAGTACACTTAAGAAGACATTTTTACGTATACAAAGATTTGATTTAAGTTGATGACGAAGCGAAATACTTGCAGGTTGTATAAAGGATACTTAATTCTCTTTATTGTACATATACACTCTTGAGTAATTGTTTATTTATGGCTGATCAAATGCACGGAGGCCTACTTCATTGAAGAGTTAATTTATCGCAACAAGGCGAATAAAATGTTTAATAATATTATTTTGATATTCCTATTACTAAGAAAATATCACGTTTTAATGAGACTGAAATGTAAAATCAATACAAATTCTTATCTATTAAGCGCTTTAAATTCTTATCGTGGGCAAATAATCAAAAGTAAAAAATAATGGAGAAAATTTGTTTGAATCTAATATATTTTTAAATTGAAATATAAAAATTGAATTTCAAGTAAATTTGTATTAAACGGTACTTTATACAAAGCGAATGATTTCAATTATGAAATAAATTTTGCACGAGGCTAATGATTCTTCGCAAAGAACGAAGTCCTGTAAATAAAAAATGAGCTCGAAAATTCCAGCAACAGTATGTGGAATCACGTGTCCAATTGAACGAAAAGGAAAAAGAAAGAAGTGGATTAAAGCCATAAAAAAAACAGGCTGACGCACTTCTATTCCCCTATTGGCTATTTTCAAGCATTCTAACAACCGCTTGCTTATGTTTTTTGTGGACATCCCCTGTGCGATGCCCGTGAGAGTAGATGACGGCGATGAAGGATGTACAGAAGGATATACGGTAGAGTTAGGGATGGCCATTGTACAGTCGGACTTTGGAAGGAGGCCAGCTATGCTCCAACACGAACACGCGCGCCTTCACAAGGATAAATAGGGACGCTCGGGTCGGACTGCTCTTCTTTACTGTTGGGCCCTAACTTTTTCTTAGCGTTTTATAAGGCTCGCCAACTCGCCAAGTCTCCAAGTAGTCTCATCCTCGGTCCTCGAGGAGACTGTGAAGCTGCAGTCGAAAGTGACTCGGAGAAAATGCTTATTATATTGAGAATTTCAGCAGTATCATTATGACTACAAGTGGTCTAAAAAAAGTCAGCTAGGAAATATCGTAATAATCTTCGGAATCTGGCGCTCATCGCGATTCCCATTAGGAAGTCCAAGTTAGATACAATGAAATCGGAATTAGAATGCCGCGAATATCTTTCCCCTTCGTCGCAGAAGAAGGAAATAGAGGGATTTTTTTTTCAAAGATTTGCATTAGCGTGGCACATCGCATCACGGGGAAGGTGAAAATATAGGGGGCTAAGGGCTTCGGGTGACGGCCCGGGCACATCGCAAATAATCGGCCTTCGCGTATTGGGAGAGGCCGATATTGTTGTAGGAAGGAGCGTGAAATTGATCTCGAGTTCGATGAAGTGTTCGAGAGAGGCGTCGCAGCTTGTCGGGGGGGAGGGGGGCTGAAAATGCTTCGCAGAAAAATGATAATAATATAATCAGTGGGGAAGCGGGCGAGTAAATAAAAGGAGGGAAGGAAGAATCGAAGGGACGGCCAGTCGTGAACGCGCAGTACTCACAAAGGCCTCGTTAGGGGCGAGCGCTTAGGCGACACCGGCGGACGAGCGGCCGGAGTCGGAGTAAAGTAACGCGGGGCCCCTCGTGCTCTTGTCTCGCTTGACGCAGGTCCAGGAGGGTCCCGTCTCGCCGGCCTCCTCCTCGCTCAGTAATCCCACGCAGTCGGACCGAAGCGAGCAGGTGCTGCTAGCCACGATGCAGCCCGTGAGCGTGCTCGACTTACACGAGCACGCCCCCGCCCACGTAGCCCTGCACCCCAAGTACCACCATCACCATCACCACCACCACCACCACCACCACCACCCGAAGTACAGCCACCACCTGCACAGCAGTCACCAGCACCACCAGCAGCAGCAGCAGCAGCACCACCAGCAGCAGTCGGAGGCGGAGGACCACCACCAGCAGCAGCAGCAGCAGCAGCAGCAGCAGCAGCAGCAGCAGCAGCAGCCGCAGCAGCAGCCGCAGCAGCAGCAGCCGCCGACGGAGCCCGAGGACGGCCGGGTGACCCCCGAGCCCGGGGTCGGCGAGCACAAGATGATCGACCTCATCTACAACGACGGCCAGAAGACGGTGATGTACACCCACGACAAGGAGATCATTTACGAGAGCGAGGCCGACCGGGTGCAGGTGGTAGAGTACCCGCCGCCGCCGCCCTCGCCGCCCTCGCCGCCCTCCGGGCGCAACGGCCCGGGCCTCATACCGGTGAACTGCGTGGCGAGGAGCGCGACGGCCCCCGGGGGCGCCACCACCCTCCAGCTCCACTACTCCCAGCTGCACTTCCACCACGAGCAGGACCTGCCCCGGGCCCTGGCCAACGGCAGCGGGGTGCCCATCCCCGGCTCCGGGGCCCCGACCACGACCACGGTCCTCGTCCTCTCGGAGCTCGTGGCTGCCGACCCAGGACAGTCTGGGACGCCGGCTCACCTGACACTGGCCACTGCTGCTGCTTCCCTTCGCTCTGGGTAAGTGGAATTCAGTGCTTGCTAATGTTCCTATTGGACCGGTTTGATCGCTTCGATCGGTTGGGTCAGTTGGTTCCGCTGGATCCGCCAAAGCGAGGACGACCCCAATTATTTATAAGTATTGGAATTCCAATTCTCTCCCGGCTCTCCCCGTAATCTTACGACTCTCCGCCACCCGACAAATTTACGATTGGATAACTCTTGGATCTGACTCTCTTCCGGGGGAAAGGAGACTCCATTATTTCACTCCTTTGTTCGGCTCTCCTACTGATTTATCGGGAAATTTTTCGTTAACTTATAAGCGGCTATATTACTCGTAAGCGGCACCTACCGATACCGTTAGACCTTCCGGCTACATCGGCTCTGCTAATGCCCCTCGAGAACGTGTATTTGTTATTTTGCTATTAAGACGTAACTATTAAATTAGTTACGACTGGCACTGTAACGCTAATAAGGCATTTAAAAAGTTAAAGGAATTTCCATAGCCGTTTCATTGTCTATTACTGGAGAATCACTGATGTGTCAATTGATAAATTCTTACCAATGGTTACATTTGTTTTTACAGTAAAATCGAGTCATAAAATTGTCCAGCTACAATTTCCGGCACAGCCTATTATTATTATTATTATCATAAAAATTGTCTCAATTGCAATTTTTATTAGCATTTTGTCGTTCTTTAATATTCGTAACGTATTTCGGTACCATGAGATATTAAAATTTGACTTATTATATTTAAACATTGTTCATTATGGTTTTTACCCATTGAAAAGTAAACCCAAAAGTTTATCTATCATATTATTGCACATTTCATTTATTACTATTGAATATTTCGGTGTAAGTAATTTTTATGATTATTGTAACTAAGTATAGCAAAAACCTTATAAAACATTTTGGCATCTATGCTTTACATTTAATACCTGTCTGCTGAATTAGTCAATATGTTTTTACAATTATTATAAATTACCATTGTCGAGTTTCGTTAAGTTTTTGCTAATTGCTTGTAATAATAATTTTAGTATATATACATATGTGTGTGTGTGTGTGTGTGTGTGTGTGTGTATAGTTTTTTAAGTTCTACTATCATTAGAACGAATTTGCTTTGTTAAAAAAAACCTAAAGCTTTCATCTTGAAATTAATTCTGTACTCACAATAAATACGGTCTTATAAAAAGACAAATGAACTGACAATGCAATTACATGGGTGTAATAAATTTTCGTAACGAGAAATCAGTTCTTAAAATATTAGGAAAAAAGCCCCAATACGTTGTAGAAAAAGAGAATAAGCGACTGGAGGGGGTCTTTTGAAAAGAAAGCTTTTTTATTCAGTTCGTCATTCACAAGACGAAGTTTAATAATATTTCAGCTTAACATCGAGCGTAATTTCCTCTCGTTATAGAATCTTTTCAATAACGAACTGACTCATAGATGCAATTTTGACAGTGCATGAATGAAAAAGGGAGGACTGGTGAAGAATGGTTGAGGATGGGAATAGGGAGAGACTTTGCGATGATATGGAAAAGGTCATTGAGAGTGGCGAGAGGGCCGCGAACGAGATATGGGGGGGGGTGAAAGGAGAATTCAAGGCGGCGGCGTGGAGCGCGATTAATAATTAATACTCACGCTGGAGAAGGAATCTATGGTGCCGACGGCTTCAAGAGTAAGTCACGTTGCCTCGATAGAATTTATTATTACGCTGCGATGCGCGGAGCTCATGTCCGGACTTTGTAAATGCGCTTACTCGCTTCCCCCCCTTCTCCCCCGCCCCCGCCGCCGTCGCCAACTCGGCCTCTCCGCTTTCCTCCCAAGGATCGGTGCACACTAAAGTGGATATATATATTTATATATATATATATATGTATATGTATATATATATATATATATATATATATATATATATATATAACATCTATAGAATATTGCAAACCAATAACCATTAACTACGCAGCGTGCCACCTTTACTCTACGATAAATAAAAATTCATCCACCCGAGTAGCCTGGATTGAAAATATATGAAAGCATACGTATCGGAACATATAAGAACGCGCAACTGTGTGCACTATATATATATATATAAATAAACAATATATACAGGGTGCATACGTATATATATATATATATATATATTAGCACTGTAGCCTTGAACACGTCAAAAACATTGTGTGCACGCTGAATTGCCAGACCGGGCATATATTTTCTTTACTTTTATTGGGATTGCTTCGCTACACTGCACACAGAGTGAATAATAAAGCATTTACTTTTCGATATTTTATCTCAATTTTTTTATGTCAGTAATTAAAATATAATAATAAGTGGCATCACGGGACTTTTTGCTCAGAAAATTATTTGAAAGTACTTTCTTTATATATTATATTATATTATAGTGACAGTAAAACCATTTAGATTAAATATTCACGAAAATACTTAATAGAATTTAAGGAATTACAATCAGTTGAAAATATAATTAATATATTAAATCTTTCACGCAATAATTATGACACAAGCATAAGGTATTATAATTGAATTTGATAACTTCGTTTCTCCTGAATGTCAATTTATAAAAATTTTAACATAAATATATAAATTAAACATATTCAATACGCTTTTTAATTCATTATCTTTGTATCATTATTTATAAGTAACAAATCGAGTATCGTAAAAATTATTATATTAATATTCAAAATAAAAATACAAGCTTTAAATTTTTTTATTGCTTTACTTTCTACAGTGTCTATCGCTTCTCAGAAAATTTGAATTATATCCTTGTTTGACTCAGTGATTGAGTGACACCCTTCAATCATATTTAATGAAAATCTTTTCTTACTTTTTCTTTATTTATTTACTTAGAAGTTGATAGAAATATTTTTTCCACAAGAAAAAAAAATCTTACTAATACTTTAAGCAGGCATAAATGATAGATGAAACTTCGTTTTCGGAGTCTTTCAAATTATTTGGCCCTTGAAAAATAGAATCATCATCTTAGAATTTACTAGTTTTTATTTTTTATCTGAAAAAAAATCACTATGACCAAACGATAAGCTTAATTTTAAAAATATCCAATACCTACGTTATTGTTCAGTAAGGATATTAAAATTGCTATTGTCTACCATTAAATATAGTACTACCATCACACGGTATTACAATAAAGGATATTCTACAAATGATTGATTTTAATACATTAGCATAGCATTATATATTTAAATTACTTTTTAAAAATTTGCAGCTACAGTAGACCTCATAGACGTTTTATTTTTAATAAGCATAAATTCTTCCGACGCACATTTTTATATTCGTGAATATAATTTTAAATTAAAACTCTTCGAATAAGAGAATGAATTTTTTAAATTAGAAGATTATCTTCCTTTTTTATCTTAATTATACAACGGTAAAAGATTTGATTTGTCGTAAATTAGCTAAGAAGGCTAATTACATAAGGTGCTAAATAATACATTTTTTAATCTCATGAAATGTAATATTTAATGGTATGCATACTTAATTTTAAGACAGACGTAGACGAATATCTAGAATATTCCAAACAAAGGCAATACAATTTTCAATTTTATTTTACACTTAGAAAACTATTGTTCTCATGTACATGCTTGTATAATGATAATAGCATCGCCATGACAGCCACGAGATGCTAGATAAGAATAAACGTGAAGCTGTATCGAACACTCGATTCGAAGGAAGTAACGGCATTTCCGTATAAATATTGCCCGTGTCATTTTATATCTACCTTGTTGTCTCTGTATGTCTACCATCATTTTACCATACGCGGCATAACTATGTAGAACGTGTAGGCATTTCATTTCAGATGGTCCGATGGAAAGAAATGTCGTTTTAATAGTAATAGTATTTTTACAAATTTAATTTCCAATGTCAAAGATGTATTATTTTTTTTTTTTGCTACATGATTTATTTGTAGCTTAAATCTATTCAAAAATTTTGTACTAAATGGATTAAATAAGATTTATGTCACTTAATCTTTTTTTTAATAGATTTTCTTTAACACTTCTCACTAATGTTTCTGTCCAATTTTTTTTTTCATTTTCATTTTTATCCATGAATTCTAATAATAATCATCTTATATCAAGCTTATATCGAAGATCCCTTAGCGCTCAAATTTTGAAACAATTACATTTGATTAGCTTCTTCAAATTGAATTTTTATTTAAAAACTGTTTTTGTCTCGATAATTATTATAATATTGTACACGCAAATTGATTTCTATAATTTACATTATACTTGCATACATGTTTTTGAACTGAACCAAAAATTTTGTATTAAAATTTTCGCATAAAATGAATTAAAAATTTTAACTAAGAAATTATTTTCTTGCAAAAAAAAAGAGGTAAAAAGCATTCAAGTAAATTGATAAATATCGATAAATGCCTGCCAGACGTTACTACAAAATAAAAATTTTGTGTATTTACGAAATGAAAGAGATAAGATCTTATATTAAAATGTCTATGTACGTATATGTATGTATATACATCGAACAAGGTAGAAGTTTTTGCAGGGTCACAGATAAAAATGTGAAGAGGATCTGCAGGAGTGAAAACAAGAAAATTATAAAGAGAGCTCGATGATTATAGTATAAAATTTTTATTATATTTTATATTATACGGCACTACCTACATACGCATTAACGAAAACATTCTTTCATAAATCGAGTTATTATTATATTGAGATAATTGAACATGCAATTAGCAAATGTAAATAAATATATTGTATATTAATTGTGACTTAGTTTGAAAATAGTTTGTGAACATGTGTCAATACACGTATTACAATAATAATTATCTACATAATAAAATTCTAATTCTAAATAAAATAGAGAAAACTGTGAGATACAATAGAATTTATCTTCGGAGATGGATAATAAGTGCTTTAGATGACTTCAAAACACAGATGTCAATAATATTACTAGCGTCTATATATAGTAAAAATATATTTACTATGCATATTTCTAATAAAAATTTTTTATATCTAAAAATTAAAAATCACAGAAAATTGAATAGGAAATTTTATTCGCAAAAGAAGCCTTTGCAACAATTATATCGAGCGTTTATTACATTTTTCTTGAAATAAAAAAAAAACAAAAAAAAAAAAACAAAAAAAAACAAAATATAAACAAAAAATGTTAATAATAATGATAATAATGATAATGATAATGATAACGACGATGGCGAAGACGACGACGACGATGATAATAATAATTAAAAATAATGATAATAATAATAATAATAATAATAAATGAAACGAGCGTAACCCTGTAAGTGATCGTGAATTTATCCAAGCAGAAAACCACTAACAAATATCTCTAAAATATATTGGAGACCAAGCAGCCCCGGCAAAAACGAGCATTCTCGCATAAAAACGTCAAAGAGAAAAATGGCCAGTTGGGTTCGCGTCGACGTACTTATTGAGTGCGTACGTTGTCGATTTCGCGTGCCTACAGCTCATGCCACGCTAGCCTTATAACTAATGATTATTCTTGCTAATGTTGCTGCCCATACTATCACGATGTCCCCACGCAACCATTCGCAATCTGATTGATCTTGTTTAATCCAGCGATCGCGGCCGATCTCGAGTAACCATTTAAAAATCTTACGTGATTTCGCCTCGTTTGCGCGTAATAACACCTTTTAACGCGGTGTGCGCAGGTCCCAATCGACTTAATGTCGCAATTATCCGATATTTCTAAACGATTTCCCTATCTCAAATACGGGTCCACTGTCGCAAAATAATCGTATGCACACTAAAATATTTACTCGAGTTTATGCGGGGCTAATGCTTACAAGATCGACTTTCTATAATCGTGTATAAGTCGGTGCAATTTTCGTCTATTCATTCATTCAAAACGAGGGGAAAAATTCATTATACACCTGTCAGTTTCGCTGGTTACATTTATAATTCTATGAATTCCTGAATTAATTATGACTACCACTAACGCTTATAACTCGCTACACTGAATCCGATGAAGAACATTTATTGGAAATATCCAATAGAAAATAATGTATGGATGCAAAATTTGTTGAATTTGAATGGAGGGGCAAATGTTTTGCATTCTAAGTCTTGAAAAATTCATTGATATTAATAAATGAAAACTTTCTATACATACATAAATACATACACATATACATATACACACATATATATATATATATATATATGTATACCTGCGTGCACGGATACAGATACACGCACGCACAATTTAATTATTTTATTTCGCTAGTGTTTTCTAAATATTGCTTTTGCATGCGATTAAAACTGTGACTATTTAACCGATTGTAGAACAATGTGGTTATCGAGATTTTTTACAGCAACTGTTTAATAACGGCGGGGTTTCGTAAAAAAAAAAAACTTGATTTCGTCTCTCAATAATTCAAATACGTTTTCTTTACTATCGATATTGACGTACGTCAAGATCGAACGAAGCATTAACGTGAACTAGCGAAAGAGCCGGCTTTTTGTCCTTTTGTCACATCTCGCAATACTAAAAGTTATGATATATGAAACTTTTACGCAAAATAAAAATTAATAAATATGGACAAGATAGATTTAAATTATGCAAATTCATTCTTTTCGCATAAGGAATCTGTGAACAAAAAAGTCCACAGCGCGAGCCAAAATGAGAAAAATAAATAAAATAAAAGGAAAGAAGAAAAAATTAGCAGCACTTGGTTCTGAAGCCTGTAGTATCTCCGAAGCCCCAAGTGTTTTGATAGCGTAGCCCACCCGAATCAAGTGAAAATAAAAAAAGACACGTCCCACATTAGGTCGCATTACAACAGAGTGTCTCGAGAAACGCGTCGTATCTTTATCGCCACTTGCGTCCCTGAAAAGAACGAAATTCCGTCGTATTCGGCCTTTCTCTGCGGATGAGATACACGGAGTCGATTTTATCTTATTCTTTCCTCTTCTTTTCTCTCTTATGTCGTAAAAACTCCGATTTGGAGGAAAGGAATAACAAGAGAAGCGTAAAACTGAAATTAAATAAAGAAGGAGAGAGAGAAGGACCTAGGGAGAGTGGAATATATTGGTAGATAAAGAAAGTGGGGGCGAGGGGATTTGGAGGGAAGTGAGAAAAGACGTGGAATCCGAGGAACGAATCGTGGTTTGAGAGTCGCGAGGCAATAAACGTTAGTCAACGTGAAGATTCGAAAAAAAAACGTCAACAAGCATTCGGCCGCTTAACGCACGTATGATTCATTGAAACCCTAAAATAGAAATGATGCCCCGCCGTAATTGGCTACGGGATTTCGGCCTTAAATCTTGCTCGCGAATCGCCAAGGACTCGAAAATCGCGGAGCTTTACGACACATATAAGACTCGTCCATTATTTCTGTTTTTTATCATTCCTTTCCTTTGGTCGCATGGTCTGTTTTTTCCTCATCCAATGTTTTCTTTCGACTCTTTCAAAGTCGTTTCTTCTAAATCTTTCGATGTAATTATGTGCATGCTCGCGAGATGACAGAAACATGTCCGCGCTTGTAATACGACAATACAATCCAATGTATATCGAATCTCTTCGATACAGACAACTAGAAATTAGACAAAGGATTTGAAATTACTGAATCTTTGGGTATTTTGTTAAGTGCAGACTCTCACCTGTGTAGCTCTCGGGTAATTTTGATTTTTTCATTTTAATATTTATCGCTTAGGGAAAATTTATATTTTCCTGCTTATAAAATATTAACAGCATAATGCTATGTGGCACTTATTCACCGTATCGAAATGCTTTAAGTACATATATTTTATGCGAAACTTTAAAATTTATATCGATAATTCGTTACCGTTTGGCGAAAGTACACGATTAAAACCGATCAACGAATGGATTTTGTGAATCACAAATGTATTTAATTCGAGTCTATGGAATAATGATTGAAATTCCTTTGACTCATTATCTATTTCTATACACAATTACTGATAAATGCAGCGAAGCCCCTGGAAGCTGATCGATTGAGAAAAATAGTCTTCATAGAGATAATAAACGCTCGACTCGATTGTTAAGGAAAGAGGAAATTAGGTTAAATCGGCAAAATAATTAGCGATTAATTAAAAAAATTTCTCCTCGTAAAAGAGCGTAGATAAGAGGCTGATCAATGCAGCAAGTGACATGAGAAAACACGTGACGGCCAAGACAATTGCAATCATCTAGGAATAACGAGAGAAGCGAGTAAATAAAAAAGTCGCTTGAAGTGCGAATCATCTTTCCCTCACTTGCCGTTCTATTCTTTTATACAGTGTTGCGCGCAAGGCGTATATGTAAACACAACAAAAGATGCCGTCGCCTGCGTCAATACCAACAAAACGGCAAAACCTGATGGACCTCTCTCTTGCTCTCTTGCTCTCTCTCTCTCTCTCTCGGGAGGCACGCGTCTCTTTAGTATATAGGTATAATCCCGCGCATATGAGCACGCGCTTCCTCGCCGTATTGGCTTCCGGACGACTTTTCGGGGCCCGGTTCAACTTCTGTTAAGACTCTCCTGCGTGGGGGGGGGGGCACGGAAAAGAGACAAAGAGTTGGTAATAAGAGGGGATGCAAGAGAGCCAGACAGAGTGAGAGAGAGAGAGAGAGAGAGAGAGACGGGTATTATAACGGTACACCAGTCCTTGTCCTCCGCGTGCGCTCGCCGACGCAACAGAAAGGCTGAGAGGAAGAGGAGAGAACGAGAGAGAATGGTATATGATCTTGGCGAACAGGGTTGATGTAATAAGAGGGGCAGCAGAACCGGCAGCTTCGTCGTCGCTCTTACCGCGTGAGATCCTCGGAAATCGAACGAGAGGAGAACAGTGTTAGAGAAGAGAGAGAGAGAGAGAGAGAGAGAGAGAGAGAGAGAGAGAGAGATAGCGAGAGACAGGGAGTCATCTAAGGTACCAAAGAAGAATCCAAGAACAAGTGCAGAGGAGATCTGGTCTGCCACGCCGTGGAAGCAGAAGAAGCGGGACGGCGAGGGGCGGGGAAGGTAAGCGCCCCCCCCCGCCCCTTCCAACCATCTCACCGACGCAGTCAGAGTATTGCAGCGGGCGGTGCAGACAGGTTGTTCAGATTCCACGGAAGGTCGTTTGCTTTGCTTACTGCGGGTCGTGGCGAGTGCGGAGCTGCTTCGAGCCAAGTAGACAGAGACAGAGATCTAGACGCTCAGTCTCGCGGCGCGCGTGTCTACCGTTTTACCTTCTTCTCTTCCTAACGGCCGTCTGCAACCATACTATTTCTCTTTGTCGATCCCTTCAGTTTTTTTTTCTCTCTTTTCTATTTTTCTTGTTGCTGTTGCTGTTGTTGTTGTTTAATCGACGAGCTTTTTGTCCCTAGGCGTAGATACGTGGAAAGAGCATTATTGGGCTTAAAGGGAAAATCACCAGCGCATCTGGCCTATTCTATTAAGGACAATTATTGACCGATGTGTAACGACCCTATCTATTTGGTAAATTTGCTCTATGGCAAAAGTACTCGATTATATCGATCGATCGATTGCTGCTTGACTCAATATGTAGGTATATTCGAGGTCTTTGGGCAATTTGCTGATAGAATTATCAAAGGGACAAATTCGCCCTAACGCTTAACATTCATCCACTCGGAGCTACTTCACCTTAGCTACACTAAGCGCAATCTTTGATTAACTTTACCTGCATGCAGTGGAACAATAGCTTGAGTAGTGCACGGGAATAATTGGCATCTGCGTTACGTAAAAAAGAGTTGTTAAAATCGTGAATTGTAATTAATCTGGAAGTCGTGAAAACTGTACTTATAGGCTTGTATGCATGAGCGCTGACTTAGGCGAATGTGGATTCAGGCATAAAGGAGACACAGGCATTGACACTGGACACCGGACACCGACTGCCATACATAACGCGTACGCGAGTCTTTCCATCCTAATATTCTTGTTATTCGCGCGTAAGAGAAGAAAGCCTTTCATTTACGCATTTAGCGGCTAAGTTAACTAGGTTAATAATTAGTTCTCTCTTTTTTTATTAAATCGTTTTATATTCCCTGTAACTGCATTTCTCATACTCTGCTCATATACTATATATGTCAAAGACTGATGTCTGCTTTTCACTAAAATATGTCAATCGTTTGCCGATATGAAATTACTTAATGTTACTTTTGGAAATATCTGACTCGGACTTCAAATAGAATAATATCTTATAAAAAACGCCTTCTTATTTACATCAAACAAACCCATAATATTATGATGCTCAATATAAGAAATTAAAGCGAATGAAACTCATAAATCACTAAATTTCTTATTACGCAGGATCGTCCATTTTCGTTAATTGAATATTATCTTGTAATCGTGAATTATTACTCGATAAATTCAATCTCAGCTTTATATCTATATATATATTTATTTATTTATTTATTTATTTATTTATTTATAAATACTTGTGTAAGCTGAAATACATCCAAAGTATTTCTCTATTCAAATTTGTTTCGTGAAATTAATAAATTTTTTATATTACAATGATGCAATTCAATTTAACATATGTAATATAAAATCAAATGTCAGAATTCTTATAATCATTATGACTACTATAATATCTACACTAGTAAGCTGCGAATAGTCTGAAAATGAAATAAGCTTGTACAAAAGATCGGTTCTTTATTGATTTTTTTATGCATGTGGATAGAAAGTAAAAACTCTGTTAGCCCGAATAGACTAAAATTGATTGTTTTATAAGAGTAAAAAGTACAGAGGGTGTATAATTTTTTGTATTTTTTTATTCTTTCATTAACATTTGTTTGCATCAACATAATTTTTGGAAAAACTTTTATGAATTTTTATTAAATAAATAAAAATTGATGCTTACAATGCGGTCTAGTTTACATTGACATTATAATTACTTAGGTCAGTTTAATATCAATTTTTAAATAATAATTGACGATACTTAATCGATCTTTTCTTAAAAAAGTTAACAATAAAATTGCTTATCGAAAAATAGGATCAACAGTATTATTTGTGTTGATCGCAATAAATTATCAATAATACATCGTCCATCACACGGGAAATATCTTAAATATAAGTATAAGATAAGTATTACATGAGTCGATCAATCACCGAGATCGGAATGAATTCGGGGCAGAAGTAATATTACGTTTTTTAGAAATAAATAGATGACGTTACTTAATTGGATAGTATTGGGTCACCAAGAATTTATACAATAATCAACAGACGGATCTTGTTATTAAGTTGAGCACATATATTTAGAAATATTGCCGTTACTCTGATAGGCCTTAAACTTTGTTATTTTTGCACAGAAGCTCTTTTGTGTCCCCTGCATGATTTTCTATGACGAATTTATACATACTCGATGTCAGCCGATTCGAAGAATATCAGTAAGTCATTCGCGATATATGTTATAAGTGTAAGCCTACCTTAACTAATGATATGCTCTGGCGTGTTAATCGTTTACGTTTTCCAACGTGCTAACCTGCTTTTTGCTATTACGATTATTGTAATCGTCGGTTGTGGATTTACGACCGACGATAATGGCGTTATGAAAATATCACTTTTTAGACGCGCGCGCGCGCGCGCACAGCTCAGGGGTTCTGGTCCCTGTTGTTTCTACGTTCTTTCGCGTGAAGTCGTTAACATTTTTCCTTCCTACCCGATCGTCGTACTTATGCGCTAAGTTGTACATAAAATTTTATTTATTTGTTTGTCGTCTAAATAATTATTAAATTCAAAGTCTTTTCTAGATTTTTTTATAGTTATTGAACGTCGTTTTCTTCGCTCTTTTTGTCTTGTTTGTTCAATTGCTTGTTTCCACTCGTTGTTTAACATTGTAACAAATGAAGCTCTTTTCGGTAGCCCCTAATAAGAAAATTGTATTAAAAAAAAAGCAAATTTTTTAATTGTGTTCTTATTGGCATTATAAATACAATTGATATCATATACTATTTAAATCATTGATTTGCAAATTTGAACAAATGGACAAATTTATTTGGCAAGTTTTATAAAAAATTTTATGCAAAAATACATATAATACAATATTATAATAAACAGACTTTCTTGCATATTATAATTTTTAAGTTAATTGTCAATATTTCACAAAAAAAAAAAATAAATATTATTCATCATACTAACTATTTAGAATTTATTAAAAACAAATTTTTCCTTTTAAGTAAATACGTTTGTAAATGTATCCAGCAGCTATCCCATATAATTTGTTGTTACGGTTTTAACAAAGCATGACTTATTTAATTGCCACTCCGATAAGGAAACACAAAGTCGTCGATTGCTATCATTCATCCCGCTTTTTTTTGCCCTGATACTCAATAGTTGCACTGACTTCATTTCCATCTTCTGTTTGCTGTCGTTCTCCATACGTATTCAAGAAATAAATAAAAGCTGCAACACTAATAAACTAGTTGTTTTCTTACTGTTCATTTATTTAGAGAATAATAAATAATTTAAATCTAGTTTACGCAAGCTACATATATTATTTATTTATTATTCCTACAATTATATGACATATCGTACTTTACAATCACTTGAAGTCTTTCATAAAAAGCTTATTGCATTAAGAACGATATATATGCAATTTATTATTTCTTGAACATTCAAAGTTTCTACACCACTTTTTCATTTAAGTGTAATATCTATCGAATTTTAGAAAGTTGCTAGATTTAATTTAAAGCACATACCAATCAGATATCAATAAATTTTCTTATTGTTTCTTCCTAAATCTCATAAACAATTATTTCTTACTTGTAAAATTCAGCAAATAGAGAAAATTGTTATGAGCTCGCAGACATAAATAAAAAAGTCAGAAATAGGAGAAAACTATCTATAGCATCGATCGATCAGTAATTATAATGAAAAAGAAAAAGAAGTCCGTCAACGGCGCATTAATTTTCACTTTCAATTGGTGTACATTTTCAATGTAAGAGTGCATGAAAAAAAAAACCTTTCGTGACATATAGTGAATCTAGCAACGATGAAATGTTGTATTTCAACCAAACAAATGTACATGCACGTACGTTCACCCACACAACCGCATGTGAAATTAATAACTGAGCATAAATTTCCTTAAAAAACCTCTTTCTTAATATAGCCTTAACTTAAAATGTTCGTGGAATATTTTAAAGATTTATATGCTTTTTCATTAATATATTTATTAAACTTAATTAAATTTTTATTTATGTCATTAAATAGATTTTTCATTCAATTAAAAAAAACTATTTAATAATAAGATTCTATGATTGAATAGGAGAGAATGAAAGTATGGCGGAAATGACGAGAAGAGGTGCGGATTATTGAAGAGTAGGAGAAACTCAACATGAACGATAAAATGAAAGAGAAAGAGAATTGATTAAGAAGTGAAGAGGTTATGAGGGAATGAGAATGAGGAAAAGAGGGGGAGCGCGAGAAAACGAAATATATATATATATATGAAGAGAATGTACTAAGTGATCGAACGAGAGAAAGAGAAACAGAGGGAAGGAGAAAGAGAGAGAGAGAGAGAGAGAGAGAGAAAGAGAGAGAAGGACGCAACTCGGAGACAGGGCGTGGCCCAACCTTGCACTTACGTATAATTGTAGCATTCCACATCAGCCAAGAATAAAAATTAAGAAAATGAGCTTTTTCAAAACTTTTCTTAAAATTTTTAACCAAAAAATGGATAGATAAGAAAAGATTAGATAAGAGAATAGAAAGAAAAATAGAAAAATATAATGGCTGAAACTTTATCAGCAGAAATCACACTTTTTATTTCTAAACGATGTATCCTTTTTTTGATTGTACTAAAGTGAAAATAAAAAAAATTTAAATATGTATTGTTGAATTTTAACCAAATCTAACAGATGCTTAGTTAAGCTAAAAAAGTTTTGCAACATTTTTAAAAACTTTAAACTTACTATTCTTTCATATTTACTTTACTAATTTATAAAATTTACTTAAACTAATTAAACTTTACTTCATATTAATATAAACATTACTATAATAGCCCTATGGATACAAGATTTGTCTTTGAATGTATTTTTTGTTTGTTTTGCATTAATATTTTGGAAAAAATTTGGTTTATGACATCATTGAATAAAATTAGGACCGTGCGTAGACTTAACAGAGCGATAAAATAGTTTAATAATGAATAATGCATATTTTCGCATCGGAATAAGGAGTAAATGAAGTAAATATCGTCGGAGGTAGTTAATGAATGAATGAAAAGTGTGCTTCCGTTGTAAAGTAAACTTTTTGTTACCTCGCAGAAGTGCGAAAACGCTTTTTTGTTAAACTTTGTTGAATTATGTTAGTATACAAAATTTTATACACATAATATTTTCACTCTTTATTTTGCACTATGCGAAAAGGATTGAAAGCCATAGAATATTAATCTTTGTACATTCAAGGATTTCTCGCTGATCAGGAAAAATTGAAAATTTTGTTTAAATTATAAAAGTCTTACTTTACTCCATTCTGCTGTCAATCTATAAATATAGGATTATCTTATTAAAACAATTTTTATCATATATATATATATATATATATATATATATATATAATATAGACAGTTAAATATCTCTAAATCAAGAATAGATTTAGAGTGTAATGAATCGATACGAAATTAAACCTTTTCACTAGAATATTATTTAATGCACGAGCTT
Organism: Kradibia gibbosae; assembly: GCA_018907135.1. Lineage (NCBI taxonomy): Eukaryota > Metazoa > Arthropoda > Insecta > Hymenoptera > Agaonidae > Kradibia > Kradibia gibbosae. Next base: position 9,018,167 of record JACCHX010000001.1, on the reverse strand, counting down.
TACTTGGACATAGGCATGTACGTGTTCGTTTTCATTCTAGTCGAATATAGCTACTAGCGAATAATTAATCGAGAAAATAACCCTTGAACATCTTTCATGTGGGTCATCGCCTTCTTATTCAAGACATGCAGGCAAAAAAGCAGACCGAAAAAGAAGAAACAAATGTGAAAAGAAGTACGAGAAATTAAGAGGTAGGGGAAACAGACGAAGAGATTGAGAATGAGAGAGAATGAGAGAGAAAGAGAGCGAGAGAGGGGGGGGGGGTGGGGAGGGGAGACACGTCCAGGTCCTCTCCAGGCATCTCTCTTTTCTACCTCGGTATCTTTTTGTTTCTTTATTCGCGACAGGGGAAAAGGGCGAGAGCACATACGCGTAGCGGCGTAATGGGATGCGCGTGCAAAGGCAGACCGGACCGTGTATATCTTTGAAAAGGAAGAGAGGGATGAGCATTGACCATGGGGTACTGAGCAGCCACTGTATTCTAGGTGGTACTCATATACAAATTATGGTAATGACCGTGTCGATCGAGTCTCCTCTTCGTCGCTTTTTCCTTGGCTACTTGGTCTCGACGCCGCCATCGCTGCGACCGGATATTTTTACTTACCGTCCTGTATAAGAGCACACGTGCAAGCCGGTGTATGGGCACGTATACACGCGCACGCGCATATTTATATAAAAGAAATAAGGAGAAGAAACTCGGGATTGTACTATATATTAGTGGGGAGCCGCCTTTGATCAAAACCGCTGAGATATATTGCGTCGATTTATTATTAATCCACCCGCTCTTTCATACACCCGACCTACGATTAGATATACACACCAACTTTATTCATTACCTGTCCATGCGTTGAGACTTTATCTGTTCTTTCATTCTTAACAGACACACTTATTCATATTTTTAGCGATTCTCGCCACTTTCTTTTTGCAAATATTGACAAGAAAGTTTTGCATCAAAGTAAAAATTACGAGAGCACGGGCAAAAGTTAAGCATGTATTTCCATTGGCGTATGCTTTAAAATGTGTTAGGGTTATGAAAATTTCTGATTTTATAATCTCATCTATTATTTGCGCATGCTAGAGACAAATAATTTTATGCGCAGAAGTTACAATATTTATTAAATTAAGGCAATTTATTTTCAATATGTGATAAGCTTAAGCATAATACAATAAAGATGTTTATTAATTGTATTTACTTCTATTCGTATTATGCTATTATTGATCATAAATATCAATAGCTTATGCCAATTATTCACGTAATAAACAAAACAAAAAAAAAAAAAAAACAAAAACTACTCCGGGCTTTATTTACGTATAATTATCAATTATATTAAACTATCAATCAGTCAGTCTTAGTCGAATGAGCCATGTTACAAAAGGGATAAAAATAAGATTAGTGTGCATTTAAACTAACATACATAACTACATGTAGTTAATTTTGCTCAAGACATGAATTATTTTTATCTTGCATCATGTACAAAATTATATAAAGACAAACCATTCCTATCTACGTTTATTTGTCTATTTCTAATACGAGATGTAAGAAAAAGAAAATGAAAATCACGTAACGGTTTTCTTTTAAAGCAGTCAAAATTCGAATCGATAGGTTATTTTCTCATCTTGCCCAATTTTACTTACTATACAAGTGTTTTTTTTTAATTTTGTAACCACGTAACGTATTTTTTTTTTCGTGAAATTAGTTTCTTTTTCGCAAAAAATAACAATTGAATTCAAGGTGCAGGTAGGCAAGTATTTAAAAACATAACTGCATCGGAAATAAATACGTTAGAATTAAAAATGAAAGAGACTCAAGCATCGATTAATAATCCAGTCAAGCGCAATGTTATTACTGCTCTCGATGTCGCTGTAGTTGCATCCACTTCTCACAGAAGTATTATTTATCGCGTAACACTAAAAGATCGTCTCTTAAAGTGTCGTCGATCAATCAAGCTTTTGTCCTACGCATGCAATCGTCTTAACGCTTGATTTAACATTAGCTCTAATCGCTTTGGATACGCGCGTTCGCGGACTTTTCTGCTTTCTTCTGCTCCCAATTATTTTCGCTACGAATACTAGCAATTATTTATCAATAAGCGACCTTTTTCATAAGTGCAGCAAAGACACGATTCGCAAATTGCGATTAGTCAGGGTAATTATCAGAATTACGTTGAATAAAAATTAATTGCAGGGGTGTTTTTTTTCCATTCGCGCCTATGTACACAAAATGAAAAGCGATTTATAGTATTAGAAAACCTTAAGCTATTGACTACGCTTGAATTAGTATTCGTGGATAATGTTTAGGCTAAATAAAAATAACGTATTAAGAAATACAAATTTTCGTTCTGCTGCACTGCAATGAAATGAGTACACTTAATCTACATTTATGGCAATGGGTTTTCTAAGCGTATCTGCCGTTGTGTATTTGTGTATGTCTGTATTTACGTATGTGTCAATTTATTTACTTACGACTACCGATTTATATTTATCAATAAATAAAGCAGCCGAGGACTATTTTTATTAAAAAAAAGTATTATTTTTAATTATTTCTAAAAGTTCTTCTATTGATAGTTTTTTTGAATTCTTCCTTTGATACTTTTTTAAAGAATTATTCATGATGGATTTTTATAAATTTCGCGTTAAACTCACAATTCTAAGAAAAGTTTTTAAAAAGTTTTTCATAATTTCATAAGTGAAAAATTGCTTTATGTAAGTATCTAATAGAACGTGTAGTAAATATATTAATCAAATGTTTAAAAAAGCACCCAATAAATAATTTTGAAACATCGTTTAAAAATTTGAATTTAATTGAAATTTTACATTACTAGTAGATACATAAAGAATTAAAAAAAAAATATATATATATATGTATGAATTTATGGAAGTAACTGCACGTAGCGAATATGCGTGTATTTCAAACTTTATTTGATCCATAAAGGATCTGTCCATTCATCGTCGTAACAGTATTCACAGTGACCAAGTAAGTTTTACAAACTATAATAATCGAATATATGCAGCAGGAGCGCGTAACAGCATTCACACCTTTTACGATCTGACAATGTGAACAATGAACTTCTCTTGTTACTCTTTTCCTACCAACAAGCAAACGAGCAAGCGTACAAACTTGCCAGCAAATGAGCAATCAAATAAATCAGACCGTAGCCTGTGATCTGCTATGATCTTGTCCGAGAGTTAGTTAAACCGACTAGTATCTTTTTTGATAAACGTTGACGCCCAAGAGAATGTTGCGATGAGACTGCGAGTACTTTATAAATATGCGTGGGGGAAAAATGGTTGAGTTAACGATAAATAAATATATATATATTATATATATATATATATATATATGTATGCAAATGGACAAATCCATAAATAAAAAAGGAGCAAAAAGGAGAATTTGCGCGATAAGTAGTTGATCCGTTTTATTCTGCACATTTTCCGAATGAGTATAATGATAAACTTATTTAGCTTTTGTCCTCTTTCTTCTCAATTTGCATAATTTACACTTTTATAATTAATAACTTATTAATTTTATTGATAATTATTTCGCGGACTCATTTTATGCATTAAATGCAATCAGTCCAAAGTAAAGTAAGGTATACGTCGCTTTTACAGTTATTGTAAATAAGATTTAAGCATGCGTAGGATTGAATGAATTATTTTTTTTTATATATATTTACACGTACCAACTGGCAATAATATTTTCTTACCAGGAAAAATATTTTATCATTTTTCATAACAATTAATCCATTTATGCCAAAGTGGTCTAGTTAGTAGATTTATCATATCTACACACTCTTTTGAGACACACTCTTATAAATTAGTTATTTAAAATAAAAAATGTCTAAAGAAACCTCATGCACGTCATCGTAAAAAGTACGAGCGCGTAAAGTTTACCCGCAGAAAATGAATAATCAATTTACCACAAGAGTAAGCAATGCACGTATTCACTCTGGTACACCACGACACACGGAATAACTGAAACGAGCTTTGTTATATGTAAAGACACAGTCGCACGCGACGTTTAACGAGACAGAGTCGTTTCGGCCATAGAAAGACGTAAAGGTTGTTCAACGTTCGCTTCTGTCGCTCAGATGAACCTCCGTACTCGTATCTGTCAGGTATTTCTTTTCATCTCTCTCTCTCTCTCTCTTTCTTTCTTTCCTTCTCGTTTCCTCCTCTCCCTCATTTTCTTTCCCCTCTCCCGGTTATTCATTCGACTTCACGTCTCCTTCTCTCCTGGCAATGCGTTGACTGTGTTGTCGACGACAGCCCACGACATTATGCGACACGCGGTCTCTTTTATTTAAGCAGCACAAACGACCGCCAAGCCGCTTAACGCGGTCTTAACGATGATATTCCCCTTGGCAGCGACTACGAATAAATTTGAAGTTTGCTACTTTACGATCCTACTGTAAATCTTATATAAAAAATTAAGAATGAAGTGAGACAGAAAAGCGGATGTGTGAGTAAATCTCTCTTTTTTATTATTTTTTCTTCAAACGAGCCATGCTTTTTCCTTCTGAATTATATAAGAATCGTAAAATAATTGTTAACGATTTTGGCGAATGAATTTAAAAACAGACACAACGTAAAAAATTAAGCATGCATCTTATCGGTATGTGCAAGAGCATAGATAATTGGTCGTAAAAAAGTAACGTATGCGAAACAAATGCTCATTTATAAGTTTTTAAAACTGATTTACAAACAAATTATCATTGTCAATGTAATATAAGATAATGGTTAAAATATCACATCGATCAATAATGTATTATATGTAAGTTAACGAAGCTTATAAATAAAGGTTTTTTAAAACAATATTATCTATTCGATGTACATTTTATATTTATAGAAAATCAAATTAAGTCTAGATTAAAATTTATATTTATTTAATTTTTTTCATTAAAATTTCCGACCATTACTTTGTGTGTTTAATTTGTAAAAACAATACGAAGCTCTCAATGATAGAAAAATTAAGAGCTATCAAATACTTTAATTTTTATGAAAAAGTGTATTGAATTTGTGATCCAGAGGACATTTTCAAAAAAATGCTAGTGTAAAAGTTTCTCACCCCACATAATCGTTTTATATTAACCATTTTGTAATGAAATTTTTTTTAAATTTCTGGTTCTAACGTAAATGTATTTCTATTTTAGGATAAAAACGTTTACAAAAGAAATACCGTTATCAATATTCAAATTTATTTTCGAAACTTTGTTTTAATAAAGTAATAGTTTCAATAGGTTTATAACAAAAATTGATAATGTTTTTTGCTATTTGTAATTAATGTTTATCAAATATAACGAGAGAAAAATAAGACAGATTTATCATTTGTCAATGATTATATTTCTTTACACTGTGCATCATAGTTACTTACGCTACTATTTTACTATACGAACTCTACGAAGTTAAAATTAATAATCGTATAGAGCGAAAGTTAGTGACACACATGTGTTGATATTTTGTGGGCCGCCATGCAGTCCCGCATTTTATTTTTTAAAATATAATTATTGAATCAACGATGCCTTATCTATAAACGTAATGATTTTATATTAGTTCATCCATAATTATGAATTCAATTGATTTTTTGTATGAAATCGAACGATGGAAAAAAGTATTGAAAAATACTATAGTTATTACTCATAAAAAGGTAACAAAGAGCGTACAAAATTTTTAAAAAATTTACAATAAATTACAGCCCTGTTGACTATAGCAAACATTGAGCTACAATACAGTCGCGCGATTGTTTGTTTTTTGTTTTGAAAATTTACTTGTTAAAAGAACGCCGATGTAAACATATGAAACATAAGTAATTCGCATGAAACATTAATGTGTAAATATATTTGTTTATCTCGATAAACAGTAATTTATCTCTCGGGTAGGAAGAATTCTTACTATATGTTTTCTCCTGATGCAGAGCCTTAGGAAATGCGCCTCTGAACGACTGTTATGGGCACCCGCGGCGATGCATAGACTTGCGCGTCGCAAATACGCACAAGGAAAAGGAGCTTTTTTATCGTCGCGACAGTTAGGTATTCCAGAGCGCGACGACTACAACTCTTCCTATGGGCGTGTGCGGTGAAACTAAGTGTGTGGAAGAGCTGAGCGAGAGAGAGAGAGAGAGAGAGAGACAGTGAGTTGAAATTGGCGATGGAAGAGGGACAGGGGCGGGTTAGAAAGAGAAGGACAGACTGGAAGAAAGAGAGACGAGTTTTCCTGAACGAAAGAAGGCAGAAAAAAGAGATCGTGCGTTTCGAAACGATTCCCCGCCCGAAGGTTCTTGGATAAAAAAACGTCGAAAGTCGCGCGATCCATCTGTGATTGGCCGTAAATCAATAATTGGATCGTCGGGAATTGATCGTCTTCGTCTTTCTTGGCCGCTGCTCACGAGTAAGTACGACGGGCGCGACGCTTATAAATTTTCTTCTTCGCGCTTAATGAAGGAAATCACAAAGTGTACGTAAGAGAACCTCAGCGAAACTTTGTGAAACCTGTTGCATAAAATATATATTTAATTGACGGCTCATGTGACGTACATATGTGCGTACTTTTTCAGAACTATGAAAAATTCCGGATTTCGAATGCTATAACTAAATAAATAACATTTCTCGTGTACTTTTATTGCTTGTTTTAAAGTGGATTAGTTATTAAAACAGGATAATCGTGATAAATCAATTTATCATTAATTATTTAACATTTCAATTAAATCATAACGCAGCCAACTTAATGCAATATCTGGCTCAATTAAATGGCATTAGAAATATAAAGAATCTAAGTGACTTTGCTTCAATTTATTTCACACGTTATATTACACTAAAAAGCTATAATAATCTCAGAAGAACGAATTCATAATCATACATTTTATCTGCTAAAAAATAAACTCTCTCCGAACTTTGACACAACCTCCATTAAAATACCAGCAGCGACAATATAATTAAGTCCAGCCTGCCCTTACAATTATATTGCTTCTATTATTTTGAAGTATTTTTGATTTCTCAAAAATTTGCATATTTTATTCATTTGTTACAAGCTGTTTATGAAATAAAAATTTTTCCACAATAAAGAACGCAACTATTAAAGGTAAAAGAAAGAAATTCCTTGGGTTAGAATTGCCGTCTCCGCGTCTCTCTACCTGTGCCTGTTTAAATTCATTCGCTATAATGACAAGCGCCGTAGATGTAGGAAAAGCATAAATCTGCAGAGCAATACTCACCTCGCGATAAGTACAATCGCCTCCCTGCTTGCGATAGATTTTTTATTTTGCCTTCCCCCCCTCCTCTAATTTTTCGTATTTTTAATACACCAACGCTCGTCACGCGCACACGCGCAAATACCCACACATACACCTACAGGGACGCACCCAAAATATATTTTCGCTTTTTGTATCATAATTCCTTTGTACTACTACTATACCTCACGTACGAGTGTGGATAGAGATTTCATTAAAGGGACGCTCCTGCGAGGATGCAAAGAAACAATGTGAAAAATCGTGCTCAATTTATTATAAAATACGGACAAATATTGAATTTGAAAGAGAACTTTTAGGTAATTGATTTGTCATGACGAATACCGGTGAATAAACATATACACCATATATATATATATATATATATATATAACATATACTTGGGCGCGCGTTTTGTAGAAAAGACCATTAATTAGAACCAATGGAATTGCGTCGAGTCTTGTCTTGCATCGAGTCTTCTGGTCGATTGCTTTTTGGCCAAGGAAGTCTTCTAGAGTACGGCTAATCATCGCTACTTGCATCGAGGCTATTAGGATTAAGCGGAAGCGATCGCAGGCTTAGGCAGAAGGTGGGAAAAGAGCCTCCTCGCGAAGGCGTCGAGTGCTGGAAAAGCTCGAGCTTGCGGCGGCGCCTTCGACTCGTTTGACCATCGGCGAAAGAAGCGCATGGGCGATAACGGGCTTGGGGGGGGGGGGATGGGGGCGCAGCAATAAGGCTTATTCTAACCGGCGCGAGTCGAAGCCAAAAGCCGTTCTCGGGTAGGAGCAGCGTACGAAGCGTAAAACTGAATGAGAGTTAAAAGGTAGAGGAGAGGCAGTTGGCTCGAAAGGAAGATGGAAGCAAGTGAAACCGAAAAGGCTCGGGCGACAATCTCAAGATGAACCCCGGGAGCGTCGCGTTGCGGAGAGGACGCGCGACACGCCGCGACGAGGAGCAGAGACACACGAATGTCGGAGTGGGGTCGCCGAGGGGCGGGTCCCCGAGGCTGGTGCTCGACCAAGTATAGGCCTGTCTCGCTCCCGCGCGAGCCTTCCTAGCTGTCGCTACTACTACTGTGGGCCACCTCTTTACCGCACTGGCTCTCTCTCTCTCTCTCTCTCTCTCTCTATCTCTATCCCTATCTCACTCACTCTCATTCTCATTCTCTCGGTCGCTCTCGCACGCACCCATATGCATACGTACGACCGGGGCGCCTGCTCTCTCTCTCTCTCTCTCTCTCTCTCTCTGTCATGGGCGCGCGCTCTCTCCGTCTCGGGCTCCGTCTCCCTCTGTCTCTCCGTTTTGTATTCGCTGCCGCTAAAGCTCACACTTACCTGACAAGATGTAAGAGCAGTCCTCTCAAAGTGGAAGGCGCCCGACACGCTCACCGCACAGTCCGATATAAGACACCGAACCGGCAAGTCGCAGTGCGCGCAGGTCCCACGACTGGCCCTCGCAAGCATCCACCCTGTGCCCAAGTGCTTGCGCTCCCCCGCGAGCTTTGGCTTCCCCGGCGAGCCGCGAACGCGAAGAGGAGGCCCTGCGCCCTGCGGAATCCGACGCCCCGGCCGGAAGAGAGGCGGTCGCGCTCACCGGCGAGTCCGAGGAGGCGGACGCGAAGCCGAAGGAGGTGGAGGAGGCGCTGGATGAGGCGACCGAGGTAGAGGAGGCCGAGGAGGAGGCCGAGGAGGAGGAGGAGACGGCGGCGGCGGCGGCGGCGGCGGCAGCGGCAGCGGAGCAGGAGCAGGAGCAGGAGGAGGAGGAGGAGGAGGAGGAGGAGGAGGAGGAGGAGGTGGTGGTGGCTGTGCGCGATAATGAAACTGCCGGAGGACAGCGGAGCTGCCAAAAAGCGAAACGACCGGCGCTGCTACTAGTCGTAGACGGCGTACGCGCCAAGAAGGACGTTTTACCGTCCACGTGTCGAATCGCACGCCCTTGATTGCTCGCTCCTGTGCATGTGTGTACGAGTGTCTGTTCTGGTGAACGAGCGGCCCGAGCCCGATGCACGCCGAGCCCTAGGCTCGCTCCGAGTGTTGTCCGATCGCCGGCCCGAAGAGATCGACGGAGTCAAGTGGAAAGGAGCCGGAGAGGAGGCTGGCAATCGGTTTTACGATTATCATATTAATGAAGGTGCGCACGTAATCTCGGCGTTCGGGCAGCTCCCGCGATCTACGCGAGAGGTGGAGCCTGGAGAGGCAATTTTTCCGTCCACGCTACCGTGGCGCTCGAAAATTTATACGCTTATCGCATAGCGCGCTGATCGCGACGCCATCGTTACCCGTAACTCGCCGATGTCACCCCCCTCCCTCGCTCAATACCACGCTACATTACTCTCTTGTCCCATCGTCTAATCCTCCGTACCTCTGCCCACCTATATTTGTACACCCACACCAACAGCACGCGCACGCACATATATATATATATATATATATATACATATATAAATACGGACACGCGCACACGCACTGACTGACGCACTCGAACACGTATCTACCTCTCTATCACTCCGTCACTCCTCTCTCTCTCACTCTCTCTCTCTCTCTCTCTCTCTCTCTCTTCCTTCTATCTATCCGTCATTCGCTCGCTTGCTCCCACTCGCCTTGGACAGCAGTGCTCGTCCTTTTTACTCCTGTCTTCCAAACATCTTAAAGAACACAACTTAAGCCGCAGTGTTCAGTTGGATAGATAGAAGAAAAAAGAATTTTTGAGGAAATTGTGAAGGAATGAGGTGTCCGCGTATTTTTCGAGTGGCTTGCTTAGTTGTAAGACGAAAAAGAAGAAGCTGGAGGAAGGAGAAGATACCAGAGGCTACCGTAAATTCATTTGTGAGAGCAATTTGATCGAGGTAGGATATATTTTCGAGTATTAAGATCATATGACAATGTATTTCCGTACAAGTTGTACCCTTTATTTACATATCACTACCTTCCTTTAAGTTATCTCTCGACAATCGATATCTTAGAATTTTTATCGATTTTTATAATGATATGTATCGCTAAACGTAGCTCGGTATAAATAACTCGGTCCATTTCAATAATTATTTCCTATTGAAATGCTTCTCCGATCATAAGTCCTAAAACGCTGCCCGAAACTTTTCCACAAAAGCTTTTAAAATTCCGATTATTCCGATTATACTACTACATGGGAAATTTTTGTGAATGGGACCTTTTTAAAGAAAAAGAAAAAAGTAACGGTGTCATAGCAGCTCGTCCGGTACTTATTTAAACATTTTAATAAGCGTCAAAAATGTATTTTAAGTTAAAGATTAATATTATAAGAACTTTCGTATAAATTATGTAATACCCCGATAGGAGTAGAATATATTTACCATAAATTTAGTTGGAACACTGAAAATTTTTTTAAATCTTATTTCTTAATACTTTTAATACGGAATAAGACTCCAGTGGCCAGAAAACTTTTTAACGCTTCTAGCCGAGAATACCTTTAATTCTCATTGCGCTGTATTTATCGAACGCTATTACAGTATAATCCAGGTAATGTAGCGTACGATAAATAAATTAGTTCTCTTTCTCCGATAGGGAGTACTTTGAGTCACGTAAAAGAGTACGAAAAAAAAAAGAAAAAAGAAAAAAAAGAAGCGAGACAGGACGGAATGTAATATCCGAGCACTCAATTATATTTATTGATAATTGCCGAGACGAACTCCAAGTTCCCGGAGAAGTTGAGAATCGTTGGCCAAGGTACATAATAGCGGCGGGGAGGGGGAAGCTTGCGGAAATTTTTCCCATGGTCCGAAACGTACGCACAGGTCTAATTATGACCATGGGACACTCGCCCTATTATAAGGTCATTGGGCATTCGCTACTTACCCCTTTATGCTAAGCGAGAACTCGCGTCAGCCCAAGAAAGGAAGAACGAATGAATTGGGTAGGAAAGCACTTATTCGAAGGGGGAAAACAGGGGGCCAGGAAGGATGACCCTTTGGACGGGTGACCGGTGACTGTCCGCGCGTTCCCGGAATGTACTCTCCTGGACACTTGCCGCCTCTCTAGCCTGCTTTTCTTCCGTGAAAAAACTTATAAAAAAGGGTAGCCCTCAGCTTTGCTTCGCTCTGCGCCCCTCGCGGCTACTTTAACCGCCGCGTCCGACTCCGTGACACTCAAAGCTCTTCCTTTAATATACTTAGGCTTTCTCTTAAGCATTTACAGCAGTATTTCCTTTACGAATCGTCTTCGCCAACGCTATTGGGTTTTTTAATAATTTACCCCTATGGTCGAGAACCCGTAAACGCATTTGAAACAATTGTTTTCGTATTAAATTTGAAAAACATCGGTCGAAACATTGGCTCAACCCCATTCGCAACCTCCTGATAAATTTTACATCTTTATTTTTAAGTAAAAATGCCCAATAATACTATAAACGTGCAATAAAAAATAATAATGATCATCAATATCTCTAGTATCTCTAGTGTAAATTACATTTAAAAGTTTTTTTTTTACAATTCATGACGACTTATTTCGATAAATGTTAAATATTTTCCAATGCGAGTTGGCCAATACATGGCTACAATCATCATATTGCTCGAATGATAAATTAAATCGATCAGCGTTAAGCATTCCTTGGGTTATACGTTCGAATGATCTACACTATCCTTGTGATTTGTGTTTACGTTAGCTTTATACGAATACGCTACGCATTCTATAAATATTTTGTCAGTTATTTAATATCCATCAACAAGCTCGTTATAAAAAATGCTAGCATTAATCTGTACACATTATATTGGCCATTAAAATTTGTAGAAACAAGCGAGACTTTGTTATGTAAAGCTAATTTAACGGGGGAGTCGGTGCTTTAAAATATTTGTAAATAAAAATTAGTCTATTTCGATTAAAATTAGCAACGTAGGGCTGCTAGACGTTATGAAATTCGCAGGAGTTAAAAGGGGGGGGGGGTACGATGTAGTAATTAATCTGGCTAATGCTCGGCTCGTTTGGCTGCAGTACGCAACGATTCGCTAACCCCAAATAGAACTCGAACTGCTTTAACCGATGCTGTACCGATTCCGTGATCGGTACAATACACGACATAGTAAGTTGAAAGCACACATCTGATAAAATGACTAATTGAATACATCATCAGATTCGCCATTCGAGCAGGAAAACATTCTCATAAATCGAAGGGAGTTTCATTAGCGAGGCGTCATAAAAATGTTAATAGGTTCATTTCGTTTGGCCCGAGAACCTTTATGTCGCAAGACGCTGCTCCACACGAGTCGAGCTCGCCGGTCCCGAGCCTCTGAGAATGGAGCAGGAGGACGACGGCGACGACGGGAGCGACTGCGGCTGCGGCGGCGGCGGCGGCGGCCCCGGAAATTCCCGCACACCTGATTGGGCTAATGACGGCTCCGGGCTCGCAGCTCGGCCTCCGCCACGCTGCGCTCGACAATGGACTATTTTGCACCCCGCGACAAAGCTACCGGCGCAAGGGTTGAGTTTTAGGGGCGCTCCCGGGGCGTCGCATTGTCATCGCCGGAGCCCTGGAAGTGCGCGGCTACGGCTGCGCTCCGGCTTAATTAATCAAAATAGGCCCGCCGCATTATATGGATCGCGCTGCTACGGCGCCGATTGTTACCCGAGATATAACTTCTGCACCTCGTGCCCGAGGACCACCGACCTCGCCTCTCGCTCATCTCGGGCGGGCATGCATTTTTTAATTGGCGGTGTGCGTTTAACTCCGCACTCCCGAATCGCCAAATCACATGCTTCCGACCTCGAGCTTTTGTCGCTAATTATTACTCTCGAAAATCGACTCTTGCCCCCGGTTCCCTCTGCCGCTGCCCATTGCCCTACCCACCGTCCCCTTCGCCAGGTCTCACTTACAAGTGTGCGCGAATTGACGTATAATTATTGCGGCTCGTACGAAGAACTTATTTATTCGCTTATTTATTCCCGTCAACAAGTGGATAAGTAGTTTTTATTACGTTTGCCGTTGCATAACTATTAGAATTACGCAGATAAGGAAAAATTGAGTATTTCTGAATGTGACGTATGCTATTTTTATCATTCTTAATATTTTGATTGATTTTAGATATTATTTGTATAACATCTTATTATTTATCAAGTATTTGCATTTTTGTTTTATATTTATACGTCAGGCAAAAAAAAAAAAAAAAAAAAAAAAAAAAAAAAAAAAAAAAAAAAAAAAACAAAAAAAAAAAATTTATCTGATCTGATTTAAAAATCATCTTATATATATGTATATGTACAATTAATACATAACTTATAGTATTAACCTATTTGAATATTCATATTGACAGCACATAAATGTATATATGGATATTATTCATGAATTCATTATAAATATGTTTGAAGAAAATGCTAGAAATTATTTTACAAACCTCATTCAAAATCATATCGTTTGTAATCTATTACAATAGAGATCAATTTATTACTGAAAATTTCATAGCTGGCAACGTACAAATTGCATTCTAACAAATTTGAGAAAATAATAACATTTTTTGAAAAGCAGCCTCTAGCTATTTTCACAAGACTTAAGAGCAAATTATTTCCAAGGAAAATTTTGATCATAAGAAGTCAAATTGAATGTCTTAATGTTAACCTCAACAAAATTTAAATGCCTTCATTTTACTCTCATTTGATTACACTTTATTCACATATTTACTTATTCAATTTAATAATTCAGTTTAAATTGCTATGAGTGTGAATACTTGAAGAGAAAGTATCGGTCGACAAATACTTATTCTGGCATATGTGTATCACTCAAGGTATTTGTGACAAATAAAAATTATGTAATAGTTCATTCAAAAAGTGGTATAAATTTTGCTTAATTGAACGTTTCAACTTCTACGGTAAATAAATTTGCTTGAAATAAATTCATTAAATTGCGAATTTACTCTCCCGTTTTTTGCTTTAAAAACGTAATTTTTGTTACTCCATTAAACATTTTTGATACATTGGCTTAGTTAATATCTATAAAAATTAAGTCATACAGTTTTAAAAACAAGACGAACGTTGAGTGAATACGATAGTAAATAATTGAAAATCTCGTCACGAATTGGCTTCTTTTCCATCGCACATTTACTTGGGATTACTATTATTGAAAAAATAAAAAAAAAAAAAAAAAAAAAAAAAATTAATAAAAAATAAGAGATCTGAATGTTACGCATTAATTCAACGTGATTATGTTATATGATGAATGTTCGAGAGTTGACTATATCAATGACGTGATGAAGAGGAGGGGGTTGTGAGAGTTGCTTTGATAACCGTTCGGAGTAGTGGATGATTTAAAAAGAGAAAATTACTGATCGTTTTGAAAGAACAGTTTTTTACACGAAATGTATATAAAATTAAAAAAAAAATGCGTTTTATAACAATTTCTTATCGACAAATTATAATACCGCATTGTAAATAATGTCTCTCTTCTGCACTATAATATTTTCAGACGTTTTCTAGATGTGCCAGTAAACCATAAAAAAAGTACGAATATATGCAGTGAAGAAGTACGAAGATTTATTAATGAAGTAACAAGATAATAAAGTAGCTTCGCTCGTTTAATTATAAGCTTACCTATAAATGAATATTAAGAAGGCACGGTAAAAACCTATTTAGTCGATTCAATACATAGTCAGGTCTACGAGCCTGCACAGCTCGCCTATAGGAGCTGGCAAGTATATTTGTTTGCCATTCAATTCAATTAGCATCGCCACGAATTTCAGGCTCGATACACTGCTAGTGATTGTAACAATACATTTGTGCCTAAGTGCCTGTGTGTGCGTCTACGTGTGTACACATGTAAGTTTGTATATGCATGTATACAGCAGTATATATATATATATATATATATATACACGTATATAGATATGGATAAATACGTACAGGCACGCGTAAACATACCCAACACGCATAAATCTCGGTCTGCGTACGCGAACCGAGTGCGTAAGGCTGTTTTCTTCGGGCCGAACGATCGCGCAACAGTTTGCAAGGCTCATTACAAGCGATGGAGCAAAAGAAAACCATGCATATTACATGTGCGCCGAGCGCCATAACTAAGCGGCAAGGGGGAGTGGGGGGGGGGATGGAGGAGGGCTACGACAGAGGCCGAAAGGTGGCGGCAACCGAAGCGTAACGAAAGCTCGCGCACCGCGAGATTATGAGGCAACGTCGTTAGAGGCGCGCTCGAGCCCTGGCAATGCTAATTCGTCTTTAATATCGCCAAAAAGGAGCGCGACGCCGGGCAATGAGGAAGACATCCGAGAGCCGGATTTAGCCAGTGGAGAGCACGCGCGCTATCGTCCGGCGCTCGTCCCGAGTCCAACCGGTTCGCTCGGCTCCACGGCCGCGCCTCCGAGATCGCCAACCTTAATGCGCCCGGATCCCGGAGCGTCCGCTCGCGTGACTATTATCGGCTGGGAGCTCCTCGATAAGTTGGCGCGGGCTCGGGGGACAGAAGCCACCGAAGCGACGACCCCCTGGACGGCGCCTCTCCGCGAGCGGCTGAGCCCCTCCGCGGCTCCTGCTCTACTCCGAGGAGCGAGGAGGAGGCCTTTCCCGGCCGAGGCTCACCTCCCGATCCTCCCCACTGGCTACTGGAATACGCGACAGCTCCGGTCCGCGCACTCCAATCGGTCCAATCTACCCATTTGGAAATATCGATCCTCCGGTCGGAGCCCATCCCTGGCCCTGAATTTCGATTCCCGAGCGTTCCCACCCCCCGCTGTAGTCTTTCGGTTAATTTGGCTCAATATCGATAAAGAGTCGCATTCTTCTAGCATTGCGGGCTAGCCCCGGAAGTGTCTAACTCCTGCGAAGGACGGATCGAGCCACCCGATCGGCTTAAGGCGTTATACAAATATTGGGAACCAAACTGTAATATTTTACTGGCTTGGGTGGGCGTGCAAGGAAAATTAGGTAATTGAACAGGCGATCGGAAGAATAAAAGGAGCCCGACATAAGATTTTCATCGATGGAAGTTCGTACGGAAATTTTATAAATTCTTACGAGTAAAGTAAAGAAAATGATAAAAATAGCACTGAATCATAGAGATTGACGGCTACACTTTAGGGGAGAATAAATTTGTCGTTTAAAACGCGTGCGCAAATAATGTTAATAAACGAGAATAGCATCTCTTGATATTTTAAAATTTAACTTAAAAGTTAACTTCCATTGATTGAAAAATTAATTGAAAAAGCCTCAGTCTAAATTATTGGTGTTATAATAATGATTTTTTTTTTTTTTTTTTTTTCAAATATGCAGGAAGATGCAACTGCGTTATAAAAATCGCCTTAAAAATGCTTATTAATGAACATAAAAGCATTATAATAATATGTCCATTTAACAAATGGCATTAAATTTACTTTAGGAAAAAAAATGAACGATAAATTATTATCAAACTTTAACAAACTTATTATTTATGAGGCCATTGTCAGGCTATTATATCGACGCAACATTATCAGTCGAACGAGTCCCTCGAAGGTCCAAGCGTAAAAAATCGGTCCTTCTTCTTTCTCGGATTGCCTTGTATTTTTGTAGTCTGGTAGGACCCGAATCAGCTGTCTGGGAGAAGTAATTTGGAGCTCCAATAATAGCGTATAAGCTCCATAACCTGTTTCCGATCATCTATCGTCATCTCGAGATAACATTCAGCTACCTGTGATTCTAATGCCCTATGCCTTCTTTTTTCAAGGGGTGGAACGTTAGTTAAGAGTGTCGCTCTTAAAAATGGAAATGGAGCACCTCCGTAATAAAAGCCCATTAAATAATTTAAGTCATCCGTAGCGCTTCCTCTAGATAATAAATGTTGTTTATCAATTAATTATTTATTAACAATGAAAAACAAAAGTGTAAACAATTTAATTTTGACGAAGGAAGGAGTCTTCGCGAGGACTCATATAAAAATACTTGTTTCGATATTTTATTTTATATTTTATCCATCTTTTAAATTGTTATTAGAACTGATTACTTATAACCATTTTTTGTAATGTTTTTATTTTCTTCCATAGACATGCATAATATTTTCGTGTCGATATTTTTTAGAAATTTTGTTGAAATAGGCTATATTGCATTAATAAATTTGAAAAACAACAATGCCTTTGAAATATTATACCTTTCGTTACATTTTAACTTTGACGCTTGAGCCGACCAAAGTATGCTTTCTTGATCGATTCAATTATCATATACTTGGACTATTAAAGCCTTCATTGCTTTATCATTTACAAATATTGCATAGAAAATTACCTCCAAGTAGTTGTAAAATCTAATTCGTAGCACAACTTATATCTTTCAAGAAAATCTATTAGGTGCTGTAATGGTAATCGATTTTAACATAATAAAGCATAGATAAAAAGACGTCGGTGTTAAAGTAATACACACACATAACTAAGAGTGAGAGAGGTATCGTTATAGGAAGAGGATCACTAGTGATTTCGCAACTGTTTATAACATATTTGTGATCGGGCATATTTTGTAATGCCTCGTGTCTACGCTTGACCGAACAAGCGATCAGCATAAAGTAGTACAGGAGTACTCAATAAAGGTTAATTTAAACGAGCAACCGATTGCATATTTACCGCAGTAATGATAAATTAAGATGAAAAATACAATTCATACAGAAAATTATGAGAATTTTCTGTGCCTTTCATCAGCTTTGTTTAGCAACGTTTACGAGACGCTTTAAAAAATATTTCACTTAAACTGCCGGTCCTATTGTGAGCTGCTGAGATAAAATATTTACTTAAATAGATTCAATTTAAATAACAATACATGAGCTTACTTTGATTGACTTGAAAAATGCGTGTATTAACCGTACGATATAAAGAATCCGGAATCCCATAAGGAATATTTCCCTAATATCCCTGGTATTGTTACTTATTATTTATGATAAAAGGAAAAGAACCTTTGGAAAGAAAGTTAAAATCACTTTAGTTCCAATTCATGAATACAATTATTTTGTTGTTTACGAAAAGTAGAAAAGTTATTGAAGAGAAGGAAAAATTTGGATTCTTATGATAAAAAAAAAAAATCAGTGACCGTTACAATTGAAGATAAACTTAAAATAATGATTAAGGGATAGGGTGCGTTTAAAATGAGTAAATGTATCTGTATAGATACTTATTAGAGTTCGCTTGCAAGAGAGAAACAAGGAGCAATAACGTTTGGAGCGTGGTTAAATAATGGAAAATTACGAGCAATTAGAGAATCACGCGTAAAATTCCGAGGGTTGTGGATTTTAAGGCATCATCGAGAAGGATCGCAGTCGAAGGGGACGGCCGTCGCGAGGAGGTAGCTCGAGTACGTTAGGCGCCGGGGGCTGCTCAAAGGGGACGAGGGTAGGTTGTTTGGGCTCCGACCCCCTCCCTCCCGCCCTCGGCCGCTCAATCGCAGCATTATCCATTTGGCTCCAGGGGTGTGTGTTCCCGCGCGTCGGGGGAGGGCGGAGACGCGGGGGGTTGTCCGTGTGCGCCAGGTACAACAAGGCAGAGTCTCGACACAAAGGCCGCGAGTGGCACAGTCTCGTTTGGAAGCGGGCGCAGGACGCGCCGAGAGCAGCAGCAGCAGCAGCTCCTATAATGGCTATGAGAGCGGCGGAGCAGGTTCCGTTCATTCATGCTCCGGAGTGCGGGAGCGGGCGCGCGACTCCGAGAGAAAGATGGAGAGGCCGATGGGGATAAGGACAGTGAGCCGGAGAGAGAGAGAGACAGAGAGCGAGAGAGCGAGAGATCGAGAGATCGAGCGATAAAGAGACGTGGGGGGACGGAGAGAAGAGCGGCAGCAGTGGGAGCACTGCAACTAGTGGCTTACACCATTTACGATTTCCCTTCGGCCCTCCGCTCCCTCCCCGATGCACACGTGCTGTGTGCGTTGATGCGCGGGCCCGAGGGCACAGACGAATGTCGGGGAGGAGATTCCGCGGCTTCTGGATATCGCATCGCGTTGCGCCTGCCTGCAGATGAAGAAGGCGGAGTCGCGCCTGCGCTCCGACGTCCGAGGAGCTGCGGTTTTAAGATTTTTTCTCATTGATAGACGAGTCCTCTTCCGAGACTCCACACACAACCTGTCTTTTTACTCGTCCAGCCTTTCGTTTGTTTCTGCGTTTCCCGTACGCTTAAATTACGCTCACTCCCGTGCTTAATGAACCTGCTCTCGCCTCCTTTCAATGACGTTTTCACCCGCCGTTTCGGATGCAACGAACAACCTCCCGAAGCCACGCATACCCTACCTATTCACTAGTAACGGCTACGATTTCATTTTTCATTCATCTTTTTCAATGGTCTTCGCAGCCCAACAGACTGACTGTACGCCGCAACGTAGCCTCGGCTCTCCCCCAGCCCCCCCCCCCCGCGTAGCTAATGAACGCTTTACGAGATGTAACTCAACCAAATCTCGTACTCTTCGACTGTTCGATGTCGTCTTATTCGAGTGAAATTTAATTTCAAAACAAGAAAAAACTAAAAAATATAATGCCCTCGAGTAAATGCTTTCTCTCGACTCCCCATTCCCCATTCAACTTTTACGATTACTTTTATCTTAATTTACGTAAGTCTTGGATATAACGCATCGTACTTAATTTTATACATTGAAAGTACGACGGCACTATTCTCGAAGACCTGCATTATTACTTTCAATTATTTAGCTCATAATTATTACGATTGATTTTTCAATTTTGCGAGGGCAAACTCTTAACAATTGAGTCAATACAATAATTTATTTCTCTCCCTCAATTAGCTCAATTTATTGATTGTACCTTATTTGAGTTATCATCATTTCTTAATTGGAACTGAAGTTTTATCTTCCAACTTCCTTTGAACCACATATTCTTTGTAAATACGGATTAAATTTAAAAATTGTCCGATCAATTAATAATTCAATATCATCGTGAGATAATATATGAAAAGATAAAATCTTGATACTCTCAATGCTCGGGCTTGATCGTAAATTCTTGCTATAAAATTAGTCATTTTCGGTACATGGAAGTAGAAACAGACCTTAATGAGCTCCATAAAACGCGAATACTTTATCATAATAGTAAATTTAAGCGACTTATTTCTTTGAAAAAATAACACAAAATTATTTTCAAGGCGCAGGAAATTTAAGTGTAGGAAAGTATGGATAATATGAGCTTACATTTTGTTCAGCTCCGTTATCACGAGTACGTCAATGTCTAATGTTAGTACCTCGTGGTGCTGCTTATTCTATTTAACTCGTTCGCCTCCGTCGAGTTATCGGTGAAATCACCTCCCGTACATTTATACGGCACTCAGGCTCAAGTTCTTGAAATTAGACAAGAGAAAATAGAGTACCTGCCTAGTAGTCCCTATAAGACGACTCAATTCTAAATTCGAAGTATTTCCTATTCCTTATCTCCATTTCACTAAGAGACACCTCGTTCAAGTGTCTACATCAGCGCGAATAAACGATGCGCTTCGGGTTCTCTTATCGATAAACGTCCCCTTTCTGCATATACTGTATAGTTCTTTACGATTTTAAAATATAAAATTGGACCGTATGTAAGATCGAGCACACGCGGGACTAACCAACTGAAAAAGTACGCAATCAGAGAAAACGGTACGTGCTTTATATATTTATTACCGTTCCACTCTTGTAGCGCTGTCTCGCGTCCAGACAATATTAGCCGTATTTGTTACTTCGCAATTGTGATAAATAGCCTTTTTTTTTTTTTTATAAAAATGTTTTCGGCTTAGATATTTTTGTATTTATATGCACATGCATCATTTGAATACCTATTCACATACTATATTATGCATATATTATTATTATTATTATTATTATTATTGTTGTTATTATTATACACCATATGCCATTATTGGGATAATAAAAATTTCATTAACATGTTCAAGTAAACGTCTTCGGAAGTCGAGCGATAGATAATGTCTATATCGAAAATATTTTAATTGTGCATTTTGGAATGTAACTGGTGCAACGGCAAAAAACGAAATAAACTTTTTCAACGCAGTTTGGTCCTTCAACCCACGTATCAGGGATCAGGCGCACGTGTAGCCGAGCTTGATTATCAAGCCCTAACCGTGTTTCCCTATCCTTCCTTTTTTTCGGCACCCAGATCCAACTTCCCGAGGACCGCCTCACACTTGCCTGGCTTACCTGTCGCTCATTCGATATACGCTGCTAATGAGCCGGTTCATTGAATTATATGTTTATAACGAATCACGGCCTCGATCTTAGTTATTTTCCTTGTGTACACGTACCAGAGAAAATAAAAAAAAGAATGACGAGAATCGAGCAATGTTTTGTCGCGCCCCTTACTTTAATGAAGCAATGCGTCGCCATCATCCAAAGAATCGTTCAATCTTTAATACAGCGAGTTTCTTTGTCTCTTTCCATCGCTGTGACCCTTATCTTTTTAGGCTCTTTTTTATTATTATTATTATTGCTATTATTGTTATTATCATCGTCGTCGTCGTCGTCGTCGTCGTCGTCGTCGTCGTCGTCGTCGTCATCTTAATCATTATTGTTGTTGTTGTTGTTAAAAACCAAGTTTGCTATTGGTGGTTTTTTCGGCGCGATAAAGTTTCATGAACTTGTAAATGTAAACGGTGGCTATGGAAAGAAAAAAATTATAGAGTTAGAATTAAGAATTTGAAGCATAAATATTTATCAAAAGTTGAAAAACAAATTGCAAATATTGTATGGTATTAGATAAAATTATAAAGTTGATGAAAAAACAATTGAAAATGTTTTATCCTGGATCCAATGCACAAAAGGAGTATGACTAACGATCTACTGTATATAAAATAAGTATATTTTTTATTTAACGCTTATCAATATTAATGGATATTACTTTGTATAATATGGTACAAATAATTAAGCAGGTATAAAAACAAAAGGAAAACATGGGAAAAGATTTAAGACTGAATTGCAATGAGACAGTTGGACAAGTTTCGAATCACTCGGATAATTAGAGAAGCGACAAATGCACAGGCGACTCGTCGCTCGAGCATCCTTTCCACTTTGGGTATGTCTCAAATGAAATCGCGCTCCGAATCGCAAGCGTAGGAAGCGATTAAGAGTCCCTAAATCAATTTGCTAATTACCCTTAATGTACGGCTAATTATTCAACGCCTTGTATTTGCTCTTATAATCCGAATGATTTTTCCGGAAGCATTCGATTAAAGATGCTGAGTGACGATAGAACTACATTATTTCAATACTCGTAAATTTATTCTTTACTTTATAAAGTGATGAATTGCGTGACTTTGATATGCAGTACGAGCGAATGTTTAAGATCTCTTTTGCAAATTCAATGTGTATCTTTTATGTTCTAATTAAAGACGTTCTTTTTATTAAATGATGTTATGTATTTTTTAATCTCCGATTAATATTGAAAGTACGGCGTAGTGTGATTAAAAACATTTTTAATTTAAAAGCAGATTACGAAGAGATCTATAAAGTTATTTATTTATAAAATAA
Source organism: Kradibia gibbosae (assembly GCA_018907135.1). Taxonomy (NCBI): domain Eukaryota; kingdom Metazoa; phylum Arthropoda; class Insecta; order Hymenoptera; family Agaonidae; genus Kradibia; species Kradibia gibbosae. The sequence goes on along the minus strand of JACCHX010000001.1, from coordinate 8,995,526 downwards.
GAATGGAATAAGAATAAAGGGAATTTTATCTCGATAATTGTAGATAAAAAATTTTGATGGTAGCATAATTTTATATAAATTAAGCAAAGCAGCTGCCAGAGTTACTTCGCACTTTTATACCTTTCATAATGACATTATGAAAACATAGTAAAAGGTTTCTATGCGTAAAGAAGGATGGAAGGAGAGTAAGAGAGTAAGAGAGAGAGAGAGAGAGAGAGAGAGAGAGAGAGAGAGAGTGAGCTGCTTGTTTATTGTGGTGAATGTTTCCTCTAGCGTGCAGTAACTTACGCGCGGAAGAATGGAGAGGTGCGAAAAGGGATAACAATATAAAGTTACTCTCTCCCATCTACCGGCGCAAAACATACAGACTTACTCTTCTATTTTAAACCCAAGCTGCCTTATAAAGCTTCCTTTCTAGTCATGTATTAGTAATATGTACCGGCTCGCAGATACATGCTCCTATCTCTTTCCGTATTCGTACTCGACACTCTCTCGTCGGAATAACACATCGGCGGGTCAAGCTCTCGTGTTATTGAGAAGCGATATTCGCGATGTGATAATGTATGTATCTTAATATCGCGGAGAACTTAATATGATTTCTATTACCAGAATTATGCACATTCACTTTGTCGCGACGATAAGTACGTATTTCTTCTAAACCTTACCGCACTGTGTGCGTGCCCAAAGACATCATTGAGACTTCTTAATCTATAGACGGCATTTATTAACTTCTTGCGCGAAAATTTTATTTTTCAAGTGTATTTCTATTGAAACAAATTTACCTTATAGCTACTATTATTCTTTTAACTTATCAAACTAACGTAGTGCGCTATTCGGGTTAGCCAAAATTATTAAAGCTTAGAAAGCTAAGCTTCGAGTTTGATGGACAAAAACGCTATTCCATTGAGATATTACAAAAGCATTAAATTGTGCATAAGAAAGCAATTAATTAAAGAAATATGCTCAGGAAGTGCAGAATATTATATATTATACATACATTATAATCTGCTAAGTTTTGTACTTCCTTTTGTACATCTGCAATAAACATGGGCTCAAAAGTTCGATTCATAAATCGTTAGATTTCAACCAAGAAACAATTACCATATCTTACCAGCATTACTTATGGAATTGTCGTGCATTTAAAGCATTAATATTTTTCTTCAACGAAAGATTTAAGATTCTTACGGTCACACTGTACTTCATTTGTTGTTGTCTAAAGATGAGTTACATACGTGTGCTTCGCGTATAATGTATTAGAACGAAGGCGATGATGAAACTGACTACGATGAACGGACGCTATGATATATGTTCTTCCTCGTGCGGAATTTTCCGCATACATTGTAAGAAAATAAGAATTAGATGAGAAAATACGTCCTACTTAACATGCATCTTATTCCATTAGTTTTTTTTTTTTTTTTTTCAGTCAAATCGTTTGTAGTCCGCATTCTCGCGGATGTGCTGCTATGAGCTCATTTTGCTTTGCGTGAAAACGAATTGGCTAGCTGCAGTACACGATAAGAATCATTAAAGGAAATAGCTTTATTTTGTATAAATTATCTCAAAATTTATCTAAATTTGTTCAATGCTAAAGTTGTCGAAGGTAGCATAGCTAAGCCCTTATTGTACAATTTTTACATAATTATATTCGTATTCTTTGCTTGTCATAACTAATTTTTCTAATTTGAAATTAGAAATATTTTAAATTCGCAAATAGTACTTTTAACATTCAACATCGTTATTATTTTTTTAAATACTGATGCGTATTAGCCTTGTAAGTAGACTGGGTATATTATTGAAATGCCTTAGTACCTAAGATTAAACTTCATCGCAAGTAGCAAAGCATTTTTAGCTCATCAATAACGATTCTACTTGGGACGTCCACTGAATTTAAGAGGATCATTACTGGTAACAAAAAGGTTTATTTCAACATTGGTTTGAAAAAAAAAATTTTGTACATATTCCGTATGGTAATGTTGCAGAATAATTGTCAAATAATAATAGTTATTGCGAAAGATATATTAAATAGTAGATAAGAAATAAGTTGAATATATTTTTTTAATTAGAAATATTATAAAGTAGATTTTTTTGTATTTATTGCCCAATGCTAATGAAGTATTAGCTATGATTTAAAAAGTAAATAACATTTAGAAGAATACCAATGAAATTGTATTGACCGTAGTAATCCGCATTATATTAGAATTGTACCAAAAAAAGCTGTTAAACCGCGTACATCGTTAAATGGAAATGTTTCAAAGCTGCTAAGAAAATAGGATAGAATAATAATGTATATTTCACTGACTAATAGGGTGGGAAAATTCTTGCATTTGTTTTATCTAAAAGCGATAGTGATGAACGCGAAAGTGAAAACGATAGCTAAATAATTAAAATTCAAGCCTGAATTCTCGAATGGTAAATATCAGCAATGAAAGAGTCAGCTATTATGGGCTAGGAATACTCGATAGCGAAGCTCCTTAATCTTGTAAAGGGAAAAGAAGGAAAGGGAGGAAGAAAGAAATTCCAGCAAGAGGAGTAGTGAGCAGGAATAGCAATCGCGGGGATAATTGTGCGGGGCGATTAAATGGTAGGATTGACTGTGATCGGAAGCCCTCGAGCCGAGAGAAATGAGAAGAAAAGAGCTTCGTGTCAGGGAAGTAATGAGAATCGGCGAAAATACAAAAAATTCCGGTAACAAGCACATAGTTACGAATCTCGCGAATAACGCGTATATAGCGCGATAGCAGTTATGTGCGCGCATGTAGGTAGCGGTTTCGCGCGCTATCGCCTTACATTCCGATAGACGGCGACTAGCGTCGCGCGACTCGCTTAATTATGTGCCCTCAATGACAAAAAGAAAAATAAAGAAGACAAGCCTTGTACGTACAGTGTGTAGGAAGTTTTATAGTTGATATCGCTCGGAACGAGCCTAGAGAATGTGCCAGTGCTCACAAACTATGGGAAATCGCAAGCCTGATAAGTTATTATCGGACCGCCTCTTCTCATTCCTCCTCCTCCTCCTCCTCTCTTTACTTTTTTCTTCCCTTACCCCCGGCACCCCGACCCCGCTTCCTTCTCTTTCATTGTCTCTCTCTCTCTCTCTCTCTCTCTCTCTCTCTCTCTCTCTCTCTCTCTCTCAATCCGCCACCCCATTTGTTCCCTTCTCACTAATCACAAAATTTCAATCAGTTATTGAAAAATCCATTCCACCTTAAGCTTTCAATTATCCTTAGATGCATTTTTCTTCAATTCATTGTAATCAAATACAGTATACTACATAGAATGCTACCATTGCTGAACACCCTATTAAATAACTAATCATAAAGAAAGCTAAGGCCTCGGTTAACTTCAGATATTGTAAATTTAGTATGGAAAACAATCGATAAGTTATTATTATTTTTTTTTAAACAACCACAAGAAAAAACTGATTTTTAACCAGGAAAGTGTAGATTTATCTACAGGTGTATGTACAGATTATCTCTAGTAAAGTACGAAAACTTAATTTGAAGTTGTCAAAGAAGCGCGGGAGAAAGAAATAACTCAATTAAGAGAAAAGTTATTAGATAGATAAGTTAATTAATTGAGTCGACAAATATTTACTCGATAGCCACGAGCTTCTACTAAGTCTACATATGAATGCATATATCCTTGATAAAGGAAAGCGGTAAGGTCGCTAGGTTGTCAAAGCCGATGTAGCTACATAATCGTAGCTGTGGTTTATTGTACATAACTGTGTACAATCCTCTATCTCTATCGCACCCGTCTGCCCCCCCCCCATGTACACACACACGCGCGCGTAGACTCCCCCCGCCGCCGCCAAACCATGAGGCCGAATAGATGTTACGGAATTGGCGAGGTTCGATCGAGTCTACCAACAATCTCTTGCTCAATCCGTCGACACATCTGAATCCTCTACTACCTCTCATTCATCTCAGACTCGGAATCTTCAAACTGATTTTCTTAGTACCTGTGCACGAGGTGCATGTTTGTTTCTGTTTGTCTCCTTATTTCTTTTATTCCGGTACCTTGGGCCTGGTTCATTCTTTATTATCTTATTGAAGGTGAATGTTTTCAATTTTGAAGAACACTTGCCTTTTCTCGCTTTTAGATCGCTTATTTCAAATTATATATATAAAGTATTTGTAATTTATTATTTGTTTTGAAAATTTATGTAAAACAATATCCTATAATGTTTACATATGTAAGGATTAAATTTCGGTTACGCAAATTTATAATGATAATTTCACAATTATTTAAATCGAGACAGTAGAAATCAATGATTTATGTGCACTTAACTATCGCGAATGTTCATCGACTGATTTTGAAATTTACATAAGCCTTATATGGCTAAATAAAATTTAATACAAGTTCTTTATACAAAACAAATATTTCGATTAAATATGAATAAAATTGAACTGCATAAGTGTGGATACGCACACATGGATATAAGTGCTTGTATGCGCGCCTAAGCACGAATTAGACGAAATAAAGAAGCTATAAACAATAAATGACACATCCGGCAAAATACATCAAATGTGTACACTGTAAACGCGCATGACACGCGTTTTATATAATGCAGAGGTAAAAACAAGAGGATAGCAGCAAAGGGGATGGGGATGGCCGTGCGGAGCGGGACGTAGGATGGATGGGGCAGGGGAGGAGGAAGACGAGTGGAGAGTTGGGAAAATTTTGAGAATGAAAAAGAAGAGCTAGAATAGGGGGATAGACGGCAAGGGTCGGTACGGGTGTGCGAAGCCCTCGATCCATCAAAGTCAGTCAAGGCATCCCTTTATATTCCAGCGTATCCTTTTCTTTATACTCCTGCTCTTCGTATCTCTTATTTTCATATCTCGGCAGCTTTCACATCGTTCAAGCATTAGCCCGATTTTATTTTTACAAGCGTGTCCAATGTCTTCGTTCTTGTCGTGTACTTGCAGGACAAGACATATGAGACTTGTTGAAGAGAGAAGGAAAAGATGGCGATTGGATTAGACGGGAGGGGGAGGAAGGCTATATAACTTTAATAGCACTAGCTGTACTGACTTCAAATATAATGACAATAACTGTAATACAATGTCAAATAGGCTTTATGCCGGCTAAATTATTTATAAAATCTCATAATGTAATTCTTCTATAAGTTAATAACGTATCGGTCTATTTTTGAATATCGGCTATAATAGATTCTTAATACTTGCAATCAGTTTTACTGTATATAATGTGATCTACTACCTGCATATTGTTGAAGAAATTAAACTGATAATCAGGACAGAAAAATCATTTAAATAAAACGATTGATCGCAACAGAAAGGTTATGTTAATCCGAGGTTATTAAAATGTACATTTATAAAAGCACAATCAACTGTAAAGATTGAAATAAATCATTTTTATCACGAATTAAGATCATTGTTGGACTAATATTTTGTCCCGTAAATGATACTTACTTTATATAGTATTTTAATAAGACAAATAAATCGGTGGCTTTTCCCCAAGGAAAACGGAAGGACACTCTCTTCCCTCTCTCTTTATCTATTTCTCCATGGACTTATTACCGTACACGTAGTCTTGTACACTACTTTACAAGTATTGTCATCGGAAGGCGACTTGATTACAAAGACAAAAAGGAAAAAAATTTTTTTTAAATCAGAGCGGCATGAAAAAACACCAAATACTCACGAGTCACGTACATCCGAGTGATCTATTAATTACGTTGCTCGTGAACTCTTTTCTACAATCTTCCCCTCTCTACGTGGCCGTTTATTTACTTTTTTTATTATTATTCCTTAATCAATCAATAATCCCACTAAAGTTATTGGCACGGAACATTGCCTCTTTCGCTTACGATAATGCAAATAAAGTCGATAAGAAAATGCTTTAATGCACTCGCCTTCTCTTGACTCGATCTCGCAACAAATTGCGCGACTGCACGCATGAGCATCTTGTAAGTCGTGCGTTGTTTTGTTCGATGAGAAAGTATCCTGGCCATACATGAGCTAACTTAAAACTAATTATTGCCCTTGGGCTTTCTTTTCTCTATTTCTTTTCCTTCGGCGAATTATGTCTGTAGCTAAGGTCAATAAGCGATTATGTTCGTAGTAGACATCAATTAATAGAAGTTACAAATATAATGGCTCGAGCGAAAATATAAATTACCGACAATTGTCATTTTATTTTTTCAATTCTCGTTTTAAATAAAAATGTATTTATAGTTGTTTCGGATGAATTATTAATTTTATTCTTTATATTACGGCGGACTAACGGTGGGCATAAAAACGATCGGTTTACTTATAGATATTTTATCTCGTTTAAAATCATCTACTGAAATTATAAGCCTATTATGTTTGTGCACAAGCCTTACTTTATCGTAGTAAAAATACGTGTTTGGTTTTGTTTTTTGCATGGCTGCGTATTACAATAAATGTACTATGTGATGTTGTTCATTGTAACAATAGCCATGTATGTGAGACTCACAGCTCGCTGATAGATTATGGCGTAAATGGTGAATGTGAGTATTTACTTTTTTACAGCCTGCGCATATTATAGTTTGCCTCGTTCGACAATAAAATATCGATTAAATGTATTTAATCGTGCATTTACGGAGGCACGTGCTCGGAGGCTCATCTTGCGTAGTATAGGTTGAGGAGATGAGGTATGCGGAGGCGCAGGCCATTAGCGTGGGTGATTTTGTTAAAATGCGCTCGGAGTATTACTACAAGAAACAAGTTGCCTTTCTATCGCTGTGCGAGCGATGAAACAGAGGAGCTCCTTACAATGTCGCGTTCGTCTGCCGGGTCGCGTGAACGGGGCGCGTGCTGAATATTGAGGAGAATCCAAATTACAGATCAAAGCGCTAAATTTTTTTTCTTATTCCTCTCTTTCGCTAGCTCCCTTTGAACTTCTTTTCCTTCGCCGCTTTTTTACATTAACTAGGCAGACTTCGCTCTCGGGTACTTATCGCTTACAGGGGCGATAAGACGTGCAACTTTTCGCATTCAAATTGTTTTAGCATTGCTGTTGGAATAAATGAAATCTGAGGGGTATATCTGGCGAAATCATTCGAGAAATAATTAAGAAAGCATTAACTGCGCATGAAGATAAAATAAATTCCAAGGCACTTAGAGTCATTTATATTATTAAGGATAATGCTTATTTTGTTGTATGATTTTACTAAATTACGTTAAAGATAAATGCTTGCACGCTATCCTAGTCTATTATGTAAAGAAATAATTATTTTTTACTTAAAAAAAAAAAGTAACGGCTTTTGCCAGCATAGTAGACCGCACCGCGTTGCTATTAATTTTGTCTAAAGTTGATAAATTATGTATCCTGCAGAAGGAAAATTTTTTAAACAACTTTTTTCGAATTTATATACCTACCTACGAGATTTCACCGTTCGCGTTCGTATTCACAAAATATTACCTCTACTCGTAGAAATTCTTAACGAATTCGGCACCTCGTTGAGTTAAAGTGCGAGTAAAATTGAAAAACAATGTTAATAATACTGTGTGGTTAGCAAATGTTGGTTTTTTTATGAAATCTAAACGACAATATACCTACGATGATTATTGTCATGCACACAATATATATATATATATATATATATATGCCGTGCCACATTTTCCTACATTTTTTTACACGAATGATCTTTCTAACGTGCATTGTGAGCACCGGCAGCCACTACTTTGTGCATGCCTGCATCCGAGTGTCGATAGCTTGTAAAAATAATGCTGAGTCACTTGCCGTGATTTGTCTATTGTTCATTCGTTTATAAGTACTTATTTAACATCATTTAATGTGACACACAAGTGTGGGCATGCTTACCAATTCGGATAAGATTAGTACTAAATTAAATCTGCATTTATTACGGCATTAAATGTATACACTTTAATTTCTAAAAAGTAGACGACAAAAATTACAATACAAAGTTTACTATTAGCCTATATGTTGATACGGTAAAACGGAATGCCCATGTGTTTGTGTACATAACAGTTAACATTTAACATAATGCGTACTAATTAAACGTCTCGTATCTAACAATGTTAAGAATGAAATCGATTTATTTTGTATCGAATGGTACGCGCGCTCGTATATTTGTGAAATACCTGTCTCGTAAGCACTTAACGCGTACGATAAAGCAACACTGCTAACAGTGCCCATCATAATTTTGATAAACTAAATATTTTTTTAGCTTCGCGCGATCAATAAGTCATCTCTGTTTACGAAGAATTATTGTTGTTTAAATAAAAACAAAAGGCACAAAGAAAAAGAAAAATAGAGAAAAGAAGATTGTGAGCTAGGGAGCATATTTTTTTTTATAGGTGAATCACGTACGCATCGGAGTCGTTTTTTGAAATTCAAAGATTACCAGGAAGGTTTATACCTAATTATCATAATTATCATGATTATTATCTTTGTGTATGATTATGAAATAAGTGTGCGTACTATTTCAAAACGATGAAATCATTGTAATTGAAATAATTTGATTTAATATTTCTATTATAATTATGATGTGCATCGGTTGCGCTCGGCTTCAATTACAATACGACTATAATACGACTCCCGACGCCTGATAAAGAAATAATAGTTATCAAACTTAGTTAATAGAGGATTAATGGCGAATATGGAAAGTTTTTACTTCGATATCAATTATACTATAATATTCCCTTCTACCGTAATATCTCTAAGGGAAAACTTGAAATACAGGCTAATCCAGCACATCCATTGATAAATCTTGAGGTTGGTAATGAAATCGATTCTCATTGTGCATAAATACAAAGAGAAAATTATTTATAATGAAATTAAAATCGCAATATCAACAAGAAGTGCGTATAAATATTATTATTTTTAAATTTATAATTACGATGTTCATTCATTAAATGAATGACATTTTTCAAATCTGAAAGTTAAATTGTATTTTAGCATAAAGTTTTCTTGCGCTTTCCTGCTATTGGCTTTGCATTTCTTATGCAGTTCTTAGTTAACCATTGTCATAGTACATCGGAACCACCGTGTGCTACCTTCGAAAAAAAAAATCGAAAAAGCTCCATCCCATCATAAATATTATTGTAGCGGATGCGTCGCCAGCTTCCCACAGGTAACGAGACACCCCACACATTGAAGGAACGACTCTTGTAGCACTTTGTTGATGTACGTGAGCACGATATTACGAACCCTTACTGCAATAGGAACAGAAAAAGAGATAACAGATTGGTTCGTTTAATTGATTTCGGTGGCATTACTAATTTCGTGCTAAGAATAAATTTTGTGCGGCTGTACATTATTTCTAGACCTTAGTTATGTCGCAATTAATGCTTAAAGTTTTGTCTATCGCACAACTTTTCTCCTTCATAAATTCTTAAATTAAATTATTTTTTATGCTCTTTGTCGTCATTTATTAATTATGAAAGAAATATTGAATGTTCCGAATGCAAAAAGAAAGTATTGAAAATTTTTGTTTTTTCATAATGATGAATTTCCATTTAAGTTTATTTAATTTTATATATATATATATATATATATTATTTAAATATGAAATACTAAATGTAAAAAGAAATATTTTAAAGTATATTATCTTATTTAATATGTTTAACATTTAATATTTTGATATTCGAAACCACTTCGAGCGTGAAAATTTGAGTTAGAGTCGTGCACCGATATTCTAAGGAAATACATAAAAAAACGAAACGTGGAGGAAAAATATCTTGAAAAGGACAAGAGATCGTAATAAAGTTTTTTTCTCCTTTAGATGTATCTATTTGTTGGCAGTCTGGCACGTTTCCTTACTCAAAAAACACACACACACACACACACACACACACACACATCCACACACATATCCACACATACACACACACACACGTAAACACACACACACACACACGTAAACACAAAATTTTGCCCTCGTTCCTTTCTTGAGCCTGCTAGGTCCTTTTCTATATTTATCTATCTCACTTAGTACACAAAATCTACTCACGTGTAGCATAAAATAAGAAGAAAAAGGCAGTAATAAGTTCGCAGTGCTAACGTCTTATTAACAATGCTTTCGAGAAAAAAAGAGGCTGCGGAAAGTCTAGCACAAAAATTGTCGTTGTGAATGTTGCAACAGAATCATAAAAGCCTATGTAAACAACTGAGGAGAAAAATATTTGCAGAGGATAACGCGCCTTCTCATTAACGCGGCAGATCTCTCACTCTCTCTCTCTCTCTCTCCCTCCCTCTCTCTCTCTCACTCTCACACTCTCTCTCCTATCACTCTTGCACATACACACACTCTCTCTCTCTCTCTCTCTCTTTCTGGTAGGTAAGGATGGGGTGAACGGTTGCGTCCAGGTGCAGTTAAACCAAACAAGACAGTGAAAGAGAGACAACGGTAGAGATTGATTTGATGTGCATAAATTAAAGAGGATAAAACTTTATTCCACGTTGTACTTGCTACGTATGCATACATCGTCTCTGTAAGTATCTGGATTGGCATTGATATTGGGATTGAAATCGGGATACGTGGAATGAAAAGGGAATAGTGCCGAGCTCCGGAGGCTAAATTGATGACTGTAGGTAAAAGCCAAGGGGTCTATAATAATTAATCATAGCGGTCGCATCGATTTGTATGTGGATGTATGTAAATAGTGTGTATGTACAGGATGATGATGGCATCATCTACTGTCTATCTTCCTCGTTTTCATTTCTCCTTCATTCTCATTTCAAAATCTTCTCTCTCTTCGTTTTCATTTTATCCAAATAGGGGAAGGTGATTAAAAATCTGTTGATTAAATCAAATGTAAAAATTTTAACTAAAACTGCATAATTTTAAAAGTAAAGCTATATTTATATTACTTTTATTTCAAATGAATAAACGTTTTAGGAAAAAGTAGTCGCAAATCTAAAGTACTACGGAACTTTAAGACTTCAATATCCAAATGCTATTTAAGGTGTACACCCTATGTACTACTTTAAAAACAACTTACGTATCTAATTTATAACTAAAGAAGTTTTAAACTATTTCAATCTCGTTTTAATGTAATAATAATGTTTCGTTTAAGCTTCAGGCTAGCTTTAGTCGTAAACATATTTTCTTTATTTTTATAGTTTCATGTAATTATCATATAAATGATTTTTAAAACAAACAATATCTTCTGACCAACACTCATATGTTACGGATTATCAGATTATTTAAGTATCAACACAATGCAAAATTTAATCATCGTTCATATCGTTACGATGAAAAATTAAAATTGTTATTTTCTTATACTCTTAGGCTCAGTTTCTTATTCAATTAGCATATTTGTTGATATTAAAAAACATATTACTTTTATTGACGTATATCTCATAAGTAATTTATTATATCTTAATAATAGTAATAATAATAGTTTATGATAACAAATTTCACATGATCTTTCACAAAAACTATCATTTATATTTGAAAAAGTATATCTAAGTATAACTACGTAAAATACTCAACAAAAGATATTTATGTATACAAATAACTTTTGCAAAATTACTGTAAATTTAATTAAATATAATATATATATATATATATATATATATTTGTATGTGTGTGTGTGTGTATTTAAAGTATTTATAAACATTACTTTCTACATTTTAAGCTTTAATATCGACTAATGTAATGACGTATAGTTGTTAATAAACATTAATTAGTATTGTGTACTTGTATAGTATCGAGCATGAAATGCATACGCCATCAATCAATAATTTTGTATTCTCAAAGTCAATTAAAGCAAAATTGAATAATATTTTCAAGGTCTTAAATTATATGTGTATAAGTATACGTATATTTTAATATATGAATGATGATCATTATTTAAAATCATATTTAATTGGAGAAATATAATTGCGATATTATATTTAGCTGTATAGTGTAAATTAAAAGTTATTTTTTTTTATATAATTCTTCATCAAAGTAAATGTAATGATTAAGCGTTTAAAGAACCTAATCTACAATATGAGGTGCACCTGCGTTCGGAATATTAAAAAAGCATTAGACCCATTAGTATGTAAATTTTTTTTTTTATAATAAAAAATAATTGTGCGATAATGTTTCGCAGAAACATTTTAGCAATCGGATTTATCCACGTATTGTGACATTAGAATCGTTTAGCAAATAATTGCTATTTCGAAGAAGTAGTAGCGATGGGGCAAAATGTGACTTTGATAAACTTGCGTACTATATGATAACTTCCAAGGAGCCGAAGTATCATCGAATCCTAAAGGATAGATTTATTGCAGAAGACGCAGTCGCAGCGAGGAGGATCCTGGCGCCGTACAGGTCAACGAGGACGGCCAGCAGGTACCGACTCCTGGACAGAGCGCAGGGAGCTACGTTCGCGACCGGGACGAAGCCAGCGACAGCCAACAGCAGCAGCAGTTGTCGGTCACGAGCAGCGGCGCCGCCGATCAGGACCAAGCGGGAACGAGCGTCGGCGAGCAGCAGCAGCAGCAGCAGCAACAGCAGCAGCAGCACCAGCAGCAGCAGCAGCAGCAACAGCAGCAGCAGCAGCAGCAGAGCGACGATCCGGAGGTGCAGAAAAGGGTCGCCGCGGTGCAGGTGCAGGTGCAGGGCATGGAGGGCGACTGGCGGGCCTATTGCGAGCACCCGCTGTCGGTCGCCACCGCAGCCATGCTCAACCTCCAACAGCAGCACCAGGTTACGGCCGTCGCCGGACACCCGGCTGACGATCCGGCCGCCAACTACGTCTACGAGTACTATACCAAGCTACCGGACAAAGCTGCAGACGTCAAGCTACCGCCTACGCACGAGCTCTGGTCCACGTAAGTACCTTCGTTGCCGTTTATTATAATGGCACGGCTCGAGCACGAACAACGATTTTTCATACCGAACTTCATCCGGAATGTGTCAGTGTACGGTGGGCAAAGTCAAATCTATTTAAAAGACGATTAACTTAATCGATAGACTTCCTATTTTCTTTTTTTTTTTTTTTTTATTTTTACTCTCTAAGAATTTTATTCGAGCCGCATCTTTTTATTAGAATTTCGCTGCTTACATCTCTGACGTTCTTCTGGCGAAAATTATTCTACTTTAAAGCATTGAATCACAATTAATTGACAAAAATAGCTATTACCTTCTTCTGCGTCTTTTTTCTAAAACAAAATTTACAAAATTATACACAAGTTTTGTGTAGTCTTATAATTTGTGCATATTTTCATGAAAAAGTTATTTAAATTTACGTATGTAACATTATAATTGGTTATAAGTATTAGGCATGTGTATTATGATGTTTATATATCTATACATTTATAAACTACTAGTCCTGAAATAAACATGAACATTGGGAACTTTTATATAAAATTTTTGTACATACATAATCTTTGTTAAAAACGTTTGTAATACTTTTTCTATTTATAACGCACATTATAAAAAAATATCATTTTAAAATCTGTCAGATGTTGCTTGTAATTATATAAATAACAAATGAATTACATTTACTTAAAAGACATCTATTTAGAACAGAATGTTTATAAAATGTTTGTAACTAATACGTATTATAATACTTTATTAAGTATGTCGTTCAAAAATATTTCATTGTAAAATTAAAATTTCAATATTGCCATGGCTTGAAAATAATTCTTATGTTTAATATGAAAAAAAAGTATTCATTTTTCACGCTTAATGAGTTATAAGACATTAATAATAGTAAAGAAAACATGCACGTTCTATAAGTTAAAAAAAAAATGTAAAAATTTATTTGTCTTCTGATATTATAAAATTATTTTCTTTATACCATTTAAAAATTGATATTTCACTCTCGTACATTTTTATATAAAACTATTATACGTTTACAAGTATAATTATGATTTATGCCAACGATATATGACCTTTTATCAAGAAAGTTTTTTATATTTGCACAAAATATGTTATACATGAATAATTCATGCTTTAATGCAAAAAAAAAAAAAAATAATGACTATAATTTGATTATCCACAAATAATAAATACTAAAATCAAAATAACTTGCTTTTTACGTTATTACGGATGGAAATGCAAATTTAAGCGACGCAGTGAAAAATGCATTTTATATTTTTAAATAAATATAATTAAGTAGATTTTCACAATTAAAAAAAAATTTCTCCGCAACCATCAAAATTTTAATCTCCCTTCCGATCATTTTAATTACATTACTTTACATGGTAAGAGACTTATTAATACTCATGTCAATTTGCCATGAAAATTTTCTTTCGAAGATATTTTCGATGCATAAGGAGTCGTTTATTTTGCACCGCATCCATCAGTATTCATTCCATTATGGGCCTCCCCCCGATTGAACGAGCAGAGGAACAGTAGTGGCTCACGGTTAGTCACTCACTTGCTCTTGGGCTCTTGTTGCTCAGCCGCACGCGCGCGCATGCAGTTACACATAATTTTCTCCCTCCACGTTCGCTTTTCTCTCTTTCGTTCCCTCAGTTTTGCGCTTTTTTCACCTTCGCCGCATAACTCATCCTCTATATCCTATTAAGCGAGCGGGAAAAAAGGAAGCAGAAGAATGAGAGCGATCGAAAGTGGAGCCAACCGAGCCGGTGGAAAAGTACAAAAGTACGCGCGCGGTATTTTCTTGATACCTGGAGTGGAGCGCGAGGGGAGGCAGTTTTCAGCTACTGTTTACCGCCGCGTAATTGATACACTCGGCGCTCGAGCCCGCTCGATTTTCGTCTCGGGCAGGTGACAATGAAAATTAGATTAAAATCCGTCAACGGTTCGGTACGGAGCGACGCGCCGAAGGAGTCTCGAGAGCATTGCGAGAAACGTGGGGATGGCCGTGCCTCGATGAGAGATAATATCGTCATTCGCTTCTCCGGATAAACTTTTCATGCGAGATTAAAGCCCAGAGGAGATCGAGACGACGATAAAGCCTCGTGGCATCCCTGCGTGCGCGCATGTGTGTACACAGACTCGACGAGCCTCCGGCAGTCCCTCTCCCCTCCCCCCTGTCTCTCTCTCTCTCTCTCGCTCTTTTTTTTGCCTCATGCTCCCGTACTGATAATGCTTCTGCCACATTCGCTTTCAAATTCGTACGTTAAGGACGTTCTCAAACAGTAAATTACAAAATATGCTAAGCGGCCGATATAAATCAAAAGTGGGACTAGACTGCGCACAGGCGAGAGAAATGACGTTTTGTCTCTGCCTTGCTCTCTCTCTCTCTCTCTCTCTCTCTCTCTCTCTTTCATTTTCATGCTTCACTCAACTCAATTCACATAGCAATAAGAAACACCAGAGGCCAGATGGGTAGGGAATGATGAAAATGGGAGAGAGAGAGAGAGAGAGACCGGGAGGGAGAGAGTAAGGAGATCCCTTAAGCTATCGTGAATTCGGGGTGAGAAAGGATACAAGAAAAAATTTTCACGAAGGAAGACGAGGTCGACTCTAGTTTGCAAACGAAGTAAATGAAGTGGAAGACGTGGCCCACTATGATGCACTAAACGTATAAATCAAAGCTTTCGTTTTCGTGGTTATTTTCTATACAAATATATTTACACTTGGATAAAACTCAATGATAATGTAAGCAAAAGCAAGAGTATCTCAGTATAAACAATTAATTTAAGCGAACCTTCGTTTCCAAATTAATTCTTATCGATACAGTATAAATTTTGTGTAAATAATTATCATCAATTATGCTAACAATCAAGTGTGAATGTTAAAGCATAAAATTTGTCGGTTGTGATCCTTTCCTCGTATTCTATTGTAATTTATTGCAAACGCTAAAATATTTCTATTGATGAAAGATTTTCTCGAATATGAAAAAATGCTTGACTTTGAAGAGGCAACTGCGTACTTTTGCTCCTTAAATCCCGTTCTATCGTAGTTAGATATAATGTAGTGATCTGAGGGTAATCGCTCACTTACTAGCTGTTGATAGTAAATGCTTACGATTAAACTTACGTTGAGTCTTTTTTTCGTCGTCTATTCGATCATTATAAGCCATTCGTGATGGAATTCAGTGTTGAGCGACATGTAAAAACGTGAAACCGTAATGAATTGGTAATGCACTGTCCCATTTAAGGGCAATTTTGCATTCTTAGCCTCGTATAGTTTCAAAAGTAAATCATTACTTTCAATTATACACAATTTACATTAACACGGTCAACTTTTAAGTAAATTTAGAAAAAGTATTTATTTATGGGCTTGTACGTAATTTACTAGCACATTCACACTTTAATTTTACGATACTTTAATAAATACGATACAAACGAATCGATCAATATAATCCATGGGTGTATATTCATAAAGAATTCAATTTTTTTTTTTTTTTTATGGTTTTCATAGTTTATTGTTATGGTAAAAGCACGTAAACGCGCTCTAAAGTACATTACTCTGCACGCGTTTCTTTTTGTTTCTTCACACTTGATATGCCAGCTACAATAATACGCATATCATTACGCGCCCACGTGACTTATCATTAAAGTAGCCGACGCAAGACTAAGGAACCGTGAAAATATTTTCGTTAAATTACATCTCCTTCCGCGAAATACTTCCATAATGAAAAAAATGTAGTTGCCGTATATTATTTAACCAAATTATAAATGTACAAGCTTTTGCTTTCACAATCATTTTCGGGGCCCATTTATTTTTCTTGATATAACTTATATTACATCACTGACTTAATTATGATATGTTTTTTCTCAAATTTCTCTAAGCTTGTTTATTTATAGCGATAATTATAGACTTTACTATTTCATATCAATTTTTTTTTTTTTTTTTATGTTATTTTAGTGGCAGTGCAGTACCAATTACCAAACATTAATCAAAAGATATAATTCTAAAGCGCTTAATTTTGTTATTATCAGTTTATTTGTTATTATTTTGTTATTTAAGATTGCCATGGCAATTAATAATCCAACACAGATCCATGTAGTGAAAAATATTAAAAAAGATAAATGTTATAAATGAAACTGAAATGCGACATTTCAAAAATTGAACCGTGTCTTATATTTTTAAGTGTCGTTTTAAAATATGTATGATATTAATAAATTAGCATTTCCATTCCAATGCATAATGATAACTTATTTGCTGCAATCAACCGAGACACAAACTAGTTGATCCTATTAAAACAGCTTCAGTTCACTGCCTGGCGTTTATTATGCATGAGCATAATAAACGAAAATTCAGTAGTAGCCTCAAGGGTATAATAGACAAAGCGCGATTCGATGTGACATTATCATTTTCGCACCTATCGCAGAATAATCAGTAGGCGAGGCCTCGTTAGCGAGAGGGGTTAAAGGGTCGGGAGTCGGGCAGGCAGTTTTCCAGCAGGATTCGCCGGACTCGCGATGCCGGTTACGTTTCGTTAGCCTCTTTATCGCTCGGAAATTCTCTATCAGCCGGCGCTGATCTCGATGCTCGCACGTTCGGTCACCACATCGTAAAGAGCTTTTGCACTGTGCGTGGCACATGCCAAGCACGTAGCGTCGCTTTACAATTTCTGCGCTTTAGCTGCACATGTGTGCATTGCATTAAGTAGAAAGGCGCGCGCAACCACTGTAATAATGGCCCTCGAACGTGTGCCCGGGTTTCCGCGAACGAGGAGCGCGTGGAGCATGCCGGTATGGTTTCAGGGCACGGATGCGCCCGTCGAGCCCGGCTGACAAAACGCGACTGCGTCTCTCTATCTTTATCTATCTTTATCTCTCTCTCTCTCTCTCTCTATTCATCTCTCGTAAAAATATAAGACCCAGGCGGTTCCGGGAAGCGCGAGCCTCGAGCATGCGCTCACTTAATTAACGCGGTATCTCGCTGACTTTTTAAGTCCGATATGAAAAATTGTCGAGACTCGCTTTTCTACACCTCGGACCGAGTGTTAAAAGCCCGACAACTGTGTGCACTTTGGACACATAAACTGCATGTGTGACTTCATTGTGGGATTTGCCGAACAGCTTTTCAACGCCTTGCTCTTATCCTTGGCTTATGGGCTTGCGCTCCTTTGCGCTTTTTTTTTTCGTTTCAAAATAAAAAAATTTTTATTCAAAAAGTAGACGCGCGCTTACTTGTAGCTTACAATTAGCTTCACCGAGTAGTAGCCAAGTCAATTGTAATTAAAAATGCCTCTTGCGCCAAGGGATTCTACGAATAGTCCAATGGCAAAAGCAACGATGCTGAAGGGGACAGAGCGGGGAGAAATTTGAGAGAAAAGTCGCGATAAATATCGCTAATTATTCCGTCGGCTAGCTTTTCCTCCTTTATCTCGGCTGCTTGGCGATGCACAGTAGTGCATGAAGATTATTCTTCCGGTCGCTTCGCCGGCCAGTTTGAGACATTAAGAGGCGCAGGTAGAAGTAGGAGAGATAGTCAGTCGGTTGAAAGGCCGTTTTACCGTAAGCACTGGTTCCTGGGTTTTCGGTTATCCGGTTTGAGAAGCGCCAAGTGCCGGTTTTCACCTGCGACTACCAGTCACGACGACTGCCACCGGGGGTCATGCGACTGCATGTAAAATGAGCTTTTATGATGATCCCGAAACGACCTCCTCCGCGCTCGCGCGTACGACTCCCGTCGCACTTCGCGTGTGACAAATAGGAGTACCTTGACTTTGAGAGATGGGGCATTTTTTCTTGAAATTGCTACTTGCTTCACGAGCCGACTCTCGCAGAAAAAGTTGCAGGGAAAAACGACACTTGTTTGAAGCCATTGCCCTTCGCAATCTATTGCATTCTTAATTTTCAGATGCTGGTTTTTCAAGCCTCTACCTCTAGCAAGTGACCTTTCTGCCTTTCCCTTCAAATGATTAATCAAGCATATTTTTATTATGTAACCGCAAACACTTTACTGCCAGATTATCGCGTATATTTACTATCGGTTATAAAGTTTTTTTTATTCAACCACTGTACGAGCTAATAAAATATTACATTTACATTAAAAAAGTTTTTTAATTCATTGACATTATTTTTATTTTTATTCCTAATAAAAAGGCTTTAAAACACTAGCTTTCGAGGAAATCATTGATATCCATAAATATGCAAACTATGTACATATTTTCATGTGAAATACAAATATTTTAATTATAATTCGTGTGCGAATTCAAAGCAAACGCTTACACGGCTTGAATATCAATAGTAAGATTTATATCATACTAATGCCACAAACGCAAAATAAAAATAAAATTAATTTTATAAGAGCAAAATATTTTTCGTTATATAAGATGTACTAACGACAAATTTTATACTATGTTCACATTACGTGCTTTAAATTCTAAACAACATAGTACACTAACGAATGCCAACTGCTTACGTATTTATTGCGTTTGTCATAACTATTTCTTTCATTAAAATGCGTAATGATAAAATAAATAATTACAGACGTAGTTTTAATTAACTACTAACATGCAGGATATAAACAATTTTCCCAATGAAAATTTTATCAAAAATTATACTTAAAAAATCTGACATGAATTTTACTCCTACCCAGATTTAAGTATAAAAACTCTTATCGAACTATATCAGCTCTTAAAATGTAAAATAGAGTAAGAGCAAACCTTGTAAGATAAATTTTGCACTTATATATTCTAATGAGTATCTTACATTGTGTCAGCAACGCCATTTGATAGTATCATTTTTTCTTTACAGTATTCAGGTACTACGGCAGGTTAACTGCGTATTATTTAAGTTCTTGCCCTCTTTGAGTTTTACGTTGTTTAATGTTTGTTAAGAACGGCTCCAATAGCTCCATGAGGCAGAGGTGCGAGTTTTGACGGCGACCTTTTACTTTATTCGAGTAGCAGAAGAAGATAATGTACAATGCTCAAATTTTACAACCGGTGTAGATGAATATTTATTGTAGTATTTTTTACGGGTCTCAAATTCTTCTTTGTCGAAGGAAATTTTTATTTTCATGCTAATGCAATCTTCTTACTTGAAATTAATTTTTTAATAAATTTACAATTCTTCGCTTGCTATTTCCACCTAAACTACATTCCAATAGGTAATGCATCTTGAATATTGAATCATCCAAGAAAATGACAATTACAGTACTCTTCGAATCACTCGTTAAAAGATAGAAAAGAGACAAAGAGAGAGAGAAAGAGAGAGAGAGCGAAAAGAAAAAAAACTGGTTTCAAATAAGGAACAATTAATTAAAAGAAATAATTAATTAAAGGCAAATTCAGCGTAAAATATTAATGCCGCGTAATGTATAGGTCTTATCGTTTTTTTATTTTCATGTTAAGGTTTCAATTCGCCTAGATCGAATGATAATTTGCGAGCCAACTTCAATAAGCTTTTGATAAATCGAATAAATTACGAATGGATGCGGAGGTACTGCACCGAGCAGCAGCACCTTTGCTCGTAAAATTCCTGATTTAATCTCTTAGCGCGAGCGAGACTCTCTTAAGTGGAAAAGTACAAAACTTATCTAGTTAGATGCATCAAATATCAAGAGTATATCCTTTTTGAAGCGCTCCTTTATTCTAGGAGCCGTCAACGGGCTTAAAGGAGCTTTCGTAAGTCGGAAGGCAATGGAACGGTGCTCCCGATTCAAGCCAGAGACGCGCGTCCCTTTCCTTCTCCGTGTCTCTGCCAAAGGCGTCATAAAATAGGCGAGCTGCAAGACGAGCCATAACGAAAGAAAGGGAAGCATAACGCTTGGCATTATGTGAAGTAGTTAACATGTTATATTTAGCATGATAAAGCGAATCCACAATACCGAAACCCTTATAAACTGCCAACGCTCTCCCCGTAGAAGCACCGGCTTACGCCTAGTCGTACCTACCCCACGGTCAGATGCTCCCGTACAATGGAGAGAAGCCCCCTCTCTTTTTTACATTCCGTTCTAGCCCCACTGGCATCGATACCTGATCTCTCTCGCACTCTCTCGCTCTATATCTGTCTTTCCCCCCCCCCCACCCTCCTCCTCCTCGGCCCGCCGACCCGCCCGACCCGCCAATACCCTAACGCTCGTAGCAGCCGCCAACCCTCGGAGTCGTCCACTGCTCCCGCGAACGTCCCTCCTCCTCTCCCGCTCACGAGTTCGACGTTGATTTCACCACCCTGGCGAGCCTCCGAGGAGGTTTTGTGCGAGTGCCTTTCGAAGTTGGCGTAGGCCTCGCAAAGGCCCGAGGCTGCGCGCTCTCATGAATTCGGATTAAATGAAATAGATCCGCGAATTATTTTCTTCCTCTCTCCCTCCTTTCTTTGCATTCCCCTCCGCCTAGGCTCTCTCTCCCCCCCCCCCTCTCTCTCTCTCTTTCACTTGCAGTCTTGATTTTTATAATGAAATGCTAATCCGCGAGAAACGTGACGTTGCGATGATATTGGAAAGAGGCTCGTGTGAACGAGCAGCGAGCAAAAAATAAATCTTTCTGCGAGCAGACTATCGAGGGGCCAATATCGATGTGCGCACAAGCAAAATACGCCGACTGCTTAAAAAACATTATGTTTGCATTAAGAAATATAAAAACGAATGAATAATAACAATACTCAACTAGACTTTACTTACAATGGACTGCATCAGCCAAGGTGCAATTTAAATAAAAAATCAATTCAGTCGCCGAATCGCACAATGGACGCCATCGATGTATAGGGGTTGTTATTCTAAATGCACGATTTCAATATTTGCATATATTTGTTGAAAATATGATATATTTGTTGAGAGAGCTGCAGTAGCATTTTCTTGAATTATTAATTTAAGAAAAACAGCGAGGGTCTTTAATCGTACAGCTGTTAATTTGATATAATGCTTAATAAATTAAAACTGCAGGATTTCTTACGAAAATTTTGCCAATTGTTATTAATATTAATGAGCTTGTGCAATACAAGCCTTTGGGACGGAACATTTATTTTCGCACTTCTTATAGAACATTAAAGTGTAAATATTTTTAATAAAACTCGAATAGTTCGAATATATATATAATCTGTAAAAGAATTTTAAATTATTCTTTTAGAAAAAAACCAAAAATAATGCGAAGCAGCGGGAAGCGAATGCAATATTATGCTCACAAGGCTCTATAGAATGATATCATTATGTAATAATTTGTAGAAACAGCGTTTTTATTCATTGCATAGTCAAAATAAAACAAACAGACAAAAAAAAAAAAAAGAAAGAAAGAAAGAAGAAGATGAAAAAACGCATTTACAAGAGGCTCCTCATCCAAGTGCATGTCGAGGAAAGGTAGAGCATGTAGCTAAAGTAATGTTTTCAGGGGCGTGATGGGCCAGAAGCTACTGGTGCAGGAATCCCCGGGCGGCGGCTCGACCGGACGGTTGGAGACCGGCTCCGAGGGCTCGGGCGGGGAGCTCCACCACTTCCTCCACCAGTACAACCAGCAGTCGCACAGTCCAGGACAGAATCTTCAAGGCGGCTTGTCCCTGCCCCTGAGTCCGCAGTCGCAGCAGGCTGCAATCGCGGGCGTGAAGCGCGAGCCCGAGGACCTGAGCTCCTCGAGGGGGGCACAGCAGACCAACAAGCGACACAAGCAAAGCCAACAGTCCGAGAGCCCGACGCCTCCCGGTATCTACCACCATCATCAGCATCAGCTCCAGGTGGTGTACCTGTTTTATTGCATCTGGCTTCCTTTGCTCAATAACCGCCTCGAAGCGACTCTTAAGAACCCAAGACTTCCTTGAGCGAGAAGATCTTGAGCTTCTAAAAAATTTCGACGCTGCGAGCGTACAAAAAATCGTTGCAAGTTCATCAGCATGGAATTTCACTCATTCTTTAGCGTACGCGTTACTGGTACTAGACACTCCGAAGGAATGCCGGGAACGCTCCATCTATATAGAACAACTGCTTTCATAAATCGACTCGAGGCAATTCAACTTTCTTCCTTTAATTAGCTTCGATCAATGCTATAACTTCCGATACTGTCGTTTCGATGCCCCTTTTACATTTGGCCGGGGATTTATCACGGGGCAAACCTTAACCGGCTCGCCGTCGAGCCGGAGCTCCATAGGAGGGAGGCGAAAGCTCGGGAGCTTTTTAAAAAATCGCTCTCTAATAAGGAGGCGCGCTCCTTTTTTTTTTTTTACTTGCAGTACGGCAGCCCGTACGATCCCTACGGCTCGTGCAGTCCCCGATTGCAGGCGACTTACACGTCGGCCTCCTCGAACAATGGCGCCAGCGGCAACGGCTCGAACGGCTCGGCAGGACTCCACCCAGAGGCCGGTGCCGTTTACGTGACCGGCGACACCCTACCGCCTCTGGTCTCTACCGGCTCGACGTCCCTGCCGACCTCCACGGCCTCCTACACGAGGTACGAAGTGGTGCCGAGCTCCTATGCAACCACCCACGCGATTCGCTCCTCCTCGAGCAGCAGTAAGGTACTCACCGTCGACCTGCCCAGCCCGGACTCGGGCATCGGGGCCGACGCCGTCACGCCCCGGCAAGACCATCACCAGACCACGACGCTCCATCAGGTTTGTCCCTACTTCTAACCTCTTCTTTTACTTTTTTTTTTTTGACCCTCCTCCTCTCACCCTCTCGCGCTTCTTCGCCTCTGGCTGGTGTCTCTCGATCGACGACCCTCGCTCTCTGGTCTCTCCTGTCCCTAAAATCATTAGCTCTCGTTGCTGTACGCGTCTGTTGCGTGATATTTTTATCGCTTCATGATTAAAATATGTTTAGAAAATACTTGACAAGCTTTCTTTTATAAAAGCATTCGTAAGTATATTGTGAAGAGGTAACCTCTATCGGTAGGACTTCGGTTAGCTAATTGCTTGAATTTGCGCAAAATGTGTCTTCCGATGGAGCTATTGAAATTAATTCCTATGCACCACGTGATTCAAATATTAAAATATCTGTGCTCCCTGAGCTACCGACTGAATAATTACTGCGTTTGTTTTTTTAATAAAAATTAAATTAAATATTTAAAAAAATATCAAGCAAAAAAAGTCTTTTTGGAATATATCTGACTATCGGAAGAGTCTCTTGTAAATCAAAAAGCTCCTAATAAATTATACACATGCGCTTAGAGTACAGCGATTTTGTATTCTATTGTACTCATATGTCTCGAAAAAGATCAATGACGCGAGTCACACTTTCTCGTATTCACGCGGAGCTGCATCTAAAGGCAATCCATAACGGGAACAGGTTCACACTGGAAAATCGAGATGTCTAGGCCATATTAGCTGCAGCGAGAAAAATAACGACGGGTGCTGCCTTAGAAGTAGAAATGGCAACAAATACAGCACGAATGATAATAATAGCAAGAGCCTCGAGAGAAAGCTTGATCTCGCACGGATATATGCGTAAAGTTGCATTAGCTGACATTTCGTCGCGGTGAACACGCGACCGAGTTATCGATCTTGATCGCCGTGGAGATACAAGCACAGATAACGTCGACTAGCGTGCATGGCTGCATAATCAATCGAGAGAGAAAGAGAGAGAGAGAGAGAAAGGAGAGAGAGAGAGAGAGAGAGAGAGAGAGAATGGTTGCCAGGGCTTTGATGCGAGCGCTATCACGAAAATTTACACGAGACAGTGTTATATGCACCGTTTTGCCTTATTCGATCATTCGCAGAAATTTTTTCTTTACTTTTCTGCTCGATTCGTTTGTTCGTATTATAAAGGAGACTGAAAGCCACCGCCTACATCATTGTTACTCTTCTATAACTTTTCGCCTTCCTATCTTACTTTGATTCTCGGTGTTGGAAACGATGAAAATCAAGTCATTTCACGATAAGAGATATGAATAAATCTCCTTTCTAAACGGTCACTGCACTGTAAAGCACATAACTCTACTTTTACTAACACAAGCAAATCCGAGTACAATAATTCTTTTCCGCACATTTTTCCCTCTCCGATTAAATAATGATAAAGGACTTTTCAAAGCTCGTTGTCCGTCAAATCGTAGTCTGCGCGGATTGATCGCCCGTCGTCCGCATCAATAGCTCAAATAATAAATTGATACAATTCAGGCTGATAATACTTGTGCCTTAGCCGTTCGACGAGAGCCCGAGCCCTTGATTTGTCCACCTCACAATTGGATTTTCACACACTAGCCCGATGAAAACGCGCAATTTTGCCCACAGTCGTCCTTCGATTATACGGAGCTCTGCTCGGGTGGTACGGGATCGGGTACCGCCGTCGTCCTCGAGAGCGGGGCTGTTATTCACCACCAACCACTGCAGCTGCAGATCCAGCAGGGACACGCGCCCGTAGCCCAGGTGCAGCGAGATGGTCTTGTTACTACGGGAGCAACCACTCCCAACTCCAACCCCAACCCACCGAGGTCACGACCCTGGCACGACTTCGGCCGACAAAACGACGCCGACAAAATTCAAATTCCAAAACTGTGAGTGTCATTTCTGTCTCGCGTATGCCTTGGCCCTCGACATCTCCTCCACTTCACGGCATTTCCTCCTTGCACTTGCGTCTCCTCGTAATGATGCTTTATCGCCTTGCCGGCGGCTTATAAATTCGTTGATTTGTCACTTTGGGAAAAAATACGAAGTGATAAAATATTTTGCTATAATCATTTTACCCATAGACGCGCAAATAAATCGACGTGCGAAATGATTTTTTTTTTCCTCGCAAAATGCTTATCAAGAGCGAAAGTAAATCAGTCGGAGGATAATGGATTTCGTAAATAGCGTTAGAACGCGTTATAAAAGTATTCGGAAACCACCTCACGAATTGCATCATCGATTCGTAACAATATGTATAAGGAGCAAACTAGGCATGGCACCTAATGGGATATAATTGAAACTTTTCGAACCAATATTAGTGCACCTTAGCTGCAAGCATGAAAATATCTTCCGTTATAAAAAGGCACGTAAATTTGCGTGTCGCTTGCGTCCTTACCATTCCGTGCAAACTTATGCTCCTAACGCTAAAATTCCAGGATAAAGGTATTAGTAGCCATAAAATGATGGTTATTATTTCCGTATAAATTTTATTGTTGGGCATTCTTATTCAAGCTATATTTTGTAAATTCATGCGTGAAATTTGATATTTTACCAATAAATGAGTTATAAGCGGATTATTTAGAAGACACTTAATAAGTTAGTTTAAGTAAGGCGTATAATTACGTAAGTTAAGATTGAAAAGGTAATTTACAGCTCTTGCCGATCGGCAGCATTAAGAAAAAGCACAAGCCTAACTTTCCATAATCTCCATTAGAGTGAGAAAAATAAAAGAAGTTTACGATCTAATAATCTTGGCTTAATCCGCGGACTGGAAAGAAAGGCAAAGCTAGAGGAAACAATTCAATGGGGTAGGTAAGGCTCGGCTAAAGACCGTGTAAATACCGGAGGGGAGAGGGAGCAGGGGGAAAAGAAGACCATCAGGGTCGCCATATCAGGCGTAAAGGCGCAAAGTGGATTTTTAACCCTACTCGATCGGACGTCACGTACATATTTCGTACCCGCATTCGGAGCTCGGAGGAGCTGCTCGGCGCTCGCTCGCCGGGGAACAAAAATGAAAAACGTGAACGCAATTTCGATTAAGTTCGACGCGGTTTTATTCTTGTGAGAAACGCACGGCTCGCGCGACACGTGAAATCAAGAAAGGCCGCGCGCGCCTATCGCAAATGCACACATTTTAGCTCCGTGCGTACTTATCCCCCGAGCCGTGCGTATACGCGCAAATCATTTTGCATGCGGACAAGCCAATGTGTGTGCGTTATAATAAGTCGGAGAAGGTAGGCGGCGTGAATGCAAGCGCACAGGACATTCACCCGCGACTTCAACTGCCACATACTTATCTATACGCCGTATTTTCTGGCGAGTGTCTCACGTGTGCATGCGCCTAACGGCAGTGATCTTTTCACAAATCAGCCTTAGCCTTTTTTTTCTCTCCTTTTAGATATTTCTATAACATTGGCCAAAGTAACGCGAAATTCCTTATTTGCATTTATTTATATACCCACACGCGCGGGCGCGCGCACACGCGTACCCATACGTACTTACATACACACTTATATACATAATTACATACATATGTATATACATATTATATAGATACGCATACGAATTCGGGCGCGCTATTTATACATATATATATATATATATATATATATATATATATATATATATATATACGTATTCTATATATATATTCATAGGCACGCGCACTTAGCTTAACGTTTTCAATTATCATAATTTGATTTCATTGAAAAAATTTTACCCTATCCGCCAATCAAAAATTCCTTTCCCCCTCCTCCTGTCCCTAAATACATAAAACGATCATAATTACCCTTTAAGCTAGAAATATCATTGGTTCTAGATATAAAAAAATATAAATTAGGTATCAGGAGGGCTTAGCTGTATTGCTAATATGATAAAGACATTCACTTCCTCACTGATAAAGAATGCTAATTTAGCCTATTTCTTTGGAGGCCTTAAGTAAAGGAGCTACCTCGAGTAAGCGCTATATAATGTGAAATTATTTTTGTTTATAAAGTAAGAGGCATTAGCAACGTTTGAAAAAATAATTAGGCCACGGCCCATTATATATGGACGCGCGCGCGTGTGTGTTTGTGCGCACACGCACGATTTAATAATGGACTAAAGCTTTAAATCTAAAAACGAGAAAAGGTTATCCTTAAGGAGTCCTTATAAATACGCTAATTGACGATTTCTAACTAATTAAAAAATTTCTTTCAGTTGTAACATTTAAAATTGATTTAATGGATCTTTAGCGGTGCACGAGCTTTAGCACGAGGGGCAATTACCATTCGGCAAAAAGGCAATAATTTTTAGCCTAATATTAATAGCTCGGCAGTCAATACAAGCTTCAATGTCATAAATAAAATAAAAGCTCATTCTGCTTTAAAGAGCTGGTAAAGCCGAGTCTGTAAAAAGTCGTGAAAATGAAATGGCAAGGATCGATAAAGTAAATGACAATTGCCGCTGAGATTAAAAAAAGTGAGCCCGATAGTTGCGGAACTTTCATTTCAAGTTTTTTTAGCGGTACGCCCAGCGTTCTTCTCTAACGATTCCTCCGCCGTCAATTGATTTCTCGATTGGCAAAAATGTGCTCGCCGAACCCCCTGCAGCATCTCGCGAAAGTCATTAATGATTCTTGTCCTTATTCGCTTACCTCTCTTTTCTCGATGTGCCACCAGTTATTCAGCCTACGGCTTCAAGTACCACCTGGAGTCTCCCATCAGCACCTCGCAGCGCCGGGAAGACGACAGGATAACCTACATCAACAAGGGCCAGTTCTATGGCATTACACTGGACTACGTGCCGGATCCGGACAAACCTCTCCTAAAAGCGGGACAGACCGTCAAGGTAAAAAAAACACCCCCGTTCGGCTAGAAAGCGATATTCGCCGCTTTATCCCCACCCACGTATTTGTTAATCGGGCTGGGGAATTATTGCTTGCGCGCCTCGTGCCTTCCGCGCCTGGCGCTCTCCCGATACGATCCCTGAGCCAATGCCTCCATCCTTATATTTATTTACCCATGATTTTCTCGATTCCTCTCGATTCCGCCATCCTCGATCGCCACGGGCTACGGGCCGCGAACTATAATGGCTGGCTTATCAGCTGCCGGCATTCGATTGGAAGTCACTTTCCAAAAATCTTATTTTGTTGATAATTGTATTTCAATGTTTATTTTCAATTGCGCTTAGCAGGCACCGTTCGACACCGATGGCCCCTGATAAAGGCGAGACATTTTAATTAAGCTCGCTTAATTATAAGAAAATCAACAGCTTACAATTTTCCGGATTTTTCAAGCGGAGCAGATAAGCTTCGAATAAGCGACAAATCCACTTAATAAAACTAATGCGTAATTTATAAGAAATGTGAAAACAGCCGGTCTGGAAATTAATTAGCATAAGCGCTCGAGGTAACAATTATTCGTTATAAATCAAGCGGTAGACGACGATAGGATAGCATTATTTGAGCTCGAAAGAACTGCACTGGAGGACTAATCGGGATATCGGATCGATATGCAAAGCGAAGCGATGCTATGAAGATATTAGGGAACGAAAATATTAATGGCTTATATAGCGCTTAGCAGCAAAAAAGAGTCGTAAAATGTAAATTACGCAAGATCATAAGAGATTCTCGTATACGCGGAGGAAAAGTAAGATACACGTTTTTTCTGCTTTCCTTAAAGGCAAAAAGCACTCCCGGCGTCGAAACAGAGATTTCTCCAATCTAACATGGGCGCGTACAGTGTAACTCTCACGGCCTTAACAATTCAAATGGTCCCGCCTTTTTGTAGCACGTACCGGCTAGAAATTTAATGCGTATGTAAGATCGGTGCATGAGAAAAGGAGATAGGCGTCTTCGCTCCTGGTCAAGCGGAGCACGAAAGGGGAGAGAAAAACCCGAGGAATGAGGTCGTTTGTTCTCGCGACTCAAGAGCGACTTTAATTGGCGGCTAAATACCATACCGTTAGCAATTTCCATTGCGATAAAGCTCGGGTGCGACATTTTTCCCCGATTACGAGTTTGAGCAGCTTTCTTCTTAGAATCTCACCGCTCCGCTTCCACTGACTCGCCACCGACGCGCCACGTTGTACCGCGACTCGGAAGAAGGGAGCGAGAGATTGGCCGGATGCTCGTGGAGCTGCGCGTTTCGCCGCACACGTACGCGCTTCCATTTTCCCATTTTCTCCACCTTTCGGTTATCAGCATCGATTACAGCGCCATTATTTATCTCTTTGCAGCTCAGCTCTTTGCATCCTCCAATCCAATGCGCGCCTACCAATTATATCGTATATTAAGCTCCCCCCCGATGATCCATTATAATTACATATAACAAGTACGTGTTTCGCAAATTCGCCAACAATGCCTAATAACTGTGAATTATTATTCTTATTATCGTATTATATTACAATTACCCGCAGCTCGAGCTGGAAATTCAATTTTGTCCATCCGAATCGCCGCTGCGACTCCTTTCATCGGACTGCTATTGTACGCGTTCAGATTTCTCGCGCGGTTTGCACACTTTCAATCGTCTCCTCGTCAAGGTTCGGATTTTTCTTCAATTCAATTTATCAGGCAGTTCGAATCGAACTAATGGTCGAGGCTAGAAGCTGCACAGCAGAATTAGGCTCTCGATACAGACTCCCGACGGGCAGCGACGAAGAAGCGAAAGGAAGGATAGACGAAAACGAGCTCCGCCCGGATAAAAATATTCATAAGTGCGACGGATGAAGGACTCGCTCTTGCCAATGGATAGACAGTAGGGAAGTGACACAATTGAGAAGAGCCATGATCTGACATTGAACAAAGGTCTCGCTCCGTGCTATCGGTATTCAAAGACTGGCTGCATCGAGCGACGGCGATGGACACGCGATACTTTGAAATTTGTTGAGTGACCGTCGGTGAAGAGAACGAAGGAGTAAGGATGTCAGTGCGACACCCGAGCCTCTTGATATTCGCTATAGCCGGGGAGCGTCTCGCGAGAATAACTTTCGTGTCGGCAGAACTATACTCGCTTTGTTATATTTTTTTTTTTTTTTCGTTGCATTTGCCCTGAGAATAAAGGCGCGAGCCCCTTGATAAATACGCTGTATTCTCATTCTCATTTATGAAATTTCGTTACTTTTAACGACTACTTCTAATACCAGCGATTTATTGAATCTAACTTTAAGCCAATGCCAATGCAATCCCAGCAGTCCTCTACAATGACACAAAATAAGACCTGGATTATTTATTTTATTTGAGTTAAACATGCGCATATTCAAATGAACGTAAACTTACATGGATATTCTTACTTGGAACATTTATTAATGAACAAGGCAACATTATAATTAAGTATCAGCCTAAATTTCATTGCTGGATGCAACGACAGACTGATTTTCAATGCATGAAATAACAATAGTAAAATCGATTCACCTCCAAATGATCCCCACGAATTTCGACCCCTCGGCTCGCTAACAATGTATTGAATAAAATCTTCATTTCCATCCCAGAGCGTGGTTATGTTGATGTTCCGTGAGGAGAAGAGTCCGGAAGACGAAATCAAGGCGTGGCAGTTTTGGCATGGCAGACAACATTCTGTCAAGCAACGTATTCTCGATGCAGGTAAAACGAGTTCAAATATATTAATGTTTTCATTGGATAATGCGTATAAATCAAGACCAAACAAACAAAAACGAGGACAGTACTCGAAAATATAACGCTTAATGCAATAATACAATTTTTGAATCACGTAATAAATGCCTTATTAATGTAAAATTCTCTTTTACTACGCCCACGAATCGCTAAGGAGGTAACTGGTTTTTATGGGTAAGGAGGCATGTTACAGTTATTATTACACAATTTTACATATCTTATATTTTTCGTAATTTTTAAGTCATTTAATAATGCAGGAAGTTTTTCAATTAATCCTGTAATTTATTTATGAATGGCGCCCCTTTTAAACGATGACAAATAGACACGAATTTAATGCTCAAGAATTCAAAAATCAAACTCTTGCCTTATCTTTAAAATGATTTTTTTCACCAGTTTTGCATCGACGTATAAGTCTTAATCATGATAAAGAAATAGGTGAATAATTTTTAAATGATGTTTTTTTTTTATCTAAAAGCATTTCTAAAATTCTAAAAGATTTTTATCCAAAAAATTCTCCCGTATATTGTAAAGAATGAGAATAAAATAATACATCTCGTAAAATAATATATCTTTTGCAGACACGAAAAATAGCGTAGGACTCGTAGGCTGCATCGAGGAAGTCGCACACAATGCTATCGCTGTTTATTGGAATCCACTCGAATCGTCAGCTAAGGTGAGGAAATAACTCGTATTATTTTATTTAGCTCATAATCGAGGCTTTATTTCAAAATAAGCTGAAATTTTATTTATAGATAAACGTAGCCGTGCAGTGCCTAAGTACAGATTTCTCCAGTCAGAAGGGGGTGAAGGGTCTACCTCTTCACATACAAGTCGACACGTACGAGGAACCGCCACCGCATACCCACGCATACACACCACCATCGCATCGAGGCTACTGTCAAATCAAAGTTTTCTGCGATAAGGTAAGCCATAATTTCCGAGTCGGCTATTATTTAATAAATTTATCGACAAGCTGAACGCTGTCGTACTGCTCAATGCTCGAGCAATATTCTACAAAGTATTTTATTCGATATTATTTTTGTCTCGCGTTTATTTGTTTTTTTTTTTTTTTTTTTGTTTTTTTTTTACGTAAACGCAACTTTAGGGAGCGGAAAGGAAAACGCGCGACGAGGAAAGAAGAGCAGCCAAGAGGAAAATGACCGCAACGGGACGGAAGAAGCTCGATGAGCTTTATCACTCTGTTACCGAAAGAAGCGAATTTTATTCAATGGCCGATCTCCACAAGCCACCGGTGCTGTTTTCGCCTCCAGCCGAGCACGCAATCGATAAGGTAAATATGGAGCGGGTCCGACTCTTTTCTCTGCTTTTCTCAGCCATCAACATTGAGTGTTGTGCCATTTTGCCAAACTTACTTTTCCTTGCAAGGCTTCCCTTTAACGGAATTGCTCGTTCACTTCGGTAAGAATCGAAGCTAAAATCACGCATAATATCAGACATGCGATTATTTTTATGCAAAAGCCAATGACGATTTAGAAGAAGTAAGAATCTTGTGTATAAGTCACGGCATCGCTCAAAACTTGTAATCGTAATAATTCGTAAATAATTGCCATTTAATAAGCTTCCAAGCGTAAGTAAGCGAATGAGCCATGGACCGAATAGAAAAGAAGAGGAGAAAGGAGGCAAAAAGGAGGCGCAAGCGGAGGGTAAAAAGAGTGCGATGGATGCAAGGAGGGATAAGGAGCCAAGGAAGGGGATAAATCAGCGTAAGGGGGGAGTCGCGCGGGCGATTTCTGACGCTGCTGCTCTCCTTTCAGTTCTCGACGATGGAGCTCTCGGGATTCTACGGGGGCGGGGGCGGGGGCGGCGGCGGCGGCGAGACGGACAACTCCTCCCTGAGCAACGGGGAGCCCGGGGGCGGCCTCAAGGGCAGCGCCGGGGGGAGCCCGTACGCGCAGCAGCCGGGCGCGGGGGGCCGCGCGAGTCTGCCCGCCCTCAAGTTCCACAATCACTTCCCGCCCGACAACCTCGGGGCCATGCACGACAAGAAGGACTCGCTGCTTATGCAGGTGCAGGAGCTCCAGGGCACGGTGCTGCAGGGCGTGCAGCCGGGCCTCGGGGCCGGCCAGCTCATCGCCGGCACCCTCGGCAACAGGCTCCACATGCAGCCCCACATGCGCGCCGCCAACGCCGAGGAGAGGGTCATGCTCTACGTGAGGCAGGAGTCCGAGGACATCTACACGCCACTGCACGTCACGCCGCCGAGTGTCCAGGGGCTCCGCAACGCTGTAAGGATCCACTGTACTCTCCCTCTCTCTCTCTCTCTCTCTCTCTCTCTCTCTCTGTCCCCCCTACCTCGATCTCTCTCGACCTTTAACATTGCTTCGCTCCTCCTCTCGACAGCTTATTTTACTTCATTTTAGAAGGGATACCTACCCCTTTTTTTTAAGCCAACGACCATTTGTTACTTGTAGGTTAACCGTTCGTTATTGATCTCACTGTTCTAAGCAGTTTTATTAAAATATTGCACTTGTATCCGTCGGATGGTAATGGCATTTAGCATCTGGAAAATCCGCAAACAATTATCGTCATTTATAATACTACTGTGATATTATTAATTAGTACCCTTATAGTCCAATAAATTCATAAACTGGAGTCTTACATTTCTATCGCAAACTCTTAATTATTATTATTATATCCAATTACTAATACTGAATTACCCTTGGTAATATCAATTTATGGCAGTCGTAAGTCTTTTTTTTCAAATTTTAAGCAGCTAATATTGCATTAATATACCGAGTCAGTTTATTATCAATAATAATATTAACACATGGGAGTATGAAACTAAATGTTGCTATTGAAATATTGTTGATTTTTAGATAACTATGTAATCATTGCTAAAATAACCTTACGATTATAATATAATGCCAATACAACGTAGGCATTGATACGTTGGAGCATTTGCATTTAACGAAAGCAATTTAAAAGATTATTTACTACTTTATAAAATTCAATTAAATATAAAACTATAATTAGATATTTCTATAAATTATATATTATATTTATTGAGTTGCCATTTTTATATTTTACCCCCTTAATTGCCATTCTCTATGCTTTATAATATTGAAATTGTACTAATTTATTTATCACGTGTTTGATTTATAAATTGATGTAGTATATTAAAATTATATCTATTTAGCCATTTTCAGTAAATGAATTGAATAATAAAATTTTTTTTCTTAACATCTTTATCCACGAATCATGACCTTTTTTAAAAGTTACATTTGCAGTTAAATAAGATTAATAGCTTTATACGAACTATTATGTTCTATTCTCTGTACAACTATATCATTTAATGTAAAAGCGTCACTTCTAGAAATTTTTTTTATAATTTAAAATCACAGTATTACTGTATAAGAAACTTACTTCCTTTTTAGAAGTGACGCTTTGACTTGATTTATGTTTAAATTTTCTTTTACTTTTGTTAGGTTATAAATACGAGGCCTCAACTTTTCAATTGAATAGCAGTTTACTTTTACTTTCTTACTTGATTCTATATTATATTCTATACTGAAGTTTCTTTTTATCAAAACAATCCTATCATATTGAAGGGATGGGTCATCCAGTCTTTTATCGATTATTTGTACTTTTTTAAATTGATTAAATAACAGCTTGTAAAAAGTCATAAAGGAAACTGCTTAATATACTCTGCGCAGGGAACTTCAGGGCCTTATATCGGTGTCTGATGTATTCTTCAGATCTCACAACGCAGAACATTTAGGTAATTTCCTTTATGATTTATTTACAGTTATTGTTTTTAATAAATTAACACGATCTATTTCTAACTTCTTGTTTGGTATTAACATAATCAGATCGTAATATTTGTGGACACGTTTCTCTAATGCAACTGTAAAAAAAAAAAATAAACTCGTTCATTTTTCTCGGCTTTGACACATAATTAACTCATAAACATTATTTACAACTACTCTAAATCGGTTAATTACTTTTTTACAAGGACTTGATTTATTCCCATAAAGAATATTTTATGGCAGAGGTTTGTGTTTAAAAAATTGTTTTATTAATTACAATTTGTTAAGTTAATTACTGTTTTAGTTATCTCAATCTAAGGCTAATATTAAAATACAAATTTCTTCTAAAATTGCACTAAAAAATTATTTAAAATTTAAGCGTGAAAATTTTTTGTGATTAAGAATTGCGAAAAATTCTAACAAAACAAGATATAACAAAGGACATAACATTAATTCTAAATATTTTTTCAAATAACAAATCATGTCATAATTTAACTCATTCATTAATAATATGCATGTATTTATCCTAAGTAAAATTATGTTACTTTGATAAATTGCACTTGTATCGAATTTATATAAATTTATAAGTAAAAAAAAGCTAAAAAAATATTTCCGATTTTATAAGCTCCTTTTTTTGCAAAAAACATTGACAGTATTTTATTGAATAATTTGTTGGCTTAAAGTATACTATGTGTAAATTAAATAACACGACAAGAATCATGATTCGTATTTAAACTTTCAAATATCTTTTGTAGATATCCTTTACAAATAAATATCTATTAAATTTCATTATTCATTAGTTATAAATAAAAAAAATTGATCGCATTGTAGGAAAGCATAATGTATTAAAATTTTGAAATGAAAAATATGATGAGAATCTCGACATTTTTTTAAATCCTTAATGTTTACTTTTCTATTTTACAGATTGAGTCAAAGTACAAAATTGCATCGTCAAGTATTAATAACCTCTTTCGCAAAAATACGAAGGGGTAAGTTAAATACAAAGTGTAATCATAACCATACACATTTAAGCATCTGCATTCACCGGCTGTACATATTCATTACGAATACAATACTGTCTCTCAGCTTTCACATTACGTAATAGTTATTTATCATTTAGATATATCACAGCCATACATAGATATTTATATAAGAGTTTATTGTTTCGTAGTTTTTTCCATTATCGTGAATTAATTGTTATACATGAGTATCCGACGACCCACGCACAGTTAATAATAGAAAGAAATTCTTTTTCTCTGCTACTTTTTTTCCATCCATCAACCGTTTCATTCTTATCATTTGCGTACTAAAAGCGTGTTCAACTAATGAATATGTGTAATTAACGAATGTGGGCAACCAATGTGTACGCGTAGCTAATGAATATGCGTAATGCATTGATACTTTTTGATAAATTAGTAATAAAATTGACAAAGTGATAATTTAAAAAGTGAGGATATCTTTTTCGGGACAGGCAATAGAATTCAGTAACGGCGTGCCATTAACACGTCCTATTCATTTGTTTGTTCAAGCAGAATTACAGCAAAAATTGACGACGACATGATCCGATTCTACGTGGACGAAGATCTGTTTATTCTGGAAGTATCGCATTCGAGGTTGTCAACCGAGCAACAGCAGGAGCGCTCCAACAGGAATATTGGAGGATCACCCTCGGATCCTGGCGACGGCCTGGAGCCGAGCTTCGACGTCACACTCATCGAAATGCCCATTAACTCCCAACCCACGATGACTTCGGTTTCACCCCACCAAACAGCTGTTGTGCAACATCACGTCGCCGCATCGTGAACAAACTTTACAACGAATTTCGTCCTAAAACTTTTTGAAAAGCCTGAATTTTTATTTACGTTACTTTGGCAAAATCGTAGCATTAAAATCAGAAGTTGTCGTGCGTGTTAGTGCTTTAGGATTGAAGAAGTGAGATTGAAAGAGAACGTTGAGCGATAATTCAATAATAAAAGACTTATTCAGACTATTTCCGTTTCTTTTTTTATTCTATTTAGCAAGAACGACATTGTCGAATTTGTTAAATTAATTGTCGATTTAAGACTTCATATACAATAAGAGTATATATATATATATATATCCTTAATACCTTTAGCCTGTCTTTTTATATTCATAACGCCACGAATGAGTAGTTAATCAATACAATAGTTTATGAAAATATTTTTTAATTTAAGATTAATAATACCTGAAATTCATTAACTATTTATACTGCCTGTTTTATATTGAGCATATATTAGCAATCAATATTATATTGTGAAAATGATATAAAATGGTGAAAAACTTTATCATCCTCATAAATCTTGAGTATTTTTTAACGCCTCACTTTCTCAATACTTTATTGTATATTTAATAGCGATACCCGATATTAGTTTAAGATTACAAGCATTTTGTCAAAGTAACAAGAAACTAATTCTGTTGACGCAACAAAACTTTGTAACTATTATCATTTTTTTTAGCAGTGGAAACAAATTTTTCTTTATATATAATATCGCTAGATCCGCGGTACTGTGTTTACTTAATTTTATTTCCTTTTACGTTACTGCTACTACTGCTACTACTACTACTACCCTCACTACTCTTACTCTTCCTCTGACACTTCTACTTCTACTTCTCTTTCTACTACTGTTGCAACTATTATTATTATTATTATTATTATTATTATTATCATTGTCATTATTATTATCATCATCATCATTATTATTATTATTATTATTATTATTATTATTATTATTATTATTATTATTATTATTATTATTATTATTATTATTATTATTATTATTATTATTATTATTATTATTATTATTATTATTATTATTATTATTATTATTATTATTAAAAATAAATAAAAGAAGCCATACTGCTCTTTGATTAATCAAAATATATGACGACTGCAAAACTATCACGGGTGTTTCAGTTTCATATTTATTTTATTTAGTTGCACGTATTAACTACGCATAATGATAATGATATAATTTCATCGATGTAACTAACATCGAACCTAATTTTATTATATTTACATGAAAAATTCCGTTCTCTCGTGTAACAAAATGCAAATGCATTGTTAGACTATATAAATATATGAACGTTGTATTCTTTTTAAAAAAAAAGTATGACTGCGGTTACTTAAATGGTGGTATAGTAGAATCACCGGAAAAGAGTATAAAACAAATATGAATAAGAAACATATTTCATGTACGATTATGTGTTTACGCGTTTAAATTGCGAGTCTGACTCAAGGTACTTAATATTGATAAAGTATGTATGTATTTAAGAAACGAAAAATATTAACAATTAAGAACATAAAATATGTTTAAATCGAGTGAAGAATTTTTTTTAACGATCACATAGCGTGCAATTTTTGAAGCACTGATTTAAAAAATGATTATATATTGTAAAATATAAAAACATATTTTAAGATTCAATTTTTTAAAAAGCTACATCTTATTCCAATTGTATATTCCGTGATTTATCAATGTAAGCCTTGCCATAATAGTAAGAATGATAAAGCGGCGATGTGAAGAAACCGTAATTATAAAGAATATGAAGTTAATGAAGCAACTGATGCCTTAATACGATTATTTCTATTATTTAGCACTATTGTTTATCAAAAGACGGAAATTATCATGTGTAATTGATGAAATCTATTACTGCGGTACAATTCGTCAGAACGCATATCAAAGCAATGATCAAAATACGCTTGTAAAATGCATATTATTTTATTGAGTACTATATTTTGTTACATTTATTATAGTTATTAATATTATAATATTGATTCTATTATTAGAAAAATTAAAAGAATGTAATGCATACAATGTTATATTTTTATAGCTAAGGGAAAGAGTGCGAAAAATTATATAAGAAAATTAAGAATAGTACATGAGAAGAGTGAGTGCAACGAAAATAGAGAACGCGAGGAGAAAATAATGAGCGAATGAGACAGCCAACGACTTTTTGCGTCGGTCCATGACATTATTACGATTATGTAGAAGCGCATATCACCACATTGTTTTTGAAGAAAATCTTAGTCTCTCACAATTGATCATTTTTACACCTGTTTTTATTATTATTATTATTATTATTATTATTATTATTATTATTATTATTATTATTATTATTATTATTATTATTATTATTATTATTATTATTATTATTATTATTATTATCATCAGTTATTTTTAATAAAATGTAAGATATCCACGAACTATGGCGTAAGCATGTAAGCGTTCGCTTTTGTCTATTTTTATATTAAAACTTCGATGGATTTGCGTGAATGAGAGAAAAAAATTATATAAATAAATTAATTGTTATTTTATATTTTCATCGATCTCGTGCAAAGCTTTCGTTGACACCCTTTCTTTTGGCTTTTAATTAACATTACCGTTAAAAAAAAATGTAAAAACTTGTCCTGAAATTTATTATGACAAACATACGTTAGACTATAAGAAATTCATTTCTATTTTATATATATATATATATATATATATATATATATATATATCATTAACTTCTTTTATAAGTATTTGTTTGTAATACATCCTCGTTGCTTTAATATGAGATCTGTTCGCACGTGTGATTATAAACGCAAAATCATGTGCTTTCAGTTCTGTCATTATCATCACTATTTTCTTTCTAAAAGAGCATGAAACTATGACTCATTAAAGCCTTTAATTTCTCCTTAGACTTAGAAAACTTGTTAGATTGTAAACCCTTACGTAGTATGCGGTTAGAATTGCATATAGTCGACCAAATGGTCTGCGGAAATGTGTGAAAAAAGATTAACAAGAAATTTTGTCAAATGTTACGTTGCGACGTCTTGCCATCGTGAGATTGTGCCAGAGGTGATATTATATTATTACGATGTTTATTGAAACAATAAATATTATATTAGTACGTTTTATAAATTACCAATGTATCTGTATTATATTTGAAAAGAAATTTCCCATCCAAATCCCAGAAAAGAAATTGTTTAATTTCTTTTCATTTTTAAAATAATATATAAAAGTACAGTTTCTGCAAAACCTGAAAATTTTTTATAATGAAATTTTCTACTACTATATTTTTTATAATTATTGAATAATAGCTTGAAAAATGTGAATTTAGCTCAGAGAAAAAAGTTACTAATATCATGGATTAGAAGCTGTACCGTTATTTTAATTTAAAAATAATAACAATTAACAATATATTAATTAATTAATATAAATATAAATAGTTTGATCTAAAATTGATAATGCAAAAAATTAATTCCAAACATTTTTTAAAAGAACAACTTAATTAATTAACTAAGTTACTTACATAATTAAAATTTACCTTAATTAAATAGAGCTACAATTTTTTTGCTTATCTAGTGTTAGATAAAAATAAAAATATTTCTAATTTTCTTAAAAAATAAATCACTGCACAATATTTTGAAGTTCTTAAAAAAAACTGTTCCCTGATGATCTAACAGGATATTTATTTTATATGAAAAAAAAATTTACATTCGTAGTAATCATAGATAAGTTTAATCGTAACATTAATTTACAGCTTGTCCTTAAAATAGATCAGTGTCGTAATGATTAAAGCATAAGAATATTTAATAATTTCATGATATTGTCATTATGATTATTAATAAATTATTCTCATTAAAATTCATG
The DNA here is from genome assembly GCA_018907135.1 of Kradibia gibbosae. Lineage (NCBI taxonomy): Eukaryota > Metazoa > Arthropoda > Insecta > Hymenoptera > Agaonidae > Kradibia > Kradibia gibbosae. The sequence continues at coordinate 8,955,147 of JACCHX010000001.1, read as the reverse complement.
ATGTACCTTGGAATGACATTTCAAGTAGTACACTCACTACAGATTAAAATATGTACGTAAAAATGCACGTAATAAATTATAAAAATATAAACGAAGATATTTTCACTATGATAAATTTATTGAAATTCTGTAATTATAATATTAATTATACTGCATTGATGCAATAATTTCTTCATACAACTAACTAAATTACTTATTATATGTCTACAATTAAAAATCATATAAAAACGTATGAACTGTTTATAACGTATAGCCGTAAAATGCGTACATAATACAAAAAAAGAAAAGGAGAAGAAAAATGAAAATCATATGATAATCATGTGTAAAAAATTACTAAAATTATCATTTTTTACTGTATTTAAAAATCTGATTAAAACAGCTAAAATAGTTTTTTTAAGCTATTAGTAAGTTTTCCATATTTAAAAGTATTTTAAGAAAAGGCTGTAAACGTAGGCTAATAAAAATTATCGTATGAAAGACTTCAAGCATTGTAAATTAAATAATTTTTTCTTGATATCAGACTTATATTCCTAAACTTATACTTCAAATTCACCTTTCATGGAGTATAATAACCAACCAATTTTATAAAAATATTATAAGATGTCCATTAGGAAACGATTAAAAATTTTTTTAACGAATTACCAATTTCTTGACGTCTTCGTATAAAAAGCGTTTTTTTATCTTTACATGACAAACGCATGCAAGAAGCGAAAATCGCCTAAATTGTTCGTAAATCCCACATAGGTAGAATCCGATTAATTTTGTTTTGGATATCCTATCATTCATTTCGGCAGAATATAACACAGTGAGAGTGAGCGAATAAGAATGGAGAGGAGGGGTAGAACTGGAAGTAAACGAGAAAGAAGACTGACGAAATGAGGAAAAGCAATGACCTTCATGGGGCCAATGGCCCTAACTTTAATATATTATTTATGAGATTAAGTGGACAAAATAAATGAAAATCGTTTATGAGAATACAAACCATATAGAAAATTTGATATAAAATAGATGCTTAAATGATAAAAAAATATATTGCTGATTTTATTTGTTCTATATTTTATTATTTCATTTACTTGTTTGATAAGGTAATGAATCGTAACTTAGTTACAAACATTATACGCTCTACTAACTATAGGTAATACAAGATAGTAATCTTTTAATTGCGTAATTACCTATTTCATGAAGATTGTTTTTCATAATATTCCACATTATTTGATATTATTATAATAATCTTTTTTTATTTATTATTATAAATCTATTAGCTTGTGACATAATCAATTAGCAAGTTATTAATATTTAACAGTGATATTTGAAATTATTTATTATATAATATATGTATAATATTTTTTAATAATGTGTGTAGGTACACACAAATCATTATATACGTAATATCATTAATATAAAGATTGTAGCTAGCTTCTCTTAAAAAAATAATAATATTTGGTATAAATGAAAGAATCAAAAAAAATTTACCCGATCTAAAAATCTAAAAGACATCATTACGTTAATTTATAAAAACAACTGTACTCTTTTAATAATACTTGTACAGTTTAATGAAAACTGTTTAATAAAATATTTGTTTTGTACAAATTGCGTAATACATGGATTAAAAAAATAGAATTACGAATAATACAATGAATTTAATCATATTTTTTTAATTTAATTACATAAAAAAATTAAATTATTGATTTTTTCAAATATTATTGTGAGATAACGTCCTTAATATTATAACGCATTATTAAGAAACATATGAAATTAAGAATCTATTAACAAACGTATTAAACAAAAATTCTTAATATATATGGAGTGTAAATGCTCGCATAATTACTGTTCATTATCATAATTTTATACAGAATTTCAACATGTAAGCAAAACCACGTAACTTCAATATATCAAATTTTTTTTCATATATTAATAAGAATTTCAGTTTTTACAAGACTCGAATTTATTAAAAATTTAAGGACACAATTGAATGACGAAGCTTCGATAATCGAATTGAGCGGGAAATTTAAACTTTCTTAACAATTTCCAAATAATCAATTTAAATATTATGTATTGCACTTAACAAGCACAGAGTGAAACAAGACATCTGCATTCTTTTCTGTCATTCTCTCTCTCTCTCTCCTTCTCTCTCTATCTCTCTCTTTCTCTAGCCATCTTTCTTACTCTTTAGTACGCAAATCTCTGGGATAAGTTCAGGGCCATTCACGGAGCGCAGCCTCTACTGATATATCCAAGGTCAATCCTTCACTCGCTATGTTAATGCCCTCGTTCGATGCGCAACTGCCATAATATCTTGGCAGTTTCGCCTTCGCTCAAAAAGTAGCGATAAGTTCTCGGTACCGCAATCTTCGTAAGGGTACGTTTCATCTGGTGCTTATATTTAAAAATGTATTATTATCAATCAGTCTTATTAATTTTAATGAAATAGTTGTTCAAGAAACAGGAGTCTCCTAAATAAATCATACTGGCAAAAACAAGGGCTAATATTTTTTTATTTTTTTATGTCGATGCCTTCAATGCTCATTTTCAATATCTTCTAATTTTAATAAAGAATCTATAAATTAATAAAAAACAATGAAACAGATTTTATTAATTAAGTAAAAATATCACGACTGATTACGTGGATGTATCATTGATTAAATAATTATTTTGTACTAAAATGTTAAGCTAAAACTTGTTGTAAATATTTTTTTAAAAAATTTACATATATATATATATATTATTTCAACATGATTTTTGTCAAATTTCAGACATATAGCAAAATTAATTTTCAAAACAAATTTTTATATTAAGTAATTTTAATTACCATTCCATTAATACAACGCAACAAATTACTAATTGATACTTAGAATTTCTTATATTGCATGTTAAAATACATTTACTTATATTTATTTATAAAATTGATAATATTAAGATGAAGATGACCAAAAGCTTAGATAGTTGAAAAAGTTTTTTTTATTCCGAAACTATAATTTGGAGTGACCAGCAAAAGTTCAAAGAAAAAGAAATTAGCATATAAAATTGTATGACTAAGCCAGAGACAAAAAAAACAGTTTTTAATTCGATACAATCCCGTTATTCTGAACAGTCTACTTTAAACCCTCTTAAAGAAATTTAAAGAGTCAAAGATCAATACCAGCCACTACTATTTCAACTCCACTTGCTCCTTTATGATATACCTAAACAATTCTTATAATCTTATGTGACATTATTTAAAAATGATACCCTTAACAAAAACATCATATAGCAAATAATTTTGTAAATTTTACATAATTTATGATGCTTCAAATGTATAGAATAAATGCAAAAAAAGCTATAAAACCGAAAGTAGTTATTACTTTTTTTATTACACCTAACTCTTATATTGTATTGTCTTACAATGTATGAAAAAAATTTAGCATATTATTTCATATGTCGTATTTGCCTTTATTAACCATTTACAAATAAATCGATTTCGAGTTATTTTGAATATACAAGATTATAATATTCTCAATATAAATAGTATGTTAAAGCAATAAAGCATCATTCATGGGATTTGTGGATATTTTAATATTTTTATTTCAAATAAATGTATAACTCAACGTGTACAGTTATAATAAATTATAATGATTTTGTGATAAATATGTTATTATACTACGTTTATTTTCGAATTTACGAGTAGGTAGGATTAAAAAATTTAATACTATAATGTTGACAAAAAAAAATAAATAATGATGAAATACAATAATTGAATTATGATTGAAAATACGTCTCTAAGCTTCACGTATTAAAACGGTTATTTTTTAAAGAAAACATTTGATCCGATGAATGAATCCTTCACTATCTAAATTGTAAAAGTTATACTATTGTATAAATAAATTTTACAAATGCAACACATTCAATAAAAATATTAATGTTATCAAACTTCACTATATAAGAAAATCTTGCGTGAGATAGATATAAAAAAAGTGTCTAATAAAAATGGGTAATTTTTTTTTTTTAACTCTTAAATTATATTTGATTCTTTTAATTGTATTAAAAGGATAAATAAATTTTAATGGATAATTAACAATTAATGGGGCAGATTTGGAAAGTTTTACTCAGCCACAACATAATTTTCCATATGTACTTACTAGGCAGATTTGGACTATACGTGTGGAATTATAATAACCGAGAAAGAATAATTGGGTACAAATATAGAAGCTACTGAGAACCGGGCAACTACAATCTTTTGTGTAAATTTTTAATAAACAAAATTAGCATTAATCTGAATCATGTTTTTTTTTTCTTTTTTTGACTCGAAGGCATCGTCACGTCGTATTCATTGCATCAATGTATCGAGAGAGAAAAAGAACAAGGTAGTCACGTCGAAGGGAAGCAAAGGTAACTAATAACGAAAGCATAAAAGGGTTGATCCGTCAAGGATGGACAAAAAATCAAGAAGAGGAAGAAGAAGCAGTGGAATGAGGCTAATTAAAGAAGAAGAGGAAGCAGATTTAGAAAGAGAAGAAGGAGAAGAAGGAGAGGAAGAAGCAGAATAACAAGTGAGGAAGAAAAGAAATGACGGGGGAAGGGTGAGCCCGTTATAAAGCTGGTGACTCGCGCATCTGACGGCTAAGCGCGCGCGTATACGCGGCAGTGACGAGGACGACGAGGCTATCGGTTTCGAGGTCCCGTTTGGGATAGCAACTTTTTACTAAACAGCAATTACGACTACTTTCGTACATAGAGATACTCCAGTGAATACACATATCGATCAGTTTTTATTTATTGCACGAGCAAGCTGATGCATGCCCCTTTCTCGTTTGTCTGCAAAAGTCAACCTGGCCTTCTGAGCCTTGCGAGCGGTTTTAACCATTCAAAAATCCGATACGAGACCGTGAGTTGATGTTTGTGGCTGCGGCGTTGAAAACTGAGCGCCCACGAGACCATAGTTTCGCAAATGAATGAGAATTTCCCTGAAAGTTGAGTGCCAAACTCAAAACAAATGCACCACATCATGGGAAAAGTCGAGGTATCGAGGGTCGCGTGTTTTCTTCTGCTTGTGATCCACTGTAGCGGCACCGATAACAAATACGAAACTCAAGAATTACAAGACGACTCCATTGTTATTGAAGGTGAATTTGTTAAGTATATATATATATATTTTTTTTTCTTACTTGCCGCCGCACTCCGACCAATTTTAGATAAAGCGAATCTAATGTAAATTAGTCGCAAAATCGAGATGTGATTTATTAGTGGAGGGGGATGGGGGAGGAGGACAACAAGCCGAAGTAGACGTAATTGACAAATGCTGGAAATACCGGTATATATTTAGAGTTAACGTAATCTTTTTTATCGGAGCAGTATATAAATAGTTTGATTGGACCAACGATATCGTAAGCTCCATAATAATTAAGATAATAAAATTAAGGATCGGGCAGAATCGTAAAGTGTGCTAAATTTGCCGAGGACTCGCTCTATTCGAGCGGCTATCATCGCTTAAAAATAGTTTTACAAATGCGACGTAGCACGCCGTGCAGGCCAATTTGAAAATTTGCATTATGAAATTAATCGATTCCGTATCGAAAATGTGAATGAAGCAACACTGGCAATCAAAGCAGGATATTTAGCGATATTAAAGGTTTACCCGAGTTGACGGAGAAATTCCATTAGAGCGCCAACTTAAGCGCAGGTATGCAATGTGCGCAAGCCGGTCAGCGAACTTGTATAAATGAGCGGTGCGGCTATGGTATTACGTTAACTGCGTACGATTATCACTCAGGTATAGTAATATCTGGTCTGGCGCAGTACGAAATTCTTCGCCAATTACAAAGAGCTCAGTAGTTCTTTCCTTTATTCGAGAAACAAGAGCCAGCAACTTGTTACTTAAGAATTTATCACTCCGCCCTTTTTGCAAGCGTTTACTCTTTTCTTCTACGGCTTTGAAAAGGACACTGCACCGACTCGGATAGCCTACGATTTCTTATTTACTAAGGAGACACAATTACGATTACCATTGTAGAACTTTTACAATCAACAGCATGATCTTTATTTATGAAAGCGATAAATGCCTACGCTTATAAAGGATATTTATTTTATTTTGTCGTGCACGAGGATACAAATATTAAAACGAATTATTGAAACTTATTGGACGTTTGAGCTGCTGCTTCTGGTGATTCCGATATTTTTCTAAAGATTAAAAATGTTTAAGACACCCACTAAGTTGGAAACTGGGAAAAAGCGAATAAAATGCTTTCACGCTCATATAAATGAGTATGAAAAAAAAAAAAAAAAAAAAAGAGTATTTAATGCATGTAAACTAATGACAAAGTAAACTAAACCGAAAATAATGATAACGAGACATTTTTAAGGTTTTTTTTATACGTTTGCATTTTACAAAAATGTAATTCAATTTCGTATCAATCAACACCGATGACAAAGATAAAGAATGCTAAAGGTAAATAAGCTAATAAAAAATCGAGTAACTATGATATTACCAACCATTACAGCTCGAGAGCATCGAGCCATTCGCAAGCCGTCGAGTTCGCTGTCGGCGTCTCGACGTACTTACCGTCAACTCTTAAGTCAACGCGGCCCTTGCCTCACCTCCAAAGGCGCCGTAGGAAAATGTACGACTTTCAAGGAATGCTACCCCTACTTCAAAATCCCGGACCTAGGAGCCCTCGATGGCTGGGTACTGGGTATTTACGATACCTGCAGCTATACCCAAGACGACGGCAGATTGAGCTTCGGTATTTGCTGCGCCGATGCACCGATACAACCACCGAAGAACGAATCCGGTCGACCTATAGTCGAGGCTCCGGACGAGCAAATCGTATGTGCCCAAAGCACTATTGACCTCCATACTTCACCTACTGATCACTCTGAATACTAATACCTTGTGCAATATTTCCTCGTGTTTTATTTACATACCACTTTCGTTGTTAATTAATCCCGGTTCGAGCCAAAAGTTTTAATGAGATCATCCGCTTAAAACGCACTTCCCTCTCTCTCCGCTCTCTTCTTCGTAAAACAAAAAACATCCGCGTCGTACTTGGATATTATTTATATTCGAGATATATATATTGTATTTATCTTCTTAAATATTACCCAAATATATATATTTGGGTTAAAAAATAATAATTTGAGCAATATTTAAGAAGAGAAATACAACATTCCAGGTATCGTTAATAATTTGAGTGGGCTAAATTTCAAAGATTAGCATTCGTAAAGCTATGCTTCCGATGTGTAAAGCAATAGTACCAGCATTAACAAAGACAGCGGAGAGCCGCGGAATCCTATAGAGGAAATGCTGGTTGCTCGGCAGTTACGTTCGCGGCAATTGCACAACCCCGACGATGCTCGAGATTTAAAAACGAGATCCGCCCGTTTGCGCAGAACAAGGAGACTGGCACTCGTCGTCCCGGGCAAGGCTCGTGGCCGCCACCCTTACCCACTCACCCCCCGCACCACACGATCCCCCCGCTGCCGACTCATCCGCCGGGACACGGAGTGCAGGGCGGGTTAGCGAGCGCGAAGCCGCCCCAGAGGCCGAGCGACCCCACGAGCAGCCACCGACCGCCGACTACCTGGCCGACGAAGAAGCCGCCGAGCGGCTTCCCTCTTACGAGCACGGGGGCTCCGCCGAGCCAGAGGCCCGCGACGGGCCCGACGACGGCCCCGACGCCGAGCCCGACTACCGAGGCCGCGCTCCCCCCGCTCGCCCTCAACACCGGCTGCGGGGCTAAGAACGGCGACCAGGACGCCGAGAGGATCGTCGGGGGCCTCACGACCCAGCTGGGCGAGTGGCCTTGGATCGCGGGGCTCTTCAACGCCGGCCGTCACATATGCGGGGGCTCCCTCATCGATAACAAGCACATCCTTACCGCCGCCCATTGCGTCGCTCAGTAAGCTCAGTAACGGCTAAAGCTCCTTCGCTGCTTCCTTCTCTTCTACGGCGACTTACGATGCTCTTGCGTGGCAAAATTTGTCGCTTCCCGCTGAGAGCGTAGGATCGCTCCCGAGCCTGGGAATGCAAATCCTGAGCAGAGACTGTTGTATTCCTCAGAATGAATTCTTGGGACGTGGCGCGGCTGACGGTCCGACTGGGCGACTACGACATCAAAACGCCCCTCGAGGTTCGGCACATCGAGAAGCGCGTGAAGCGCGTCGTGCGCCATCGGGGCTTCGACATGCGCACCCTTTACAACGACGTCGCTATCCTCACGCTCAACGAGCCAATCGAGTTCAGCGAGACCGTGAGGCCGGTTTGTTTGCCCTCGGGCGCTAACCTCTACGTCGGCAAGAAGGCCACCGTCATTGGATGGGGCTCTCTTAGAGAAGGTAAGCCCTCTTAGCCTACCTCCGCTCCTACCGAAACCTCTCCAACCTGTCATATCCGTTTCATTGTGCACTTAGGTTGCTGTCTTATTCGTTAAAATCGTTCTCTATGCAAATTGCCTTTAGGACACAGTCCGCGACTTTTTCAACTAGGATTTATGTTTCGTTATTTTTTTTCTTACGACCTTATACGTGGGAATACAATAGTACAGTTAGCTCGTATTTCAATGAAAATACTTCTTACTGCTTCATCGTACTTTTTGTTAACAAAATTTATTTAGATTTTTTTTTTTTTTTTTTTTTTTTTCCTGATTTCACATTACGCTTCCATTCGATTATTCAATTATTTTATTGGAAACGAGTATCTTAAGGAATTTCTCCTATGGCTCTACGCTTATGAATAAACGGCTTGTTTATAATAGGCGAATAAATTTCAAGCTACATGCTTACACATTTATTGAGTGTATTGTTGTTTAAAACTGAAAAATACGTGGGAAAAGTAATAAAACATTGTAAAATTCGTATAAAAAGTAAGTATATTTCGAGACCAGTCTTTTGATGATTTTCGAAGGATCTCAATTGATTCCTCTTATAGGTAATTACAAGATATTTACAAAATAAATTACAAAAATTTCGGATTAAGGCAATGTACAATATGTTGTGCGCGCTTCAATTTATATACTTCTTTCGAGTATTCTTTAGCTATACATTATATACATATCCATATTTATATATGCAACTACTTTCTTTTCGTGTCTTTTTTGTAGGATAATATTTACAATGAAAGTTCTGCAACCTAATAAAGTACATTATTATAATTATAAGATTACGGCAGGAGCTGAATATTAATATTCGTATGCGCATTATTCTCCTTCCGACCAGTTTAAAATATTAAAGAGCCGTTACCCAATAATAACAAAGTATGAAATTCCGGGCTCGTTTACGAATGTCGTTTGTAAGGCAAAGAAAAAGTTGTAACTAGATAACGTTTTCTTGCCATTGGTGTGAGCTGCAGAATTAATTTGAGTCAGTCTTGGATTAGTCGGTTCTCTTTTTGACATTAAACAGTTAGTAAACGTTCGTTCCGCTTAAGTAGACAGCAAAAATACAAGTGTTGCCTTTGTAAAAAATGCCAATTCATCATATTTCTGAATGAAAGGATATATGTATGATTATCGTAGAATTATCGCGTACGAGTAAAACATATCTAGACAGGGAAAAATTCAGTAGATCAATTATGCTGTCAAAGAATGTCTTTTTTAACAAGTAAATGGTTTCATTTACATTTCCAATAATTTATTTTGAATTCAAACAATAATAATCGCATTATCTAAAGCAAAATATACTTATAAACGGTAACTTACTTATTCTCTACACTTCTGCAAACTGAAGATAATACTCAATTATAATAGCCCCCCAAAAAAAAAAAAATTAGTAATTGCAATTAAAAAAAAATATAATAACCAAATTTATAGATGCTTTTCAAATATGTTAAACCGAGTAAGATTAATCTAAATGATACTCGACCTAGATTTTTATTAACTTTTACTTATGCAGTCTTATGAAAAGCTTATTGAATATTTAGAAAATCTAAAGTAGCCTTGGACGTATGGGATAAAAAATGTATTAATATATAATAAATAATGATTTGTATTGAAATATAATAGGTGGTCCAGCACCAGGTAAATTACAGCAGGTACAAATTCCAGTTTGGTCAAATGCCGTTTGTAAGCAAAAGTATGGCGGTGCAGCTCCTGGCGGAATCGTTGAAAGTTTTCTTTGTGCAGGAGAGGCAAGCAAGGATTCTTGTTCGGTACGTAAGACTATACAGGTGCAAAAGTTTTTTAAAAAGTAATTGTCTGACCAACGTTTATTTTGGTTAATCGTGATGAGCATTGTATAATTAAAACAATTATCATATACGTATTAAGGTATTTTATTTCGATTTCATTGAAATATAGGATGGCGTATTCATTTTGCATAATCAGGCAATAATTTTATATAAACTGATTCTTATATATGTATAAACAAAACGTAATTATTACTTAATGATCGACCTATACTTTAAACTAAATTGAATTAGTATTAAGTCTGTGATACTTTCTTTATTATATAATATTAAATCATTAAGAATAGTGCTAAATTATTTTGGAATTAATCCGCACTCTAGACAACGATTTTTTTTTGAAGTAGCTTAAATAATGAGAAAACGACTCGCAAGCCTTGTCTAACAAAGACCGATTATCAATTTTTAACTTTTTTTTATGCTTTTCAGGGAGACAGCGGGGGTCCATTGATGGTAAATGATGGCCGCTGGACGCAAGTGGGCATTGTAAGTTGGGGAATAGGCTGTGGTAAAGGTCAATACCCCGGAGTCTATACGCGTGTCACTCATTTTTTGCCTTGGATTTATAAAAATCTCAAGTAAAACAACGTGTAAATCTATGCATATCAATTTTTATCTTACGATAATCAATGTTCCTCTCTGTTATCTTCATTCCCTCCACCCACCCAACCCTCCCCCACCCCCTCGCTGGAAACTAATTACTTTTCTTTCGTTTCTATATATAAATTACATTTTCCTTTTTTTGGCCGATCGGTGAACGAAATCTTTTTCTGCCTGAAACAATCATAGACTGAAAAACGAACTATATTTCACCACATTTCTTATTAAAAGTACACCATCTCGGGTGTTTATTTTTCATAAATAAAACCAAAATGCACGATAATTGCACGAAATTGCAAAATTTTAATCTTACAAGACACGTGTGACTTTCTTTTAATCAAATAATGCATTATAATTATCTTCTTCACATTAGATAATTAATATTATACAATTTTAAATATTTTAATACCGAATATAAAAAAAATCAATTCTCTTTATTTTACATAACTAATAAATTGCCTTAAAAATAGTAAATTTTTATTATCTTCGTTGCGAATATTATTACACCTAAGTAGTTATTATCGAAAAGAGGCAAAAGATTGAACAGGCCTTAAATCTTTACAAAAAATTTTCTGTGTACATAGTTTGACGCATGTCTCCTTTTATTACAGTACCTCTCGGTACAATTAGACACGCGCAAAATTTAAGATAACTGCATGATGTACGCTCTATTATCACTCTTTAATCATATCACAACGATTTTTTTCTAATTTGTTTACAGTAATTCCTGACTGATAAATCATGAAATAGTTTCTCGTATTAACGCTTTACATATGCTCATATATAAAAATAATTAGAGTTATAAAATAATAAAATCACACTGTACAACATATATATAAAATCTCCTTTGAATAAATCGAATGTCCAAAAAATCAAAGGTCATGTATCACAGCTGCTGACGTTAAGATGTTGTAAGATATTACGAGCTAAAAAAAAAATTCATGTCATTTAAAAAATAAATCAATAAACTATTTATATAAAATATATTCTTGTCATTGATTACTTTTTCAGTATTTAATAAACAAAATTGCGTATAAAAATAATACTCGTATAAATATTTTTGCTTTAAAATTATTATTATTTGTTTCGTATCGAGTGGTTTTCAGTTAATTTATATATATATATATATATATATATATATATATATATAGAAATTGTATAAGCTCAAAGAAAAAATATTCTATATACTGCATTATGCAACAAGTATTATGAATTTGAAAAATAAATGAACCGAAAGTTAAAAATGCTTTTAGTCCCTTTTAAAATTTTGGTCGACACAATGCTCAATTATAGAATTTACTAAGTTTATAATTTATATGTAATTCTGTGATTATAATGATCTGCGATATTTTTTACCGTGATGATTTTTATAAGTAGCTTTTAGTTAAATTTTCAAGTACTTCGTGTTTGTTAATCTCACTTTTTCTCAAAATTATCTTTGAACAAAAAATGTACAATTGTTTTGGGTAACAAAATATGCAACAATTATAATTATCTTAATATTTTGCCGCTTCGGATTATTTTTACTCGTTTATGATATGTTGAATTTCGTTGATTTTTAAATCAGTATTTCGTTATATGCTAACAATTGAAAGCTCCATTCTACTTTATATTGAAAATTATTATGCTTATTACGCAAACATCTCTATACAACATACGTATATAATACAAGAATATATATTTACGAAAGAGGGTCAACTCTAATGTAATTTAACATTGGAACTCTCCATTGTAAGGAGTATTGAATCTCAATGGTCACAGATAGAGCCAGAATTTTTATAAAAATAATCAACCGAATCCTATTTATACCGTTAAATGTATATATAAATACTGATAATTTATGAAATAAAATAAAAAAATTTTTTTATAACAAAGCTTAATTTATTAAAAGCTCCAATGTAACCATGATAAATGAATTCCTATACGAACGCTTATTCTTTAGAATGCAAAGGCTAAGTTTGTTTGGCCTTATCAACGATATTATTTGAGAATAATTTTGAAATTAAGAAAAGTACGAATATTTCCCGTTAAAATTAATTTTTCATTAAATTGTAAAGACTTAGTAAAGAAGCCTGTGCCGCCGACTTTAATAAGCTCCGAATAAATTAAAAGCACAAGAATGCTATTAAAATGTATTCCGTAAAAAATCGCGGGATTGCGCCCGATTGCAGGCAATGTTTCAATGTTTATCGCCATTAATCAACAGCGGAGGCGAGTCCAAAGCGAATCCAAAGGATACTTTGGAGCAGCATGGACATCGGCATCGGCAGCTTATGGGGGGGGGGGAGAAGGGCTTGGGCGAGAGAGGCGAGATATATATATATAACCACACACCTTGAAAGTAGCATGTATCATAATTATCGTCGGGCCGGGGAATGAAGGGTGGCGTGGCCTTCTGCGGCTCGTCCCAAGGGAATTGCTGGAAGAGCTTCATAGTGCGCACCTCCTTGGCCGTGGGCCGGGCGCTCTGGTCGAGCGTGAGCAGGGCGTCGATGGCCTCGATCGCGTTAACCGAGAGACTCTCCTCGTCCTCGGGCCAGGGCACGTCCCGAGCGAGGATGTTCGTGAATACGGCCTGGGGCGTCTCGTCGTTGAACGGCGGCAGCCCCGTGCAAAATTCGAAAAGACAAACGCCCAGGGCCCACCAGTCCACTGCGGATCCGTGACCTGAGTGCAAGACAAAGCCCGGGCCGACCCTTGCGTTAGCTCTGAGCTCCGATGCCGCTTTCGAGAAAGGTATTTTCGCCTCCGGCGCTCGCCAAAGTGCTTCGCTAATGACTCAACCCCGGATCGGGGCCACCTCGAACAATGGCTTGCTACCCTCGCTCCCGGGCTATCGCAAAATTTACCTTGTCGTAATAATAATTCTGGAGCTAAGTAATCGGGAGTGCCGAGAATCCTGTCGTCGGAGCGATTGACGCCACCCTGCGTGCCTCTCCTCACCGACTTAGGGGTTCTGTAGGTGGTGAAGTTATTTCCCGACGAAGCCGGTGTCTTTATTGGGGAAATGCCCTGTGGCGATCTATGCTGAACCTCGTGCTCAACATTGGAATCCTCGCTCGTGGTGTCCGACGCTATGCTAGTCGGCGGCAAATCGAATCTCGTCGATTTAACGAGAAGCGTTGTTTTTTCCTCCTCCTTTTTGAATATGGTCTGGTCGTTGCGAAATCGCTGCCTCGTCGAGGAGACGGGCGTGCTGAAGGCGACTCTCACCGACCCGCTGCCTCCCTCCGCTTTCACAGCCCCGTCAGCCTCCTGGTCCTTGCGCACGAACGTCATTACGGCTGTGGGTGGACTTCTGCAAGCGTATATCTGTCCACAATTCTTTCTCTTCGGCGTTAGGTCACCGTCCAGTCCCATCAGACAGATTTCTCGGGTCAAGCCTGTGCTCGGCAGCATCTGATTTTTCCTCTTTCTCTTTGTCCCTCTGGCGAAGGTGTTCTTACACGTGCTTAACGGACTTGTGTGGTGGGGTATCGGCTGCTGCAATTGTTGCGATTGCTCTGCCTCTAGAGTGGACTCGTCCTCCTCGATATTATTCCCGTTCTGCGTCGTGGCCGACACCTCCGAGGATACAGCCGAGGACGACGCGTTGCACGTGTGGTAACTACTCGCCGTTGAACTCTCGTTGGAAAATGCCGAGACTCGTATGTCCTCTGCCGATTGAAATGGTGTGATTCCGGACACACGAGAATAGTCGCCGGATGGAACACCCGAGGAAACTATTGAATTCGAAGAATGGTGAGTATGATGATTGGCTCTCATTTGAAGTTCGGGCAATAAATCCATGGCAGGATTGCTTCTTTCGCTGGAATTGAGGAGATTTGAATCTCCGCTTAATGCTGATTTGACTCCAGAGTCAAACGTCAGGTGAGACGTTAGGGAAAGAAGTTGGCCTGGAGTTCGTGCGCATAAACTGGGAGTGCAGTTAACTAAATCAGAAATTTCAAGATCGCGGTGTAGAGTGGATATTTTACTCAAACCAAAATCTGTTAATTTAACGTGTCCTTCTTTTGAGAGGAGCATGTTGTCAGGCTTCAAATCTCGATGCACTATTCCATGAGAATGGAGATATTCTAATGCCAGGGAAACTTCGGCTGTGTAGAAGGCAGCCATTGGTTCTTCCATGTAACCGTACACTCCTAGTAAACTTTTTAAGTCACCTCCAACCATGTATTCCATGACCAAGTAAATGCTTGTAATAGATTGAAGGGAATAGAAGAGTTGAACGCAGTAAGGACTCCTAACGACTGCAAGAGCATTTCTTTCTATTACTACCTGGGATGCCATATTTTTGTGAATCATTTCATTTTTCTTCATAACTTTAATAGCGTATATCTGATCGGGATTAGTTTTTTTGTATCCTAAGAATACTTTGCCAAAAGCTCCTCTACTTATGGGCTTAACAATTTTAAAATCTTGTATTTCTGGTACCTATAAATTACGCAGTTATAAAATTTGTACAAAATGTTTACTTGAAACTATATTTATAGTACCTTACTTTAGCTGTAGGATTGACGATTTTAGAAATTGTATTAAATATAGAGTTGTCAATGTGTTTCAACTCGGAAATAGATTGCTGTGGAGTAGTAATTCCATTGCACACATTCTGCTCAGAATCGCTTTCTGATGCATCATTGGGGTTATTCGTCGAATCCGAAGAATCCTTAACGCTATTTGTTTCGGTCATAGTGGACTCCAACATCTCTAGCACTTTTATTTCGACTAGTAGTTGCGAGATGAACAACTAACCATAAAAGCTTTTTTATAATTGCATAGTATACGCACATGTAATATCGTTAGCAATATCACTCGGCAGAGATTATTTGCAATTCGCCGGATGCTCCATGCAAAACAAGTCGGCCCAGTGCCTTGGAACGCTTGAACTTTCACACGATATTGTTTCTTTTTACAACAGTTAAAATAAACACCGGTACAGGGAGTTCAGGGCGCGTGCGCCTTTTTAATCTCGGCTATCCGCTTATGGCCCCTTCCAATTTATTTCCTCTTTGAGCAGAAAACATCGGACACCGGCAAACGGCAATCGGCAAGTGAGTGCCCGAGTTGCGCGACGCCCACTTTACCGAACTCGCCTTCCTCAATTAATTGGTATTTCCGAAAATCTGAAGTCCCTGCCGTGGGTCGGTAACAACTCGTAACTTGCCGCCGAGCGGCATCCATTAAGTCCTTATTTTTCAAGCAACTTCAGAGCGTGCGATCGTTGACAAGTGGTTAAGTTTATTTCATTGTAAAGCGGATTTTTTCAGTTCGAAATTCCTCGTTGGCTCCTGGAGATAAAGAAAAGTGCATGCAAATGTATTTAAACGGTGAGCAGCTGCATTTCATCGGCAAGGGAAACAATCGGCTATAAAGGTGCGCCACGCACGAACTGATTGAAAAACGGCGCTTGGCGGTCGCTTGGCGCACGATGAGCATGAGGGCATCAGTGTAGGTACTGGTAGTAGGATCCGCAATCCGCATTATCTTCAATACATCCGTCCACGATCCACGAAGTGTAACTGTATACCGTATGACTGTATCGGTATAACCGTTTAAACCTCGAGCCTCGGCGTCTCGTCCAATTGTAGGGGCGCTCCACAGTCCCCATACCACTGGAGTTTTAGTTTATTGTTTTTGAACGATTCAAAATCTTCTTTCGGTCGCCACGGAAGGAGCGCCAGGCCGTTTTTCAATCGCTTATTTATCATTGATTTGTATACCACTGCACATTGGCGGGCTTATTTTGTTTTTAATTATTGATTACTGGTGGTAGTTAAAAAATATTTTAGACTGATTCCGCAACCAGGCAATAAAAATTTTCATAGTTGTTTATACAGTCGATAACCCCAAAAATGTCGAAAGCAGTTAAAAAAGCGCCTAGAAAAAAAGCAGCTAATGGATATAAATTACCGGAACCTATTCCGAAAGGTGAAATAATGACTGATTTGAAAAAACAGCAATGGATTATTAGCTCATCCATTGGCGTTGGCGGATTTGGAGAAATTTATGCTGGTGATTATAATTCTATACATACGTATATGTACTTTGATATTAATAAGTTTTCTGAAGTTTACATTTTTTCTTTTATATTTAGCTGCTCCATATAAAGATAAGGTACCTTCTGAATATCCTGCTGTAATTAAAATTGTAGGTAAATCATATAGAGATATTTATATATATATACATATATATATATATATATATATGTATGTATATGTACATACATGTATATATACAATTATGCATTTATTAATTTATAAATAACAATGCTATTTATTTTAATATCTTCTAGGAACCACATGGAAATGGTCCTCTGTTCGTTGAAATGCATTTTTACATGAGAAATGCAAGTCCAAATGATAGTTAATATTGCCTATATTTAATCTTTAAAGATGTTTTATGAAAAATGAATAAAAAAATAATAGTAAAATATTTATTTTAGTTCAAAATTGGATAAAAGAGAAGAAGCTCCAAAATCTTGGAATGCCACCTTTTCTTGGTTCGGGTAGTCATGACTATCTTGATGAAAAATATCGATTCATTGTTATGGAACGTTACGGAATAGACTTATGGAAATTGTTTTTAAAAAATGGAAGAAGGTTTCCAGAACACACAGTGTATAAAGTGGCTTGGCAAATTGTAATTAAATTATTAATCTGACAAAAAAGTCTTTTCATATTTTGCTCAATATGTATTTGCTTTCGTTGTTTTTTAGATAAATGTATTAGAATATATTCATAGTAGAACCTATGTACATGCTGATATTAAGGGAGCAAACTTATTACTTGATTTAAAAACACAGAATAATGTGTTTTTAGTTGATTTTGGCTTAGCATCGCATTTCACTTCAAAAGTTGAATATAAATTAGATCCAAAAAAAGCACACAATGGCACCATAGAATATACTAGTAGAGATGCTCATATGGGAGGTAAGTTACAATTCTATTTTTTAAAATTTCCTACAATTAATTAGTACTATATAATATCACAGAATTATTTTCTCAGTACCAACTATGAGAGGGGATTTTGAAATATTACTTTATAATATGATTCAATGGTTATGTGGTTCATTGCCATGGGAGAAAAATTTGAAAGATCCAGCTTCAGTTCAGCAACAAAAAGAGAAAGCTTTCAATAATGTATCAAAATTTTTAAAAGAATGTTTTCCATCTGAACCTCCAGTACCTATTAGTCAATTTATGTCGTTAATCGCTTCCATGAAGTTTAATGAAATCCCAAATTATAATAAACTTAAAGATATACTTGTAAAGGGCTTACAAAAACTTCATTATACATTAAATAGTAAATTAGAATTCTCTACTAATAAGAATGACAAATCACCATCGACACCTAAAAGAATAAAAAAGATTGAAAATAAAAGTTCAAGTATAAAACTTAAGACTGATTCAGCTACTAAAAAACCAAGAAAAAAGAGAGATTTGACACCTGCAAATGTTTCTCTCAATAGTAGTATTGATTCAGTTGTTTTAGATGAAAAGTGCATGAGTGGAAGAGATATAAGAAAACAATTACTAGCAAATATTGATGGTGATGCTGAATATGAAGTACAAATTAAAAAAAGGAAAACAAAAAATAATCAAAGAAATGGAGAAACTGCAACAACACCAATAATTAAAAGAAGCCGTAAAAAATTGACAAAAGAAGATACATCTGTAATGGATTCCGAACCTGAGGTAAGGATAACAAATGTTTAACAATTATTACACACCGTTGAGCTTATTAATTTATAATTAAAAATTAATAGGTAATAAAAAAGGGAACAAAATCCCGACCAGGAGTGAAAACATTAAAAAATCGGAAAAAAGATGAACCTTCAAAAAAATTATTTAACAAATCAGATTACGATAGTGAAAAAGATATATTTGAAGAGAGTCTTGATTAAACGTATATTTTTAAACATCATAATAGTGAAAAGTAAAGTATTTACTTAATTAATAATTCGTGCGAAAGTTTTTATCGCAATAGGAAAAAATTCTATAGAAATATTGAAAAGAATCAAGGAGTATTTGTTATATTTATCACAACTGTTGAGCAGTATTTAATCAATTTAAGCATTAAACTTGATGCTGTTTTATAATAAAGACAATCGTTTACCGAAAAATAAGCTTTGTTTAATTACATAATTAATATTTTACATTGCTTATATTTTTTATATCATAAAGATAAATATGCACATAGATATGAATACTATTTTGTATAAATTTTTACATTCACTAAGCATTTAAGTTGGTATTGTAGTACAATACTAGGAAAAATAATTATTTTTTAAATTTTTGTATTTGTGGAGCACTTATTTTTACTTTCCCAGGTATATTTCTTGCAATGCTTTCATCTTTAACCGACTTTAAAAGATCTTTTTCTCTAGAAGTTATAGCCTTGTCCTTTAAGAAAACAGCTATTGCGGTTTTTGCAGCCTTTCCTCTTTTACCAGTACCGGGGGTCAGTTTCACTTTAAACCTAAAATATTTAATAGCGATAATAAAATTAGGCTACATTAAACTAAAGTTAATCAATACGAACTTGTAGCTCTGCAATGTGCCGTACGGAGCAACGACTGGCACTGAAAATAATAATTCATCTTCTTGAAGTGGTTTGCCAGTCAACTGATCTAACATATCGACTTTATAAGCGGAAGTCACATCTTCATCGTCTAAATATTCTGTTTGTTGAACACTTTGAGCCGGTATATTTATTTTCGGTGCCATATTCTTTTTTCCTTGTTGCTTGGGACCCGATGGGTCTTTATGCTTGCTTTTTCGCTTATTTTCGTTAGGTGCCCCAGCGGACTAAGCATTTAAAGTTAATTTAATCCCTGAATAATGCAGAAAACATAGTTTAACATAACATTACAAAAAATTTACCTGCAAAACAGCCATCAATAATTTTTTATCTTCCTCGTCTTGATCCTTATACTTTTCTTTCATCTTCTTAAGTTTTCCTCTTTGTCCTCTTTTAAAACCCGATGGACATTGTTTTTTATTTTGCGCGTTAGTGTCATTTGACGAGCTTTCTTCAGAGTGTACAGCGAATTTTGTATTTTCTGTGACGTCCTTATTTTGTGAATTACCGAATGAAATCGATTTATTGTCTTTCAACCGTACTCCATCATCGTCACCCTTTGTTTGTATTTTTGTGATGGATTTTGAATCATCCACAAGAAATTTAAGCCTAAAGCAAAAATATTAATGTACTAGAATTTCCCAACAGTTTTTTTTAATATTTAAAGTAAGCTCTTACTTTGGCCCTGATAAATCTAATTTAATTTGCGTGTCAGGAAAAAGTAATTTATCTTCTTCTTGATTACTTTCATCACAATTATTCAGAGAAGCTTTACTTAAGTCTTCCCCTATTTCTTCGCTAATAGTTTGTAAATTATCAATACTTTGCTTCTCCTCAACTTTGAAAATATAAAGTTTTTTCTTAAACTGGACATTGAAACGTGTTAAAATTTATTTTTACAAGACGTACCATCATCAATTTCATCGATCAATTCGATTTCTCTGTACGATTCAGCAATTTGTTCTGTATCATCGCCTTCTTCGATAGTCCGAACCCGCCTTTCGTTCTTGTGCCTTTCAATCGAACCGTCCTCCAAGCGAAATAAAAAACCTAAGCCCATGACAAGCTGACACGGAGGTAAGTAATTCTTTTTGCCCCGAATCATAAATGATCCTGTTGTAAGATATTCTCCAGTTGGGGCAGTTTTTGACACTTGATCGCTGTTTACCCAATATGCACCAGTTATCACTTTTGCTTCCCAAGCAATACTAATATTGAGAAAAGAAATTTTATTATAGAAAATATTGTGAAAAAGTATAGAAGATGTGCTTATCAGTTTTGAAGCAAAAACTTTTAAAGCAACGTTAACAATTATCTCGTCACTTTAGCTTGGAATAAATTAAAAGCAAATAATTTAAAATAAGTAAACCTATATGCAACTGCCATTGTTCCAGCTTCAGCTAGAGATTTTGGTGGTACGGGACCCCCATCAGGATTTTTAATAACGACTGAACTTGCACCAGTAATGTCAGCATGGACATAAATATCACCACTTCTTAAATATCTTTTGACAACTAATTCGTTTTGCTGCTGATCCCTTCCTCCAATAACTAAAACAATAAATTTATATTCAATTCTTATTTGGCATTATTCCAAATTTTGGAAAATCAAATGTACCTAAATAATTTTCAGAACTAATAAACCAGTAAAATTTTTCAAACCAATAAACTTTTCTTGCTTTATTTATCGTATGAATGGCTTGTACTTCCTTTAAAGCTTGCTTGGTTTTTTTCTCTGCAGATTTTAAAGCCTTCCCTTGCGATTCGATAGTTTTTTGCGTCTTTTTAGCAGCTGAACGCTTCTGATCATAATATTTTGTTGCATTAGCAAATGCAGAATGAGCCAAATCAATATCTACAGTCATTGGCTTAATTTCTGGTTCATCTTCATCGCTGTCTTCATATGGATCGCTTAATAGTAGTGAAATATGATTAGTCTTTAATTTTAATTCTTTAATAGCACTTGCTACGGGATCGCTCTTAGCTTGTGCTTCTTTAACGAGTATATTTATATCTTCCCAAGACATTTGACTTGCTAAAGCACTTTGAATTGCTAAAATTGCATTATCTACTAGTTTTTGATTTCGTGTAATTAATTCAGCTTTTACTTTATCTATTTCCTGAGTCTTTCCTAAAGAAACCAATCTTTGATCGTGATCTTTTTTCACATTTTCTAATTTTTTAAACGCTTCTCGTTCTTGTTGTAAAACTTTTAAATCTAATTTTTGACTCTCCATCATTGAAAAATATTCATCAACAGCTTTATCAAAGGATTCATATTCTTCGTATAGTTGATTTTGACACTGTTCAAATAAGAAAGGATGAAATTCAATATTTGCACGTATAAATTCTTCTTCATCGTTGGGAAGAGGTTTAATCTCTTTCTTCTGTATAATATATCCTTTAGATACATTTTCTTTTGCACTATTTAACATTTCTTCAGCTTTAATAAGAGCAGAATATAATCTGTCTACATTTTTTTCCACATCAAAGTCTTTGTTTAACTTGTAGCCTAATGGAAAATTACTTTGTAGAAGAACATGATCGATAACAGCTGCACCTACTTCTAAATGTGGATTTAAAATTTTTTTTAAAGTGTCTCCTTGCTTTGCTTTTTTCAAAATGTCTTGAAGTTCTTCTATAGTTGGTATCATTTTTGTATGAGCTCTTAGTATTGGATATTTCTGATTTACGGCTAATCTACATTTTAAGAAAAATTAAGGTACTATAATTATTTGTGCATTATCAATATAATTTTAATCGCTTATAATACTGTAATTACTATATTATGTAAGCATAATGAATTTTTTTCATCTGCATGCAATAGTGAAAAACTAATGTATGTTATGTACAAACCGTATTTTGTCTCCTTCGGTATGTGGTCTTAAAATATTAAGTATTGTCATTTCATGATCAGTAAGTATAATATTACCACGATCATATAATTCTAATATTATATGATAAGCAGCTTGGCTACTTCCAAATTGAAGATCAATTATTCTATCAGCACCAATTTGTACCAATTTCTCAAGACGCTTATTCTTAAGATGCTTACGCATCTATAATAAAAAATTTGAAAATGCCTTTTAAGTTATTAAATAGTTGTAAAAAAATATCAAATATTAAATACCTTCATTGAAAATCCCGATGGAGCTACATTTTTAGGCCATTCAAAAGCTGTTGTATGTATACGATTACCTGATTCTAGTAATAGAATACATTTTTCTTCACTGCGTTGAAAACGAATTAGATAAGTTTTACGATCTATATCATAGATTTGATTAACACGCATACCAACGAGCCTAAATTAATTAAATTTAATGTTATAATAAATTAACCTTATAAACAAATAAAATGTTATAGCCATTAAAAATGATAATTATTGCATATGTTAACGATACATTAATACTCACTTTTGAAGCTCTGTAATAGAACATACCAAATCATAGGTATTAAATCGATTTTTCATTTTATTAATTACTTATGATTTTGTTGTCATATGTAATCAAATGCTTACGCAAAATTCTATTGTAGTAAACACACACGTGACTCCCCACCTAAGCTCTAAAGTCTAACCTTCATTAGCATATTTACAGTACACTATTAAAAGCAAACATATATATATATATATACTAATATTGTAAGTTTATATATTTTTATAATCATCATCAACAAGTGAATACAAAAATTCTCTCATATTATTATTTTTTTATTATGGTCTACTTTGTAAGGTTAATGTAATAAAATAACAAACTGATATATTTTACGTTTTATTCAATAAAATTGAAAATAATGTATAAATGTTTGTATTTAACGATAAGATTTTTGATATCGTGCACGTGCTCCTGGACCACCGAATTTCTTTGGTTCACATCTTCTAGGATCAGCAACCAAAAGTGTTCGATCATATTGGATAAGGATGTCTTTAACTTCCTTTTTACTAGCTTCATCAACATCTGAAAAAATATTATATTTACAATTATTATTGATAACATTTGAAAGATTTATAAATGTAAATTACTGCATTTTTAGTCTTGTATTATTATGTTTATAAGTGTACTTTATAATAATTTAAATTGTCTAATGAAAGAAATACATAATATACAATCTTATTAATAGAGGAAAAATATATAAACATAAATTACATTTTTGGTAATATGCGACAAGAGCTTTAGAAATTGCTTGTCTTATAGCATATATTTGAGCAACATGACCTCCGCCGTTTACTCTGACCCTGATATCAACTTCTGAAAACTTTTCCTAAAGAAAGAAAAGAAAAAGAAGCTCATTAAAAAACAAACGTTAAATACAAAATAGTGCCGACAGAAAGTAATTAAAACTAAAGTCTTAATTAAACCTTTCCAAGAAGTAAAATTGGTTCCTGAAGTTTATATTGAAGAACTCTTGGTTCAACTAATTCCAAAGGACGTCCATTCACTCGCAAAATTCCGCGGCCTCGCTTACAGTAAGCAACAGCTGTAGCACTTTTCTACGATTGTAAAACAATAAATTAAATAGAGCAAAATCACTGCAATTATTGCAATAATAGACACGCTACAACATAACCTGATACAATATTCTTTTCGACTTACTTTGCGTCCGAACACTTGGACGGAGTGAATTTGTTGCTTATGTTTCTGAAATTTGTTAATATAAGAAATATTTTTTTATGATTATAATAATATATGATTAACTACTTCAAAAAGAAACTTGAATAGAAAATAATACCTTCTGCATTTTGGTAGAGCACGTCGTAGACAGGAAGTCGGCGTTGTGGAATTTTCTGTTTCTCAACTCCAAACAGTCCAAACTCCGAACTACACAATCCAACTGTTGTATTGTTCCGAGTTCCGAATATCGAATATCTATATTCTGACCAACCGCGTGCAAAACCAAACGAATCAAGACCTGAGTTTATTGGTTCTCCATGAAGTGCCTATTCGAAATGAAAGTTGCACATTGTGATATTATGATTTATGAATAGTAGTTACAAAAAATATGCCATTATAAATACTTTAATAATTGCTTCTTAATTTAGTTTGCGGAATCTAATAAAGTGTTTAAAACTACTTCATAATACCAACATTTTATTTAATTGATATATTAATATTTTTGTATATTATTTATACATTTACCTTTTTATTTTTATTAAATTATGTCTAAATAAATAATGTAAGTGCTATTGTAAAATTTATTATTTTAACCTAGCCAGGAAATTTCATTTGAACTACAAATACTATGGATGATGTTACAAATTCTGCTTCGTACTTTAACAGTTATGAAGATTTGGACGTATGAACATTTTGTTAATTTTTTAAAATTTGTTTGTTTATGGACTTAATTTTTATAGAATTTTTTTTAGGTACATCAATTAATGTTAAATGATAAATGTAGAATCATTGCTTACAAAAATGCAATATTTAATATGAAAGATGATTTTATAAATAAAGTAGTTATGGATGTAGGGGCTGGAACAGGTAACTCAATCAAATGTCTTTCCAAAAGTTATACATATTCAGTATGTTAATACTTCATTTTTAGGTATATTGTCAATTTTTTGTGCACAGGCTGGAGCTAAAAGGGTATATGCAGTCGAAGCTAGTAATTTGTCTTCGCTAATTTCACAAGTAGCTGATGAAAATAATGTCAAAGATAGAATACAAGTTATAGAAAAGGCAGTCGAAGATATAAACCCTAATGATGTAGAAAAAGTAGATATTATTGTATCTGAATGGATGGGTTTTTACTTGGTACATGAAGGAATGCTAAATTCAGTTATTATTGCAAGAGACAAATTTTTAAAACCACATGGAATGATGTTTCCGTCAATAGCTAAAATATATGCTGCTCCATGCCAATTACCATCTTATTATGAATTTTGGGATAATATTGTTGGAGTGAGCATGAAGTAAGACATTTTGTTTGTGGAATAATAAACTACTTTGATATTAACATTTATTATTTTGTAGATGTATTGCCCAGAATTTTAGACATAATAAAACATCAAAACCAGAAATATTACTTGTACCAAAAGAAGATATATTGGTAGATGATAAATTGCTGATTTGGCTTGATTTGAAAGACATTACTTTAGAAGAACTAGATTCTCTGGGGGGTGAAAAATCTGTCGTAGTTTGTTGTAAAAATGGCAGATATCAAGGACTTTGTATATGGTTTGACGTTGAGTTTCCAGATGGTTCCTTGCTGTCAACTTCTCCTAGAGCAGAATCAACTCATTGGAAGCAAACTGTGATTGTCTTACCACAATCTATAGATGTAGAGAAAGAAGAACCTATTGCTTTTCAGCTAAATGTTGCTAGAGATAGCTTCAATCCTAGAAGGTATAATCTTGAATTTACAATGCTAGATGCTTCTGATATTCCTCATGATATTCCATGTGACTGCTTTATGACTGGCTGTATTGTAACAAAATCATACATAGAAAATCAAGGTACAAAAGAAGAAATAATAGAAAAATAACATTTTGATTTTATATACATTGTTATAAGACGGTAATATATTATATATTAAATTTTTACATTTTCTTGTTTTGTAATTTGAAAATCATTCCTTCCACAATTGCTTTTTTACCAACATCAGAATGTAGAAGATTGGATGTACGACTCTAAATAATAGAAAACATCAGTAACCATTCAACATTTTAAGTTACATAAATAGTATATTTCACCTTTGCTGATTTATCATTTGAATGCATGTAGCCTATTATCATACTATTAGTTGAATGACTCCAAAGCAAGTCGCCACAATCATCATCAGAAGAATATCTTATTGCAATAACACCACCAAATTTTTCATTAAGATTCTGTAGTAATCTAGAATCTTAAATATTACAGCTACAAATTTGCATATTTTTCAGTTAAGCTTAATAATTAGTATTTTCATTTACCAATAAAATTTGATTTCATTGCATTGTGTAAGCTCGTAGTAGGGCAATCTGTTTCTTGAATTGACTCCGCAATTGTGCGAGCTAATGTAGTTCGTACAAGATGTTCACCACATCCTGATGTACTAGATCCAACTGAAATAGTTCCTTTACTGGCCCAAGCACCACAACCCCATATAGCAGCCTATAAAATATGGTTGATCTAATATATATCTCTTATACTGAATATACAAACATAATCAGCAAAACAATTAAATTAATAGAAACACTATATATACATATATAACTATTACTTGGCCAACTCGTCCAGGATATTTTAAAATAATTCCTCCGCTTGAACATGCTGATGCTATGTTACCAAACTGATCAACGCATACAGCACCGACTGTATCCATTCTTTTTTTAAATGTCTAAAATATGTAACTTGTAAACTAAAAATTATTATGCAGCTAATTTTTAAATTTTACCTGATTAGTTTCTTCAACGTCAGCTTTTACTTTCCTCTTATAGTGTTTATAAATTTTCTGAGCTTTCACTGAAAAATTACATTTTTAAAAAGAAACTATCTTTACAAATATATTTATATATACACACCAACCTGATATCAAATTCTCAGGAGGTATACACTCAATTCCCATTTCAGTGGCCCAAGCAAGAGCACCAGATCCAACTAAAAAACTATCAAACGTATCTTTAATAAATAAAGAATTATAAGGTTTATGAAATTTAAGAAAAAATTATATTATAGATTGTATAATAACCTAGGTGGTATTCTTCCATGTCCAATGTTGACTGTTTGATATCGACACAAGTGTTTTGCTACTTCAACAGGATTCTTAACACCAGTAATTGCTCCGACTGCTCCATATTGTAAATTTGATCCATCCATAACACTGGCATCACATTCTACTTTTCCATCGTAAGTTAAATTTGATCCATAGCCTGCATTTGTTAGCGGAGAATTTTCCAAAACAACAACTGCACTCACCACTGACTCAAGCACATTCTTAGATAACTTTAAGGACTCTATTCCCTAAAGACGATAAGCTATTTTTTAAATTATTCCATCTCAGAAAAAAGCCTGAAATTATATAAATTTACCTTCTCGCATGCTTGTTGACTTAATTTTTTATATTCATCTTTTAAAGAATTGGAATGTTGACCAGCTCCTTTAACAAGAACGCGAAATATGTATTATAGAATTTATCAATAATTGCTCGAGCTTACCCAAATGAACTGCAATAAATCCACTGTACCAATTATCCATTAAAATTATGTTATCAATATTGAAAGTTTATCAATTAATTTTGAATTTGTTGTTACTTCTGAAAAAAGCATTCCATTAATCAACAGTTAACAACATAAGCAATTAATCAATATAGATACCTTTTTTTTATTCATTATAAACAAGCAAGTTAAATGCAGCCTTTTTCACAGTATTTCACGCTTTTGATGTCTAACCTTATTGACGTGCGACAGTGTTTACAACGTAAACATTACGTACCCTGATGATATATAGGAATACAGCTTAACAGGAATTACAAAAATTTCTGGTAAGCCAGAAGTATGCGTTATAGGGCGCCGTTCGAGAAGCAGTTGTATACAATGGAATGTTGATTTATCAATGTCAATCAATGAATTTATAAAAATAACGGCCTATAAGCATGAAAAAGGCATACTAGTCGATATAAGACTGTAGGGTCTTTTTGTGGATGATATCCGTTAAAAAATATAAAGCGCGGCACTTGTCCGGGAGGTTGGGCCTGTAACTCGGGCCGACGTCGCTTGTCCAGGTCAGCGCTAGCCCGGGCATCGTCCTCGGCTTGGCCTATCCTCTAGGCGTCCGTCCGCTCTGAGCCGCTAGTCCGGCTCATTAGTCATAGGCTGGTGTAGTGCCCGAGGAGGCGCTCGAGGTAGGGAAGCGAGGAATGGACAGGATCGATGGGGAGCGTAGCCGGGAACGATCGCGGCGCCGGTAGCAGGTGACGAGGAGTATTCGTCGAGCGCTTCCGGAGTCGGAGACCGACGCGATCGCTCCGAGCCCGTACGCAATCGGTTCCGGGGATCGGCGCGGCCGCCGATCGGCAGCATCCGCTTGCATCGCACTCTCAAGAGGGGAAGGCTCCACGATAGGCGAGGAAATTATAGAGCCGAGGGACTGCGCGGAGAGCTCGAGGCTCATGGGGGAGGAAAGCAACGCCCGGTGGACATAGATTTTTACGCGGCAGTTGGCTCAGCTCAGAGGCAGCGCAGATTCATCGGCGAGGAGGATGAGTCTCGTTTACGCCACTTGGAGCCACTTTGACAGAGAGCCCACGGCGTGCTCCACGTGAAGCGAGCCGATGACGCGAGCGGCATCATTCGAAGCCAATGCCAAATACGAAGCGGGTCACGGTAAATATCAGTGATTCATTTTTCAGGAACGCTTGATAACGAGCTTCGTGTTTGTAAAGCGAAGTGCATCGTAAGGTGAGTCGTGAATTCGAATGTCGGCTGAAGAGAATTTTTACCGTTAGCACAAGTGGGCTTTTACAATAATATTGACAGATCCGAGTGTAGGACATTTCGGAGAACGTCGGCAAAATCCAGGGAGAAATGCCGTTGCCGTTATACTCAAACACAATGCGTAATATCGAGGGAGCTCGGGCCCGAGCTCGATAATTCGCCGGGCCCTCGACAATAGTGAGAATATTTGAGCCAGATGATATTATATACACTCGTAGCCGATTCACAGCCACGGTCGGAGCATCGTATAAGGTTTCACCCCGCATCGTTAAGTCAACTGAGGCTGATATACAGCTGCCCAAGGAAACGTTAAAATCAATTCTGATTCAATTACCGTTTGGTGCCGCTGCGGGGGTAGAACCCGGGGGTCGGGGGGGCCCAGGGGAGGGAGGGAAATTATAGCCGGTGCGCTACGTACGTGTGCGCCGCTATGCGCGAGGAGGAGGCGAGGGCGTTAAATCATGTGGGTAGCGGCGTGTTCGACCTGACGCTACCTGAGAAAAGGTAGTGGTGCAACAGTTATTATCCGACCGACTGAATTGGAGTGTGCGTCCCTTGTGTCGCGCATTCAAATTAACCGTAAAACATATATTATAGGCGTAATATCCCATAACCGATTGTCCATCCATTCTCCACTGTCCGGATTCAAGGAGCGAGTCCTTAGCGCGCGCAGCTTCTTTCGTTTCTGTTTATGCGCCAGCGCTTAATATTTTTATGGAAAATGTAGATTGAAAGAATCTAAATGATCTTATTTATTTCGTCTCAATTTTTTTTTTTTTTTTTTTTTTTTGTTTTACAGCATTCGTTCCTTTCTAGAGTAGCTTTAATAATTGGTTTAATTTAATAATTAGTTCTTAGAAATGCAGTCCTTACTTTCAAAAGGGAGAGAAAGAGAGACGGATAGGACGGGATGTGACTTCCTATTCCACTTTTTTTAGAGTCGCGTACACGGCCGTTTCCCTATCGCGGCTAAGGTATTTCACTCGCGATCTTTGCGTTTTCTCCTTGCCATTTTTTCAGTTTTCTCTTTTGCCTCGCTTAGTAGCTTACTTCATAATTATGTTTGAAAAAACAGTTACTTATTTACGTGACATTTTAAACTGCTATGGAATACAAATCACTTTCAAAAGGCTGCAGCGGATCGATAAGCGCACGGGAAAAAGCCCTGCAGTGGTCGCGTTAAAATACCTCAATTTAAGCATCGCCACTTCGGAGTTCGAAGTTTGCCGGCTCTCTGTCTATTAGGCAACGGGGAGATTCTCGGAAAGACGAGGACCCATCCGGCTCATTGTGATATTTAATCCTGTCACTCGATTATTCACTCACGTGTGGCCGCTAGCGACGCTAATTTCTAGCGACTAATGTCTTTTTTGCATTCCAAGAAAAAAACTATCGCTCTTTTAAAAAAAGCTATTATCTTGTACGTGGATAATAATAATGATCGCTAAAACAGATCTCGCCGAAACGGATAGATCAGAATAACGCATTTTCATTTCCTTAAATATTTATATAGCATTTAATATTTTTTCCGCTCGTGTAATATTATTGATATGCTGACGATACACCGTGAGAAATGCTTAGGCGATGAATAGCTGAAAGGGATTTCGGTTATAGGTATACACGTTTCCTCCTGATCGACCAGCTCGACTCGTTAGTAATGGTTATAGGTCGACCCCGACATCATAAAAAGGTACGGAGAATTCCCTCATAAATACTATAGACCACCTTCTCTTCCTACTTGCGGGCGGCACTTATAACACACTAAATAAAGGTACAGTCACCAGGAGATCGTTCCCATACTTCTTGAACAGTCATCTATAATGTATCTTTGCAATTGAATACACACATCAAATCTTTCAATATTGTAATATGAGTTGTATATAAATTACTTCTATATAACTAATGTTAAGCCTGACATTATAATAAAAAATATACCGAACGAAAAGATTTTTTTACTTAATCAAGCATAAGTACGTCGAAAAACTGATTGTCACAGACGGCAAACCAAAGTAAAAGAGAATGTTTTTTAAACAATATTCACAAACATCTACAAATTAAAGCTTATTCGCTGATTAATCATTGAAACAATTCAAAAATTTATTATTTTTTTTTTTTTTTCAAATAGTTTGTACTTACTTTTTCTCTGTTCGACTCTTACTGTTATCGTCTACACTAAAATATGTATTTTGGAAGAATAATACGAAATTACGTTTACGGAAGCTTATCATTCGTGCTTGAAAATTTCAGCCTACGCGCACGTCTATAAAAGAATGAAGGCCCTTGCGAGATTCTGTGCTGTTGCATTAAAAAGAGCTCCAATATTGAATTAATGAGTCCTTTTTCTACGCAAACGAACGAGTAAATACATGACGATGGTACAAGTCACAAGTCATATTATTACGTATGGATGGTTTATAAGGAAACAATGAGTTTCCTTATTCTCGACCGTTAGCCGCCTCGGAATACTTTTCATTCTTTATGCGATGTATCACCAGTGGTTTACCTATAGGACTCTTGAGAACTTATTAAGTGTAATTTACAAAGATTGATATATCTCTTGCAACTGATTTTTTAATGTATTCAATAGGAATACAATACAAGCTGTACGTGGATATTATGTGATGTATGTATATATATATATATATATCTATATATCTATATATATATATTACAATTACTTTAGATACGAATAATTTTCATTAATCGTATCTACACATATTAAAATATATTTTTTTAATTCAGTTTTACAAATTTTATTAATATTTAAACTATTTTATTGATATTCGCTTAGGTATTAAAATTTAAACGACTGATTGTAATAATATTAAATATGTAATTGAAACATTTCTTTAATGTTCTTTTTTTTAACTATTACAGTGTACTAATAGATTTTTATTTATAAATGAGTGTCAATATTGCAAGATTAATTATTAAATTAAAATGAGTGTATTTTATTATTTTATTTATAAATTATTTTTACAAAAATTGTAGCCAATAATATTAGTAAATATAAGAAATTATAAGAATTACAACAATTTACAATTACTTATCTAAAGAGATTATTATTTTTTTTATCGTTATCTTAAACGTTTTCAATTCGATAAATTAAGAAAATATATCCATAAGGATTTTTGCCTAAATCAACGGAGGGAAGCGATCGTTTTAAGATTTATATCTGTGAATTTATTTGCGCGTGTGGGTACCTTTATAAGCTATCAATAATATAAATCAATTAATGTAAATCAATTTTATTATATTACTTTTTGGACACGAACTCAAGTATGTCAAGAATTCCGAGGTTTTCGACCTCTCCTTTTCATTCGAATAAATCGCATGAAATTTTTTTAGCGCTCTAAGCTTTGCACAATCTATTGAACAATTTAATTAATATTTACGTTGTCCAATTAGTATTTCCGTGATAAAGCTTATTCACCGAATGCACATACACCCAATAGGACACGTCCAACTTCATTAAGCCTCAATGTAATTCATACTATTTAGAGAACGGTAAACACCTTCTAATATTTAGCTACGAACGAATTATAAAATGGGATATTTTATAAATGCTTCTTACGTGATTAACGGGGAAACGTAAGTAATTATATTTCATGCGATAACGGCTGACTAGACTAGACGTCTTCTACTGTTTCTTGTTTAAGGCTCGGCGCAGAGGATTTAATATCAATGCATCACCAACTGTCCATGTATTGTTCAGAGGCTTTTTTTAGATTGATATTTATTTAAATAATATTATCATGGAAATGGATTTTAAGCACCTTTATTTTTATATTTAGTTTATTAAGCAGGGTTTCGAGACTCATTCAATTTAATTAATGATAATTGTAGTCATTGTAAAAAATGATTTTATTTAATTATAAAGAAACATTATGACATTTACTACCAAATAACTATACATGCTAAAATAATGATTTTAATAAAAGTTTACCCAATACAATATACTTAGCTCCATCGAAAAAATGCAAAGAAGTACAGAAACGAGTTTGCAGATCTCCTAAGAAACTCTTTGTGCGATGAACGCTAAATAAATGTTACAAAGCTCGACAAAACGGTGGCAGAATAGCAGTTAGCATATATTACATGCGTGTAACTCGAAATAGGAAACGATTGAAAAAGTTTATAATTGGTTAGTAGTAAATATATTATTCTATCTATTGTTATAGATATTATTTATATATCTTAATTTATTTTAAACTTCAATGGTTTTTAATGTTTGAGTATCATAATTTTATTATATTATTCAATTAAATTCCAATATTTTACAGCAGTATTATAATGAACATTTTTTTTTATTTAAAAACTATTCAGTTTTACAAAAGCCTATTTTTGTTCTCAAATTGAAAAATATAATTATTAAAATGCACAGAAAATTTTTTTTAAAAAAGTTTTTTTTTTTAAGAGACATGAATAAACTATTTATTTTTTGATTTATTTAAAGCCCTTTTAACTGATTTAAACGTATTAAGAAGAAATGGTTCAGAAATCTGTAAAGTCGTTAATTCAATGAAGTACATTAAACTATCTCATAATAAACTAGTAATAAAAGAGTGAGTGAAAGTCAGCAAGAGAGAAAATACATGGAACTTTTTAAAGACTTTATTTATATAGCCGTATACGTAAATTAGAACAAGTAAAATTGAAATTAAAAGTATTATTATTCAGTACATGTGACGGAGTATTATAGAACTTTTATACAAGTCTGACGCGTATTTTAAGTATAGAGTAATAAATTTAAATATTATTCATATGATGTTTATGTGGGTATAATTTTAAGATTTTGAGCCAGCAAAATTTTTTGTTTATTTCTTATAAATTAAAGTTTAGTTAAAAATTTTTATTTTTATATTTATAAAGTAATAGTTTATTAAATAAATTGTTGGTTTAAAGCTAAAATTCATTTCTTAACCAGTGACTAATAATGAACTGAGCGGGACAAAACGAGACGATCATAATATGTGAGCGATCTTCATCCATCGGTTATAAATTTTGTATGGTTTCAGTATCAAATTATAAATATACGATCATGAAAAATGATACGATTTCTTAGTTTTCTTATTAGAGGTGAAATTACGAAGGCATCAATATACGTAGAAGCGCAAGCCGAGAGGCACTCAAAACACTCTCGATTCGCTGCAGCAATGTTGCCTTCTTATGCTGCTTCAAGTCCTGCGGGCAACAACAACGGGATATTCGAGAAAATCTCGGCATTTCTCGAAAATCATCATTGCGGCTCTGTTCTCTCGACTATAAACTCGTACGTACGCGTACATAATGCTGCTGCTTTTCGACCTTTGCCGCAGAGACATAATCTGCTACTTTCGCGTATGAGAACTATCTTTCCTAGTGAAAATCAAAGAAATCGTTGAGTATAGTAAGAGGAAACTGATCTTTGGACAATGAATCCCCAATATCTATAAGCAATCCTATATGATTATAATTAATTGAACGAGATTGAGGAAGGAAAATACTGCGACCAATGAATTTGTTACCAAACTGCAAGAGTAAAAATTTTAATATAATGCTTATTTGGAATACACACGGTTAAAAATTGCTCCATAATATATTTTTTTGTAAATTAATTTACGTATTATCAGCAGCTTATTACTTATATTATGATGCAAATACCTGATTATTTATAATGATGATTATAAATAAAAAAATAAAATATTGTTTCGCTTTATTGAATTGAATTAAGTAAATTTACGACAAAGTAAATTTTTATTTGAGAAAGCTCATAAAAATTAGATATGAAATAAAAAAGTAATAACCTGAAATAATGACTTTTGGTGGAAAGAGACTGAGAAGAATACGCAATCAAGAGAAGAAAAATAAAAAGGGTCAATAAGAGCTAAAAAGCTTTAAGCCATAGAGTTACCAAATATATTAATAAGTTACACTAAATTTTAATGTAAACATTTATCGTAATTAATTTTAATTACGCATAATAAATTAAGTTTATTTTATACATTAAGCCTCCGCTAATCATTCTTTGTGTTTACTTAGTGGGGTTAAAATTTTCTTATAACATAAATAACATTCAGAACAAAATATTCTTATAAAGCTTAGGATTATAATTATTCTTATATTAAAAAAAAAATTTTTATAACTTCGTTACTTTAATTTACTACACAATCTTTACTTTAATTTTATATTTCTTCATCTCGTGCTGCTTTATCATAAACTAGCTTTAACTCTAATATTTTAATTTTGCAACGACAAACAAAATGTTTATTATTTTAAAAAGGCACTATTTAAAAGAAATGATAAAATTTTTAAATTAATCGATAAACCTGATATCATAACATGTATTTATTTTCATAATTTACTTGTATAAAAATTTTTCTATTAATTATCAAAACAATATTGCTCTTGTTTTGTCTTTACGCTTAATACCACTGTATTACTACAATAAATTTTGGTGTTTATTTTTTTGGTAAAATATTCTTCCTAGTAAAAATCCATTTTTTTTTAAACTATCTATCGTTAATAAATAGTTTTTGTATAAGCTTTCAGCATAAGAATACAAAAATTGTTTGAACAATTTTTACCAATACTGTGGATATTGTGGACCAATATTGTGTATTTGTATCCACAATAAATGTAATGGAATCACTACAAACAATTACTTTTCAAAAATTATTTACAGAAACATTATTATCTTAAAATAACATTCCTACCTATTGCTTACCTTACGATTTAAATTTTATATATTTTTCTTTTTCTAATCAAATTTAACTTTAATTTACGTTACTAGCTTAACTTACAAATTTATTAGCATTCCTTGCGGTCAAAGAATCGACATCGTACCTATGTTGATTGTATTCCTACTAAAATTCAGAGCTAGCAAACACCGTGTTTGTATTTAAATATACTGTACTAAAAGATGTTTCAGCTATTCATGAAATCTGTGAAATACACATGAGTCGCTTGCAGATGACCTAATCAAAATCCAGCCTTTGAATACCATAATCGTATTTAATAGCGGTACCTTTGCGATGTAAAAGATTAAGATGAATAAAAAAAAGAATATAACTACTTTAATAAGCTAAAACAATTTAAATAGAAAATTTTTTTTTTAATTTTACAATTGATAATTTGAAGGTATACTTTTAGTATCATAAAATGAAGTATTGATATAAAAATAAATAATCGGTCAGAGAGAGAAGTAAAGAGACACTAAGTGCATATAACTGTATTGGAAGGAAGAGGTGAGTTAGCAATTAAAGATATAATCCATGTAATTGATTTTGTGTACACACGCACGCACGCACACACACATACGCACATATATTAGTAGCTATATTTATATATAAATATTATTAGCTACACATATTTTGATTGGTTACCCATAAGGAAATACTGCATAATGTATTAAACGAAAAATGCAAAAAAGGAACTATACCTAAGGAGTTCAAGTTTTGTATTTGTGGTTTCATCTTCTGTCTCTCATTCTTTTTCATTTGATTCATTAATACGCATAAAAAAGCCTTGTTAATATATTCATAGAGTTTAGGCTAAAAAAAAATGCTTGTTCACAATTTTCGAATTCTCTGTCCCTTTCTGTTTCATATTTATCTTAAAAAGCTCTTCGTACAAGACAATTGTCTCTAACTTTATTGTCAAATAGTTATTATACAATAAGATTTTATTTATCATTTAAGATTACAGTTGTCAGAAAGAAACAAGTATTTATACTTGTTTTATAAATAATTGCAAAAGTTCAATAATTTGGTCGCTCAATGTTACAAGCATGAGTAAGGCATATTCAGGAATTATCCAATTACATTTGCTTTTCTGAAATTCTTAAATTGCACAACTTAAAGAAGATACCTTTTTAAAAAGGTTAATAAAAAGACATAAATTTCGTTTAATTTATTTAAAAAATTACGAATTATTTAAATAATTCGATTCGAAAATTTTGAGTTCATATCTTTCGTAAATATGTAATAAATTTTCTTTACTGTATTTTCAGCCTTTAATTAATTTTGTTTACAGTTATAAATATGTAATATAGTCTACTGGACTATTTTTTATTTCACTTTGAAGAGTATAAGAAATGACCAACCAATTATTTTTAACATTAATAGATTTTTATTTATGATGATATTACGAAGACACGTAATTAATGTGAATAAACTTTAAGCACATTTGTTTATTTTGTTGCAATTTTCCATTCGTTCAATTCCTTGGCTATTTTTAATTCATTATATTAAAAATCAATTTTTCCCTTGAAATTCTCTTTCTGTACTTCTTCCTCTCCTTCTCTATGTTTTTATCATATACAAACGCAGGCGCGCCAGTATACACAAACTTACATATAAACGCGGATACTTTATGCAATAGTTTTCCACATTCCATCATGACGCGAGCATATATGATGTTCCGTTATGAAAAAAAGGGGTATAACATTATCGAAGGCCGGTTTTTAGAATTTTATTATATCTACGAAAGGCCTATTCGCAAATACCATTGGGGCAACCGGAATTAAAGTTTAGTAGAAGCTATTTCTGCCCACTTAACCAATCAGATTAAGCCTTTCTGGTAGAACATAGCAAACGGTAGCAAGTGATTATTGAACACAAACTTAAACTGCCCGCCTTTTTAGTCGTAAAGTGTAATGTGATAGACGTACAGATAACGAGGAACGGGGGGAACAGAGAAGAATTGAAGCGAAAAAGAAAATAGAAAGTGAGAATGAGATCAAATGAGAATGACTCAGCGAAAAACAGAAAAAATTACGAGAAGAAAAATACACATTCTGTTAGTTATAGCAATCAGATTAAATTATATTAATTCTCAAATGTGAACTACGAGATTTGAACGTGTAACGCTTTTCATGTAGGTATAACTGAACCAAGTTTTAAGTAGATTAAACAATCAAACCATAACAGCTTATGTATTAACTCTTTAATTATAATTCATTTTTAAATAATGAGATTAAAAGTATAAATCCAATTAGTATTTTGTAAATTTATTTTTTAAAATTTAAGGGACTATAATATGTATAAAAAAATGAAAGATTTATCTTTAAAATACTTATTGACAACAATTAAAAATAATAAGTGCGCATTGGATTTTACTTATTGGTTTAAATTACAGGTTTGTTATAAAAACATAAATATCGGTTTAATATGAAAATAATTTTTTTTGTATGTATCACATTCAGTTTTCATCTAATCAGGTTCTATTCAATTTTAGAAATACTCTTTTGTTTCATATTTAAAGTAATTTACAATATTGATTGGTGTCTTAGTTCAGTAAAAAAATCTTTAATATTAAACTATTCTTATATTTACGTTCTTATAACAAAAATTATTGACATGATGTATTTTAAGTTCAAAATGTGTAATAATCTTAATAAAATAATAAATGTTGAACTTTAAAATAAAAATTAAACTTGTTTTCTTTAAAAACAAACATTCATCATAAAGAATAACTTTATTTGTTTGAAATGTATTAATAATATTTTTCAAAGTTTTATCGATTCGTTAAGAAAAAAAAACTTGGATGAATCGGTTGTTTAAAAAAGCGAATGAAAAATAAAATGAATTTTATTAAAAAGTTTAATGTGCTTTAATATATTACCTTATAGTTAAAAAACATGCCAATTTACCACCTTATTTATTCAAATGGACAAATTAATTGTGAACCGTCATTTTATAAACTTTATACAATAATCACTTCTATTATTTCGGAATAAGTGATGGATGTATATATACATATATATAAATATGTGTGTGTGTGTATGTGTGTGTGTGTGTGTGTGTGTGTGTGTGTATGCAATATATATTGATGATACTTAATAAACTAAACGAATAATGATAATTAATGAATTAATTAAAAATCCTTTTTATCTATTAAAAATTGCATGTCATTTTACATTTTTGTAATATTCAAAATAAACTGCATATTTTGTAAGACAAGTCAATAAATACTTTTAAAATATGAATATTTAAATTTATACAACTATATATATAGATATATAGTTTATATAAATATATATATATATATATATATATATATATATAAACTCATGCCAGCACGAAACTTCATTGATAAATACAGAATTATACGTTAAAGGTAATAAAATTTTGAAATTTTACTAAATAAAAAATAATTAATAATTTATGAAACCTTTGCTGATGAATAAATTAAAAAGTTTTTGTTTTATTATTCAACATAAGACATCCGTAAAGAAATTAATATAAAATGAAATATTATTAACTTAGTGATTGATCAACTGTATAAATCTGAAGATAAATGTAATTTCATTTTCTTTTGACGTTGTCTTACAAATGTTTAATAAGAGATAAATGCGGATAAACTACTTGATGTTTTTTTGAAAAAATAAAATTTATAAGTCTTTCCATATGAATGTCGTAATTAAAAATATAATTGCTACAAAACTAATTATTTTTTAGCATTTTCATATAGTAATATCGAATTCGATAAAATTGATAATTGAACGTTTATATATTCTTTTTTTAAAACAAAATTTTTAAAATAAATTAGGCAAAATAGATATTGAAACCTATTGTACATTTGAACTTTTATTGAAATTGATTGTTTTTTAAACTAATATAGACAAGAGAAGTATTAATATTTGCGTGAATAAAAAATTATTCAGTAGTTCGATTGCCTTCCACTTGCTTTCTTTCCTTATCATACTCATCATTCTTTCCGTATCATACTTCTACAGTATTTAATCCTTTTTTGTCGGAATTAGCATTATGTATGTTTAAACATATGTAATTTTAAATGCTACATAACGCATAAAGATACTTTTGTGTACCTTTCTGATCACTGTTTTATTAATCTCCTTGATTCTCATCTTCGAACAATATATGTATTATTTCAATCTTACTCTACTATTTGTCTTATCTTTTAACCCCTTTATTAATATTTTGAACATTATCCAATTCTTAAATAAAAAGGGTTAAAATAAGAACTTATACTAAAAATAAAAATACTTTTTTTTTAATGTAAATAACAAGAAAAGTCTAAGAAAATTTTTTTAAATTAAATAAAGAGAGAGAGAGAGAGAGAGAGAGAGTTTTGTACGTAAAAGATTGCATGCGTGTATGTGTGAGCATTTGTGTTAGGATACGTGTGTATGGGTCTGTGAGGATATTTATGAGCGATTGTATGCGTGTAAGAGAAAGAAAGAAAGAAAGAAAGATAGAAAGCGAGAGAGATAGATAGAGAAAGAGAGAGAGAGAGAGAGAGAGAGAGAGAGAGAGAGAGAGACAGCGAGAGAATACGGGAGTGCACATTCACCGACTACACGACAGCCTCTTCATTTGCTCATGCAATCCTACGTATAAGTAGGGAGGAATAAGTCGAAAGGATCCGAAGTACAGCGAAACTTACCGAGGACGCACTCAAAGCCGGTTGTCTCCCAAGTCGGCACTTTTAGCTGCCAGATAAGAGTACTGAGAGTGCATGACGTGAATCTTAGTTCTCCACTTCACTATAGTCCTCTGTAGTCTTACCATTCCACTACCATTACTACTTGTTTGTTTGTGGTACTCGCATGTCGAAGAGAGAGAGGGAGCGAGAGGGCGGGAGGGAGGGAGGGAGCGCGAGAGGAAAGGGAAGCAAGCAGGGA
Source organism: Kradibia gibbosae (assembly GCA_018907135.1). Taxonomy (NCBI): domain Eukaryota; kingdom Metazoa; phylum Arthropoda; class Insecta; order Hymenoptera; family Agaonidae; genus Kradibia; species Kradibia gibbosae. The sequence goes on along the minus strand of JACCHX010000001.1, from coordinate 8,914,783 downwards.
TCGCGTGGCGACAGTAAAACAGAAAGAGAACGAGGAGGAGGAGAGAGAGAGAGAGAGAGAGAGAGAGAGAGAGAGAGAGAGAGTGAGAGAACGAGAGAAAGTGTATTTGCGTGCTCTTATGCATTCGTATGCGTACACAATTTCGTGCATGCACATATGCGCACGCGTGCGTGTGCTAGCCGTGTACCCACTGTATTAGTGTGTGCGTGTGCGCGCGCGTGAGTGTGCATGGGTGAGCGAGCCTACGTATGGGTGCGCATGCATGGGCATGTGTACGGGAAGGAGAGGAGGAATAGAACGAGAAGAGCAGAGAGAGAGAGAGAGAGAGAAAGAGAGACCGAGGGTCTACTATCGCGTCAGTTCTCGCTCGTGCTAGTTCGTCGCTCAATGCGAGACGGAGCAGTTTGATTGCGGGTTTGGTTCTACGGTCAGTAAAATGAATAGTTCATTTTTTATGAATAAGAAGGCAAAACCTTCGCCCAAATTCCAAATTTATATTTACATATTACCTTAAGATGAGATCGAGTACATTAACTTAATGCGGAAAAAGCATACGAGTCGCGCGTGTCTCTCGGTACCGACCACACAGTGCCCAAGTGTTACATGTATTTTAATTAATGTCATAAATTTACGCAAAATGCATCGCACATACGCACGCGCTCGCGCATAGATGCGTTTGTCACGCATTTACGATCAATCCCGCAGCCGAATTGCCGGATGTTATGTATGCACGCGGTCGCACGCATGAGCACACGCGCGCACACGTACACACCACAAATACGCTTATGCATCAATTTGCGTGCTCGTATATGCCTGCTTGTTATGCGCATGCATGCCTATCTGTACGTGTACGCGCGCGTGTATACTTATGCCTCGATACTACAGAGTAGTATTTTCATTATTGTTGAAGACAAGTGATGTACGAGGAAGGAAATAATTATTGTTGCTTTTTTTTTGACATTCTGTGGACATTTGAGCCCTATCCTTACTTTGGAACACAAGATAATATCATTTTTGCTATTTTGGGTGAGTTATTTTACTTTCAAACTCTTTTGTTCTTAGGACTGAGTATATTTATTTTTGTTCACTCGAAATAAGCTGTATTCTCCATTGATCATCTCCTAGATCATCTTTCGTCTAAAGTTATATTTTTACCATTATCTCTGACACTATGATAATTATTGAGCTATTTTTCTTCGGTATAATAATTTTAACGCTTAAAGTCCGCGATTGTTTCTACGATAAAGCAATGCGTACAAAGTAATTACAATAACCTTTAATATCACATCGTAGTCAATAAGCTAGAGTATAACAAAAGCTCGAGCAGAATTTTCCTTCTCACACTGTTAAAATGTTATCGCACGTATTACGGCATATAAAAGAAACGATGGCAAAGATAATTGTCGTATTATAGCTGTAGATAGTGACTCCTCGCTACCTTGCTTTGTATTCATTTCTTATGACATAAACCCCATGCACAACATAAATACCTGTAGATATTTGTACAATTTTAAGAATACTTTGTTAATTTTCTAAAGGCTGGACGAGTGCCTTTAGTTAATTGCCTAATTGCAAAAAGTTCAAGCTATTAATCTATTGACAAAATTACATTAACTATCAAAAATTCTTAGTACAAGTAACGCATATAATTAAGGAATGAGTTTCTTTGTATACATATAACTGTATGGACATACGTACACATTGAGAATATGAAACATTGACCCCGCGACATTGAAAGAGAGTGGATTTATACAAGCTAGTTTACACACACGCGTTGCTGTAATAATTATGCAGTAAACATTTTTTTCTACAAACACAGCTTTCGTGCGTTTCAAAAAATGTATCAATATTTAAGGTGTATTTTTTTAATTCGTATTGTCTCGCACGTATATTTATATATTTTTGCAAAATGCCTATTTTTTCTAACAAAACCAAACAATATTTTCTCACTATTACATAACGTCCTAATTTTCTAATTCGTCATTGTGAATTGATGATATTCAACTGATTATTTAATATTCTACTTTTTTTTAATATTGTATTACTATACATATTATATTTTATAGTTTATTTATTTTAGAATTTTTGTATTTCGTATATTTTAATTAAAAAGAATTTAGTATAATATATCGGCTTTAATTTTTCTCTATTGATTGACTCGATATACTACCTGGCCACAAAATTTATTATTTACAAGCATACTTTTTTACAGCAAATAAAAAAGTTATTATTACAATCATAAATTAAAATTGAAAAATCAAAGTAGATAGAAAATTTAAAAAAGAATAAATTTCCATAAGATTGATTAAAAAAATACGTTAAAAATACATAAGATGATAAAAAAATCAAAATCAAGCTATTACATATTGTAGAAAATATTCTTACTTATAAAAATTTAAGCTTATGCTATGAATGTAAACCAAATATAAATATAATATACATTGATACAGATGTACATTTATATCATCAATACTTTCATAATGTATATGCCATTTATAAATAAATTATATCTGACGTTGAGCAGAAATTTTCAAAAAGTATAATTATTTATTTTTTAAACAATGAAATGCTTCATAAGATATAAATGTAACTTTTTATATAATGACATCATTAAAAAATCAGCCGTTAATTTTTTCCATCAAATTAATAAATAATATAAATAATAAATGTTTTTTTTTATTCTTCACAATTATATTTTATCACATACTTACTTTAAATACCAAAGAAAATAGTCAACAAAATTAATTACGAATAATATAAAATTAATAAAGTATATTTAATGAAATAAAGAATAATAGAAATATTTTAAATATGTTAAAGTGCATTCATTTTTTTAAGAAATATTATTCTACTAAATATATTCAACCATTAATCTTTATTTGATCTTTATCTATTTTACAATCCAACAAAATTTCATCAATTCATATAAAGGTTTTCTTTTTTCAACTCTAGGTGAAATTTATTAAATTAATAAATAAATATATAAATACAATATATATAATAAATTGAGTTTGAAGTAAATATAAAATTTACCTAATGAAATTGTTTTAAAATCAATTCAGCTATAATAATAATACCATTTAACATAACTTTCTAAATTTTTTTTATCATTTCACTTTCCTCTTCATAAACGTAATGTTATCAGCTTTTGAAAATCATGAAACATCAACTAAAGTAATAGTATCGATAGGTGCTACAAAAGCAGTCACGACTAGTGGAAATTTACGTTTTATAACATTAAACAAGATAAAATTGTCTTTACAGACCAATGAAATTTTCAAACTTTTTTAATATAATCTAAATGTGAATATTTGTTTTCTTAAAATAATACATGACATAGTTTTAAAAGCATTTAAAATATATATTAAGCCGGTATATAGTTCTAATATATAAGTTGTATTCTATTAATATGCGCAAACTGCTTTCTTTTCTTTATTTACTTGTTATATAACTAAACGTCTATAATGTAAAACTTGCTTTAAGGTTTTATTGTAGTACTATCGCTTAGCTAATGTTATTCTATGAATTATATTAGGCCAGAATAAGTATTGAATATATAACTTATGTACCATTAAAAAAATCTGGAAAATTGTGCACTTATTTCATGTATTTTATATGTTTAATTTTCCCTCAAGATATGGAATGCAATTTTCTTTAAAATAAGTTTTAAATAATTTTGTAAATTTGTGTATAAATAAGTTTTTACACCTTTTAATTAATAAAAAAGGATCATGAGTTGATTATATATATATATATATATATATATCTATGTAAATTAAAAATTCAATTCAGTACTAGCTATACTTTAATATTTATGTAAGTTATCAGTTTATGTTTATTTACTTTATTTAATCAATAAATAAATGTCTAATCAAATAAGGAAAACGTAATATAATTAGAATTAAAACAGTAGGAAAGTTTAAACACACCACGCGAAATACACTTCAATCAAATTACTTTTGCATTTCTAGTAATCTTTCAAAATCTTAATATTGTATATTCTGAAAATTATTCAATTACTCATAATGAATAGATAAATAATCTCCATAGGTAAAAGTGCATAGTTATTTTAAACGATACTGTTCATTTTGGAGAAAATTTCTCTAATGAAAATGTCTAATGTATTTACGAAATTTTAACATTGTTGAGAACTTATGTTACTACAATATCAATTGTGATTAATTAATATACAGTAAATTAGAAATTTGTTACAACAATTAGTAAGCTACTACTATTTTGTAAGAGAAAATGAAATTCTAAAAAATCAAACTTATTTAAGGAAGCATTTATACATTAGAAATTAGAAATAATTTATGTTTGTTTATTTTAGTTTTACTATAGATAAATCTTGGGTTTGTAAAAAACAGCTGTCGGTGGAATTTAGTAATTTATGTAAGCTACACTTTTAAGCAAGCTTAGCAGGACGTAAACAGAAATTTGAACGAAAAAACCAACTACACTAGCCTTTGTAAAAAAAAAAAAAAAAACGAGACATTAGTAAATTTAACAATGAATAAAGAAGAGTGCCCTATTAAAAATTAATCCCCGTAGACAAAAAAGTACACGGCAACACAAGGAAGTAAGATACGCATCTCCCGATAGATTAGAGAGAGTACGTATATAAACAAATGTAAAGATGTAAACAGTGCGAATGTATGGTTGTATATTTGTGGCGAGTAATGGGCGGGGGAGGGGTTGAAGGGAGGGGGAAGGGGGAGAAAGTTCATCCGGCCTAAACATATTTACGTGGCTATTAACCTCTGCGCTCGTTTTCGCATCTGTCGCGCAAGACACGCTTTGTTAACCACCAACTCCATAGTAGCCTGTAGCATTTGCTACACACTTATTTTTGTGTTCATCAAACCACATTTTGCGGTCTATCTCCGCTGCCTTCTCGTATGACTACTTTCAATTCCATAGAGCGCCTAGACTGCGTTTCTTCTTTCTACTTTTATGTATTATCTTTTCTTTCTTTTTTTTTTTTTTTTTCCTTTTCCCATTGGCGCGGCTACTTGCCATCCGAGCTATGGCTATTTCTTGCGAAAACCGCACTTTTAAGATTTTCAATTTCTTCAATTCGCTTCCACAGCCATACAAAACATCATTGTTCTCAATGTACCGCTTTGATTTAGGTCTGTTTTTATTCGCATTCGTTATCCCACCTGAGAGATTAACGTTAAGTGCCAAAATATTTATGAATTAGCAAAAAGCTGTGTCAAATGACATTGTAAATGGTAATAGGATGCATGACTTTAGAACAGCCAGCGGGTACCGAGCGTAATCCATAATTACTTAATAAAAAGCTCGCACGCATTTTTTTCACACGAAAAATAGACGCAGAAAACAATATTGAATATAACTTCGATAAAGTACCCTCGTAATGAATATATTACGTCCATCCTTCTAGTTTTCTATCAACTGGTTCAATGATACCAGCGGTGGGCGGATGTATATCGCACTCCTCCGTTATAAACAACGCTCCCATACATCTTCAGTGCAAGAATCAAGAGAGAGAGAGAGAGAGGCAAATTAAAAAATTAGATATAAGTATTACTTATGGAGTATGATTCATGCAATGTAAATCCTCAGGTTATACGATACGCAGTTCAATAATTATGGGTAAGCTCACACGAGAATAGAACTAAATGGCCATCGGGCTGATGAGTTTCTTAGTAATTCTTCTATGTACAAATGCGTAAGCTCCGCGCACGCACGGGCAATCTACACCTGGAATCCGGATGTTGGCCTTTTATTTCGCTATTACTCTCATTTGCCAGCAGGTGAAACAATTTTTACTCTGGTCCTCTACTTCGTCTTGTCGTCTTTAAGCCGAAGAACTTTATGCCGATCTATTAGCCCGCTTCTACGCCCTCGACTTCAACTCTATTTACGAATCGGGAATGCTGAAACATTTTTACATTTCGACTGGCAATTTACATATTAGGCCAATACTTCCCGTATGAATATATCAATTTACTAACGTAGGAACGGTTTTGAAACCTTTTTTTATGCTTTGTACATGGACAATTGATAAAATATTCAATGCAAATGACTTTTCTAACGAATCTAAACGTACGACTATTGCACTAATATTCCATTCTGTAAATAATATCTCCAAAAGTGTAAAACAGAAAACAAATATTTTATGCTTAATCCCTATCTAGTACTATATCGATATATATATATATATATATCGATAAAGAAAAATGCCATCATATCTATTTTTAATAAATAATGTGTGCATGTAATGCAATAAAACTGAGTTCACTACGTACGGTTAATTATCTTTTTGATAATATATGCTGATGAATTGCTAAAACTGATTTTATTATTATTCGCGAAGTATTATTAAAGAATGTGTGACTTTTACATTCCATAACTATGTATTTTATAAGATAATTATGAACCATTTAGAGTTGAACATCATTCATTCATTAAGTTTCATCGACATTGCAACGCAACTCATAGTGATTGCTGAATCTGGTAGCCATATTTACAATTCTTAGTTGTATTTTGATATAATCGATGTTTGGCATAGTCATTCGTGCATAACGGAGGCAAATATTCATATGACACATCGCTTTGCAATGTTTCTAATGTAGGGCTACGCATTGTTTAATAGACTATATCTATCGCATTGAAAAAATATATCATTGCGCCATCGAGCTCTATTTTACTAGAGACTGTATTTTAATAGAGAAAAACTATTCTTTGCATTTTTTTCTATTTTAAATATTGAAATTTTAAATTATCCAATCTCCGTTTGCTTTTAATTCGCAAAATATTAATGATCAGTGATAGCAATGATGTACTCCTAAAATAATTATTTTCACAATAATAAACAGGATAAGAGAAATTAATTAGTACAAAAATTAATAAAAAAAGGTAACTTTTTAAAAACTTTATTGATTTAATTCGTGTACAATCTTCAGTATTGGTGTTAATTGTTTACAAATTATAGGACGTGACTGATTTTTATAAAAAATGTTATTATAAGCTATCGCTTACTATTTAAAATAATTGCATAAAAAATGATATTCTCAAATTGTTAATTTAAAAATATAAAATACTAAAGAACTTTTATGTTCCTTTGTTATTTATTTATAAAAACATTACCTTAACTCAGCTTTAATTCAATCGATAATTCTATCTTTTCAATAAATATTGAGCAAAATAGTTTAAATACAAACCAAAATTACACTAATTATAATCTACACTGCCATTGGAATACCTTATGTCCTGCTATATATTTAATTTTATAATTTCAATTAATCAAATTAAGTGTTTAGAATTTGTTTTAATAAAATAATTTCAAAATGAGACTTTTGATGGCTGACGGTTTTATTTAAATTTGGCGGAACATTTCCTCAATGTCAGCTGAGATTATGACTTTTAACATGCACCAAGGAACCAGAATATTAAAAAAAGCTGTATCGTAATTTGAGCCGGGAATCTAGACAATCAGTGACGAGGAGAACTTGTCTAGAAACACAGGACTCGTTGGAAACTGTCCTCAACTTCTTACTATTTCCGTCGAGTTTGAGCGAAGAAGAAAGAAGGAACCAGTTTCCGAAGGGAAGATAGTTTCTGTCGTATATCCTCGCGAGACATAATTAAGCATAAACTTTAGATGTTGACAACGAAGAACAGAATTAGAGTTAAAACGTCATTTGATTCGAGAAAGTAGAAGAGCGACAGGCCTGGAACCTGTCAAAGACTTTCGAACCAAAGACTTTCTCGGAGAATCTTAAATGGTAGTCGTAATAATAGTGGCCAGAAAGATCGCGTTCATTGGTCGAGGTGAAGTGTGTTTCACATTCAGTGTCTGCGGGGCACGGTGTAGAATCAGGATGTTCATAAATTTTCTCTTGTTGCCAAAATCCCTCCGATTGTTCTGTCAGTGTTTCGTCGGCGATGCATTGAATAGCGGTGGTATTTAGATCCGAAGCAGGAAATCCAAATGCTAAAGCCTCTTTCAGTACTCTTGAAAACCCGTCAGATTTAGTCAAGACTGGAGTTATTTGTCCTATGACTGCATTACTGCTCGAACAGGCTCGGCTGTTGTACACAAATCATGCTAACTCGTTTTATCCTTCCAGTCCTGTCCCACGTCAAGTGAGCATGGGTGAGCGACTGGCTATTTTTCTAGGAGAAATTATATTATTCTCCTTAATTCAAGAAGTAGTAGAGATGTCCTACACGAGGCTAAAAAGGGCAATGGCCAAACAGGTTTGACGTACAAAAAAAACCGCGTTCGTCTGCCCATTGCAGCCTATTGTATCGTGAAGGAGACTAAGTGTCGGAGGAATAGTGCAACTCTTTGCAGCGGGATAAAATGTTAGCAGTAAATAAGCATATGTTAGGAGATTCGATCAATTGCTGGTTAAGCAAGTGGCAAATATGCTGCCTCGGCAACTCCAGTGCATCACTCGAGTGCTAAGGTGCCAAAAGCTAAGGGAAAAAGTCGGGAGCTTTTTCGAACCGTCTCGGAGCCTCGAATAGAAGATCCCATCCAGCAGGAGAAGTCCGCCTATCAAAGCCCATTGAGGGTGTGCGGATCATCAAGGTAACAATGGGGGAAAGATACTAAAGGCTTCGAGCGCCTACCGACATGATTTAGGATACCGCTGGATAAAATAATGCAACGATGAGCAGCCTCATTTAATGGAAATCCGGCACGAAGGCCCAACATTTTTAGATATATATATATATATATATATAAGAGCTATTTTGCGCAATACCAAATTGAAGGAAACTGTACGCATTAATGACTGAGTAGGCTCTAGATAGATAGTAAAAGTCGAATATACACGAAACGGACTCAATTTACAATGAATACTTTGTATATAAGTCTATATGAATTACCGGACAGACTTTGGTTGTCGATAAAAGCGTAGAGCGATCAAGGAAACCTCAATATAACATTTAAAGATAACCCTAGTCTAATATAGATAACACAAAACTGTAAATTGAACTGTATCGAAGCAAAAAAAACAGAAAGGGAAAATAACCAACGACCAATGACAAAATTACGTAGCAAGGAAAAGCCTCGAGTCAAATAATTAGTTTCTATTTCAACCGGAGGTGAGGTACTCCTTGTGCGGATTCACTGCCACCACCTGGTGGTAGATAGAAAGACCAATACTTCCGACTCTCAGTAAGTAATCTTTACGTGGGCTTAGAGTCCGTAGTTTGATAGGCGTTTGCCACTTTATGTTTAACTAACGAACTATTTGTAGATGCGCGAAATTCAAACGAATCTCGACCGCTTAATCATTTCGAGACATTAAAAAAATAGAAATCGAATTTCCTATTGTCATTCATAATTATATAACTCATAAAATATAATTCTTTCGATCTAACCTTCAAAATAACTCGATGACAAAATTGATATTCTTAAATATATATATTGACTAATTGCTCTATCAATTTTGTTTTCTAGAGCAGATAAATTAATTTTTTAAGTACTTATAGATTTAAACTACTTACTATTAGTTTTCTTTTAGGAGTATTTCATTATCTTAAATACAACTGCATTTTAAATCAGTGCTTCTAACTTTCATTACGCACATTTAGAAAAATTATATTTTCTGCAGTTTTTTTATACATTATTATAAATGTGGTTCATGTAACTTTTAGGAAAATGAATTGCTTAGTTAATTGAATTGTTCAATGTGGTTAATTAATTGATCTTTTTATAAAGCAAATAAATCGACTAAACTTTTCGTTTTTTGTTAATGATTTTACAAAAAATATGAAATATTTTAATAGTTTCATAGAATAATATGAAATCTAATATACAATTGACATAAAAAATTAAAAAATTGGTCAAGAGTAACGAAAAGCAAATTTACTAACTCATAACCTGACAATAATTTGTGAGTTCTTAGTCAATAATTTTTTATTTGAAATTTGTTAATATGTATCTATAAGATAATAATTTAAAATTTAATATTATAAGTTCTGCATGACTTACAAGCAATCTAAATGGATACCTGCATTTTATATGATCGAGACAAAAGAAATACTAATAACACACCCATTGAAATACAATGTGATTTATTTATAAATAATACACTTTTTATATAATTTAACCATTGACAAATGATTTTATACGAACAAAATTATTACTTTAATATTCTTAAACCTGTAAATACTAAGGTTCGTAAGGAATTCCGTACTATAATGCGTAGGCGATGCAGTGAAAGCGATATTACTTAATATCACGTTCGTGACAAAGCAGCAAAACGATAGTCTGTAGCCTCGTGTTCCTCCTGCTCCTCGTCTTTCTTGTGCTGCAACTTTCAATGTACGAATAATTTACCATCATCTAAATTTAACTGATAATGTCAGATTTTTGTTTCGGATTGTTTTCTATATTGACAAAATCTGGAAATACAAATTTAACATTTATAATTTAAATAAAACAAATTTCACTATATATTCAATTAAAATATAATCGTAAAATATTATCACAATAAAAAAATACTTAAAGTGTCTATGCATATTTATTAATAATTTATCATTTTTAAAAATGTTTTTTTTTCATGAAATCTATACATAATTGAATTTATAATCGTCCAGAAATAAATAGATAACAGTATGCTAAATATAGTAGTTCTGATTCTTTTTTCATAACTCAAGTAAACATTATTAATCCTATTCGTACAAACAGTCTTTATTAAAAATCTTAAGAAGTTCACAAATGAATGGATTAAGCAAAGAAAAACTTTGTGATGCACGAAACTGATTGAGTTTGATTACTAATCAGAAAATAGTGATATTGTAATGATAAATCGTTTGTAAAAATATAACTTTAATGAAATAATGGTTTTGCTTAAAAAGTTGTAAAATCAATTTGTTATGATAAAGTTGTTAAAATATATATATATATATATATATATATATATATATATACATTTTTTTGGAAAATGAATTTTGAGTACTTGTATAGAACGTTTTGAAACATCATAACATCATTGAAATAATTTATTTATACTGAATATCTGAAAATTTATGCTATTATGGTTACATCATAATAGACTCACATCTTGACACTTATCAAAGTAATAATATACGTATTGTAGAAAAAATATGTAAGCAATATACAGCGCTAGGGTGACGATAGCATAGGATTATCATGCACTGAGTATAAAGGTGCAATTATAATTAATTTAAAATCCGTTATTATAATTAGGAAACGTTTATTCAATCCATTGTATGCTTATTATATCTAACGCGTTTAATACTGCCCTAATATTTTCTTTTTTCACAAGACAAAAAAATGTTTCCTTTGTTATAATAAATGCAGGAAATATACATCATTTATAAATAAATATAAATTAAATTTATACTCTTACTCCAATACAACTGTACGTGTAAAAATGTAATTTTTATAAGAAACCTTCGAGAAAAATAATTTTCGATTAAAAGTAAAAAATACATACCAGTTGTCAATGAACAAACATATTCTTTATGCGGTTAATGATTTTATCACTAAGTAACTTGTAGTAATATGTATTAATCAGTAAATCAAGGTAAAAAGTTGGAGAACAGCTCAAGCAGAAATACAACAACGAACTTTTCTCAAGGCCCGCGTTTTGTGTAACAACAATCGCGAACAAGCCGACTAATAAATCCCCCTTCCTCTAGACCCTTTCCACTTCAATATCCTTTCACCATAAGCTACATTCGAATAACCAATCTCACGCTGATATTTGCAATTGTATTTTATCTCTGTTCCTATGTTTTCCGACTGCTCTTGTCCTTTTCTCCAAAAAATGTTTTTCTAAATTATGCGAACAATGTAACCCATTGAAAAGATAAAATTAAAAGGAATATGAAAAAACCAGTTTACCGTATAACGTATAGGAAAAAAAAAATTGTCTCTAAAAATGATTCATCTTGCGGATGAAATATTAAAATTTCTTTTATTACTGTATTAAGAGCGACGAGGATAAAAATTATGGGATCATAATAAATAAGAATTATAAGTATGCAGTAATATGTGAGGTAATAATAGAAATAGTTTTCAAGGAAATGTTTTCCTAATTATGGATACCGGAAAAGTGTACGGATAATAAAATGTTTAAAGTCATGATAATAAGGGAGCTGCTTAAAAATAGGAAGCTCAATAGATGATTAAGGAAGAACTTCTAATGCCTTATTAGATAAATAAAGTAGAGACCACATTACATACAACGTTACATATATTTTTTTTTCACGTGTATTTTAAAAATTGGCATTTAGACAAATGATAAGGTCAGGAGAACCAAAAATGTTTATTTAAGTTATTGCGAAAGAGGAAGAAAGAGAGAAGCATCAGTTGGACAGGAGAAGGGAAGAAGCTGAGGCCAGGCAATTCTCACGCTGGGCTGCTTCTAAGGCACGGCAAAGATAGTTAAAGAGCGGGAGAGGGAAGGACGAAGAAGCATCGGCGCAGAAAGTGAGTTGACGAGTTTCGGGTCACTAAGCAGTGCGCGAACAAACGGGCCTCTCTCTCTCTCTCTCTCTCTCTCTCTTTCTCTAGCTCTCTATCTAACCCTACCCCAACCCCCCGCCCGCGTCAAGCCGCCCCCTCTCCCTCTCCCTCTCTCTCTCTCTGTCTCTCTGCTTCTCTCTGCTTCTCTCTCTCTCTCTCTCTCTCTCTCTCTCTCTCTCTCTCTCTCTCTCTTTCTCGTCTCTTACGGTGAAGGCTTAAGGTGTGCACAAACCGGAGGCCGCAGAGTCAGTACAACCATATTGAGTAAAGCGACGACGACGAGTCGACCGGGACGGTGCGCCGTTCGCAGCTCAACATACGGTAAAACGTGAACACTTTCGCGACGATCTATGAAAATGTCTTTCGCGAGAATTAACTGACATGCTCTTTAAGCGATGCTTCTTTTGTATTCCAATGGTGAAGAATACACAATTGAGCAATGGATGGCATCTATTACGTACGCGTATTTTGCGTATTCAGCAATATTGGAAACGTCTTTCAACTCACATGATATTGTACCGTACCTCCTCTTATTAATTTCTTTTTTAGCTGATTTTCTTTGACGGTAGTTTTTTTGGCATGTCATCGACATATTCATACTAGTAGAAGTCTATTTTTTAGAAAAAATTCGAATCTATCTTCGCACAACAATTCATTATGATTTTAGACATGTAACAGCTTTATATATATTAGTCATGTATATATATGCATATATGGCTTTAATTATGTGCATATAATAGTAAATTTCGCTAATAGATTTTACAACTGTCCTAACGTTACATACTTGTTATTATTATCTGCATAGAAAAATAGAAGATTCAATTAAGAGCATATCGAATAAGAAAATAAGAAAGAAAGGCGGGTAATGTAAATAATAAATAATAAATCCTTCAGAGGGCGTTGCTAGAGTTTGGATTATTATAAATAATAACAAAGAAAGACAGTTTGCTTTATCAGTGCTTATGAAAATATTATCAAAACTTCTGCTAGCAGCATAAATATATTATTAATAATTGGAATGAGGCAAGGGAGTGAGATAGCAAAGTGGAAAAAATAAGAGAAATTAGATAAGGATAATTTTGAGCTAATTGATCGAAATTGTGAAGTTGAAAAGTTTTAGCGTAAAGGATTGGTAAGATTCACATGCAAACTTACAATTTACATCGTGCATCGTGTACTTATGGCAATCGCGAGGGGCAGCCTAGTCTGCTTCGAAGCCCGCGCCTGACGCTCGCCCCATGTATGGCAGCTTGTTTTATGTCGCTGCCGAGGCAAAAGGTGATATAACGCGAATGCGCGCGACCCTCTCGCTCCTCTCTGATCCCATTCATGTTACATATACGTTTAGGAACATTATTCGCAAATGACAATATATTCCTCATCCGTTTGAGCAATATCCACCACTTCGATAGATCAATTTTTTACACTACCTTTAGCAGCTATTCCATTCGATCGTAAATCACCCTTTAAAACACAGCGCCAGTGCCGTTCTTTTCTCCTTTTTCGAATATAATGTGATAATGGGAAATTATATTTTCACTAGTGGCGGACGTTTTACACCACCCAGACGTATTCGCACCCGATCGAGCTCCATACCTTACACCTCTTTCACTGTGATCCCGATAAACGAGTAGTTGATTGCTTATGTATATCAACACTGATAATTGCTGCCTATGTCGCCGACGTCGTTGTCGCAGCCTTTACCGGCATATTTCAACATTATTCGATAGATGCAGGCATACACGCGCGCACGCACTGCCTTTCTCTCTTTCTCGGCGATTTTTTGTTTTACTTTAATACTCTCAGTCATTTTCGATAAGAGCTTACGAAATTCTTTTTAATATCTTCAAAGAAATATAAACGTGCTTCCTTCAAGCTATAGTATTAAAGCATTATCACTGGACCAAGTAAAAGAATACTCTTGATTTTTATTAAAAACAAAAAAATTAATTTGCATTGCACCTTTGAGAAATGCTGTTAATACATTTTCTTAACATAAATCGCCAGCCTCTAAAGTCATAATACTGTTTTATGTATTAGCTGAGGAAGGCTTTGCATAAGATTTTCACTTAAGAAAATAAATTGACTTAATCAAATTAAATCTCAAATGAGTATTACAAAATTTCAAAAGAAAGTTTTTTTTTTAAAGCTAAAATCAACGCATTAAAAAATTTGTAAAAATTCTCAGATACATCGCTTAGGAATACTTTATGACTAAGAGGGGTGTCTCTTATCTTCAGAATGCATAATGAATAAAAGGATAAGCAGAGTTGCAGGAATATTATATAATTATTAAGCCACCATTTTGTTTTATTGCATTATCTTTCTCGCCAGGAAAATATCATTGCTGCAAAAATGAAGTCTTTTTAACATTATATAACTTTTAGATTTATTTTCAATATTATTCAGGTTTTAAAAAACATACTTTTAATTTTTATTTAAACATGTTGAAAATAAGAAAAGACGTTAATTAAATGTAACATTTTTTATTTAAAATCAGCTAGTTCCCCCCATTCTTTTAAAGATCAAGTTATGATATATATATATATATATATATATATATATATATATATTAACAATATTATTGATTTAAAAGAATGAAAGATTAGAATTTAAGTCAAATGTATATGATGAAAACATTTTTTTTTTATCGTCACTGTGGAAAAAAAATAATTACATCGATTATAAAATATTAGCCACGTGCATTTAATTTACCAAGACTCTTCTTCGTTAAACAGATTAAAGTAATTTTTATGCGACTAAAAAGTTCCAATTTAAGTAGCAAGCGATAAGCGAGGATATAGAAAATTCAGACAATCTATAAGAAATAAATAAGGACAAATTGAGGAGTTTTTGAATTTTCGCGAAGGAAAGTTGAGCCAAAGTTATTTGTATTAAATTATCTTGATAACTAAATAGAGTTTATCGGCCAATATTAAGATATTCTTGTAGCTAATTAATTGAGGTTGCGTTTGTAAGTAAGCAATCAAGTAAGCAAGTACGCAGGTAAATAGGAAAACGAATGAGCATGTGAGAGTAAGTAAGCGAATGAGTAAGTAAAAAATAAAAAGCTACATGCGGGTCAATAAATAAAGAATTGGATATATGGAGGCACAACGACCGCACGCACTAAAACGAAACGTTTTTCCGCAGAAAAACGCCCGCGCAGGTCAATACCACGAGGACTGCAGAGAGTACAAACGCGTAGCGTGAGTTCAAGGCACTTTTTCCTTCCCCTACTCCTACATCCACTCGCCCGACTCGGCAACTCCTCCGACTCCTTCAACTCGTTCGACTTGTATGCACGGGTATGCGTGTGCCGTGTATATAACTATAGACAGAGGATACAGTCCGAGCGCACTGGCGCCGTATATACGAGTACGTTTCCTCAAGGAAACTCGAGGAATACTCTTAGTTAAAAAAGATTGTCTGACCTTGGACTAGCAGTAGTGTCAATGCATATATTCCTTCTTCTATTCAAATCTCGGCTGTGGTTCAATGCAATCCGAGACTAAGTCAAATATAAAATTATTACTTGACCTTTCTTTAACTTATAATAACTTTCTCCTCGCGCGCGCACGCACGCACCCACACGCAGGCACGCACGCGCTCGCTCAGCCACGAGCACACATGTACTCTTTTTTCCTCTACTTCTCTATCTACCTCTATCTCTCTCTCTCTCTCTCTCTCTCTCTCTCTCTCTCTCTCTCCCTCTCTCTATCTCCATTATTAGCAATTTTTAAGACGCGAACTTGATTACGAAGAAGAAAAATTTATTAGAAAAGGCCAATCGCTTAAATAGCTCTCTTTAAAAGACACTTTAAATTTTAATTTTAAATTTAACATTCCATTAAATCAAATCTTTTGTTAAACTGTTTAAGACTACTGTACATTTTTCGTGCGATTTCTACCTATTTCAAAAGGGCCATGGCAAAGATTTCCAATCTACATATGTTACGCAATAATTTAATAATGATTATTTTAATATGGTACAAAATAAATTTTTAATTATGATAAATGTATAACCTATACATATATATTAGCGCGCGAAATATATATTTACAAATAAGTTTTATCAATATGTATTTACCTAAGATGTTAGCATAAAAACAATTTAACTTTTCAGAATGTATACTTTTTCCATAATTTTATTTCATCACAATCATGAAAACAAATTTCATAATAATCTTTTATAAGGCACAAAAAATATACACTACCTTTTCACATTTCTTACTGTTGACTAACGAGAAAAGAAATTACAATATTTAAATGGATAAGTGTCTTGCCATTTTTTGGTTTCCACTCCACTTTAACTTTAAAATATATTCGCCTCTACGCATCAATACAGCGCTCTATAATTCCTGAAGTTTCTGAACTTTCTGCTTCTTTGTTCCTCTTTTTGTTTTCATCCACTTTACGTTCTATCTTGCTTAAAAAAAATTGACTGGCTAAAATATTAGATCCTTCATTTCAATCTTTACTTGCAATTCATAATTATAATTTAAAATATATCTAAGTATTTATACAATTAATTGAAAGAAAATATACACTTAAAATATGTATTCGAAAGTGGATATTTAATAGATAAAAGTAGATATTCATTTAATAATTAAATAGGAAGTGAGCTTAATGAAAAGCAAATAATATGTGTATTTAAATTAAAAATGAATTATTATTTTAAATGTTTGAGAAAATATAATATTGACTTTGTGAAATGTTTTCCAAATACCAATTATCGATCGAAATGCAGAGTCTTAATTTCATACTTATTGAGTGTGGATATCTGAATATCATAAGTTTCGATTGACCCGACAAGTATGCACATGCATGAAAATTGCATAACTAAACTCTGTTTCACTTTGATTCTTATCATTATGTCCCCATTTATCGAGTGATTTCATAAGTAGCTGTTATGTTTTCTTCAAAGTATTTTAACGATACAAAATAGTCTACCGAGCTAAAAATGCACAAATCTCGATGGTGTCCTCGTTCAATCTCTTTGTAATACTCTAGACGACTTGGCGACCCCCTCAGTGATGCTTGACTGCTTTATTTCTGTCTGCGGGATTATGAGAACTCACGTATTGTTCTCTTTTTTCCGTACCACGACAATGGGCAAAGGAAAAAGGTATACGAAACAGCAATTCATTACTCGACATTGACCTTCGGGATGAAAAATCTTGCACCGCGATTTTAGGAAAGGAATTTAAAGAATATTGTACTGGGTAAATATTATTTTTTTGTTCTACCCTAATTCCTCTAGTTAAGTTTTTAAATATTGCACACGCTCCAATACAATATTGTCCGCACATCATCAAAAATGTAAATAGCGCCAACAATACTTCGTAGAACGACATTTCAGATGATTACTTTCAAAAAATGCAACTGAAATTACTAGAAATTTTACTTCGATAAATATTGGTACTGATTAATTTCTTTAAATTGCACGAAATCTTCTCGTAGACTCTCTCTCTCTCTCTCTCTCTCTCTCTCTCTCTCTCTCTCTCTCGCTAACTCCCCTCTACCTCTCTCTCTCTCGCTAACTCCCCCCTACCTCTCTCTCTCTCTCTCTTTATTTTCGAATCACATATATGCCGAGATATACTGATAATGTGCCTGCAGCTGTAGAATCGTCGAAAGGTTTCTCTCTTCGGACGTGCGTAAAGCATCTCTTGAAGTTCGAATAACAAGTTTTCTGCGGCAGTGGCTACTCCCTCGTCGGAACTTGTAGCTCCTATCTCAACTCCTTCTTCAATACGGTAAAAACTAGTTTCGCGACTGCGCCGCTGCTCTGCTAAACCGCTGAGCATCTATTTCAGTCCGTCACACGCAGTGCTATCTCTCGGTTTGGTCCAATTGCTCCATCTTCATATGTACATCGCTTTTAATTCAGCAATGCGCATTATCTATGACTTGAAACGAAGATTTATTTTTAAAAAATTAACGTTTTATTTAAAGGGCATTTATCGCAATATTATAGCGCTCGCGTATGCGAGAGGATTTTTCGCAAAACTCAACATGACCAATAACGTATTAATCATTTAGCGGATATCTCTTGTACTTTCTAAACATATAGCACTGAGCTTCCTTATCAAAATCCGACTTGTAATTAAGTAATAATGAATATGCTTAATTAATTTACATTATGTCAAATGCTCGTATTAGTTAAATAATATTAGCATAATTAATGAATAACCAGTAAGCATGCGATGAATGATTAATGTCCATTCGTTTTCAATAAACGTTGCCTTAAATTTCCAAGGTTCATTCTTCGAATACTATTTGAACTCGTTTTATGTATTGCAGATTAAAAATAAGCGAATACTAGTGTCAAGGTCGTCGCGCTTGAAGTACGTAGTTAACCATCCACAACTGCTTCTACTCTTCTATTGCATTAATTGTTTCATCTTTTATTTACAGGTAAGTCATTTACCAGTCGTCTCGCCAATAGTCCCAATGGCGTTACCGACTTCTACCGTTACGAGCCGAAGGCCGAAGGTCGAAGATGCATCTCCACAAAACGTAAGCACGACATCGATTAACATTCTTTTAAAGCTGCTCGAACTATCTCACGCTCGCAAACCCAACGTCATTTTAACCAAGGCGTCTATTCGAAATGTTCTCCCTTTATGTTTTCCTCCTACTCCGCCCCCTCCCGCCCCACCCCACTCACACGTCTCTCTCACTTTTTTGCACACAGTTTTTCACAACACGCATTCACGTACAGTTACAAACAGAGTTCGATTCTCAATAATTGTATAATTTAGTAAATGGAGTGGTCATGCGGCAGTTTTGAATTGAGAATAAGATTATCTATTATAAATTTCTCCAAATTATGTATGGAATTAAGAGCTAAAATTTATATTGATGTGAAGTAGGTTCAAAAGTAAAAGAATCCGCACTATGAAAAATCCCAATCATCCGTAAGCGGAAATGTAGTAATACAAGTGATTTGTATATTTAAAAATAAAAAAGAAGAAGTTTGAAGATTCATGCCACGTGAATAAATTTGTGGAATGTATGCATACATAATGTATTATTAATTTGTTATGTGGTTATAATTTACATTAGATAATAGTAAAGATATCCTAAAAATATTTATGTGTATTATGAATACACAATTGTGTTAATCAAACCGTATTTCATTAGTTTGGGTTCATAAGTAACGAATACTTCCTTAGATAGTGTAAAACAAACAATAAAAATAATTTAAACCCGTTTTATAAATGGTATCGAAAAATTTTTATTTACAAATTTATCATATTAATTTAATGGAAAAAAATTGCAATTTTTCTTTCAATACAATAAGATAATACTCGAGAAACACATTAGTTTTGTTTTTCACTAAAATTACAATAAAAAAATTGCTAATTAATATTTAAAAAAAATTAAGGAATAGGTTCTTTATATTTATTCTTCCAACTTTGTTGAACTATTGTATAATTGCATGACTTAGTAAATTTTTTTTTCTTCTAATTTAAATGTTTTTTAAATTTTTGTGAGTAAACACAAGTGAAACATTAAAAATTTAATATTCATATGTATTCTTCCAAGAAATATTTACATTTTTATAATAGTATGTATCGAAATTAATAATTGACTACCTCAAATAATGAATCATACATATTAAACAGGCATATCATTTCATCATTTTATTTTAATACAAGAGTTGTCTTAAAAAAGTAAATATGAACTTAAATCAAAATGTCGAGATCAGTATTATGCAGATAAAAAAGAATATTGGATTACAATATTATTTGTACGGTCAAAATGTTCATAACTGTAGTAATTTTTTCGATTTGTTTTTATTCTAAAAGAAACCCTATCAAATGATGAATATTTTGTAAAAATATGTGATGCTGTTGACAAATACTTTGTCGATAGTTCTCATATACATTGTAAGCTACTATTTTTCTAATAAAATTTTTTTAAAGACCAATGAATTGAGTAAAAAATATATTTTGGATTTGATTTTTTAAAATAAAATTATTAATGTTTAAAAACTTTCAAACATTTATTAAACGTTTTTAATAATAATTTTATGTAACTTTTGTGTTCTTCCGGTAATGAATACCTTCAACATTTTAATTTAATTACAAGTATTAAAATTAATTTGATGGAAATTTTTTACATCAATGATTATACCTGCGTTATAAAATCAAATACTATGAAACGTAGTTACTTAATATGAAAGATTACCATAAAAATATGACAAACATCGCAGACTCCGGGTCGTATACGCGTTTGCATAAAACATTTTGTTTATACGCAAAAAATTGATCTTAAAAATTCCAAGGGAACAATCTATTCCGTGCTCCGATCGTTCAAGGTTAAAAAAAGCTACCAAAGAATCAAAAAAGTTAAAGCACTGAAAAATTTTGCCATTAAAGCGTAGTTCGATGAACTTTTCGACGCGCAGAATATTTAGAGGGCATGGGTTATTGTCGAAAATTGCACCTTACACGGTGTATACTTGAGCCTCTAAATGAGCCTTTAAATCATAAAGATATTATCGAGTAATTTTTATGCTGAAAAATAGCCTGCTTGTTTCGCTCGTTACACTGATCTTGCAAAACTTAAACTTAGATTGTATATGTCGATAAAAATCTGTAATTATGACTTATATTTTTAATTTTTTTTTTGCGAATTTCTGAAAAATTTATATGTTAAAGAAAGGAAGATATTTCGATTAACAATAATTATTCTCGCTACTCTCGAAAATAAATTAATCTTTAATAAATTAACAATACTGCGCTTGTTGCAAAAACAAACTATACAAATTAAAATATATTAATGAAAATAAAATTTAAAAATTTCTTAGCAATAATGTTTATCTAATCATCAGGCTACGTACAAAAAAAATTTAATCTTATTTTCCATTTTAATATTTTACCATCAAATAAATAATTGATGTTATTTTAGATAAAAAGGAAGGGAGTTAAAATATTGATATTGATACTGATATACTAAATAAAATAAATGATGCGCTGAGAAAATAGTCCTTTATAATTATCGATAATGAAAAAGTATCGATTCACTCTTTTCATAAGTGCAGAGCAAGGTTTATGTTCTACTATTTATCTTAAAGTTGTGGAGATTCTGCTGTTCATAAATTATATTGAAAAATATTCATCAAATGTAGATTAAGAATTGAGATAAAAAGGTTGAAAGAGGACCATTTTTGGAGGAGTAGACTTTTAGTATCGAGTTTCAATTAATTTTGACCCATGATCAAGAATTTGCTACTATTTACGTACCTGCCATCAAGTTCCTCCAGTTAAATTATTCTAGTATACTTTTTTCTTGTACGTTATTTAACATACGTAGTTTTTTTCTATTCTGAAGACGAAAATTTTTTATTTCATATTCACAAATTTTCATAATAAAGTTATTCTAATCAAATTAAAATCCATACAAATCCGTAGAATTTGTTGGAGCAAATATTTGAATTAATAAAACAACTTTAACAAATTGCATATTAACTATACTATTTTTAAATGTAATTCTATTAAATATTACCTTGCTTTTAGTTAAAATTAAAACGTATTCGTATTTATTTATTACTTTCTTAGCTGAACTTAATACATACTTAAATCAATGAAGTTCAGACTATGAATACTTATACTGCGGCTAATGAGTAAATATAGAATAATAATCAATTTTATTTTTTTAAAGTTTTTCATTCAGTAAGTATCATTTTTATAAAAAAGTAAATAATGATGTTATAAATTTTTTTGTTCTACTTCCAAAAACTATACTTCAGTGAGTATTAATACTAAAAAAAATTTTTTTAAACAGAAAGTAAGTAAAAATTTAATCTGAAATGTTTAAAAAATTCGTCAAACTTTTTTTTCGTTATTTCATTAAAAAATACATGTAAAAAATGTCCTAGATTTACGTGGATCTTATTTTTGATTTTTGATTATTATTTATTTGTCATTAAAAGCAATTCTAATATCTTGATAAGTTAAATTCATTGATTTTATTCCAAATTTATCTTAATAAAATTACAGTTCCAATATAAAATCGATTTTTAATTATAAAATATGAAAAAAATTTTTTTATAATATTTTTAAAAAAAAGGAAATAATATAACTCATTTTTTTAATAATTATAATTACATTTTTATTATTATTTTCACCATATTCGTGTAGATTCAAAAGCAAAGGATTCAAAGCAAAATTTTACGATAATGAATTATACTTAATATCAATTAGGTACATAATGTATACACTGTTCTTATACAAAGAAAATGACGAATTTATCATTAATGAATATGTAAAACATATCAACATAGGCATACATTAAAGCATCATAATTGAGAATCAAAGCTTCTTTTTACAAGTTTTTTCAAGTTTCTTTTATTACACATTATCAAGCTAAATTTATTATTAAAGTAATGATATAATTGTATAAATTTTACAAAAAAAAAAATTTCAAAAAAAAACAACCTTGAAGTCTTTTACATATTTTAATTACGAACTGTTCTTATTTTTTAGAATAACAAATAATTAAAAATTATTTAATTTGTTTAATTTTTGAATTATGTTGACAGGTGTGTGTGTGTGCATGTCTATGCATATATAATTTGTAAAAAAAACATGTCTTTAAAAACAAATTCCTTAATGAAATTACCATAAATTTTTAGAGCACAAGGGTGAAGGTACCTTTATATTTTTTTTGGATTTCCATTACACTTACCATGAGAAGTAGTTTTCGCATTCTTCATTCTATTCGTGCACATCTTTTCACCCCCTTTAATAAATTTATAGTACAATTTAGCGTATGAATATTCCTGCCCCATTGAATATAATGCTGTTTTTAGCTCAATTGGTAATTCAGTTAGTGCATTCAAATGTTTCATTATCGCGAGTTTCTATAAATAAGCGAGCAAAAGGTAGCTAGGCGCTTATTTATGTGGTCTTGGGTACTATCAGATGTAGTGCGTGAGCATGAAAGTGTTGTAAAAGGAGAGAAGCTTGGCAAAGAAGTATAGTGACCTTGAGACGAATTATAGAGATCAGTAACCTTCGCGAGGTCGAATGAAGGGACTTACGGAGAAAGCTAGTACTCTTTCTCCTATCGACGATTTACCTATACATTTCCTATCGCTCCCACTTTCCCATTTCATTTTCGCAAGGTGTGGTTATGCTCTTCCATCGCGCGATCTTTCCTTTCTGGGTATATTTTTCAGCTCACATTAACCATTATTATCTGCTCATACTTATTATCAATATTGAAAATTCTACGTTTCATTTGCCAAGTGGAGTGCAAAATATAAACTGATCTCGAGTATAACATTTGCATTATCTTAAATCCTGAAGCGCATTGGCTCTACTTCATATTGGTTTTTAGATAGCTGAAAAAAGCTCTGCGCCTTAAAGCTATGTTTTCAAGTGTAATCGTATTAAATCAATATACCTGATAAACGTCAAATTTTCATTTGTATCTTTTAAAAGCCACATAAATAACACGTCTGGTTTTTTCTACTTGAAAATTTAAATTACTTGATTTTTGCAATGATGATTTCACATTTTCTACAATAAAAAAAAAAATAATAATTATATTTCAATCAAGGATTCATAGCTTGATGGGTAACATGTATGGAAAACTATTTATAATGTATTGTTAATAATAATGAAACAAATATTGGTAATCGAATTATTTAATTTTTTAGTTATGCTTGGTGGTTGAAAAATTTTTTGTATCTTAACACGAGCAGAATATATAAAAAAGTAAATGAAGTGAAAAACATGATCATGAGGAAAAATACGAGTGAGATGCAAAATAAGAGAATTGAGAGATCGAAACAAAATGAAAAGGGTTCACACGACTACTGGATCAGCAAGGGGTCTAATTAGTAATCATTCTTTATGCATGCGTGCATTTTTATACATTCTCGTACACATAAGTACAAAGAAACGTAGAGAAGTAAATTTCTTGCACGCTTATATGTCTGTAGATTATCGTCTCACTTTTGTTTATTTTAACAATTTGTTTATAACGCTGCTCGCTTACATACCTTGTATCTGCGCGAGCAGTTTTGTATTATGGCTTAAAAAATTTAACGTCACCATTTTTCAAGGGTAGATGTAAAGGGAAAATAGTATATTAGATTATTATACAAAACTAATTTTAATAATGAAACTAAAATAATCCATTGATAAAAAATTTATTATAAATAAATTGTTTACCTCTAATAGTTATGAAGATAAATTGTATTATAGATATATATCTATTTATAGAACTCTATGTACAAGTGATTTTATAGTAATACTATTGGCTTCATGCATTCAATGTGTAAAGTATTTTTATTTTCCATTTGTGTTATACTTATTAAAATTAAAATTAATATTAAAATATGCCTATATATATATATTACGAAAAGTATGCTTGTGGTAGCCATTAATTAAAACAAGAATAAGAATTGAGCGCTGAAACAGAAACCGTTTATTCGTTCGCAATTACTTGTCAATTTGCGCTTGTCGTCATCGAATTGACTTCTTTTTTTTCAGCGAGTAATTCCAAAAATTTTTAAATCACCGCGGGTAACGACACCATTCTTACGCGTCTTCTTGTGGCCTGCTATTCTTAAGGCAATCATCCACTCAGATGACCTACAAATATCTTTTCGTCGAAGCTGCTCGAGCTCCAGTCTCGCTTTCCGACGAAACGGACATTTTTCTCCAGCAAAGATATTTCGACCTGACCCTCCCCCTCTCCTATAAACTCTAAAGCCACCCTCAAAGCAGCTCAAAAATGCTCCTCTCGGTCCTTCTCGATGTCTCGACTCCCTCCTGTTTCAAGCAACCAACGCAAGAATGAGCTACACCTACGATTTATAATGAGAACCTTTTTTCTCGGGTGCCTCCCCCCCCCCCAACCACCACGGCTCCATTTTAACCAACGGAGAGCTCATCTCAGCCGTGACTTCTCTCTCGGGTAATATTCAAAGAGCAAGTTTCACGGCATCGCATATCTTCGCTGCTGCTCGTGAGCGTCCTTCCTATTCTCCTGACACTGCAGCTCTCATCAAGGCTAAAAATAGAGCCGGAAAATGTTGGCTAGAGCTTTATCACTCTGCACTCGAACGTTATAGTGCTCGATGTTCCTCAACCCCGCGAGACTCCAACCACTTGCTCAAGACAATTATTTCACCCATTCATTGTATATCCAGAGTTCCACAAAAATTCATATCTCTGCTTTTAAATCAAGACTCAAATCTGAGCTGTGCACGAGCTTCTGCCTGCACCATCACCAAGCAGAGCTCCTTTTTTCTTGGTAACCCTCCAGATACAGGATCCTGTGCCCGCGTCTCCCACTTGGCGCGAACACTCGTCACCGTCGACCCCTCCAGCCTTCTCCCAATCTTCTCCACTTGTATTCCGAACTCCACTAGTAACGGGAAAACTTCTGTACGATATAGGAAACGTCTATGCCCATTACATCTGTCCCCACATTATACCTGCTTGTTCTTTACAAAACTATTAATCGATGCGATCAATGAATTGCGATCAGTGAATGCATTTACTCCTCCCGTGATTAAGTTTTTAAGACTAGTAAATACTTTTCAAAGATTCATCTTTTTATCTACTTTTCCGCGTTTGATTTGCTTTCACAATGAATTCTAACAATGTACCCTGAATAATCCCCATAACGCGTATAGTTAAACTTTATGAGTATCAAAACTTCCGAAAAGTTACATTTATCAGGAATATATTAAATGCTAGAGGATAATTTGCCAGTACAGAAGCGTTCCCATTCAGAGTTTGAATCAAAGACTTTCTACTTTATAATCGATAAGTCCCTCAAATATCAGCAATGATCCTTCCCTTCTATTGTGACTATGACATTTTTGCCTCTCTCTCTCTCTCTCTCTCTCACTCTCTCTCTCTCTCTCTCTCTCTCTATCACACAAACACACCCACTTCGCCAAGCATTACTATCAGTACTTACAGTTCGCTGCAATTAAATATTATTAACGATTAAATAAATCTTAGATTCTAATATGACATTAAAGCATTTTTTCTTCCACATATTAATGTATTCTCTTAATGTATTCTCTTATTGTCTCTTTTTAACACTCACTTTGATCCTTCATCCATAATATACACTATTATTAATATTCCAATTTGTTATTTATAGATGTAATACAAAAGAAATTTAATTTTTGGCTACGGATATTTTCAAATCACCTATTTTTAAATGCTCATTATTTTACGTAAGTCATAATAATTTTAAACTAATCGAATAACACAGAGCAGATATCTCTGATTTATGAATAATTTATACGATTATTCATACGCAATATACTATGCACAATATACACTTATTTAAAAGCAAACAAATCAGTTCTTTTAAAACAAAATTGTATAACTGTGGTTTATAATTAAGATGTACAAGGCATTAACATTATATAAATATTGATCTTAAATTTTTAATTTATCAATTTCTATTTCTATTAGTATTAATAGGCTAGCTTATAAGAATTTTCACGTTATAAAATGTTAAAATGTTGCATATTGTACATTTAATATTAATGAATAAATCTCTGCAATTGTAATTAACTGTCTCACAAATAAAATATTTTCAAATTGAGCAGAAGAATTATCTAAATCTAATCAGCGTATTGTTCAAATGTTACATCGATTCATTTACTAATTACAGTTTTTATATAATATAAGACCTAAACAGTTTAATGCCTAGTATATAATATTTGAGAATCAAAATAAAAAAATGAAAAAAACTAATTCGTAATTTATTTATACAGTACACATGCATTATAAAAAAATCAGCATTTAATTTTTACTTATAGTTAAAATATTTAATAATTTAAAAATTTAGTAATATTCGTAATATATATACATTTATAAATTGTCTATCATTTGAACGATAAATGACATTTAGATAAAAATTTTTATCATAATAATATTTTTTATTATAGTATAAAATTTTATCTATGATTTTAAAATATCACTATTAAATTAAGTGTATCATAATAAGTCATTATTTCGGCAGATTTATATTACGCGTGTATTCTAATTTCATTATCAAATATTTACTCTTTCTTCTACATATACATATATACATGTTCGTAAAACGAATGTAAGCTTGCATATCATCGAATCCAATTCGTCCTTGAGAGTTGCTTCACCAATGAAACAGCGGAGATGTAACACGCGAAAAAGAAGTACAAGCACCAAGAAACCCAATGCACGAGAAAAAACAGACGAAGAGTGTGAGAGGTAGAAACAGTAGAGAAAAAAAGGAAAAGAAAGAGTGAGGGAGAGGGGGGAAAGGGATAGGAAGAGGAACAGAGAAAAAGAGAAGGATAGAGAGAGAGAACTCCTCCGTGCGGATATCTAATTAGTAAGCAAAAACGTTGTTTTTTATTTTACTACTGAGAAGTAATCTTACAGATCGAATCTGCCCCCGCTATATGCTTGCATTTCTACCGGCCTATATCGTTTTCTTGCTCTCTTCACTCCTCTGCGAGAAAAGGAAAACATTTTGTACATGAATTAAAATCATTAACGATGTTACTACATCTTTAGGAAATACCAATTCTGTATGTGTTGTATACGATTACGGAGTGAGACAGAGAAAGGATATTAGACGATGGTGGAGGGAGTGTAGAATATTTTCAACGTAAATATGTATAAATGTCAATTTCATTATTGATTTATTTAAGAATAATTACCCTCTGAAACCTAGTAATTTAAAATTTAAGAATCGATTGCGTTTTTAAAGTTTAATTGAACAGATATATAATAAATGTACAAAAAATGGATAATCATAGAAAAATTAGCGAAATGAAAAGTAAGTAGTAAAATGCTTTAAAAAAAGGAGACGTAAACACTGCTACCTTTTTACGTAAATGAAAGTACAAATAAATATTGATAGTAGTGTATGTATCCAAAAAATTATGCATTTATTATATGCACTACTTTTTAGTATCTACATTAAAGAGAATTCCAAATATAATTAAAACTTGTCAATCCAGGAAAGAATAATTGAAGTAAGGATTATAGCCGGTATTTATAATCTTTATTATTTTCAAATTACGTAGTCGTAAAACGTTTGGAATTTATTTTCCTCGTTTTATAGGAAAACAAAATACTAATGTAAAATGCAGATTTAAGTTATAATAATATTAAAATATATTATAACAACCTTAAAACTTAAGAAAAAATATAAAAATTAATTTAACAACATAAATCAATTTAACATTTTAACGTGAACTGCGTTGTGAAAAGCTTGCTTATGTATTAAAAAAAAAACAGGTAAAAATGTCATTGATTTTTAAAATTATTGTGTATTCCATTTATAAGAAATAAGAATTAAAAAATTGTATTGTTACAGATTAGCCAGATAGTAATCTTTGACGAAGCGTCAATGACCGTAGTAAAAGAACGCAAGAAACGAATTTAGTCACAACAGCTTAATCGTGAGTATTCTATATAATTTATAATATATATGTGTAAATGTACTTATGGGGCGCATATTTCTAAATAAAACAAATTTAAATACTTTATAAGAATTCATTGAAAAAATGATACAATTTATTAATTTTACAAACCAGCACGATCTTTCGTAATTTTGCTTGTACTGAATTGTAATATATTAGTACTTTTTTAGAGCTAATTATTTATAAATTGTTTTATAAACGTTTGCATTGAATTATTTTTTACAGCACTCATATTTATACATACATAGTTAAGTTATTGTATTTGAGACTTAAGCATAGTCTCGTAAGGTATCATAAAATATTTTTAATGATGTCTTATTTAAAATTCATTATTAAAGTAATCACTTGCACGAACTAATAAATAAAATCATATTAAATAATTTCGGTCAATGAATATAATTCTTTTATATTGGCAATTTAAAAAAAAACTCATTTATTGTTGGATACAGATATCTAGCAATACAAGATTGTTAAATAAGAAGTTAAATAGACTTATTCATAATAATTTTATTAATAACTTTATTAATAAAAAATAAGATATATTAAGGTATATTTATGCGTACTCATATAAAAATATTTGTAAAATTAAATTATGTATTATGCATTCATCAATAGATTTGATGTAATAGAATAAGTTAAAGACATTAAATAGTAAACAATGAGATTAAAAAAAATTAATACTATTATGTTGTGTCTATCAATTAGTTTTATTACAATATGCAAATGGTGTTATTTAAAAAAAATTAAACTACTTTTAACTTAAGATAATTTGATATGTGCAACTTCTTTTATATCAAAATAGATATTAACTTGGATTTGTACATAAGGTTTTAGACGACAATAACTTATTAACGTTCTCCTAATTTCTAGTTGAGCTAATTTGTGTAATCATTTAGTTTCTCAATTTTTGAAAAATGTGAGATCTTTATGCTTACTATTTTTAAAATGTTTTAACTTTTATCGTGTGCATACAAATAAGGACAACAGATGAGAAGCAATTTGAAAAAAAAAAAACAGAATAAATGAAAAGAAATTGGTGAAAGAAAACAATCCTAAAAGTAATTTCGCCTATGCAAATTCTTTGTTCTATGAGGTAATTAATTTTGAAAATAAGAAACGAAAAACGACAAAAAAAAAAAAAAAAAAGAAGAAGAAAATTAATCTTCGTTTATTAATGCGTGTATAATTTACTTAAAAAGGAAGTATTGAAATATGGTTAAAGAGAAGTAAGTACATATTGTTTTATGAAGTGTAGTCAGGAACGCATACATATGAATAATGCATAAGCTGCAGAAAGAATCGAGTAAGTAATATGGGCAATAGCCATATAAATTGGTTCCCTGCGGGGATTGACAACTTATGGGAATTGTTTCTCCACTCTTGTATTCATCGTGTCCCACCGATGAGAATATGACCCTATGCCATTGGAGCACTTAGTACACCGAACTCTACCTTTCTCCTTCCGCAGCAGTGGGAGTACCGCAAGGGTCACTTCGTTCTTTCTTTTCTTCTACATACGAAGATCATCGGTAATGCGGACTCGGAGGTATCGCTGATGCCCGGCAATTGTACAAGTACGTAACGGAAAATGCAGAATTGGTCGGAGGTGGTAATCGTCGCGCCTTAGCATGTGTACCCGTAGGTGTTTGTGTTAGATCCTGGGCGAGTGTTGGAGCATGTTGTCAAGCGGGGCGAAAGCAACGTCGATTTACTCGCGATGGACATTAGTGAGCGCGCGATCTCGAGCTCGCCATTTATGCAGTTACAAAGAAAGGACGTGACTTTGGACGATTGTTTTGGTGTTGCACGTTTACCACTTGCCTTTTAGTTTTCTGTCTTTCTTACTTTCTTTCTTTCTTTCTTTCCTTTCTTTCCTTTCTTCCGTTCTTTTGTCCTTTCTTTAGTTCTTTTTCTCTTTTTTACTATTCATTTTTTTGCCACCCTTTTTTCTTTCTTTCGTTTTTTCCATCTTCTTATCTAAAATCTTTATATAATCGTTCAAGATCTTGAATCATGAATCTACTCGAATAACTTTGCCCTAGTTTAGATTTTCAAGCACATTTTCAATATACCCTCATGCTTTTTAATAATTTTTTATATCAAAATTAATATCGTATGCTTTCTTAAAAAAAAATTACATTTAAACACTGGCCATCGATTATTATTGAATTTTATACGAAAACATTTTATGGTTTCTTTATATTGGAGCCTGATTATGTCTTATTTCCTGATACTGCATTCTATTGTAAATAGAATATTTTAATGTTCAATTTTAATGAAATTTTTCTATTAGCTTTAATGCTAATAGCACACTAATGAAAATTGTGCAAGGTAAATAAATAAGACTTATATAGCCATAATTTTTTTTAAATGAAAAACAAATTATATTTTAATAAAATATCTTGATTAAAAATACTGATAAACGATTCAAATTTTAAGTGCGTGTTAAATAAAAGCCTTTATCTGTAATCAAACAGAGTCTTTTAAAGATTTAATAACAAACAGCTTTAAAAAAATGTTTATAAAAACTTTTAAAAAAATGCTTAGGTAAGCACATAAACATAAAAATGTATATATTATTATGAAAACAATCTTACATATTTGTATATAGAAATTTTAGTGTAATGCAATATTCACAAATCCATCAATTAAAACAAAAATTACCTGCTTGACAAAAGTATTACTTGTATAGAGCTCGATTTATGAAATAATTTATTTCTCTTTTATTATACTAAAAAAATATGTAAATAAAGAAGACGTCGGATCTTCAGACGAATATAAAAACAGATATGCTTAAGATTAATAATAGCGACAAGAGCAAGCATAAACAAGAAATATATTGTTAAAAATTAAACAGTCCTAACTAAATTTGATTGCATGTAGTAAAGTAATAATTTAAAATTTCATTACAAAGGTAAGAATCAGAAATAAAAATAAATGAGATATAAAAGTTTTTGACGAATTTTATATATGACGTGTGATAAGGCACACATTAGGTAATGTGCACAAAAATATGGACTTTTATATTAAAGAAAAAAAAAACAAAAGAATGCTGCTGTTAATACCTTTTAATACCATCTATATAAAGGAGATAATATACAACATATATATATATATATATATATATATGTCATGTAGATATATGATAATATATGTATATATATATATATGTAATATAGCCAGGTTTTATAAAGGCAGTTTATAATGTAACCCTATATGCCCAATGACTAGCTTTCTCCGATAGTCAAGTTAAAGTTTTGAAAGAGAATTAAAATTTCTAGTTCCTACGAATAAGTGGACGGACACACACACGCTTATGCCTACATATTATCACAAGGTATACTTACTATATTACAGTTCTATTTATTAAAAATGTCTATGACTATAAAGAAAAAAATATATGTGGATATAAAAACAATGTTTCTTATTTTTATAAATCAACAACACCGTTGAACACTAAGCAATATAAGATGTTTTAATAATTAAGTTTAATAATTAATATTAGCAATTGATCTAATGTAAGTATTAGGTTGCTTTGTAAATATCCTAGCATGTTTCAGTTTATTATTTTTCATATAAGCTATTGCAGTTCACATTATATTTTTTAATTAAGGTTAATTTAAATCTAATTTTCTAAAAAAATTTTAATATTAAATTATTTCAATGAAAAAATTCACTTTTAATCGCAAATAATCAATGCTACGTTAATACTTATTAAAAATGGTTTTTATATTACATTAAATTGTGCCTTCCTAAAATCAACAATAATTAAAATCGTTAATCATATAAATCCAAAAATTATTTTACACAACTTTAATTTTAGATGAATATCAACTGTGTTTTAAATTACAAAAAAATTAGTTTCCTTAGACTATAGTTATATGAATATTCAAAGTAAACTCAAATGCAAATTTTCAAGGTTATATACGCGTCTTATTTGCTTGAGCGCCTAGATGAGGGGCTCTCACAATAATGGATACACTATACAAAAACATAAAACATTCGAGTACTTAAAACGCTATTGTTATATAAATGCTTGTATAAACACAAAGCACTCATATATGTACACAAAAAAACACTCATACCCGCACATTTAGTAAGTAATATAAGACTCACGCGAGGCAAGTAATGAAGCCCTTTTGAAAATTTATAAACTTGCTCCGCCATAAGAAGAGCACTAGTTCGATAAATCTCTGTTTTCACAAACCCTGGACTTGGATTTCGAGGAAGAGAAGTGACAAACCGAATGAATCTCAGGTACATACTAAGCAGAGAGAGAGAGAGAGAGAGAGAGAGAAACATTGGTTCGAAAGAACGCGAAGAGAGTAACTATGACTCCTTTACGAGTAAAACGGTAGCGTCTCCAGTGCTGTGCCTTAGTTCAACAAGCAGGATTGGTGGCATCAACAGGAAACGATCGCATACATCTTTATTTTTTTCTTCTTCTTTGATCATCTCTTTTTGATTATTGTTATCCAAACACTTTTCTACCTCTCTATCTTTAATAACGTTGTACATTAAAGCAATTTCTGCTGCAATGAATTTATAACCCCCTTACCATTAAATTACATTCGCAAATAGAATGCACTTTTCCTTTCTGCTTTTATTGCATCTTATCTACAACACGCGCAAGCATGCGTACCTGAATACGTACACACGCGTGCATACATATTTATGAACGTCATATTTTCTCGCTGTCTCTCTCTCTCTCTCTCTATATATATATATATATCTATTTATCCATCTATCTTCCTCTTTACGTATATTATTTTTTCAGTTTATCTCTCAAGTTTTGTAATCTTCTCTTTCTTTCTTCGCACAGAATGTTAAAAATCTTACTGCCGATTTATATTCTCTTGATGAAAAAAATAAATAAATATAGTTTAAGTATGTCTGTAGGATTAATAAAAACTCATGTACCCCCCGAAAATATAAAAACTTAACAAAACAAAAACAAATCGATGACTTAAAAATTGTGCATCTATCAATTTTATTTTTTATGCAAATAAATAAACATCGATTACTCTTGCAATATTTTATATGAAAGAACTTTAATATATAAAATAAAATGACTTACGAAAGCAACGCGTATTACTAGCAAAGACTTAAGATAATGTTTCCCTTTCATTGTCGAAATAAGAAGAATTGAAATTCAGTCTTAAAAAATCTCCATTGACACTTCGAATGATAATTTGCGAACGTAAATATAACATACTTAAGCTAACCTGTGTATTTTTAGTCCGATGCTATGTAAATGGTCTTAATTATTATTTTCACACTCTTTTACTAGATAACTGTTGCTGGAGAACAGTTAACGAAGAAAAATATATCGAAATAACTTAATATTGTTATTCATTGAAAAATAATGCTTGGATTGGCATCATAGTAAATAGTAAATTGTGTTTCAAATACAATTTTTAAAATTAATTATTATTAGTTAAATTTATAATTTAATTATAACGTCTCATTATGCTATAATTTTAATAAAATGTTAATACGGCACAATTATGTTAATAATGAGTTTTCAATACTCAAACGTTAATACAACAAAGTTAAAAATAACAAGTGTAATTTTATAGTATAAATAAATATTAAAAATTATAATTATTCATTGTTAAAAAATAGATATTAAAAAAATATTGTTATTCTTAAAGAATTGTTTAGAGATAATCTTTATTCTTATTTCAGAGCTGCAAATGTGTGCCGTAATATTAAATAAATTTATACTTGATTTAATTCAAAACATCTTTTCTTTTATGTAATATTATAGCTTAATTCAGAAAGCTTACATCACATATAAGTAAATAAATGAATACGATAATATTTAAAAAGTCCACATAATCTTATATGTATTATAAAAATTTATTAATTATCTGGATTAAAAATGTTTCTACAATTAAACAACTTAAGTTCCATGTGTATAATAATATTCATTCTCATCAAATCATTATTTGGGGAAAAAATTCAGTATTTTACTTTCCTAAGACTTCCAAAACAGACAGTGGATTTTAACATATAATTTTATCTCATCATTATACAGAAAGTGATATTGAAGACTACATTACTTGTCTAGTTCAACCTTGTCAATTTAATTGAAATTTACTTTGAATATATTCTACGGAACTTTGGAATGGAATGCTAAAATTTTGAAAAACGGCGCCACTGATAGTATAAAAGCAAAAGTATTTTAATGACTGCTATCGGCGCTCAAAGCTAAGTCCTCTGCTATATTAATGCCATAAAAAACAGTTGATTGAAGATGGAAAAAAATTACTAACAAATTTTTTAAATCATAGTTAAAAACAAAAAGACATTTTTTTTCAAATTCTAAAGTATTTAACAAATGCACATAAAGTAATGGAGCAATGTAATAATCAAAAAGGGCATTTAATGATGTGCGTTTTATCGATTATTGGTAATAAACAAACAATTTTTTATTTAGCCAAATAATGCCAAAAAATGCATAAGATATAGAATTATTGCAAATGTTGAATTAAAACTCAATTTGAGTAGCTCCATGCTTTAGTAATGTATGCTTTAGACTCGTCTGAAATCATACTTCGTTCGAAACGATAAATTTTTATCAAGAATTCGTATAGTTAAGAATAAGTAACAAATATACTATCGTGATTTTACTAACACGTATGATTTACCTAAATAATGCGATAAATTCTAATTAAATATAGCTCCTTTGATAATTCTCACTCCTATTCATCCACCATTTATAATAAAAAACACGCAGCAAAGAGACAGATTATCACTTTTAAAACATTGATTAATGACTATCTTTTAATTCATAAGATAAATATCTTAATAAGTATTGAGTTAACGAAGATTAAAAAAACAAGATTTATAGGTCGGTCAACGGAAAGGAGATAATTTCACAGATAATTTACAAATACACTTATAAATATATCTAATATATTAAACAAACTATCTTGTAAAAGCTCTAAAACCTTAAACGTATTCATAATTTATATATTATGGATAAAAATCCCACATGTATACATTTATTAAATAAAATAGTTTCCAAGTTCGTATAAATATTCATTTGATCCAAAACAACCATATACCGAATGCTTTATTCCGAAAACTGTTTATACAGACTAAAAATTAATAGGTCAATAGTATTAGGTGCACTATAAAGATGCTGAATTTTAAAGCGGATTTTAAATTGATATAACTGTTATAAATATTTCCAACGATCTGCAACATTATTGTTAATACCATGACATACCTCTAAAGAACATTTTTTTCTTTCTACTTGCAGAGCATATCTATAGTATACTACTTGTAATCATCTTTACAATATACGTTTTTAAATAGTATTTTTAGCAAATTTCACTTTCACAGATAGCCCAAAAGTATTTTTTAGCAATTAAAATAATTTTATTATAGAATAAATATTGAATACGTTTTCAAATATCCAATTACACAAATTTAATATAGACTCGTTATAATATTAAGAGATAATTTCAACTTACAAGAAAATCTTATTACAAACTTTCTCATCCTATATTTATTTATTATAATTTATAACAAACATATAATACAATAGGTGTATATATTTCTTTATAGGAAGCTATTATTAAAAATACATTCAATATTATCAATTTAAATTTAAATTCTAATAGCTAATGAATTATTGTGACTAAGCAATAATTTTGTTTGCTTTATTGTAATAAATAATCATATAAATAAGAATAAGAGCATATTATTATAATACCGATTACTATGTATTTACAAAATAATTTTTAATAGTTGTCCTTAAATTTCTATTGAAGTAATTTAAAAAAAATTGCATTTAAATATGAATTAGTGCAATGGTGAGATAGTAAATGCATGAACTATTTTTAAAAATAATTTAGAATTTACATAACTGGTTATTGTTATATATTAAACTTCATTTTCCATGGAATAATAATCTATTTTTTAAATAAACACGATAAAATGCTGGATACTTTTTTGCAATTCAGAAAACAGAAATTCCTACGAAAGAAATGATTGCGATACATTTATTAAGGGGTATGTATGGTGGAAAATTGCTGATCGTAAAAAAAAAAACAATTTTTTTTTTCATAAATCTATATGTATTTAAAAAACAATGTTGAGCTTCAGTTACTCGGAAATTTGAAAATAAATTTTCCGACAAAATAATCTTAACTACTGAACTTACTTTAAAATACAAACTTCACGTAGCTGAGCAGGGGATGTTTTTTTAAATAATAAAAAGGGTATTTTAAAGTATACCTTAAGCTTAACGAAGCAAATGCAATAATAAATTTACGAAAATTATTCCGTTCTTTCTCATCAATCTCAAAATCGAGGATACCCTTCTGTCAAACTTGCCACCATTCTAACTGTTTTACGAGCAAAGTAAAGCGTTCTGTTAATCTTATAGTACGCATACTCAACTTGGTTTCAGGCGAAATGGTTTTGCGGCTTTTGCGAGGGCGCTTGCAAGGACGCTCTGTTCTTCGTTCTCTCGCCTTTCTCTCTCTTCTCTTTCTTTTCCTCCTCTTCCTCCTCCTTCTCCACCTTTACAACCCCATATCCTTACGGGCTCAGTGTTTCTTGCTCTCTCTCTCTCACTCTCTCTTCTCTACTCCCTCTTCCCTCCTCTCTCCTAGGTAACTCATTCTTGAAGCTGATTTTTTAAAATGCCCACGGCTCGTCGCTAGTTTTAGATCGCTATAGCTGGCGCGATTCAATTGCCCACCATTGCCCACAAAGCCAGAGATGCTAGGGCCTCGCCCTTTACGATTGCGATTTTCAGACTAGTGTGCGAGGGGGCAGCGGCCTTAAACGGACCAGAGTCACAGCTATTTGCGTTCGTTCAATTAAATAAAATATTGTTATGGAGATAAGAAATTATTGCCCCTTCGCTCCATCATTACGTATACTTAAAATTCGCTCTAAATAAATTTACATTCGAATAAATGAAAATTAAAGGACACTTAAAGGAAAAACGAAAGAGAATACATTTTATAACAAAATAGGGGAGAAAATTCATAATTTTTAATGTATTTATTTTAATGCACTCGATATCTTTTAAATTATAAATTATATAGATTTAGAATTTATGTTGTTTTTTTTTTGGAAATGGTTTAATTAAAATAGTCAGGATAAGGATCACGATAGGAATTGCAAAACGAATAACAATAAAAGTAAATATGACTGAAAACGCTACTTCGCATTAAAGTAATCCTAAAATTTAAAATAACCTTTGAACGATTTTTATAATCTTCACTTTTATTATAACGTTGGTTGACACATCTGGCATATATGCATTGAACTAAAGCCTATAATAAAAATCCTTTATTTCTCCTATTTTATAACGTTATATTATCGAGAAGAGCTCAAATTTAAAAATATGCTATCTTGCTCAACATCAGTTTATAAAAAAATTCAATCTTCTACAAAAATTGATTCCGTGGTTATTAAAATTATAATGTTTTATAATAGTATCAATTTCAGTTCTATCT
Organism: Kradibia gibbosae; assembly: GCA_018907135.1. Classification (NCBI taxonomy): domain Eukaryota; kingdom Metazoa; phylum Arthropoda; class Insecta; order Hymenoptera; family Agaonidae; genus Kradibia; species Kradibia gibbosae. The sequence continues at coordinate 8,876,349 of JACCHX010000001.1, read as the reverse complement.
TATACACATGTATAAGATTGCTTTACAGTCTCTTATGATTAGTGGGTATAAGTAATTCTAAGTATATATTGTTGTCTCCTAGAGTTTTATGCTTAAGTAGAGGAAATGCATTATTATTATACTTTGATGTATGCTAAAGAATAAGAGCAAGAACAAGTTCTTCTTGAATAGAGAATGACACTCAAAGACACAATATTTACTTTATATTATATAAAAAAAAATTTACCTTCATACATTGAAATTAAAGAATTTTAATTGATAATCAAAATATTTTATTAGGAAACATAATTAATATCTCTCACTAGCGTACGTAAGCCAATCGATCAAACAATTGTATTCTCATTTTGTAGACGAATTATTAAATGGCTGGTTTGTGCTTAAAAAATAAGCGTTTTATTGAAATATTTATTTCAAGTATTTTTAAAAATGATTTCCTTAAATTTATGGGTACCTGTATCGTTTATCATTAATATCACATATACAATTATTATACGACTAGCATAACGTTTTGTGCGAACGATGCTTCAATTACGAGAAAACCGATACTTCCATTCAGATAGAATTGATTAAGAAATCGATAATCTGGGATAATAAATTATTTTGATTCAGCATAAATTGTGGGGTTTTTCATTTATGAGGTAAAAGAAGGCACAGTGACTTTCAGAAATAAGGAAAGAGCCGAGCGGAGTCGCAATTTTTGGTTGTGGGGGGGGGGGGGGGTAAAGGCGTTGAAAAGCTAAAAAAGCTCTTTCTTTGGAAAGCGCCGAGATAAAATATATCTCCTCGAGTCTCGTTGCGATTAAGTAGAGAGGGAGGATTTTGCTCGAGAATAAAAAGTAGACTGATAGCCGAGGAGAAAAGTTTTCCCCTCGATAGATATTCGCCGGGGAGGAGAAAGAAAAGAGAGGAAAGAAAGAGAATTCGAACGGTGCGATGAAGTGGCCATCGGGACGATTAATCTTCTAAGTAAAAACTGCGGGCTTGTTAAAGTCCAGCTGACGATTCAGAGAATAACATTTTTAAAGCCATCGATAAATAATGTAAGGCGGCAACGGGTGTACAGTAAGGGAGAGACAGATGCGAGAATGGAAAAGAAAAGAGGAGGTGGGACAGTCGCAGGCCATTCAAAAGCGAGTTTCATTCTGCTCGGCGCTGAGGATTTAAGAAAATGTTGGGTGTGGTGGAGTAAGGTAAGGTAGCTCTTATTCGTGGCCGCGCCGCCGCGGCTATCCGGCGCCGAGCCGTGCAAGTATCCCTAGGGCTCGGACGCGGTCACCCTACGCCATTGGCCGCAGCCGCCATCAAGCCGCACGAAAAAGTGTTGCCGTCGGCGAGGACTTTCCACAGCAAGTTCCACGACCGCATTTCGGGACAACAGTACGCCAACGCGCGAGCACGAGAGACGGAGGAGCGAGAAGGAGGCACGGCGACGTCCTTGGTCCGTGTCAGTGGCATAGAGCATACGGGGCGCGTTCAAGGTCGCGAACCAAGCCGAACGCCACCGAGCCGAGCCGAGTGCGCACCGCGGTCCAAGAGCAGCGCCAGAAGAATAGATGGACGCTTCGCGAATGCGCTCCTCGCTCCTCCTTGCTCCCCTTCCTCCTCCTCCTCGCGCGGCTCCTAGCCAGCGACCTGCCATTTTTTACGGCTTCCCCCGGCCCCCTCAACCCGGGCCCTTAGCCCTCGCCCCAAGCCCCAAGCCCCACCCCGACCAATAGCCGATCCTCCGCTCGCCCGTCCAACCTGCGATCCACCCCCTCGCCCATATTTACCTTGCTTACTCCCCGACTTTCACTGCTGATTGCTCCTCTTATTCCACTTCTGCTTCCATTGATTGTGGAAAAATATTACACTCGGACTATCCCAAGCTCTCGGTTGCTCGCGATCGTAATCGCTCCCTCCCTCCCCCACCCCCCTTCACCAACCCCTTCAACGCGCCACCAGACCCCCACCCCCCACCCCGAGCTGTTATTTCAAAAACCCTCCTTCAACCATTATTTGTTAAAACTTTTGAAAATTTTTCTCACCTCCTCGTTTCACTTGCATTAACGTTACAATCATAGGCCTAGATTAAGGACAACCTAATACGTGTGCGCGCATTAAATTTTCGTCTTGCTTTAAATTAGCCGTCCAAATTTATTGTTCTTTTGTTTGCTTTACTTTTTTTTCGAATGGAACGCGGTCGTTCATGCCTGATAAAATGCATCACCAGCACTTATCAGAAATAGCAGATAGCCTCTTTTTAAAAAAAAAACCTACCTTTTACATAATTAATTTATAATTTGATGTATTTTCATTTATACTTGACTCTAATGTATTCAAGTTAATTAATTGAGGGCGAATGGCAATATTATTTATATCAAATTTATTGGTACTCTTGTAAATTGAATTTTTTTTTTTTTTAATGAAATGCAATTATTAATGTAATTGGTTGCCGCTTGATTAATTAGTTACGTCTCTGTATTGAAGCCCGTGAATATTGTTGTAAATAAGGTCACTGTTGATGTATGAAATTATAATGTACATTAATATGTTTTAGCTTGCTTCGCGTTAGAATATTAAATTAGTAAAGTTCGTGTTAACGTATCCGAATACTCAACCGATGCGAATATTGCAACCCAAACTGAAGATGTATTGCCATCCCTCTTGCGTGTGCCGCTACTATTGTTTTATCGTAATTGTTTTTACAGCGAAATTTTGCCGGTAATTACGTTACGCATAAATTTGCCGGACGCGTGCGTTTTACTGCCAGAGCGATTTCACCGAAGACGTACATTCCAATAATTATTATTCCAGTTGGATCACATGGCTGTATAGCATACACGTGTTAAACACCGAATTACAAATGATTGAAGTTACAATTAAATTTACTTTATACACTGCACATTACAAGAATATATATAATAATAATTATAGCTCATTCGCTTCTATTTTCATTAGAAAAATTCCATCTGAATCAAATTTCGATACAACCAATGATCTTTACATTAGTTTATAAACAATTCAAATCAAACATTATAAACTTACTAAATTCAGGCTGACTGAGAACAGTAAATTCCAATGGAATTTCTAATATAAATAAGTAGTACCTTAATAATCCAATAAACTTATGTGAATTAAATAAGTGGAAAAATTTTAGAAAATTAATTTTAGCATCGTCACTTTTGATAGATTGCACATAATCAATAATATGATTATTATATTAAAATTACTATTACAAATTATGTATAATCGTAAGCTTCAATCATTACCACACTATGTTTCACCACGTTTAAAAGTAAATGATACATTAAGTCATTCTTTCAGTTTTAAAATTTAAATACTACTTTTTTCAAAAATGCAAAAGATAAGAGCTGAGTCTCTTTTTAATAGGTGAGAAAAACGATCAGCTCAACTTTTTAATGGCTAGCGAAACTAAATACACGTACACTTACAAATTTCAAATTAATTAGATATAAGTGTAAAGGAAAAAATAACTACAAATGTAATAGATTTGTCTTATTACTAAGGCCGTTATAAGTAAGCAGCGTCTAAGTGCTGGAATGATTATCTGGTCGAGTTTTTGCATTATAACGGTGCTGCCACTATGTTAAGTGTAGCTAAATCTGAACTCTCGAAGTCGAAGTGACTGACCTTTTACTGTATCTTATACTGCTAATTTTTTCACTTTCTACATTTTTCAACAAATATATATTACTTATAATTATAGCTTTAAACATACACATACAAAAATACTTCAAAATATGCCTATTTAAAAATCTTGCACTTCACTATTTTAAATGTTTCTCAATAAATTATGGTCTATTTTGTTGAATAATTAGATAATTTTATTATATATAAATATATATAATACATACTATTTAAATCACAAAATCAATCAATAAATAATATCAATAATTATCAATATTATGTAATATTATACAAATTGGCCATCAAAAATTAGACACAAACATTATATAATATACAATAAATAATTATTAGAAATATTTTATATTCCTTGCTCGGTATATAATTAGAGAATAATACATTTCTGTATTATTTTTTTCTTGCGCGCAAAACAATTTAATAATTAATTTAAAAGGGAAGAACAAATCTGTATTAATAATTTAAATTCACTTATATCGTATAATATAAATTACACTCAAATCCTATGTATTAATTAAAACCATAAAATATTGATTTACGTACATATATAATAAGTCCATAAAAATTAAACATCACAATTAACTCGCTAAATGATGTAAAAGGGAAAATTGATTAAAAACTAAAAGTATAGAAAATTAATATGAAAAATTATAATAAAATAGTACAAAAAAATACATCGTTATCCAAAGTTAAAAAAGTGCATATTTTTACCATAATCGAATTACTTGTCAATTTAAACGGTTGATAACATAGTTAACAAAGAAGTTCTTTTGTCATAAAAAATCCAAAAGTCAGTATACATTCATTCTTTATCTGTAGCTACTTTAGATAAAATGAAATACATTTTAGTCATTTAAATGTAAAACACTCCAGTATGATAACTTTATTCTTATTTAAAATGATATTGAAATAGTTACATTTTATTTCATATCTTCTTACAAGTTTTTACAGATATTGATTTTGAAATTAAGAGAAATGATACTCCATCAAATTCGAATGAACCGTTTAAAGACAAAGTTTTTTTTACTTGTATAAACATTTAATAATTACTGTTGTAACAAATAATACCATTGCTTACACACACAAAGACACATATATATATATATATATATATATAGTAAAAAATAATATGAACAATAGTTAAACAAAATTTTAATTTTAATTTTACTTTTCTAAACAAATTTCTTACTCACAAAGATAATTTTTAAGATAATTAATAATTCGTCTTGCATTAAACGTAATAAAAACTTACTGCAACAACTATTATATATTTTAGGTCAAACTGATGATTTATATAAAGAACAATTTTTTTAAAACAAGAAATGAACATGCGGTTTTCACATAAGAAAAAAAGGCACCAACAGCATACGTATGTGAAGCCCTTTCAAGGACATACATGCATAAAATTCTAAAGAGTGTATAGTCTACTAGATAATAAATCATTCGTCATGACATTATTATACATTCAACTTTTTCTTTTGGCCATCTTTATGTACCGAGAGAAAACTTTTTACTTTAAAATAAATAAATATGCAAAATATTGCCTTTCGAAAGAACGTTGCTCTATTTATTAAATGATTTTTACTAAAATATTTTTAAATTTTTATTATGACAATCTATAAGTTTTTTTTAAGTATATTATTTTTGAAATTAATAATTGTACAAAATTTTATAAGTGTAATTATCATTTCACCATTAAAAAAGTAAATTTCTTTATAATGTTTGTAAATTTTTGATAAATTAGTCATTTTTTCATACCTAGGATACCTGCAAAAATAGACCCATTATAATAAAAACTTAGTATTTTAATAGATTATACTAAAATATACAATTCATAATATATTTTTTCAGTTTAAATTAAAATTTTTGCATTTTTTTTTTGGTTACCAGTTTCAGTACATTCCATTAAAATGTAATTGTTTATTAATAATATTGTATAGCGTAAAGGAACATTTTAATTGTATTTTAAGTATATAGAATTTGAATAATTATTAGAATAATATATTAAAAATATGATGCAATTATTACATATACGTATAATAACAAAAATATTTTATGCATTAATTTATTAAAATAGTATATTAATCCATTAACATTTTTTTCATATTGTATATTAAAAAAATATATATTTTTACTGAAAAATAATAACGAATATTGTTAAGGTACTTAATTAAATTACAAAATATGCATTAAATTTTATTAATAAATTTAACACTTAAAAAATTTTAAAGGTAAATTAAAAACATCTTCAGTGAAAAAAAACATTTTCAATATACTATCGTTTGTATTTATAAAAAAGTAAAGTAATATTATTTGTTTACAAGAATCTTTAATGGTACATATATATATACGCGTATAAATTTGCAAATATATGCATCTCGAGTGTAAATAAATCTCTTTAAATTTTCTAATAATTATTCTTTCCAATACTTTACAGTAATTGATATTAAAAAAAACTGAAAATTTATATATAACATCTTAATTAAATATTAATTATAAGCGTTTTAACTTTTTAATTCAATTTATATAATTCTTAAAATATTGAATGCATATTTTTCGTAAGATTTAATTCTATTGAATTTTAATAAAATATATTTCATTTATAATAGATATACATTTATTATTTATAAAGAAACAGAAAATATATTTAAAATTAATGTATCTTGTCAATCAAATTATCTATGAAGCTTATAATTTAAACTACTCATAATTTACTTAACATAAATAATAACAATCTTTCTATTGTAAAACAACTTAGGATAAAAATCGTTTTCAATTTTAGGTTTTAATTTTAATTACAATAGTATAGTAATTTCTATAAAAAGTTAAGCAATGAAAATTAATTACCTCTTAATTCCTACATTTTTAATGTTCGATAATTTAAAAAATATAAATAAGCTAGTTGTGCTTCAAAATTATGTATGGTTATAATAGATCATCTGTATCACGTTTTGTTACGGTACATGCTCTTACTATCCTTCATTCTTACTATCCTTTCTTAGTCACGCGCCAAATTTCTCTTTTTCGCGTGCTTCTAAAAACTTTCCGTTACGTTGATTCGCAACCATATTCCGTCAGATTGAAAATAAGAAAACAAAATATGTGTATCTATACAAATATAAAACTGGGACGGAATGTAAGATGAGAAAATGTAAAGAAACTGCGTGCTCTTCTCATATTGAAGTGCCGGATATGATTCGCCCTGATATCACCTTGAGCTTTTATAGTACGCAACCGAGAAGTCATGCATACGTGTGAGCAAAACACGATGAATGAGAAATGAATAATAGTTTGCAAAAAAATTATGAAGGATAGAGAATGAAGAAATAAACGTAGAAAAACCTTCCCGCTACTATATCCATTAAAGGCTTTTGAACGATTATTCGTCAACACTGGTCAATCATTAGAAAATAATAACAACAACAACAACAACAACAACAACAACAATAATAATAATAATAATAATAATAATAATAATAATAATAACAATTGTAAAAGAAGTTTCTTGATAAATATCATTTTTAAAGTTAGCAATTTAGCTACACAATTTAAAATGAGCAATAAGAAATAATTAGTTCCACGCAAATTATAAATATTTTGTTATTTAAAAAAAAAATACTTCGTATTATGTTTTTAATTATAAATCAAGGACAGGCTCTCAAAACTACTTTTCAGGTTCGTCATCGTTATTTGAAAATATTATTCTCTATTTCTATTAGAGTGTCTTTCAGTCAGATGCGAAATAAAAATTGTATCAAAAGTCTAATGGAAAATTTGTGGTAAATGGAAAGGTTCAATTAATCGTGCATTCGAGGCTCAAGATGTTGCAACGAGAATTTCTCATCTCACGGATATCGGATTAGCGAAGTGCGAGTGTTTTGCAAAAATGCATCCACAAGAAAATTACGTAAAAAAGCGTGTCACTGACGGGTGCAACGTCGAGCAGTGGAAAGTTGGGAGAGGTTGCAGGTCTGTAGTGAGCCAAGGCGGGCTCACGATCAACTCGACAATATGAGATAAAATAAAAGATAATGTCATAATGAAACTAAACATGGAAAGTAAATCACCGTTAATTCATCTGATTATTTTCATGACAATACGATATGGGTAAGGAATTCCTTTACCGAGCCGGTTAATAAGATCGTCTGAGCGGTGCCGATATTATTTGTTTAACTCCGGCCTTCTAATTTTCCAAACCATCGACGAGATTTCGAGGCGATTCCGTTACCTCATTCCTGAGGCCGATTTCGACCGGGTGCAGCCACCGGAGCTCGCATCCAGCTCCGGGCCCCGGCGGCGTTACGTAAGAGCCCCTCGGCTTCGCAATCCACTCGTCTCTCGGGGGACTCGTCGGGCGCGACAAAATTTTACCGAATCCCCAGCGGCAATAGAGCTCTAATCTCGAAATCCGTCCGATTCCTTCGCAGATGAAGTATAGGCGGACGGCCGAGTCGCAGCAGGAGCAGCCGGCCCGACGTTCGGCGAGCGAGCACTAAGCCCCGGGTGAAGGAATCGAGGGGACAGGAACCAGAGATAAGATCAGGCATTAACAGGACGAAGACCCATGGCTGCAACCGATGGGCAGATCGTTGTGGCCGCGGCCCGCTGGGCCGACGAGGCAACGTACCTGCGAGAGTTCGTTGCCAAGTACCGACTGCCCGCTGTCATTAAAATCACCAAGGGCCAGTACGGCGGTCTCGGCGTGCCTACTCTCCCGGCACCGAGCCTCCAAAGCACTGTCCTCCTCATCTCGGCGGGTCGTCGTCGTAAAATTGTTGCCCAGGCCGTCAAGATCAAGGTACGGTGCTTTAACCCCCCCCCCCAACCCCAACCACCTTCATCTTCTCCTCCGACGCTCCCTCCAATAATCGATAATGCGGATCCTCCTTTTTATACCGGGAACGCCGCTTACGTTTTAATTCTTGTGCCGATGCTTCTGCATCCGTGTCCTCGAGTTAAGACGCTTATTAATGTTGAGAGTACTCGAGCGCTCCGATGATTATCGGGAGAAGAGGTCCCTAAGCTGATTCGTTCGGACGAACCGACTGGTCGTGATGCCGCGCATTAAAGTCACTAGTGCGTATTCTCAAACTGCTGCTGCTTGATACGAGAAAAATTATTCCTGCTAATATTATTATTCCAATACTTTGCGAAAATTTTAATCAAAAGCTTGAGAACACTGTTGGCTTTTGAGGTTAATCACGTGTAAATCATTAAATTAATAAAATACTATCGCTATACTTGATTCAGCTCTTTTATTATTGTTGTAGAGATTTTACCTTTCCGTCGATTAACGCGTTAAAAAGAAGCTTAGCTTCCGTTTTCTTCTGCATAAATGATCCATAACTGGTTAATTAATGTCGTTTTCCGTGGGGTTTTCGGTGTAAATATCCAAATCTTCAAATCAGTCAAGCACTGAAACTTATTTTGAAATTGCTGAAGCGTTAATTATCAATTTATATAAACTATTTTACAATTGACTTACAATTACAATACCATGCTATATAATTAAATAGAATTTAATACAAGATTTGTACAATACTCGCATAGCAAAAGCACGAATCACACTTTATGGATAAAATAACGGCTGTTTTAGTAATTTCTTATTTAATAAAACGTAAGAATGTACGAATACCCGGGTGAAGAAATGAGCAAAGGGAGATGAATAAAAGTGAGCTCGTGGCTTGCACAGGAGGGCCGCCGAGTGGTGGGCGTCGGACCGCGGCTCGCGATCCCGGACTCCTACGTCGGATACTTCGAGATCCTGAGCGAGGAGGGTCGGGCCGTCCGGGGTATCGAGTCCGTGAGCGAGCTCGCCCGCCGCTGCCCGGAGGAAGGCGCCCTGGTGCGCGAGAGCATCCGGGGCCTGGCCTGCAAGCTCGAGGAGGCCGGCTCGGTGGTGCCCGAGGGCAGCCGCGTCCTCCACGCCGGGGAGACGATAGTCGTCCTGGGCGAGCTCGCGCTGCCCGGGCGCGGGCGCTTCCTCCGCTGCGTCGACTGCCGGGGCGAGGGCGTCCTCCTGCCGATGGAGCAGCGGGCGCGCTTCAGCGCCCTGGCCCGGGAGGACAACATCAGCGGGGTCCACACGGCCCGGGCGCTCCTGAGCAAGCGACTGCCCCTGACGGTGCGGCTGGTCCACGGGCAGCCGCCCCGGGGCCTCAAGTCCTCCTCGCACTTCCTGCCGGAGCTCCGGCTCCTCTCGAGCTTCGAGGAGGAGCACGTGTTCGCCCTGCCGCTCCAGAGGGAGGGAGCGGCGCTGGCCCTGCCCCTCGCCGCGCCCCTCAAGCTCGTCAAGGCGAGGAACGAGGAGGTGTTGAGGACCATGCCCGAGCTGGGGAGGCTGATCGAGAGGGCGTCCAAGCTGGTAGCCGACGTCGCCGATAGGTGAGCAGCCCTCCGTTGCATCTCGCCCTCCTTCAGTCCTAGCCATCGATCCGCCCCTCCATGCTACTGCTCGGTTTCATTGGGCTACTTATTCCCAGCTTTTTCATCTGCCCAGCATCGGTGTTCATGTTAACACCGATTTAATACTTCTTGAATTCTTCTCTATCTTAAATTAATAGCCGAGCAATTTTCATCGGTAGAAGCGCTTGCGCGAGTCTAATTCGCGTCTGACTTTTACTACTTAAGATTTCGAATTTGATATTTGTTACTTACCTCTCGTGACTTTTTTAATTACAATTTTTCAATATCTTTATTATCCGCTCTTTCTCGGGAAAATAATGACCATTCTTATCTATTGTACGAATAAGCGCTTTTCTAACGTGATGTATCTCTCTTCCCCACCTTAAATCTTTATGAACGTGTATTTGCTCGTGATTAGTAATATAAATCTTTATGAGTGTGTATAAATCTAGTGGTGCCACCCAAGAAGGAGGGTAAAAATAGAAACAATTTTGTAGGGCACATGTTCTGGATGGCAGACTGGGCGACAATAAATCTAGCCGACATAGTAGAAGTGGTGGCTTTCTCCGACGCTCAGTAAGCTCAGACAGTGCAAATATCAACGTCCATCACCGACATCATCATCACCATCATTATCATCAACACGCAGTTCAAAACCATGGACACGGCTACCGAGACGAAAATCGTGTGCCACCATCTTCCTATACGGAAGAGTACGATGAAATTGACCAGATTTATGATTATGTGCGAGGCTTCGCACCACTACCGAAGAGCGTCAGGCTACCTTACGAAAGTGCAATCCTTGCAAATGGTTTAACCAGCATCAATCAACAACCTAATAGCATAGTTAGTTTAATTCATAAGATTCTCATATCGCATTTTTTAAAATGCGCGCGCTCGATTACCATAATAAATAAGTATAATTATAATAATAAATCTTGACAACGGCTGTATTAAATTGGCCCAGTATTACATTATACCGACTACTTTTCAACTTCTTGCAGAGTGAACCTTCTTACAGTAAAAGTTAATGGCAAATTCAAAGTAATTCGTATACTTTTTTAATTGAATTTACAATGTTTGAATTTCGTTCTTCTTAGATCTTCCTAAGATGAATGATTCTCAATTTAGTAAATACAATTTCAAATAATATTCCCATAATAAGGAGCAATCTCATACAACTAGCGTAAAAAGGCCTTTCTTAAAAAAAAAGTATTTCACTAGAGTTGCCGTGATTTTAAATAGACGTGTACAAATATCCTTGCTCTAATATTAATTTTGTTCGATAAGACTAAAAAGGACGCCTAGCTTCTTCTCCATAATAATAGCTTTAGATAAGCGATTAAACGAATGGATTAAAAGAATATTTATAAATGCAAAATTAATCGACATCCGCATAAACTAAAATATGTCCTAATCATGCATCAGGGAAGTCCAGCGCTCACACCGGTGACGGTAACAATCACGCCACTGCTAGATGATAGACCCGAGCCTCCACCCATTGAAACAATACCGACGAAGAAGAACCAGGCGGAGAAGCGGACGCGTCGAGCTGTGAAGGAAACGCCACCGCCAAAGTCGATAACGGCGGGGAGCGGCATGACGCGGCCAGATAAGCCACCGTTGGCAAAGCTCTACGTGAAAAATAGCGGCACGCAAAGAGGTCGGCCGCTCATGAGGCAAAAGAGCGCCTCGCCCCTCAAAGAGACTCTGCCAAGCTTCAAGGGCGGCTCGCCCCTCTTTAACATCCGCTACAAGAGTCTTACCAACTTGCAGCAAGCAATGGAGCTTGATGGCACGCTCGATTCAAGCCACTCCGGTGGCAGGACTTCGGGTGACTCGGGTACAGGTGCTAAGTTACCTGAGAAGCGGTGAGTGTATTTTAATTAAGCATTTATGCCCGCTTATCCTCTCCTCGCTTTGCTCTCTTCGGCATTTTATTACTTTCGACTTTTGCATTTCCAAAGAAATCGGCGACGATTGGGACAAGCCTTGCAAATAAAACCCTCCTCCAACTGTGCTGGGGAAAAGATGGGCTTTTTTAATTGTAAAAAAAAAATTATTCATCGATTAAATAAAGTGCAATGCCGCATTAAATAAAGAGTTTTATGTAAAAAAAAAGCCCATTGCATAAAGAGAGAAAAAAGAAGTACATACATGCACTTGGTATTTGTTTGGTAGATCGCGAAGACTGAGCAGACCGCGATCCCTCACAAATCTTGTTTGGGAGCTTCGTAACGGAAGTGGCATTGGTGGTTGTACAAGACCGGATACACCTCCTATAACGACAGTTGTACCTATACCTCCGACCAAATGCGGACCTCGCCTCGCTGTCACTGTTATAGCCCCCAGGCGCATGGGAACCCTCTACCTCTAAACGCGTGAGTACTCGAACGGACTTTTCTTTACAACGACAAAATAATATATAACTAAAAATATGCATGTGTGTTTGCGCACACGTATGTATTATATATATATATATATATATATATATAATATTACACATATAATTGAACGTAATATCCGATGTTCTAATAATATCGTTTCCTTGTCTGCAGTTTGTTTGTACGTGCATGTGTTAAAGGTTTTTGCATTTATTCCATTACGCGAAGCAGAAATTTTATCTTACTCTTTAAGAGTAAACTCTACGAATCGGAAATTTCTAATATACATGTATATATATATATATACATATATATACATATAACTTATTAATTAAAATACTATAGGATAAGTTGAGACTTTATAGTTATCTTCGAAATTTATTTATCCATTTCCTAAAATTCTCAATGAACTTTTTCTTGCTGCTTAAATGCTTAGTCGATAAAATTTTTTTTAATAGCAATTTAAATTTAAATTATTTTTCAACCAGCCCAGTTTCTTTTAATGGTATTTATAACCTATAGAAAAGGGTACTTTGAAAGTAAAAAAAAATAATGAATAAAAACACTTTTACCAATGGTAATTTAATAATTAAAAAATGTTATTTAAATGGAAATGCTAGTCGAGAATAGATAAAGCTAAAAACTTATTATGTTCCTGTGTAAAAATTAAATTTATCCAAAAGTTCTGAATAAACTTTGCCCAATTATATAGCAGTACATTTATACAATCGATCATTATTTGAAAAGTATAAATAATAAGTCATAGTAAATTATAATGAATAATGATCTAAAAATTAATGATATTACGCTTGCAATATAATATATATGATGTAAAAAATTAAGTTTGTATTAAAAGAATAATAATAATAATAATAGTAAAGCGGTGAATTATTGATTATTAGTTTTAAACAAATAAAAGGGATGACGCTACTTTCAGATTACATTAAATTACTATTACAGCAAGACAATATACACATTACACAAGTAAACATTAAAAATTTTTACGAACATCTCAATACGAACATAGTGAGTTTTTTTAAAGAATTCTTCTACCTTTAAAGCCTTAGTCCCACCTATAAGAACTTTTTTCGTGTTTTCGATATGTAATGCAAAAGATATTTTAAATTAGTAATTATATACTATAATAGAATTCGATTTTAACATATTAAAATACATGATAATAACTGCAGAAAAATGTTAAAGTAATGTTAACTGCGTATGCTCAGAAAAAAATAAATATACTATATAATATAGTGCTCGATAAAGCGTAGAGAAAGTGGAACTAAACCGCTTGTTGAAGAAAGCGTAGGTGTATGGCATTTACGCGGGTGCGGCTAAAACAAGGCGTGAAGTACAGACTGAAAAAAATTCCACTCGGCTTTTTAATTTACTGCAAAATTAATACTATTATATATATTTGTCTTGAAATAACATATAAATCGTGTATGGTCTATAATTTACACGCATTTAGCATTTTTAATTATTAGGTTAACTAAATTAGCAAAAAATTCAAAATATTAATCTACGAATATTGTTAAATTGTAAAAACGTTAAAAATAATCTATTTTTAAATTATAAAAAATATAAAGGAAATTGTTCGCATTTAACTAATAATTCTTTATTAATAACAGATTGTTACTTAAATTTAAATATTTGAGCTACGTCTGTTATAATAATGAAATTGCAATTTTACATTGTTTTTATATTACCTAAAAATTATTCCCTTTTTTCACCACAGATGCTTTTATTATTATTTTGAATTAACAATATTATTAGTATTTTTTATTCTTTAATATTCAATTTCTAGATTCAAACAAAACTCGTTAAACTATAGTCAACTTATGCAAAACGAAGCTGCATTAAATATGCAGTTGTACGTATGGGTGAGCGCGTTCCCTTTCTTTATCACTTAGTGTTTCATTCGAAAAGATATTTCTTCTTTTCATAATGATCAGTTGTAAAAGCTCATCTTCTGAAAGTGACAATAAATAAAAATTACATTATTCAAAAATGTCTTGCTCATTCTTTATATTTTCATGAGTGCATTTATGCTTGCATAACTGTATACGACATATATCTACGTGAAATGCATATTGTTAAGATTTATGTTTTTTATTATGATTTCGGCTCATAACTATGGACTTCTCTAATGATAGATTTTTTGACAAAAGTTACGCGATTTTCAATTGTAAATTAATCTCGCATTTTTAGAATCTTAATTTCGCTACATTAGAAAAGATCCACATTATAATTGTAAATGCAATATGTATATTACATCGTTTTCTTTTTTGAAATATTCAACTAAAAATACGGTTTCATTATTCAGAATTCAAATGTATTTTACGCTGCATTTAAAATTTACCTTTTAAAGACCTCTGCGTTAGATATTCTCGAAAATTGTTGTATTTCTTACAATTAAAAAAAAAAATTCCTTATCACTTATTAAAGTACAATTGCTAGTACAGTATCTGGTGATGAAGCGAAATAACTTAAATAAAACAAGAATAGGGCATTTTTAGTTATGCAGGTATAAAGAATATCGTGTACCGAAGTAAAGGAGTAAAGTAAGGAAAACACGAAGAAGAAGCGAAAGTACAGAGGCATACAGTTTCTCAACGTAACGAACTGCAGATAGAAAAAGGCCCGATGCTTTAAAATAAAAAAATAAAAAATACTCAATAAGGTCAATCTTATAATTTCAAGTATTGATAAAATAAATTTATATTTGACAACTGATCCATCCTGACATTTTCTGCGATTATCACATTTGATTTGTGCACGTGAAAATACAGTCGTTGTTAAGCAGAAAAAGGAGACGAAAAAACAATATGTTCGGTTTACGGGGCGTGACTCACGTGCAATAAGTATTCACGTGCATACTACACTTACGTGTGCGGCTATTGTACTCAAGTATGTCTGCCGAGTTTTATGGCAAACTCTCGAAGATGAAAAAAATACTCGCACGTAGTTACGCTCTTAAGCGTCGTACGTTACTATTGTTTGTTGCATACGACTGCAGCGCTGGCCCTTTTAGCCGTTTCTCTATTCGTCCTTTAATTCTTCGAAAGTAAGTACTGTAGCCTTTTTCTTAGTCTTATACTCGTGTTCTTTCACAAATAATACTTACATACGTACGCGTATAACATAGATATGTTATATTGCCAACGTTGCTTTATGCACCTGGACCAAAAATAACAGTGGGTGTTTTATTGCAGAATAAAACGTGAATTATTTACGCTGAATATTACGTAGTATAATACGCTACCAAGTCAATTTAAATAATGCACCGATAATCGGTTTTATGCATAGTAAGATATAATTTTTTACGACTTTGAGCAATGCTATTCAAATTTGTTTTATGAACGGCTGTAGTGGAACTTTTATTAGATATATATATATATATATATGTACGATTATAGATGTTCCAGTAGAGGAAAATTATAAATTTCATACACTCGTTTACTAAGAAATTAAAAAATGCATCCTTAAAATATATTTACGCATTCAAAGCACACTCTATTTGACATGTTAAAAAAGAGAAAAAAATTTTATCAATAAATAATATCACCAACAAAAAAAGACTATTGTAATGCTTTTAATATTTCAGATCAGTAAGAGTTTCATTAAAACTTGACTTTATGCAAATAGGCATTTTTATTTTATATATTGTAAATTCAAGATATGAGTTATACTGTTCGTCCTATATGTTTATAAAAATTTGTACTAACAGTTTTAATCATTGGATCAAATTTATACGGTGTGCTTTTTAAAAATAGTTAATGTTTGACAATAGTAGAAAATAAATTAAATAACATCCAAGTCGTAGAGAAAACCGGAACAGATTATATACTCGCAGTGGTCGGATTTTTTCTGGAGATGTATATTAAAGTGGAAAGCTTGGGAAAGAAACATACAGAATAAAAAAAAATCGACCAGAACAAATGCTTAAACATTATTATGAGAATTAGAAACCAAGCAGAGACAAAACCACAAATGATGCGTTAAAGATAATGACTACAAAAATTAAACAAATGAAACTTAAAATTGAATAGTAAAAACTATAGATAGCTGATAAATTAGAGTAAGATAACGTACGCAGAAAAAGAGTATGAAAAGGAAAAAGAAGAAGTAATGTATATATAGTTTGGGAATTCTTAAATCCTAAAAATATTGATAATAATGAGGTGATTAATGTAAAAGAATATTTTATGTTTGAAATTCATGTAAAAAGCTTACTTTAAAAAGTTTCTATAGATAATTAAAAATGTAGCATAGATTTCGAGCACGATATGAAAATGTAAAGTAGAGGAGAAATTAAGTTAAAGCAGTGAAACTACCAGGAGATAATAAATTCTCAATGATGTGTGGAATCTAGACTATATGAGAGAGAGAAGAGTTTCCTCAAAACAATGAGAATAATATGGAGAAGAAAAACTTCGTACAGTTAAATAATGAAAATAGTTATTTAAATACATTTTTATTTATAACATTTCTGAAAATCGATATAAATTACACCGCAAAAGTAAAATATCCCTCTAAATTTCATCTGCGATTATGAAAAAGATTAAAGCTGTTTAAAAATGCATGATCTTTAATATACCAGTAAAAAGTTCTTATATTATATTATATTATTAAGATTAAGATTTAAAAAGCTTTACACTTTATAAATGCATAGCTCCTATACATTTATTGCAAGTAGTATATTATAAAAGTAAAATTTCAAGAAAGATATACATATATACTACCAACGTACATTAATTATATTTATCGTTACAGATACATCATGACTCATGGAAACCCTGAAACAGAATAGAAATAAATTTCACAAAACTTAAGTGAAGAGAAAAAATAACTGTCGTTGTATGAATGCTTGATATTTGAAAGGGAAAAAGTGTGAAACAATTGCAAATAGGTTAGATGGTGACAAAGAAGCCGATTGTATGAAAAATAATACTATAAATTAAAAGCTTCGTGCAATACAAAGCAGAAATCAAAGCACGTCTCGGATGATCGAATACAGTGATACAACTGGTATGTGTATAAAAATCAAATACCTTCCTTCAATATGAAGCAGTAAAGCTTACAACATCCCTACGTACAGCGATAGGAATATTATGCGGATGCTGTATGATATTTGCAAGTGCCTTCTACCACAAACACGAATTTAGGATTTTTTTATTTAGGTATTGATAAATTACTCAACAGATTTTAAAAAAATCTTCTTTTCATCCCACATTTCACATTACGAAATTAATACAACATTCTCCATCAATACATATTACTCTTCTATACAAAAACTAATTTAAATAATAAAAGTTGCATTATATTTAAATTTTCATATAGTCAATTTATCATGATGCTAACACGCATGGATATCATAAATAGAACAATTATTTACTACTACAAAATTCATTTTATTTCGCTCTATTACACAACTGACAAGGAGATTTAATAGCTTGACACGTAAACAAATATTTATAATAATTTCGTGGAATATTCCGCTATTTTAGACAATGTATAAATTACTTTGAATATCACTTAACGATATTAAAGGTTACACCTTTCATATTATTAGAATAGATACGTCATTATGACTTAAAACGTAAAAAAGAACTGGTGAAATTTTAAAACATAATTTTTTAATCTTTATGTAACGTCTGTTTACTGCGTATAAGTTATTTTATTATTTAATTTATGTCGGCTGTAAACTACATTTACAACACGACCTCTGCTACCGATTCTAATCAAAACTTATAGCTTCGATAAAAAAAATCTTGTCTTTTCTCAATTATACGTACATTTTCAATAAATGTATACAATGATTATATTTGAAAAAAATTAGTCAATGTTTTTATAATGTATTTAGGTTAAATATTAATTTTAATAAGCTTTTTTACATTTTAAAATATTATGAAAGCCATATAAATAATAATTTTCATTAATTTTTTATAACAATTTCAACGTAAGATTGAGAAATTTATTTACAATATAACCAACAATTTATTAAAATTCAATTTAAACGATTGCTATCAAAATTTTATTTCTAAAAAGAAGTTTTGAACTTTTAAATGCTACCTTCCTTTGAATTAACCATAATATAAATAATTGCCGAATAATAATTTACTGACTTTTTTACTTTCCTCTTTAGTATTTTTTGTGATTCATTTCATTTTTTTATTCTACTTCTATGTTATGTAATTTTTAATCAACTTCTTACAATAAAAAATGAATGCAAGTGCACTGTCCTAATTGTTTTACATACTCGAGTCATAAGGAATAAGTCATTTTTTGTATGTGTTAAATATATATTTTTATTGCTTATGCAGATGTAATATGGGTATTGTAAGGATTTTATGATTTGTATATCATAACGGTTGAAGGCACAAAAGAAAAATGATTGAATGATTGCAGAAAACTAATTTGCAAATTCATTAAAAATGACACCTGAATATAAAGTCATGATACATTTTGTATTTATACAACAACAATTAAAAAAACTAATGTAGCTAGATCACTAACTGTCAACCATAATTTATTAATTTCATTTTAATTTAAATATTTTTGATTAATGCGAAAAACTTATACCCGAAAACAAGAATGTTAATGTTTTTTAATGTTTTGCTTTTTGTCGTTTCACAATTGAAACAGTATAATGAAAAACACATTTATTAGAAGATACGTCTAGAAAATATAAAATAAAAATTAATTTATAATTTAAATATATATATGAAAAATTTTATATCCTGCAGCATTATCTAATCATTATACAATACAAAACATAAATAATTAACTCTTACGAGCAATATTTGTTTATGTTGTTCTAATAATGCTTCAATTAATATTTTTTAAATAAGCTGCAATAAAATTAATTAAATGCAATTGCTCATTTTTTTCGTACAGCTTCACGCTGAATTTATACTAAAAAAATGTAAGACTTCCTAAAAAATGAACTCGTTATTACTAATATATAAGAACAACTACAACGACGACCGTGACGTAAGCAGTACGTACATTCTAAGATTTTTATATAAAAAAAATGAAAATGAATGGTATGTCCTTAGAAGAGCATGATGTTAATAGTTATGATAATAATTATAATTATATTATTACGCGCGAAAAGACATGAATGCCATATAATGAATAACCAATTTTTTGTGGTTGTACTTAAGTCATATTCTTATAATTATTAGCCTTTAGGAATGTAGCTCTAATCCGATAAGTATTGACGATTACATTTTCATTAATTGATTTCTTTTTTTGATCGTTATAATGAATTTTTAAATGAGTGGTAGGGAGATCATGAATACTGATTTAATAATGCACGAAAATGAACCATTTTTATTTTATAGTTCTAATGTAAAAAAGTGAATTCTTCATTTTAATATTATTTTTATCTACAAGCATAAATTGTACAGTAATTAAATATTTAGTATTAATTAAAAATAAATATATCCTCAAATCTGGTTTATTTATTTATCAATATTCGTAATAAATTATTTTCAAATAGCAAATTGACGAAAGTAATTTATAATTATTTGTTCGACATTTTTTATTTTCATTTAAAACAAAACTAATATTATTTCACAGAATATTTTTTTCTTATTTCACTAAAAATATTATTAGTATTTTTATTAGAACAGATACATACTAAGTCTTCTAATTCGTAAAGTAATCTTTACTTTAGTAATGAGTTTTCATCTGATTTACAATTTTCGTGACACTCCTATTCATTATACATTTAACGATCAATTTAATTAAGGCTGAATACATAAGGAGAAACGTGAAAAGACTTTTTTCTACCTTTCCTTATTTCCCTTTCCTCTTTTTACTATTTGTACACATAAAATTGTTCTTTTTCATTTGAAATTGTTATGTACGTTATAAAATTGTCATGGATATTTGACTTTTCGTACAAGTATTGTAAAAATATTTAGAATAACCTATTGAAAGTTGAAAATTACATTAAAGTATTTTCTGATCGATGAAAAATTTAAGTAATTAGGTTCTTATAAAAAAATTATAAATAACGTGACATAATCCTAATTATGTCAGACAATCGAAATAAGATTGGTAATAATCCAAGCTTCGTATAAACATGTCTCAAACATTAATAAATTCTATCATATTAGAAAAATTATTTAAACTTTAAAAGCACAATATTCTAATAAACTAAAAAAATTTTAATTGTCAAATTGTTTTTTTTTCCCTATCGACGATCTTTTTTAATTATTTATAATAACCTGTCGTGTATAACTTTCAATAGTAAGCAAGACTATTTTCTAAATTATTTACTTATTTTAACGTAAAAAATTCACTTTTCAGTCTGAATATTATTTATTTTTAATACGCAAAGTCAACGTTGCACTTGATAAGACCTTGTTTAACGGCTACGTCTATGTTAATCAGTGATGTACAAGTAATGAGAAATAGTCTCTATTAATATTTTCACCCTTTCATTTTCACTATTTACGGTACTTTTATAAAGTATTTTGACAGAGGCCCGTACTCAAGATTGAGATATCCGTGTAACCCTCGGGTCTTGGTCTCACTTTTTGTGATTATTGCATAGAAACACGTTGAGTTTTAATGTAGATTAGGTTAGGTTATATTTTTTAATTTTCGTGATTTATTAGCTCCTGCTTTGATACAACGTCGAGTAAAAGCTAATAAAAAATACTGTTATGATCATTTACGCTTTCCTTACTTCCTTCATTGCTTGGCAAAAATGTGATCAGAAATGCGTTCAAACGCGATTTCTCCATAAGATGATGTATTCTATTTCTTTAACTTACAAAGTTTTAATAAATAGGATTTTGAAATTCTTACTTCCTTGTATCAATAAGTTCATTTCATATTTTTTATGGATTACTTACCGTTTAAATATACTCAACATACATCAATATGCTTCAACTCATAAGCAACTAAATTGAAGTATTAAAAGTTTTTAAAGGCACTTGAATTCTTTTAATAAACCAATTGTTCCGTTAAAAAAATCTTTTTAAAATATTAAGTTGCATTTTTGTTTTACAAAAATATGCCAAGTATATATATATATATATTATATCAAGTATAAAGAAAAAGAATAGACCATCTGATTTATAATTATTTTATTGTGAGAAGTACATTAAAAAATGATAAAGGAAAAATAAGAACAGCTTCTCGCCGATGTATTTCGATATTCATAAAGAATACGATATCAATACAGAATATTATATTTTTATCAACTTGGCCGTGCCATTGCGTTTCGTCAGAAGGAATTTAATCGTTAGAAGTAATTTTTCTTGAAATACTGGAAACACAATCTTCTAAATGTGGCCTTACGTGCAATTTTGCCGTTAAAAGAGTCTACCATAGCGACAATTGATTCTTTTTATTCTAAAATAAATAGAAAAATCAATAGCTGCGTCAATTACTAGCTATTGATCAATTAATCAGTGTAAAGTAATCATTAATCGCAAAGACTTTGTGCATAATTGTACTTGTATTATATAAATGTATCTTTCTTATAGTTTATACGAACAGAATGTAGTTTGTATTATTATTACATCGTATATAATTATGTAATACGTATACTACGAAAATGTTTTTTGATAACGAAGGCACACGGTCCCCTTTACGCTTGAATGAACTCCGCGCGCAATAATCGTTTTCAACTATAACGAATATTTCGTGTATCGACGTTCAACAGTAGCTAAATTTTGCCGCGATGACGTATCGTCGAACTTGTTTCCGTCGTTATGTTATGTTTTATTTTTTACAGCTTTGTCGATAATGTCTCTAACTTTATGTGTCGTCTTTAAATACATACTTACACTAAAGTATGGTTTTATAATTTAGACTCATACATAAGATTCTTTGTTATTTTGTTTATATACTTTCGAGATATTTTCGCATTAATGATCTAACTAATACTGCGTCATTGCGGCGAAATGCTCCGATGTAAGGGTCGAGGACCGTTGGTGCCTTTGATTACTCAAGTATACAATTAATCAATTGTAATAGCATCCAGTTATGTGATTTTTATAAGAAATTGTTCCATTTTTATACTTCTGTAATGCTTATTTAGTAATAAGTTCTGTACCGTAAAAAGTGTTTTAATAAACAATAATTAAATAAAAATTAATGTATATTTTATTACAAATGCCATATTATTTATAATTATTTACTTTTAATGCTTTAAATTTGTTTAAATTAGATTCCTGATCGAAACATATTTTTCGAGATATAGTGAAAATTTACACAATACTTTCTAATATTTATTAAGTTCTTGAGATTCTTACAATTTATGCAAACTAATAAAATAATAATAAAAGGCAATCAAAAAACAATATTTGTATTTTTTATTCTCATTGCTCAAGCTTATGAATATTTTTTGCAATTTTTTATTTAGTTACAAACTATAAATTAAGCTCGTGAATGGAAATACAGTATTTTTTTTATTAAAATTTAAGTAGTAATAATTCAAAAAAATTAACAAAGTACAGAGTATATATAGAGCATTCTCAAGCATAGCAATATCAATTAATTTAATTTCGAAGAAAACACTCATAATTTGTCTTTTCATAACTAACCACAATTTCGCAAAGAAAAACTTTTTTTTTGGCAGTTGTGCTGATCATACCAATACACTTCATTAACAAATTGTAAAACTATTAAATATCTTCTTTTTCATTAATAGAGAACAGTAGCTTTATTTAGTAATCCACTTATTTTAAAATATTTTTCAAATTATTTATGGAACCTAAGTCCGCAAAACTTATGTTGATGCGATCAAAATTAATATGTTTATATTTCTAATACATTTCTACAAAATTGAATATTATTGTGCCTGAAAAATAAAATCACAAGTGCTTATATTTTTAACATTTTCATAAAAAAACTTTATTAAAAAAAATATATAAATTTTATAAAATAATAACGAAATTCAATAAAAAATAAATAACAAAACATTATCATGTATTATTAACTATATATGCGTATATATGTACAATTTTTAAAAAGTTTGTACCCCCATTGAATTCTATGGCCTGATTAGAAATTAAATCTGCACACACGAATTTACTTCTTGCTATTACATTAAAAAAAAATCATTTCTCTGAATAAAAAAAGTATTTTTTAATTTTTCATTGAAAAAATGATCTTTATAAATAATGATTTTGAGTATAAACTAATAACGTCGTAGAAGAATGAGAGTTTAGACGAGAGGACTAAACATTTTAATCATTTATTCCATGACTGAGAGCAATGCCATATTTTGTTTACACTAAAAACCTTAATTATTTCAAGGAGCATGGAACAGTATAACGGAAAGTAATTCTGAGATCCTAAACAGTCAAGTATTGATTAATTACATTTACTATATTAAAAAACTACATATGTAGTTAATAATATAATATAATTTACGTACAGACATAGACACATATATAAGCTGTCAATCTCGGTAAACTTATAAATAAAGAATAGTTCACTAATATTTTAACATATTAAAAAAAATCTTCGATTGACGTAACTGTAGCCTCAATAAGCAATCCAAAGTCCAATTCGGTAAGACTAGCTAAAAAAACAGAATACATATTATATAGATAAACGATTGTCTTTAAACACTATTTAGTAAGCCCAATATTTTAAAACCTTACCCTTGGCTGTCAGTAAATCAAGGAATGTGTCAAGAGGGGAAAGACGGTTTACTGAAGGAAAAGCCGATATACCTAAAAGAAGGAAAGAAAATTCTTAATTGACGTATTTGTATTAATAAGAAATTACTCATACGTAATAATGTAACATACCATTATGATAGTGACGGTGCTGGGGAACTTTATTGCGCAACTGATTCAACTCGCCAGATAAAATATTAGCAGCATGTTCCCTAGCTCTCACCATAAAACTCATTGGATGAAGCCATTGATTGAGTAAACGTTTCGCTCGAGTTCTAGGAAGTAGAGATAGCAGTTCTAACTTCTTACAGACATTTTCCTTAGTGTCGCCAATATCTTTAATAGAAAATAATTAACTCTGATCAAGGGTGTAATATTTATTATGCAAAACATGTACAATACAAGTTTTACGCCTGTTTATAAATAGGTAACAAGAACCTATATTAATGTTTATTTAATATATTTCTAAAGTTTCTATGACTAATTTATTATTTAAATAATAGAAGCAATTGCATTGTATGAATCATTAAAAGAAAAAGAAGAAATTTATACATTTCATTTTTATTTGTAAAGCTTGAATTTTTAAAAGAAAAAATTTGTTTATTTATGGATAAAATATTAAGAATACCAACCAGCCATAATAGTTTTGGCAACATCGACTTGCAATTCAAAAACGGAATGTCTTACATATTGTAAGAATTTAGAATAATTTAGTGTTCGATATCCTAAGTAAGTAAAAAAAGACATAAATCCTTGAGGTACAGGGAATGCAATGCTTTCAGACGCATACCGATATCTTTCCAATAACGTAAATAATAGCCAGCGTCGTAAATCTTCTAAATGATCTCTGTAACATAAATTTTAATATTTTTCAACGGTAGCATAATTTAAATATAATAAGGAATTTTTTTTATTTTTATCAATTTGTTATAATTGGCAATTATCGTATTTTCAAATACTATAAACCTTATGGTGCACTTAAGTAAATAACATACGTTCATCAATTTTGGGACTTATGTCATAAGTTACGCAAGTTTGTATTCGTTAATCATTTTCTAAATTACTTTTAATTAATTAATTAAACGCAACATTTATAAATAATATTTCTTAAATATAACAAAATATTCTACTTTATCAGAGCAGTCTTTAACATGATTATTATAAATTTATGTATAATACATTTTTACGTACCATTGTTGTTTTTATATTAATATAAAATAACATAGTACTTAATTATACATAACATACATAGTACAGAATTATAATATATATATATTATAATTCTTATAATAAAATAGGCTAATATTTCGATTACTTTTTTATTTATTGTTATCTGTTGTATTATATTTATAAAAATTATGTCAACGTTTAATTCAAAGCAAATGTAATTTCAATGTAAAATATAACTTACACAAGGGAAAATCCGCGCTCAAACTCGTATCTTGAATCGAGCATTGCTGCCTTACATAGCATTTGACACAGGAGCCTTGAAGTTTCGAATTGTGAAGCTACGTACTTCGTTGACATCAAATGAACGTGCAACGGCGTGCAAGAGCCCTTAAATCGACCAGCAGTGTTTTGCGTCCCGTGCTTCAATAAGTGCACGGAAAGCTCGCGTAAATTTACAGAGACCACATGTTCTTGTCTTGAAGCTGTGCAACTTTCCACCTCAATGAACGGAAGAGTACAGTCGGTGTACTTGTGCCAACCGCCTACCAGTTCGCCAAGTGTTGCCGTAGCGATAGCAAAACTATTTAGACGAAAAGTTCATCGTTCGATTTAAACATAAAATATTACCACCTATATATAGGTACAATACAAAATAAAAATGCACATCAATGTATTGAACGTATTGCTTACACAAAATAAATAAATAAATTATTCATTAAGAACAAATAAAAATTGTTAAGAATACATTCATTTTTATATGCTCGATCAGTTTTTTAGTAACATTCTCTATAATTCCAATTAAACTGCTATGTTACCTTCCACTCGGTGACATCGGTGTGGTGCATCGAGATAATGCTTCTGGTTGATAGCAAGCCAATGAAACTAATAATTTCTCAGCAATATGGCTCGGCTTAAATCGAGGCAGTTCGTCATTTTTTTTATTAAGTAAATCCCATAATCGTGTCCATAAATCGCTTCGATATGGTATAAGCCTCTGCTGTGGAGATAACAACATCACTGAAGTATTCCAAAGTTTTTCATGACTAAGCATAATGTTTAAATCATTAATTTTTGCTTCAAAATCTGCACACTCTTCCATTGTAGTGACTGGTATTAAAGGTAATAAAGGGAACGCATCCAATGGTAAGTTTTTCTGCACCAGTGAATAAGATCCACCTATTAAGAACTCTTGCATTACCTTAGCAATATCTAAATATCGAGGTTTTTCAGCAATGGCAGATATCAGTTCACCAACTGTTTCCAAATCATTTTTATGGCAAAGAAAATAATGAAGTATTCCCAAGCGTACTTCTGTTGAAGTTACTTTCTTAAAAGCATTAATAAGAAAATCGCTTGATACCGATAAATGAACTAGATCTAATGTTGGCAAATCTATCGTAAGAAGCTTACTGTTATTACTATTTGCATTAATATTAGTATCTGTAGTAAAACAGTATTTAGCTTTTGAACCATTTGGATTATTCAAATTAAGTAAAGGTACAAGATAAGAGCTTTGAGAAGGAACATTGGTAAGTGGATCACATAAAATATGACAGCAAGGTTGATGGTGAAGTCCTATATCTAATATATGTGTAAAAAAATCTTGTATGAATACAATCATGTGATTATCACCGTATAAACAAAAGGTTGGTTTCATAAGTTTGGCCCGAATCCAAGGTATTCCAGGTACAACACAATGTATTACACAACTATGATGAAGTAATGTTACAGAGTAGGCAAAATGAACTGTATTCAAATCATTCATTGAATCCAATGCTTGTTGAGATGGTTGAACTGGTCTGTATAAATAATAGTGACATACGCAAATAATACCTTTGAAGTCTGAGATAATGATAAGATCTAACGAACAATCATGAATTCTTAAAGGTATCACATCATCTTCATAAGTGCCACAATTATCGGAACTTGAAGACTCAGGTAAATTTAAAGGTATGTTTAACTGAAAAAAGTGTTATTATTAATTTAACATTATTTTTAATTATTCTAAAAAAAAATCTAAAAGAAAAATTGCTTGATAATTATATACACACGACAGTTTCATGAGGTAGATCGTCGTGAAATTGGAATCCACTAAGCGTAGGAGAAGCACAAATTGACTTCTGAGATTTCTCATTAGTATCATCAGTGAATAAGCTACTTGGCATCTTTCTATGATGTATATGATAAAGTACTTGATTCGTTGCATCCCACTGAGCCCATATAAAATTTTTTACTAATGTGTCTGCTTTAAATTCTAAAATTATATGTTTTTCCAAATTTGTATTATATAAAACTGTATACATTTTAATATCTGTAACATAATAAAAAATTATATCATAAAGTTTCAAATTATACTTCTTGTATTTCTACTTAGTTGCGGCTTACATTCTTGATGTACTAACACTAAAAGTTTATCTAACGTCTGCAAAGGTTTTTCTTTGTATAAAAATTGTATTCTAATTTGTTTTAATTTATTATTTTCTAGCATATATTTTTTTGATGCTTCAGTCTTAAATTCTATGACATAAGCTTCATAATATTCCATGCCTAAATTTAAAAATTCTTCACTTTCAAGTCTGGTGCTTTCAATTTCTTCTTCTGTGCTTTCAGATTTAACCGATAAAGCTTGTTCATTATCTTTCACATTTTCACTTGACTTCTGCTTGATTACATATCCTAACAACGTATTACTCTGATTGACAGTAGCTTGAACAAGATTAAGTACTCTTGTAAATTTATGTAAAACCTAAACTTATTAAGTGTATTAATTATTTATTTTAAAAAACCATGTTTCACGTTTGCTTACTTGCAAATCATCTTTATTTCGATCATAAAGACCAATGACAGAATAGCAATCTGCTTCTGAAGATGTATTTTCTACCCATCCGAGTAACAATGAGCCATCTGCTTCTTGACCAAGAAGTTTCCATTGTACAGCTAATAGAAGATAAGTTAATGGGCATAATTGAAAGCTTTTTAAAAAATTTTAAACGATTAATTTTACAACATACGTCATCATTAAATTAAAATTGAACTCAATGTTTTTTAACATTAACCAATAAATTATTTATACTTCTAATCGTATTAACTAACGTCAACTACTCAACTCCTTCTTAATTAAAATGTAATTAATAATACAAGAACAGGTATTAAAAACAATAAATCGTAAAAATGTTGAATAATTAAAATGAGAGCCATATAACCAAAGTAATATTAAAAGATTTATAAAGGATATGTGTATACGAGTAGATGTGTCATTACCGTTATTGGATCGTTTTCCTAAAAGTAAATATAATTTAGCAGCGAGATTTTCCTCCATTGTTTCTTATCTTCGGCTAAATTCTACGATAAGCTCTATGGTTGCAAAGTTGCAATTATTGCAAGTTGCAAACATGACCAACGCAATTTAAATGAATGCAAAATGCAAATTGTACAAAATAGCTTTACGCTTATTCGTTGATGCATTTGCGGACATTTCAAATCGCTTCCTAGATGACGAGATTGACGAGCTGACGAGACTGAGAGTTAAAGCTTAAAGCATTAAAAGCCATTAAAAAATTAAAATTAAAATGTAAATTTAATCATTAATTTTCTAAAATAAAAGATCATTCCAAGAATAAATGAATTTTATATTTAATTTTCCAAAAATGTCCATAGGCTCCAAGACCGAGCATAAGCAATTAAAATGTAGCATAATTATTAAAATAATCAAAATGCAATTACAGTCGGTAATATTTACTTTTTCCTCAGTGCTCAAGGCGAATCACCGTGCAAATAAAAAAAAATAAATAAACAAAAGAAGCTTACGAGTGTAATGGGCAGTGGGCACGCTAATAATGGAAGCAAGGGTCTCGCAAGACATAATGATGGATACAATTATTAATAATTACTATTAATTATATTTTTGGGTGCCGTATACGCATTATGCATAATGCTCGCGCCTCTTATAATGCTGTGCTACACATGATTTACAAGCTCGATTTACAAGCAGCGAAGGCTTGACTGAACCAATCGGCTTGGGCTTCTAATGCGCATGCAGATTGCAGAATCCCGATATTCCCGATACACAAATGCACTGGTAATCTCAATTTCCGAGCTTCAGGATTTCAGACAGTCAACGATCAGTTGTCATTTGTCAATATTGACAAGCTTTAAGCACTAACTTGCGTGCATTACCACACGTTACTTGAGTGAAACGTAAATATATAAAACAAGCGCAAGAAGTTAGAAGAAAGGACAAGTTTTAAGCTATTGCAGTTTCAGACTTTTTATCGAAACCAATGTCGTACCTGATAATTATTGCACGTTACGCGTTCAGCTAATGGCATTATTCGTGTTTGAATACCTTGTGGCCTTTGTGCACTCGTTTTGAAGAATGTATATAGCTTTTTGTAGGTACTTTTTACACAACTGTATACTTTACGCAAGTGCTGTCAAGTTGTACTATATAAATACTACGTATTGTGCTTGGGCTTATTGCCTCTGTTGACAAACATGCACATTTAAGCGACCGCTTAGCCTTTACGGTTACTTTAAAAAATTCACGAATAGAGTAAAAAAAGTGCAGTGTCAATTTAGTAATTCATTTTGATAAACAAGTTCTAAGCTTATAATAGTGATTGTTAAGATTTAAAAAATCGTTCAAGAAATTATGGTGATCAAATGAAGAGAAAAGATGAATATTTTTAAGAAAGCACGGATAATAAAATGCATACACCTCTAATTATATAAATATGTGATATACTAGACATTGTATCAATATGTATGTATTCACTGCTCCGATATGTATATTATTTTCATTATTTTAAAATCTTTGATATCATAGGTTTTATTACTTCTGCATAAGTTATAAAAAAATCTCCGTAAGATATGTGGGCATAGTAAATTTTAGCTAATGATTAAAAATAAGTTGACTCTTTAATACCTAAGTACTTCCAAACACATTGATGTACTGTACACGATGTCAAGAATGTTTAAATGGCTTTGCTCAATTTTTGTATCATTTATACTTGATAACGTTAAATTTACTTACAAATGCAAAATGACACAAGATAAATTTTAGACTATAGGTTTTTTTTTTTTTTTTTTTTTTTTTTTTTTTTTTTATTGCTATTTACTCACCGTAAATAATTTACAAATTATTCAACTAACAGCTAAGGAAGTAACAGTCTTGGGAGATGTCTTACAGTGATGGTGGTAGCAGTGGACGTTCCTCACGTAAAAGCAGTAGATCACCAAAAAAGTTACATGTAACCAAGTCTGAAAATAGTGAAAAAACAGTAACAAGTGTGACTTATGGACATCATCATCATCACCACCATTATCACTCTATTGAAGGGCAACAACCATCCGTGCATAAAAGAAACCTCTATATCGTTTCATTTCCATTGATAATTTTATTCAACGTACTTAGAGTTGTTATTTATCAGCTATATATTATTTTTAAATATATTTATACTTCAATATCGCATCTAATGCAGAGAAAATATTCCAATAGAAATTCGTGTCGATTGGAAATTGTAGTTGATCAAGAAATTATAAGTGATAGCCATAAAAGTGTTATTGAGGAAATGTCATTTAATACAAGAAGATCTACAAGACCAGGTCCAGGCGATCCACTATTAGCAAAACAAAAGCATCATCATCGAAGAGCTTTCGAATATATTAGCAAAGCATTGAAAATTGATGAGGAAAATGAAGGTAAATGTAATCTGTGTATATAAAATTCATATTCATAAATTGTAAATGATTTAATATTACTTGTATTCATTGTTATTCCGTTAATTAATTATTTAATCAGTTTAGCAATCTATTAAAAACAAAATATAATATAAATCTTTTATTATACATGTAATATAATTCTGTAATGTACTTGGGATAAATAAAAATAATAAAAATATGAAATTAATTATTTTATTTGCATGAACTAATACAATTACTTCATGATTTTTTGATACATAAATATTCTTTTCATATTTTTAAAGATTTATCACAACTTTTGTAATAAAAAAATGTTTATAATATTATTTAAAAATTTCAGGACACAAAGAAATGGCTATAGAATTGTACAAAAAAGGAATCTATGAGCTAGAGAAAGGAATAGCAATTGAATGTCATGGCGGTCGAGGAGAAGTTTGGGAAAGAGCTCAAAGGCTTAATGATAAAATGAAAACAAATTTATTAATGGCCAAGGACAGGCTTGACTTTCTTGGTACATATGCGAATTGGTTCTTTTTTGTATTTATGTAAAGAAATTTCTGCCATAATCAAATCACAATTATATTGTAAATTATCTGTTTTTAATAAGTATTAATTAAAATCTGATATTTAATAATCAAGTAGATTATAAAGTAGTAGAATGCACGACTTAAATGATTGTAGATTATTGATTGTATACATGTCAGATTTGCAATACACTTTTACATTATTTTTCTGTTTTTCTTAATTCTATGTAATATGCTTGCACATGTTATTATTTGTTAAAGTTTCTTATTAGCTTCATTTTTATTTATTATTTACAGTATAAATGTGAAAAATTCATTTATTTCATAATTAGGTTTAATATTACAAATTGAAAATATTAGTAATAATTTAATACATTTCTATAACTTGTGTTTTTCGGTGCTTTTTTAAATATTAATTTTAAATTAATTTAAAAATTATCCAGAAAAATATGTTCTAGGATAATTTTATTTATTATTTCCTAGTGCATGGCAAAGAATGTTTTTTCCATTTATTTTATAGCAAATGAATATGCTCAAAAAAAAATGGAAATTATCAATGATGAAAAAGGAGTTTCATCGAGTCAATGTAACGCAGATCAACATGTTAAAGAAGATAAGAGCTTATGTTATCGGCGAAATAATATGCATACTATAATAACAAACTCACAAACCCTTATGGACGCGAATCATACTCAAAAATACAAAAATAGTACACAAAATTTGAACACTTTACAAAGTACGTATAAGGAAACTTCTTAATCTAGTTTAAAATATTTGCATATCGTTAAGACTAATATTCCACAGGTATTGTGTAATCATCTTATTTTCTTGTTATACAACTTTATTAAATTAATTGCAAATAAAATGTTTATATTTTGTTGTAATTAAAATGTTTATACATTAGCTTATTGCTGGTTGAATGTATTATAATATTGTTTTTGATGTTGTTCAGTCAATTTTAAATTAGAAATTTGTAAAAGTATACTCTTTGTATAATATTAATTTTTGGTATTACATAAATATAAACACGCACAAGATCAAAAAAATATTACGAATGGAAATTGGCCGTGAAAAAATTTTTTAATACAATTTAAGCGATTTTTTTAGTTTTTTGTATTTTCTTATTTTACGTAATAATTTTTTTATTCATTTTTAGCTTTCTTTAATTTCCCTAATTTAATACTGACATTCAAATGTCGTCATAAAACCTCCTTCTTGTTAATTTTACCTACTTACCATTATATTCTTTATTGTATTCCTTTTAATTGTTTAACATACTTTTTAAGAATCTTAAATATTGATCTTTTAAATGAAAGAGAAAAAAACTGTATTCCCCTTTCTCTGTTCTATTACTGTCAAATCTAATTCATAGTACATCTAATGTACATTTGTAAATTAGATATTTTCATTGCGTTCATTACCAAACTTCTTTCGATCATCCGCGAGCATTAGTGCAGCTCCAAGCAGTTCTAGATTTTCATTCTAATGTTTTGGTTTGCCCAGCATCAGGTAAAAAGTTTCCGGTGTCGGGCAAGCGATTATCCGGGGTCGTTATAAGCAAAAGCCAAACTCTCCCTCGAAGTATGGGCCGCTCTCAGCCAGTATTGCCCTGCCATCGCTCGCCTTTGATAAAGCCATCGCTGACGCCTCCCTCGGTGAAAAGGCAGTTGTCGGTGCCGGGAAACGAATCGCCCTTACGCCGACGCCCCGCGACGTCTGCTACCAGCGCGGTCAACCCGAGCGGCAGCAATAGAGGCGGGCCTGTGAAAAAGTTGCCACAGCTCAAGGGTGTCGAGCCGAAGCTCGCCCAGATCATTCTAGACGAGATCTTGGAGGGAGGAGTGCCCGTACTTTGGGACGACATTGCTGGCCAAGAGGTTCGTTCTAATGCAGTCTGCTCTGCTTTATCGTGCCGCCAATTCTGTCATTGTAAAAGCAATAAGCAACTGAATCTCGTTAAAGCAATAATTATAAGATTTCTAGAGCACTGGTGTGCTTCCGAAAGATAAGAAAAGCTTGATGGTTTCTCATGGTCCCTGTGATGTTCATTTTCTAGACTGCCAAACAAGCCTTACAAGAAATGGTGATATTACCGTCCCTGCGACCGGAGCTGTTCACCGGCTTACGAACTCCATCGAAGGGGCTGCTGTTATTCGGACCACCGGGCAATGGCAAAACATTATTAGCCCGCGCTGTAGCCACGCAATGTAACGCTACGTTTTTTTCAATATCCGCCGCTAGTCTGACGTCTAAGTATGTTGGCGAAGGGGAGAAACTCGTTAGAGCCTTGTTCTCGATAGCCCGTGAATTACAGCCGTCCGTCATCTTCATCGACGAGGTAGACTCCTTGTTGAGCGAGCGCCGAGATAACGAGCACGAAGCTTCTAGGTAATGCCCGCTATTAAGCTCTCTCTCCCTCTCTCTCTTTATAAAACTTCTTTGAAATTAATTGTGTATTTTGCATCAGGTACACAAGGTTGAGCTTTAGTTTTAAACGCTAATCTTCGTAAACATTGTTTTCTATAGTTAACGCGTGAACTCTATTATATTAAGAATATACATTTTTAATTACTTGAATCAAAGAGCAATGATTTATTTATTTATTTATTTATTATTTTTTTTTTTTTTTTTGCTTAATACGACCATCGGGAATATATCAGACGGAAGCTAAGATTAAAGAATGATCAAATTTATACACTTTATACCACGCCTTCTTTTAATCAAATCATAATTTTTAGGCGTTTGAAAACTGAGTTCTTAGTGGAATTTGACGGTCTTCCATGTTGCCCTGAAGAACGAATATTAGTAATGGCAGCAACCAATCGTCCGCAAGAACTTGACGAAGCTGCACTGAGGAGATTTTCTAAACGAGTTTACGTAACATTACCTGATCAGCAAACAAGAATTACTCTATTGAAGCGACTACTAACAAAGCACGATGATCCTTTAACAGAGGAAGAATTAAATCAAATGGCAATTCTGACCGATGGCTATTCCGGTAGTGATTTGACAGGTTTGGCTAAAGACGCCGCCCTTGGGCCTATTAGAGGTAAGAAATTTTCAATAATGGTAAAGAATTCTTCATCCTTTGCTCTACACTAGGTCTAATATCAATGGCGATTTTTATTTATCCATTAAAAAGGAGTTGAAGTTAGTTAAAACAAATAACTTTTACTTTTTCAGAACTCAATATGGATCAAGTAAAAGATTTATCTCTTAATTCAGTGCGCAACATAACACAACAAGACTTTCTGGACTCTTTAAAAAGAATTCGCAAATCCGTTTCTCCGGGAAGTCTGGCAGCGTATGAAAAATGGACCTTAGAATATGGCGACGTAAGTCTCTGATTAATGATCATGAGTGATAGTAAAAGCAAATTACACGTGTACTTACAATTAAATGTAAAAATTACTCCTATTGCTTTAAATATAGTTATTGAATAGGATATGTTAATGCTAAGAAACTCAGCATCCTCTTAATATCATATTTTTCAAATTCCAAAATATAAATAAACAAAAGCTGAGACGGAAAGTTAGTAAAAAAATGTAACTATATACGATATATACATTTTTTATCCATTAGGCTATAATAATAAAATAAAATTATATAGTATTTAATTTGCATATGAAGTTAAAATAATAATTAGTTCATGGACAAAATGCCAACAAAGTATTGTTCGATTGTCGAACGATTTTCAATTTGTGTAATTCATTCCGTATGATAATTATACCATCACAAAACGAAGAACTAATTTTATTGCAATTATAACTAGCTGATTAGATTTAACATATAGTTCTACAAAACAACGAAACACATTAGGAACATTCCTTGCTAGGTATTTATTTCGGTATATCATAAATTATTGTTCTGATAATCAAATATAATGACGACCAAACTCCAGCGAATGTCTTAAATGCCATGAATCTGTTGCGGTTGCCGAATATATTTATTTATAACAAATACATCTGACAAACTGATGTATTTTTTATTACTTTGATTTAAGTATTTAAAATACTCGTTTAAGATCATAATGTAAATTGAACAGATTTTCATCCTTTTAAGTATACAATTCATATTCTTTATTTTCTCGAAGCTAGACTAATAATATTGTTGAAAAATGAAAAAGAAACAGTTTTTAAAAATTCACGATTTTGTGTTGGAAAATAATTAATTCAATATTACATAAAATCTATTTTAAAAAAGGTAATGATATTCGTTTCGTATACGTTAATGTTTTAATATTTTCAACGCTGCATTTACAAATATTAATTAGTTGGAATTATTTATAAAGAATGTGATATCATTGCGAGTCATTTTACTTTATTTGTACAGATTAAAAAGTAGTTATAGTGATTACGTTAATTTAAAGTTATACCAAATTGCTGTGCATTGTTCAAGTTGTTTCAAGTTTTCCACATTAAATTATATTTGTAAGATATTATTTCTCGTTGGAAGAAAAGTATTTTTTGCTTTTTCTGCCATTTATATCAAAAATGAATTCTACATTATCTTTTCTAAAAAAAATTTATAAGCGTTATGTTAACCTACCACATGTGATAATAAGTTTATAAGTAAAAAATTTAGCGATATGGCTTTATTTATTTTTAAGTCATTAATTTTAACCGATTTGATGTTAATAAGAAAAATTTTCATACCGATTTGTTAGCTGCGAGTTTACAAAAAAAGCAAAATAAAAACTCAAGTTTCAAATCTACGAAATTGCTTATACTTTGCTTAGTCTAGTTTTTAGATATGAATTTGCCACTAATCATTTATTTTTTTAAATTACCTCCTTGTTTTTTATTTGAATTTTAATTTAATTTGACTGTTTTATTATGTGCAAATTTCTTCTTTTATTTATAACTTACTCCGTACCTTTCGGTTTTGGAGGATTATTCAACTTACATTATCTTACAACTATTTACACTACAATTAAATTAATTAAACTTAAATTACTAGAATTATAAATATATACATTCATTCATTCTTATTCTCCTTTCTTATTGTTTTTTTTTTTTCATTTCAGATTATAGATTCCCGATACCTGCGCATCCATTAATCTTTCTATCTCTTTTACCCTACTATACTTTCATGCATTTTTGTTATTTTAACTATTCTTTTTAGCTTCGTTAAGCAACTCCTACCTTCTGATTATTTCCAGTCTCCTCTTTCGTTCATAGCTTACCCACATTATATTTTAACTATAATTCGGTTTTTTAAATATTTTGTTATATTACCCACCAAAATTTCCTTGTACTACTTATTATTTTTAGTCTTTGACCTTAAATATTTTTTTCTATTTATTCTATGTCTTTCACATAAATATTATTTTTTCTTCAATGTTTTAGCCCTTTTTATTTTGCGAATTTCTTAATTTTACCAGTTTCCCCAAACCATTATTTTTTTCTTACATAATTTATTATATTATATAACAAATTATATAAGAAACTTTCTTGATCTATCCTCAGGTTTGTTGTCTCCTTCTAATAATTTATAGCTCAAGTATTCATTTTTTATATCTCTTCCATGACTTGCAATTTACTTAATACATATTTTGATAAAAATGCATACAAGTGTCAATATATGTTCAAATAATATTATTGCCAATATGATTGTGTGTACAAATTGAGTATATAATTAATAAACTGGCGTCTCAAGTAAAATTCGAGTCAAGTACAATAAATATGATGTATCAAAATATTGTATTAAAACATGCTTAATACTACACACACATTGGTGCTACTCAATTTTGTTCATAAAACGTTCTTATCTTAAGTATATCCGAAAAAATACCGTAAATAATTTTAAAATAAAACTAAAAATAAATATTAATTGCGATTTTAAAAAAAAATCAATATAAAATTTTCGAATTTGCTTTAATTTACTATAACTTAAGATAATTTTTTAATACAAAATAAATAAAATACCTATATTACCATGTACGAATCTATTAAGACAAATAATTTGAATTTAAATATTGAAAAAAAAGATACAACTTAAATAAAATAATTATATTAGGTCACAATTAAAATTTAAAAAAAATATCAATTTTATATACACTTTTTTGTTGGCAGAGTCAAGTAAAATCGTTTTTTAATAAATCGGCCAAAAAATTCGCTATCAATGCAGTAATTTATCTAATTTATATGATTACTTACAATTTTTAGATTTCAAATTAATATTCCTTAACGAAAATGAAACAAAATAGTTCTTAGTCAATCAACTAATTAAAAAAATAATTGATATTTTTATATATATATATATATATATATATATATAATAATTGTTTCAATTTATAATGTATATATACATAATCACCTGAAAATTTTTTGCAATGCTTAGTTTTTTATACCTGTGATTTTTTTCAATTTACATGTTTATATGTTTAATTACTGCATATGTAAATCATTTTTCAATAATTTTAAATGACCTTGATCATTATTATTTATTTTACCTTGTACATGTAAAAATCTTTATCAAGTATAAAAACCGCATATATTTGACTATTATATTACAAAAAAAGTACTTAGGATAAAATAAAAAGGCTTAAACTGTGTTTGTGTGCGCGCGTGTGTGTGTGTGCATGTAAACAATAAAAACGAAAGTGTATTTTAAATATTTATTCCTTCTTCTCATTCAAAGGACAATTTGTTTTTATTATAAGATAACATTATCCTAAGCATTGTCGAGGGTCTTACGCCCTATCGTACCTAAATTAATCTTTATATAACATTCTTCACTTCAATCACTTTACTGATTCTTATTTTACTCAGTGTTCATTTTTTATAATCAATTACCTCATACAACTGTCTTCACACTCGACATACTTTGCTCTGCATTACAATTCATCAAGTTATACAATATTGTATCATTAGACTATTTTTTACAATTGCTTTGTTACCAACTTTTTTTATGATTTCCATAAAGTTGATTTATTTTGTCATCAGTGGCTTTATTCTAAATTCATATTATATTTTGTATAATTGGGCTTCGATCTAATAATTAAAATTATTTGGAAAATAATTTATTAGTAAAAAAACTAATTACATAGCGTCAAATTGTAAAGCAACCTACAAAATATTGTTAATATTGCTGTACACTGATTCTACATACAATTCACGAAAGACTTTAGATCAACAAAATCTCTTCTGTAAAATTTTTTAAATTTGATTAAATTTAGAAGGCTTTTCATTATTTTTTCACCTTTTTATACGCGATTTATTAAATAAATTTATTATGTATAAAAGGCTTGGTTATTTATTACCCTAATTTTACCGGCAACATTAAACCATCATAAATATTTAATAAGCTACATGAAAATAACCGATTATAACCCTAATTTCTTATGAGAGCGTATTCATCTATTATAAGATTTTATAAAAGAAAATTATAATACATACCTTTAAAAAAAAAGAAAAAAAAAATACGGTAACTGAAATCGTCACTAAGCCACTGTTGATTACAATTTGTAAAGCAAAGGTAAATTCATAAACGCAAATATCATCATCTTAGTCATTGCGCTGGTAAAGGCCCTGCATGCGTGTTTAACAGCCAGCGTACTTACAAAAAATTTTAGCTACATCACAGGCACTGTGTCTAGCTATCGTTTTTATATCTTACGCTTACGCATCAATATTTATCATGATCGACTCGACATGAATAATCAAACATTCAAAAGTGACAATGTGTCCATTCAATAACAACTCAACTAAGAAAACATGGTATTTCAAAAAATTTGTCAAGAATAAGAATGGGTAGGAGGTAGAGAATAGAGGAGAGATTTAAAAATACAATCACAGTGGTCATACATCATACGTGTACACACTAGTATACGTTATACGACGGATGCAGGGCTCTACCGGAGCCTCGAAGATAGATCGAAATATATACCGTCTCACTCCTCTTCCTCTATACTTCTTGTTTTTAACCAATGTAAATGCTCTATCTTCTGTGATTCTAGCTACTACATATAAGAAAAACAGAAAAAATTATTTTAACTCAATTTCTTAATGTATATCTAAAATGTTAACTTCATACTAGTTTAACAAAATCATTCATTCGAGTTTATATGATAGTTTTGACTATTGAACAATGTACAATACAAGCATAGTTATTGGCTATGAACTCGCGCGTACGTGTCAGTGTGTGTATATACGCACGCATGCGTGTGCGTGTGTGCATGTGTAATGAGAAATAGACGTATAATATAAGATGACCGGTATATGTCAGTCTATTTTCGAGGAAGTCCTATGTCAAGTGTTGCATACAGAACTTTCAGCTGTCCTTTTTTTAATTTTTTTTTTTTTTTTTTTGTTTATTTTTATAAATTGTCAGCCATTCCGTTTCATTGCGTGGGATACTGCGGCGGCATGGTATAAGTTACCATTGGTTGTTGTCCAGGTGGTAAGGGTGCAGCAGGTGTCGGTGGCGCCGTACCCCCCTGTCCAGGTTGCCATGTGCCTGCCGTAGGTGTTGGCATCCGCATGCTGTTCATGTACTGGGCCTGTTGCTGTCCATAGTACTGGCCATAGTACTGAGCAGGCTGAAGGAATTGACCCTGCATTTGTGGATAACCCTGAGGATACCAGTAGCTCATTTGTTGCCCGTATCCATACGCGTATTGACCTGCTCCTGCCGTTACCTGCATACAATTAATGTGGGTAAAGCGAGCACTGTATTTTGTATATTATTTAATGCACGCGATAATAAGATATTATAGTTTATACACGTTCAGCTACCAGCAATAGTCTTAAATCCATTTTTATGAATAAATTTACAATCAGTGTATTAAAAGGTGCTATAGAAGTAGATAAACTTTTTTTTAATAATTAATTGTGAATAAAAAGATCTTTTTTATAAAACAAGAATTGTATAAGACAATACATTTTGTAAGTTTTTATAATAAAGTTCACGATTAAAATGTATTTGTAAATTTCTCATGCAACTTATATAAAAGATTACATTTAAAAGCATCTGAATTTTACACATATAAGTGAAATCTCTGGATAACTTTCATTGTTGTTATAATAGCAGTTAAACAAAATATTACTATTACTTTAAAGAATAAGTAGGTTAGCATAAATCAAAGACAATAAATTATTTTTAATTTGCAAAATATTATTGAATATAATAATATTCCATCTAATTTTACTGGAACTACTTATTTTCTTAAAAAACCTTTGATATTATATGAATGAAACTTACAATTATAAAAAAATTTAGTTATATTATTTAATTTATACATTTTTAGTTTTCGTTTAGTTTTTAGAAAAAAAAGTTATCTTATAAATCAACCCTTTGATTAGATTATATTTTAAAACATTAATTGAAAAATAATGATTGACACTAACTTGTTGAGCTTGTTGATTTGCGTTAGGTCCAACACTGTTTGGATCTCCATTTTCTTTTCCCCAAAAACATTTAACAATACAACCATTTATTTCTGTATTATGCGTTCTTTCTATAGCATGTGTTGCTGATTCCTTTGTAGTAAATTTAATAAAAGCATAACCTTTATCCTTAAATATTCTAGTTTCAAATATAGTACCAAAAGGTGAAAATGTCTTATTTATCAAATCTTCTGTAATTCCATTTGTAAACCCACCACAATAGACGGTACAATTGGTTGGACTGCTTTGGTTATAAACCTATAAAAGGAAAAATACCAAAACATGTACTCTATAAATGTACATATGAATATACATACATATATACATTCATATATATATTTACACACATATATATAAGTTTGAAATTTTTAATACTATGATTTTTTACTTAGTTGTACGATTATTAATGTAACTATTAAGGTTCGCTGAGTATCAATATCAATAGTATTTTAATATTAACATTAACAAAATTATAGCCATAAAAATAAGCAACCACAATTCGTGTAAATAAAATTTGTTAAAACATCAATTCTATAAATGTGACTATTATACACTTCATTTATAATAATAATTTTATTATTAACCATAGGCATTAATACTTTATTTAAATATTTTTTATTTTATAAGAAATGTTTGACCTTTAATTGAATATAAATATTAATTATTAAACATCAAATACTTTAATAATTACTATAAGAAAGATGAAGTATATATTTAAGAAACTACTTTATTTACTCAGTTTATTTTAATTTTTTTAACTTAACAACCAAATGAAATAAAAAATGCTTTAAACTAAAAATAATTAGTTAATATTTATAGAAGAAATATAGATATATAATAAATGATGTATGAAAAAGTTGAAGAGCTTGAATGTATCATGAAATGTAAAAGCACGTGCATTTGCTAAAAACGTACATTTTTCTATAAAAAGAAATTTATATAAAATTTATA
The DNA here is from genome assembly GCA_018907135.1 of Kradibia gibbosae. Classification (NCBI taxonomy): domain Eukaryota; kingdom Metazoa; phylum Arthropoda; class Insecta; order Hymenoptera; family Agaonidae; genus Kradibia; species Kradibia gibbosae. Next base: position 8,834,527 of record JACCHX010000001.1, on the reverse strand, counting down.
AACTAGACGACTAGTTAAGAAATATTCTTGACTGAAACTAAAAAAAATAAACAAATACATGATCAAATGAAAAAAATGTCAAATAATATAATACTACATTTACAAGTTTTATGCTTGTCAGTTTACATATACGTCTCAGGAATTAATACAGAAAAATTAAAATTAAAACAAATTGTTTCTCAAGAGTTTTTTGTTTGATATAAAAAAAAGAAAAGTAAAACTTTTTTGGTTATTTTATTATAAAAAAAAAAAAGATAAGAAAAGAAGAATAAAAGTAATTAAGTTACACGAACTGCATAAAAAGGATATATATATATATATACATACATACATACATATATATATATATATATATATATATATATGTATAAAAAAAAGAAAAAATTTTATGTACAAGTAATGGTATTAAGATTAAGAATCTGAATTATTTCCTTTTATAAATCGAACAAATAAAACTGAAAATTTGAGACTGAACAGGTGGTTTTTGCACCAATGTAGAATGTAACAAATACATTTGTCTTATTGTTAAAAACCCCTGTCCTTTGAAATCAGTCACTGTACATAGTGCATTGATCTAGGAAGCAATGCATCGATTGAAATTTCGACAGGATCCAATTTCAAATGTATAATAATAGTCTTAAATGTATAATAAGCCATGAAATGGTCTGCGTATTTTCATGGATTTTAAAATAAATGTTCGATCTGAAACAGGAGACATGTTAACATGAATATTTTGTGAGCTTTAACCCAAACAAACCCATCGTACAAGAGGACTGTTTGCGAAGGGAAGTAGTCGATGCCCATAATCGCCAGACTCTCTCTCGTCATCGGCCAACGTACCTCCTCGTAGTTGGGTTTGCTGTTGGCTGCGTGCCTAGGCCTCTCGGACCTCGGCGGGGGCGGCTTCCGTGTCGACCAATTCGTCCTGATGCTCCGGGAGCCGAGCCACTGACCATTCATAGCGGCAATCGCCGCCTCGGCGTCGCTCTTCTTCACGAACGACACGAAGGCATAACCTTTGCTCTTAAGCGTCTGGGGATCGCGAACGATTCTGCAATTGCTGATCTCTCCGAAAGGCGTGAAGGCCTCGCGCAGGGTCTGTGTCTCGATCTCGGGCGACAGGTCGCCGACAAATATATGGTGGTGATTGCTGGTGTCGAGCTTGGGCTGATTACCTGGACTCGTGGCCCAGTTAACCTTCATCTCCTTTTGAAGAAAGACGCGCTTATTCATGGCGGCGAGGGCCGTAGCCGCACACTGGTGATTCGTGAACTCGACGAAAGCATAGGGATCGTTGCCAGCCTCGCGAATAATCTTGCAGCCCTTGACATGGCCGATCTGGGAGAAGAGGGCACACAGCAAGTCCTCGGATACGGATACGTCGAGATTGCCCACGTACAGCGTACGCGGGTTGCTCTCCTCGCTCATGCTCATGGCACCGAACGTTAGCTGACTTTGCTACCGTCGTTTCTCTCAACCTTGGCTGCGGCGGCACAACAGCACGTACACTCTCTCGCTCCCAACGCGCGCTTACTTCGTCGTCGAGAGAGCGCCTCTAGCTCCTGCGACTGTTCCTTCCGGGAGAAATAGGAAAAACGCGTAAATTCGTTATCTCTATTACTCTATCGTCCTCTCGCTCTCTCACACGTACGCACACGCACACTCTCTCGCTCAACCTCTCCCTCACGAACACACGCACACGCATATGACCTCTCTCTCTCACTCTCTCTCTCTCTCTCTCTCTCTCTCTCTTACTCTCTTACTCTCTTTCCCTCTTTTTGCCTTCTCGCACGCTCTCCTTGTGCTCCGCAACTGGCCGGCAAACGAGACAGGCACCAGCGGCCACCTTTTTATTCTCTATCTTTCTCCCTTTCTCTCTCTCTCTCTCTCGCTCTCTCTCTCTCTCTCTCTCTCTCTTTCTCTCTCTCTCTCTCTCTCGCTCTTTGTCTATGATAGCGTTGACGTGTGATCTCGAGTAAGTAGTAGCTGCCTCCGCTTATTTTTCTCGCGAGGCTATAAAGTTAAAGAACTCACGCTTTCAACCGCCACCTCGAGAGATCGGCATCGAAGTAAACGAGAGACTTCTCTAGCGATACTCGCTTTTTTCGAAACTTAATTTTTACCTAGAGCTCTCTCTCTCTCTCTCTCTCTCTCTCTCTCTCAGTATCACTATCTCTCTCTGTCTCTCCGTCTCTCTCGTTATTCAAGCTGTTATATAGTACAGTACTCTGTCTCCCTCTATTGGGCTATGGGTTCGCGTGACCGCGTGCATGCACATTAACGTCACCAAGGCAGGCGGTTCATGTTGAAAATGTGATGCTACAGAAACAACAGCGGAGAAGACCCAAGACCCCAAGCCCCGAGCACTCCACACTCCACATCAATCGTCAGCACCTGCAGTGCCAGCACTTAGCGAACTATTTCCTGTGTCACACTAACACATAAGATGGCCGACCCGTCGCGCTCGCGGCTACGCACGTATACACGCACCGCCAATTGATTTGACTGATCCGCGAGTTTACTGCCCACGCATTTGTACATACATTTATCTTTTATATAAATTACAAATAAGTCATAATTACCTATGAGACAATGATTAAGGTATTTATACGATTTCGTATACGTATCGATTATCGCAGCCGCATACGTACATTATGTATGAGAAGTGCTTAGCAGCACTATTACTAAGGATTTACTAAGCAAGCACGATGCCATGCCACGCATAAAGACCCGTGAGCAGCCGGCAACTTTATATTCTTTTAGAATCTCGATTCATTATATCTGCCGACTTTTATTTCTCGATCTCAAACGTAACACATTTCTCGCACACACTTAAGCAATTCTCCTTCCCTTTCTTCAACGTTTGTTTTATCAGCCCATTTACCTTCTCAATTTTATACGCACAAGTACACCCGATGGCTCGTATCAAAAGCATACGAAAAAATGATGGAAATCATCGTTACCAATGCATTTTTTTTTTTTTTTAATCTATATTACATACATGATTACGAGGTAAATAAAACAAAGAATTGCAAAAGTAACTTCAAATAAAATTATCCCTGTACGTTGCGATACATTTTCGATCGATTTAAATGAAATGTTTTTTAAATTATAGCCGGCGATTCGTAAAGTAAGATTTTATTCGTTGCTTCCTCGTATGCAATTCAGTGCTGCTGTAGCACGGCATTTTATTTTATTATTTTGGCTATCCTTCTTTCAACCTTACGTTACGTTTCTCGGTTACCTTTTTTTTTTTTTTTTTCTTCTCTTCTTTTCGCACTAACTTTATTACCTATTATTTAAACGTATAATCATTGATAAATAATGGGATAAAATAAATTGCATGCAAACAAGGTTGGACACTAGCGCGAAAAAGCCGGCGATCCGCCTAACGAATCATCGAGAAGGAATTTTAACTGCCGTAAGGCTTAGATTTTTGAACTTTTGATGTTTTCTTTTCATTTGGAATTGCGTTGATTGTTCATTAAAATTTTTTTATTACTTTGAGCTACATAAATTACCATACATGTATTTTGCTAAATTTAACAATAATATTGACTCAAGCAAATAATTTGTTCTTTATACACAAACGTATTTAACACAATATTATTGTAGAAAAATGATAAAGTATTTTTTAAATTGTTAAGAAAAATTTTTTTTTAATAAAATAAAAATACAATCTTTTAATATGTGTGTGAAACAAAAGAATGTATCTTAATATTAAAACTGAATAACTTTTATTTTCACAATTCACACAGTATAATGCGATGTAATGGTATTACTGTACAATGAAAACACATAATACAATAAGTTTTTTAAAAAATACCATGTAATTTTGTTATATCACACCATGAGTCAACAGTAAATGTGTAACAAAAATATTCAAAAGAAGTTTATTTAACAATTCAATATATTATTCGTATTTCATTACTGAAAATTATTAATTCAAAATAATTACTAATTGTGTTTCGGTTAATTTTTATTTGCTTTATTACGATGATTATTGTGTTTTCATTTAGTACTTAAAACCAATTGTAATAAAAAGTTGTTTGTTTTTATAAAATTTTATCAATAAAAGAATTTATTCTGGAGCAACTTCTCAAAAGTTTTCGCCTTTTATTCTACAGTTCCTATACTTTGTATACTTCCTATTGCACACAACAATAAAGAAAACATGGGACTAGCATTCTTTTTTATATAAACTTTTGTTGTCAACAAGTGGCTTTCTAATTTAACTCTCATCATGTAGTAAATAACAAATTTTGTAGGCATGGGTGTGTCTATTGCCAATTTTTTATGAACTCTTATCTGAGAATCCGTAATCTAATAACTACGTCCGAATTTTCTGTTTGAGGTTAAACTAGTGCAATACACTTGCTTTACTATTATTCATAAATATATTTAAAAGTAAAAGTAAAACCTTCATGTTATATGAAGACTTTTAAAATGAGCATTTAAAAATTTATTCGCAAAATGTCACAAGATGAATCATATCAAGATCGTCAAAATAATGAACTTGAAGTTTTAAAAGTAAGGATCATATTTACTGTTCTATGTAAAACTATATTAAAAGTTAAGTCTTATTGTATTTTGGTTTTTTAATAATTTTTGTATTTTTTATAAAAAATATAGTCAATTTTTGGAGATGAATTACGTGATAATCGTAAAAATAAACAAAAGAAGAAATGGCAACCACTGGATATTTCTGTTACTCTTACACCGCAAAAAGGAATGTCAGGACCAGCAGAGGTTTATGCTCAAGTTGATTTACATATTATTTGTGGAGAAAAATATCCCAAAGAGTGAGTTTTAATAAATTACTAAAATGAAATTTACTAAATTATTAAATTTAGTTTAAAAAAAAGGATTGAAAATTCTTAATTATTAATAGATTTCATTTAAATAAATTTCTTGATATTAAACTATATTTCGATTTATTAAAATTAATTATTTTATAAGTAAATATTAATATTTAAATATTTTAGAGTACCCAAAATTCAGTTACAAAACAGTAGAGGCTTATCTTATCAACAAATAGCAGTTCATCTTTCTGAATTAGAAAATTTAGCAAAAAAATTAATAGGAGAAGTAATGGTTTTTGAGCTTTGCCAACACGTCCAAAAATTTCTGCACAAGCACAACAAGCCTAGTTATAGTAGCTTTTATGAAGAAATGGTGTCAAAACGTCAAGAACGAATCCAAAGTGAATTGCAAGAAAGGCAATTAAAAGAAGATAAGGAGCGGCAAGTTTTACAAGATGAAATTTTAAAACGGAAAGAAGCACTTAAAGCAGAAATGCGTAATCGGCGCGAATCAACCCGGTTAGCACTCGAATCTGATCCTATTTTATCACAATCAATACCATCTTCTCCACATGAAAGAGTTAGAACATATTCTAGAAGACGGTGCATGAGCACATCTGAAAGCTCTGAAGGATCATTATGCGAACATAGAGGCACTAAGCTTTTACATTTTGATAATAGTAAAGGGGAACGACAAGTACATAGAGGAAAGTGCTTGGGTCATAGTTTAAAGGGATCTGTTGTATATGCTGGAGTTGATATGATCACAGGGGAATTATTGGCAGTTACTGAATGGACATTGAAATGTGGAATATCTGATGATTATGAAAATCACGAAACATCAAATTTACAACACTCAATGAAACAAATTGCTAGTATAGAACAAGAATTGAATCATTTACACAGATTACATCATCCCAATCTTGTTCATTATTTAAATATGAAATACATGCAAGATAAAGATAATTTAATTATTTATACTTTACAAGAATTTGTGGTAATTATGTTTTATAATTTATTTTAAAAAATGTCCTTTTAATTAATAGTGAATTAAGAGACTAAGAATATTTTCAGTAAAAATGCGTGTGATTTAATTATCATTTAGGTCTCTGATTTTTAAAAATCCATCAATAGGCACTAAAATAATTTATCCCATCATCTTCATTTTAAAATATTTTCTAAATTGCCTCTTCATTATCCTAAATAATAGAAAAAACTTGATATTGAGCAAGATAATTGACTTATAAATTTTCACAAAAAAAACATTAACTTATTTCTTACTTCTTAGTCACTATATAACATCTTTGAACTTTCAATAGTCAATTGTTTATTAATACAAGTACTTTATCCAAATACTTTTTAACTTGTCTAGCTATCATCCAAGAAACTCTAATGATGTTGGTTAACGGATTTTAGACATTTAAGCAAATTCAAAACGTACGTCTCTATAATTATTATATTGTTATTTATTACTATAATTATAATAAATATTTTATAGGTTGGAACAACATGCTCGTTTTTTCTTATGGAAAACATTCCAGTTGACACAGATATGCTTAGGTATTTAGCTGTTGGAATTTTGTCTGCTCTTCAATATCTTCACGAAAATAATGTTGTTCATAAAGATCTTCGAGATTCAAGTGTTCACATTGATCGTACTGGAGTTGTTAAGCTTTCTGATTATTCTTTAGATAAACGATTATCTGATATTTATCAAGCAAGCTGCTTATCTAAAATAGAACATGACTTTCCTACAATTCAGGGAAGGGGTGGAAAAAAGTCAGATATTTATAGATTTGGTATTCTTTTGCTATCTTTATTGAGAGGTACAATTATTTCAGACAAAGATATAGAAGTTGATACAACATTACAGGTAAGAGCCAAACATATGATAAAAATTCTTCTTATACTTACTTTTATTACTATTATATTATATAATTTTTAAAAAACTTATGCATAAATACATATTGAAATGAAATTAAACGATTATTTATCTAATAGGCCAAAATTATCAATAACTGTAGCAAATCAAATTTCGTGTAAATGAACTTGTTGATTCTAAATTAATTCATCGCATTCTTACCGAGCCGATAAATTTTTACCGGAATTTATGTTTTGAAAAATAAAAACAATTTATTATTTTCAGCCTGATTTAAGGGATTTTTTACATAAATGTCTCGTAAGTAATGAACGAATTCGTTGGTCAGCAGAACAATTGCTACAACATTGCTTTATCCGAACACCACTGGAACGAGGAATATCACCTCCAAGATTAGATGGCAAACAAGAACAAAACCGAATAGAGCCAGAACAAGAGCCAGATACAGATGTACATTTTTATCTTCCAGCCTTTGGTGGCCAATCACGCATTCAAAATGAATTTGAAGTTCTTAAATGGTTGGGAAAAGGTGCCTTTGGAGATGTTTTAAAAGTTCGAAATAAATTAGATGGTGGCGTGTACGCTATAAAGCGAATCGAATTAAATCCGAAGAACAAACAGTTAAATAGAAAAATAACACGCGAAGTCAAATTATTGTCTAGATTGAATCACGAAAATGTAGTGCGTTATTATAATTCTTGGATTGAGAGTGCAACTTTTGATGATTCTTCAAAATACAGTACGTTTACGCCCTCCATCACACCTTCAATAAAATACATTTCGACGTCCGATAATAAAACATCCAGCATAGATAATGTAAGCTTCTTTACGAAATATGGAGTTTTTTTCTATCTAATTATTCCTTATTTTGTCATCTTACAGTACTTAGCAAATGCAAATATTGAGAAATTAGCTCCACCGATTCACGATGTTGAATGGAATGTTTCTTATGAGTCTAGAGCAAGTGTGGCTTTATCAGCAGACAGCGAAGAAGACAATAGTGATCGATCTAGTGATGTATCTGATAGTGATGAAGACTGGGCTTTTATGTAAGTTTCGTCAAATAATTTCACTTTACGTGAGCCTTGATTGCTTTTTTTTAGTATTTTATTGTTAATAAGTTTTTATAGAAATTAAATTTATTATATGGTGACAGTTTTTATGATTTTTAAACCTTTTGAACAGTATTATTCAAAACTAAATTTAAAAATTTTATATTATACGATATAGTATGCGAACGCGAATTGATTCGTCCGATAGTGTACAATTTGAAAGGGATGAAACATCACAATTATTGGATTCTAAACAAAAGTCTCAAGATTTGGTTGTTGAGAAAAATAGTTCTGATGTTGAAAAAGACGGCATGTCGGTGAAAGAAATTCAATTTATGTACATACAGATGGAATTTTGTGAAAAAAGTACATTAAGAACAGCAATTGATAATGGACTTTACGAAGATGAAGAACGAATTTGGCGCTTATTTCGGGAAATTGTTGAAGGCTTGGCACATATACATCAGCAAGGAATGATACACAGAGACTTGAAACCAGTAAATATTTTTTTGGATAGCAATGATCATGTGAAAATCGGAGATTTCGGTCTAGCAACAACCAATATCTTTTCAACTCTAACTCAAACCTTAGAAGTTGAAAAAGAATCTCAAATAATCGATAAAAGTATTCTAACATTACATAAAAAATTTTTAATAATAAAAAAGAAGTAAATAAACATATTGTTTTTGCAGGCGTTAGTTTCGAAATGGACGATTTGGGTTCTATGACTGGCCAAGTTGGCACAGCCCTATACGTTGCACCGGAATTATCCGCACAGGCTATAAAAGCTATTTACAATCAAAAAGTGGATATTTACAGTTTGGGAATTATTTTTTTTGAGATGTGTTACAAGCCATATGCAACGGGGATGGAAAGAGTGAAAGTTCTTTTAAATCTTAGATCTAAGGAAATTATTTTACCTCCTGAATTGAATGAAAGGAGTATGTCTAGTCAAGTTCATCTGTTACGGTAATTACATTTTTTTACTTAACCTGCAAGTATTGAAATTCACAAAGCAATTTATTTTTATGGATTTTTCGAACAGTTGGTTATTAAATCACGATCCGAGTCAGCGACCAACGTCGCAAGAGTTGTTGGCTTCGGAATATTTACCTCCGCCTCAGCTAGAAGAGGCAGAACTTCAAGAAATGGTTCGGCATACGCTCTCCAATGCTCAAAGTAAAGCGTACAAATATCTCGTTGCTTGTTGCTTTGGGCAAGAAGTAACACCTGCAGAAGACATAACATACGATATGAATTTACCAGCTCGAGTAACAACTAATTCTTTATTGCCGAAGTCACGATTCTTTCAAGAAAGCGTTAAATCTAAAGTCGTGGAAATATTTCAAAAACATGGTGGTATAAGTATTACAACCCCATTGCTCATGCCGAAATCCGGTCCACTTTATAATGCGACTGACAGTTGCGTTCGATTAATGACTCGTACCGGAAGTATTGTATCTGTACCCCATGATTTGCGTGCACCTTTTGCTAGATACGTCGCTTGGAATAATATTTCTAATATTCGAAGATACTCAATTGAAAGAGTCTACAGAGAAAAGAAGGTAATAGTTAATGATTATTTATAAGGGTCTAAAAGAAGCACAGCTATTGTCGTGCTTTGTAATGACAATTATTACAAATTAATGCACATATAGCTTCGTTTTTGTCAGTTCAAAACATTATTTAATCATTGCTTAAAGTATTACCTTTAAAAGATCCTTCTGAATTATTCTCATAGGTTCATGGATTCCATCCGCGTGAGCTTTACGAGTGCGCATTCGATATAATAAGTCCAATGGATAACAATCTGATGACCGAAGCCGAGCTCATATCTATTGCCTGGGAAATATGTAACGAGATACCACAGCTGCAGGAGCGTAATTTTTCCGTTCGCTTAAACCATACGTCGTTGTTACAGGCCGTTCTCATGTACTGCGGGATAGAGCGCGAAAAGTATCAAGATATTTATTCAATACTATGCGACGCGCGCGACGGTAAATTCTCGCGCTTTCAAGTGCAAACTCATCTTATAAGCTTGTGCCTTACTGATCAAGCAATGGAAACGCTCTTCAATCTTTTTGAAACTGAAAGCTCGGTAGCAAAGATTGCCAGCATACTCAAGACAATTACAAGAAGGAAGGGAGATGCGGCGGCCCTGGCAAAGGAGGGATTGAGAGAAATTGAAACTGTTATAGCTAACGCAGAAGCTTTAGGTGTTAAGGTACTCGAAATCAAATTAGAACTCCAATAAAATTCGATGCTAATGAGTTAATCAAATCATTTACTGAGATTTGAAAAAATGTTACAAAATTATATATATATATATATAGTAAACAAAGCTTTTTTTCTTCTGAATTTTATTAATAATTCGAACGTAAAAATATATCTTTGATTTTTATCTCGGCGCTTGCTGCTAAGACTACTGTAAAAAGTTCTTGATCATTTCTGTTTTTAGTGGCCAATCACAGTACTTCCATTATTAGTACACAATATTCAGCAGTACAGTGGTATTATTTATCAAATTACCTGTGAAATAAAACGAAGACATAGACGCAGCGGTCAAGATGTTATTGCAGCAGGTGGCAGGTATTATTGATGTTTTATTGTTTTATTTGCTATGTTAATATTATAATTAAACTCCTTCAAAATATTCTAAATTTTTAATTAACTAGGTATGATAAAATGTTGTCCTCGTTTCGGCAAGTACTAGAACGCACGGGTATGGCTAACAAGGAAAACAAGCAATTTGGCGTAGGCATTAGCATATCTCTCGATAAATTAGTTTGCGCTGCAGGTGAATTAACGTCGGATCTGTGCCGCGAAAACAAATTCGCCATCGATGTAGCCGTCTGTTGTGTCGGTGGAGTTCCTCGACGCGAGAAAGAACTAGCTGATGTTCTTCGTGAGCTTTGGTCTCTTGGACTTCGAGTTACTTGTCTCGATTTCCTTACATCCGAGGAAATTTTAGAATACTGCCAGGAAAATGGTGTTAGTCATATTGTTATGCTGAAGAGTGGCGAAAAAGGCAGCTTGAGGATTGAAACATGGGAAAAAGATAGATATCAAGAACGCAAAATTAATATTCAAGTAAAGTTACACAAGTTTTTATTGACTTAATCATGCGAATTCAGATTTCATAAGATCCTAAAATATCCTATCGCTGTTAGAAAATATCTGTAAAACGTGTTAATCTTTAAATTTATTCTGCTACATGCATTAAAATTAAATAAAAATTTAAACGTGTTAATTTTAGGATTTAGTCGACCACTTTCAGCGCCAGACGGAAAATGTCATGCCGGTAGTCTTAAATAGGTCTGAAAGTAAATTAAGCACTAGTATGGACTTGATGGTCTCATCGAATACTCCTATTAACGTTAATATCAACTTCGTACTTTCAAACAGGGATAAAATGTCTGGAAGTGGTAGAAGAAGTTATAAAAATACTATACTTGCACAAATGTCATCTTATATGCAAAGAATATCGCACAAGGTCCCTATTGAAGTATTTGCAGTTTTTCTTGAAATGACTGTGGTGAGAACCATAACTAATTTTTTGGAAATCGATTCAGATGAACAGGACTTTCAAAAAAGTACTCAAATAATAATTGACAAGTAAGAAGATTTTCTAAACATTAACTTTTTTTATATTTTAAATATTTAAAAAAAAAATACTAATATTAAAAATTAAGTAGTTATAAGTCAATAAATTATCAATTGTTGTTACATTGTATTGTGTCTTAATTTTTCAGACATCCACGTCATAAAAAGTATATTGAACAAATATGTGAAGAAATGTGGGAAGCTCGAAGTGATAAATTGCGTCCGGTTTTGATTCTTTACAGCTTGTCAGATAGTCGTTATATGACACTGATTTAAAGAAGAATTTAAAAAATGTACAAAAAATTGATAAGAATATATACATTTATTTTTACGATGACATGTGTTATTTAATTTTAAAATAATCATTAATTGTTTAATAATTTTCCAATTCCGTAGTTACAGTTCCCCTATTTAGAATTGATTACATGAGATTAAGTAGAGTGATAAATGTAGTGAAGACTGATTTAGAATTTTTCAAAAAAGACATATTATCAATGTAATTTTTTCTTTGAAACGTATGAACATTTATATAGCTGATTAAAAAATTCAACATTTAACAAATTAAGCTTCAGATGATATTTGACCTCGCTTGGATTCTTTTAAATATACAAATGCACAATCGCACATGCATAATGCATAATCACGTATTATTGACTATCTCTTTCATACGCGCGCGCTTTCAAAATAGTTCGTAACTCCGTACACTCTGTACACTGAACACTCCGTAGTTCGGATTTTGTGATTTAAACGAATGAAATGAGAATGTGCGCAGTACCGTAAACTGTATAGATAAGAACTTTTTATATGAATTGCACGGTGCACCTTGCACGTATTCTGCGTACTTGTATAATGACATTTCCAAATAACACACAAAGTTTGTTGTATTTTTCATATATATAAGTGAAACTGCATGAAAACTTGAATCGAGTTAATTGTGAAATGCAGCGTAATTTTATTAATTTATGCAACCGTAGAAAATGTCAAAGAATCTGGAATTACTCAAGATCGAAAAATATATTGTTTCAAGGTTATGTTATACAGCTTATGCTATTCTCACTACAGAAATTGAAAGTCATTTGACCAAATATACTAAGAATGACATTGATCATATAAAACATCTAATTGAAACTAGTGTGTAAGTTTTAGCAATCAAAAGCCATTGCAGAACAATTTGAATAAATAATATTTTTGTTAATGGCCATTGAAGTTGTGATATAATAATTCTGAAAATTGTTAAAAAATTAATTCTTCGATACATTTAATTTACAGAGCTACGCATGAAAACAAATATGAATATGAATGGATCAGTAATGTATTATTATTTTGGTTCAATAGATCCAATTCGGCAAATATCAAAGAAGAATTGGATTTTATACAGTTTCGTTATAACTTGAGTCTAATTAAAAATGATATTCCAGAAACAATGCAAGAGGTGAAGTATTTTTGTTGTAATTAAGCTTAAAAATATATAGAACTAAAATAAAAAGATCTATAATATTATTTTAGACTATTTCTAAAATTTATTTAAAAAAATTTTATCTGTGCAGGAGCTGTTAAATTTATTCAAAGCAATACTTAATGCTAAACAAGGAAATATTTTATCTTTGAATAAAGTATCTAGTAATCTATTTCAGTTTTTGGAAATATGTTTGTACAGTAAACCAACAATAATTTGTTGGATTTTTGATGATTTAATGCATGTATGGCCTATTTCATTTTATCCATTAGATTCAGTTTTGCAAGAACTTTTCATAAATTTTTTAAAACTAGTAATAGAAAAAGAAAGTATAACTAAATGTTTTGATATATTGTTATGCATTTTATCAAAATTAAATGTGTCAGAATCTAGAGAAAATGAATTACTATTTATGCTTTACTCGCATCTCTTTAAAACCTGTGATATTGATCTAATAGAATTAGTTCTGTATTCCAGAAAGCAATTTAAATTTTTAAAGGAATGGCATAAATTTGTAGATAATGAAAATATTAGATCAGTACAAATTGATAGTGTGGAGACTGCAAACAAAATTAATAAAGTGATATTTATAACTGACAACAATTTAAATAAGCTTGGTCTACATCCTAAGGAAATCACTTTAAGAATAATATTAAGAGGTTTTCATTGGCTGCTAGATATTTTGGTAAAAATGTTTGATTCCTTAATGTTTATTCTACAAAGTTTTTTTTGTAAATTATTACATGCAATTTTTGTTGATTCAAACAGGATTTGTGTTCAGTTCTTATAAATAATAGAGAATATGATAAAACTTCCAAGATATTGAGTTGTTCAGTTTTAAAAAATCTTTGGCCATCACTTTTAATTTATTTTCTCCATAACTTACCTCACACATTGATATCTGTTGAATCAGAAAATTTTCAAAACAGCATTTGTGAATCTATTAATTTCTTAATAGATAAATGTTATTTTCAGTATGAATATAATGAATTAATACTTAAAAATCTGAATTCGTACTTGAATAGTCAATTAATTATAGTTAAATGGATTTTAAATCATAGAAAAAAGTTTGCAGCTACTGCTGTGGATCAAAATCTATCAGTGAAATATATGCTCAGTAGACTTCAAAATAGTTGTCCACTTTCAGTACTAAAAGAAAGCATTAATATTCATGAATCAAATTTTCAAGAAATAGAGAGCCTTTTGAACAATGAAGAGGAAACTATGAAAGTCTTTATATCATATCGAGTTATACAAACGGCTCTTAAAGCTGTATTGATGTACAAATTTTGTAATGTACATGTAAAAAAAGTTGCTAAAAATCTTTATATAAAAATGGAATCTCTATTAAATGCTATAAACCCTTTAAGTTTGCGATTAGAAGTAATTGAAAATGTATTCTCCATATTATTTTTACGTCATAATGCTCATTTTAATATCGCAGATGAAGAAGACTATAATACTGCATTATCAGAGAAAGAAGAGATGAATATAGATCATGAGAAAAAACAATTAGAAGAACACAAGTTATGTGGCTTTATTTGTAATAAATATTCAGTGAAACAATTATTAAGTCACTTAAAACAATGCACTCATCAAATTGGCGTTGACTTCGCCAAGTTGAAAAAAGAATGTACAGATACAAAGGATTTAAAAGACTTGCAAAAGAGTATTTTTAATATTGATAATGCCGTTAAAGATGCTTTATGGCGCTTAGAGCTTTTAACAAGTCTAGAATTAATCAGAAGCAAATCTAGCAAAGAGGACTCAATGACCTCCTCGAATGATTTACTACATAACACAGCAGATGAAAATTATAGTTTGCCTTATCGTTTAGAAACCAAATTACCTTCTCATAATCAGACAGTCGAAAGCGAATCAGAAGAAAATAAAAATGCTGAAACAACGAATATTGATGAATCAACACAAACAAGTTCATCTGAAACTAATAATACAAGCCAACGTCGAAAAAAAAAAAAGAATCAGATACCAATATCAAATTTGTCAGATTCGACAACAAAAAATAATGATTCAAAGTTAATTATAAATCTAATGCTATCGTCTAAAGAAAGCTTGGTTGTTCAATGCTTGTGGAAACAGGATTATACAAAAGCTCAAGAAGTTATTGAGGTAAATGTAATAATTGAATTCTTAAATATCAGTACCATTTGTTGCAAAATATTTTATCAAAGATCAATTATCAAATACCAAAGAAATTTTAGCTCTTAATAAATTTAAGAATTATTAAAAATTAATTTCTATAAATAACTTTTTCTTTATAAGTTTTTCATTTTCGTCGGCCTTTAATATGTTTTTAAAATCTATGGTAATATCAAAAAAAGTAAGATGAAATTATTAAAATTAAATTTTTTACCCAAAAGTCATACGTTGCGTACTTTAATCTGCATAATGAGAAGTTTCATAATACAATTTCCTTGTATTCAATATATTTAACTTTCAATTTTGAATGCAATCGTTTAATTGATATTAATTAATCAGCTTAGCCATTAAAATGAATTAATAGTGTTAATAACAATGGTTCTTGTATTATTTTTCGTAAACATATATATTGTGCCAATTTGGTACACGATTTTTTTCATAACAGCCTAATGATTTTTAATAGAAATGGAAATATTTTTTTGGTACTTTTTTTATTAAAAATCATTTGCAATAGTGGAAACGGATGCCTTTTTTTAAAATAAGTAACCTATTAAATTTATTATTGAATTAAAAATTGTTCCTGATATTTGAGAATATCATTCTTGGTACATTCGCAGAAATTCAATATGAAAAATTCATATTTGGACGGAGAAATCAGATTTTCAAAATCAATGCAAAGCTTCCGACAAGAAATGATTAATCAAATGGATTCGTCCGATACCCTTGACTATTCTGCACAAACTGAAGAATTGCTTTTGGTTGAGGTATATTTATTTTTTGTGAATTTAATTACGTCTTTTAATATGCATTTAGTTTGTATCAGATGAGTTTGTCCACCCGAATGCCAATTTTTAATAAATTTAAAATTATAATAAATTTAAAAATTTCATGATCTTTATTACTATGTAGAATTTATTTCCTGCCCTATACACAATGAAAGCTCTAGGGTGCGCTTATTCTAATTAAATTTGTAATTTGTAATTAGCGTAAGAGCTTGCTTTCTACTTTATTTGTAAATTAATATTCATCATTTCTGACACGTGGAATTAATTCAGAATGTTCGGCGAGCAGCACAAGGTGGCTACTGGAGATCTCGAATAACAAATCAATTGGAAACATTCGTGGCCTCTCAAGAATCGAACGCTCGTCTCATCTGCTCGAACGCAACCGATGCTCGTGAAATCCTCGCACTCTGCGTTGTCGATCTTGCTTTGACGATGAACCAAAGCCAACAACCCTCAACTAATCTGCTGAACGTAGCTTTGAAATATTTAAAAGTCTTGTCGAAGCTTGAAGGTACCCATCATTCTAAGCACTTCGAAGACGTATACAGGCTGGTTCATGAGAGTAATTTAGGAAAATCTGTACCGAGTGTAATATGCAATGCAAAACATTCGCTTAACGTACAGAATTGGAAGGATAAAACTGATTTTTGGCAAAATCTTGCTGATAAAACTCGGCAATTTCAGGAATCCCAGTGCTTATTAAGTAACATTGAAAATGAGACTCATGCAAACGTGTCTGCTTTAAGCGGACAAAAAATCTTTAGTGATGTTATAATTCTTTGTGGAAATACGCAAAACTACCTTCGCAAGGTTTTGGTTCATTTGCAAATTCTATACTCCATCATTCCTAATAGTAAGTAATAAAGACGATTTTTTTGCGTTTGACCTCTGATATAAATACATTGACATTTGTTTAAACTGTAAATACTTTTTTGTCGAAATTATTAAGATAAATATTTGCAAATGTGAAATAAGAACGAATAATTTTAGATTGATTATTTTTCAGATGAACGAACTCAGTACCAAAGTGAATCAATTTTAATGAGTAATTTTCTACATTTTTATATTGGTCATCAAATATTCGACTTGCACAACGAGCCAGAAACATTTGAAATGATAGCTAATAAACTTGGAGTAAATTTAGTTCATAACATATTAATCAATTGCTGTCCTAAGCTAAAATATTACGACTCTTTGTCTACCGTAGGAAGTGAAACTTGCGGCTGCATAATTCTTAATAAAATATCCAACAATAAAGTATATATATAATTTATTTTCTTTACAGAATTACACGTGTGTATATATTAATTATAGTACCTTGTATTCAGATTGCAGCGGATCAGAAAAATCAGGATCCGAACCAATGTGTAGCAGATATTTTATCAGAGTTAATTAGTGCAATTCAGCAATTACAATCAAATTCGTCAAGAATCTTAAATAAGGATCTACCTTATTTATCAAACAATTCTAAAATTCAACAAATTTTAAGAAAATCCTCAGAATTAGAATTTTTAGACTTAAGCGAATTATCAGTTGGTGAACATACATTGGCTTTTTTTTTAAATTTATGGAATCTACTGTTTATTCACTCGCAATTAACTGTTTGGGCTACTGATCCACCCATGAACTTCCTGAGACGTTTTATTTCATTATCGTCGGTAAGCTATTACGTTGGAGACTTGGGGCGCATCTCTTTAGCAGTTTTAAGATCCAAGCTGCTTGGTTGTATGTCATGGGATTTCGAATATTTTCCACACGCTGAAGATCTTAACGAAGTTGCTTGGCAAGATTTAGATCTTGTTCACGACCCTCGTGTTATATTTGCAATGTCAAATGAGTTTTACGAAACGCCAATCATTCGTGTACGTATTATTTCATTTTCATAATTAACTGTCTATAAATTATGTATTTCTATTTGATTTAATGAACTTTTTTTACAGGTATTTTATCCACAATCTCTTAATGAAGATTTGAGTGCAGGAGTGCGCAATTATCTCGATCATTATTCTGTAAAAAAATATGAATCACATAACACAGGTGAAGAAAATGCAAATGAAACAAGGCTAATTGTATTTATACCAGATTTTATACAGCATTTTGAAAACTTTCAAGAAAAAAATATATCTAATATAAATTATAATAGTGTAACATCCAATCAATCGTATAAAAACATGTTTTCTCTTACTGATTATTTCAGTAAATCCGAATGTGTTATATTAAAGTACAAACCTGCAGTAAATTCATTTGAAATTTTGCTTAATTATGAAGATATAAGCGTGACAAATATCGATATATTAAAGAAATCAAATATAAATTTGAACTGTTATAATTCATCAATGTGGATGTCAAGAACCATAAAACCCAATGTTTTACAATACTTAGAAGGACATTGTTGGTTACTTTCGTATCTCGTAAAACGCATTCATAAGAATAATTCTGGTCTACAAGGGAGTGGTTGCGACAATTTACAACGAACTGTATGTTTTGAAAACAATTCTACTGCATTATGGGTACATACATTAGCTAATGCATTATTTGATAATAATGTAACACTCGCTACAATACAAGAAAACATATCATTAAATGATTTGTGGATATATTTAGATAAATGTATAAGAGATGATAGAATTCAAGACTCCCTTGATTTTATAAATGCATTACCAAACAGGTTATTAAATAACTGTATAGAAATACAATGTTTGAAGGATAAGTTATTGTGTCAATTGATTTATATAATGCAAATAAATTCAAATGCAGATAAAATTCTGCAATACATATACCAAATCAAGGATATTAATGTCTTAGCCCAGACAATACTTTCTAATATAAATGAATGGCCTGTTCACGTGTGCCAAGATGCTTTGATTCATGCTGTGCATCATACCGATAAATACAAGCTTCCCTCTCACTGCAGATTTAAAATGATGGAGACGTTGTGTAGAGTTACTGTTTTTTATAAAATGCTACCACATTGTAAGAATAAAAAATTAATTTCTAATGAAATAACTTGGCACGATGTGGTGTTCTGTACCGAGAAAACCGAGCCAGTTTCTATTATTCAATCACTTATCGAGGCTAACAAATTCGAATTGTGTCTCGAATGGTTAGAATATCAGGCATTTTCATTGGAAATACAGTCTTTGGTAACTCATGACCTTCTCATCGGGCTATTAAAAAATGACGAAACGGATTTTAAGAATGCTCGAAAAGTAAGTTGTAATTAAATAAAATTATTTTGTATTTATATGCGAGTAAAAAGTTTTAATAACTTTTGCTTTAGCTATTGGCAGCACTTCCAACCAGACAATCTATAAAGATGTGTAAGGGAGTTCTTAAAAAATTGGAATCAATCAGAGCCATGAGATTTATAATTGAATATTTATTAGAACATTGTGATGCTCAAAAAGCCGTTATGTATTATAAAGCGCAAATAGGGGTGGAAATTATAGATCAATTAGAAGTAAAAGAAAGAGCTCATTATATGCAATTAATAAAGGAACCCCTTATAATAATGGAGCAACTTTTGATGAATTGTAAATTTGAAAATCTTCGAAAAATTATCGACATTGTACAAAGATCGGATAATTTGAAAAAATCTCACATTTCAATCGAAAGTTTTGATAAAATAGTAAGATTTTATGCTGGTAAATCCTTAGATTTTAGAGTATCTTTGCAGCGAGATGGTCTTGATTCTAAAATTAAGGATACAATGAATCTTTCATCAACTATGGAAAATGAAAATCGTAACAGTGAATTCATTATGCCAGTAAATGTACCTACTAAAGAAAACTGGATTCCTAACGATAAGGTATGGAAAATTTACCTAATTAATTTATCAAATAGACTATAGAAATAAAAATTTAAAAAATAAATTTGCAGCAAAAAATTATTTTGCCATTTTATTAAAATAAGCTAGAAAATTTGCAGGTAATTGCACCATCAATTTACATATAATACTCTCTGGTAATATTGAAGAAAAGCACGGAGACTTTTCCCGTACCGAGTTACAGTAATTACTTATAATTTACGGGAGTTAATCGGGTCAAGAAAAAGCGTAAAATCAATCTTTCCGAAATTGTTTCTCGAATAAAAGGCGCAAATGCTGCCAGGAAGAATAAATTCTAACAAGTTTCAAGTTTGCTTAGCTCTATAATGAAAATCTGTACTTTTGTTTTTGCATTCGTCGCTGCCGTCGTGACGCCGCCGCCGCAGGCTCGAGAGTGCACTTGCTGCAAGGCAGTCATATTCTCGATGTTCAATAGACGGCACCATTGCCGACGCTGCGGTAGAGTCGTGTGCGCCGCCTGCTCTCAACAGCGGATGCAGGTGCTGGGCTACCCGAAGCTTATGCTGGTCAGGGTCTGCGACGATTGCAAGATGCAGACGGCACTCCAAGTGCAGGCTTCTCAAGGGAGCCCCTCGACCGCGAGCAGCATCGCTCTAGAGTGTTGGAAATTAACGACCGACGAAATGCACAATCAAACCGTCAGAGAGGAATTCTCCTTTGAATACGCACCCAACATATCCCTATGTTTGGCAATACTCAGTTTGCATTCGGATCATAAGGCTTACGCAAGGTAAATCTTAAATTTATTTATCATCCGTGGCCGCTCGCATTTCTTTGACCTCCTGGCATTGTCGATATCCCTCAAAATAGGAAGCGCGCATCGAGCGCTTGACTCAACGTCCAGAAGACTTTACCATTTTATGCCCTTGCGACAATTGGGTGCTTGAGGTGTCCATTTGACGTACCATAAAATCAGTTCTTCGAGCCATTTCTCAATTGGTATGTTAAAGCTTGAGCAGTGGTGCGTGCCAGTTTCCTTCCTCCAAGCGAGATCGTTATGCCACGGATTAATCTATTATCTTATAAATTGATTACTCGGCAATTTATTGGCAATGGCTTTAGGCTGGTCACTCACCATGGTGTATCTGACCGAGGTACAAGGGAAGCGATTTTTGCACTCTTTTGCGGACAATGTCCAGTGGCCTGGATAAGCGCGAGCCTTCCCTTGGAGGAGGGAGGCTATGACCGACAACAATCGTGCCAATGCCTAATAGGTTCGGCCTTTCCCTTTCTCGCCCCCGCACCGGGAACTATTTAATCCCCGGGATATATGCCGGAATACGCAAACCCCGTATTTATTGTGGCGCGGTAGGAGGAGGGGGGAGGGAGGTAGGGTAAGAGCCGCGACGAGGATCAAATGAACAAACCGAAACGACAGTCCCGCTTATTTGTACATACGTACGAATGCCTGTAACGTAATGTGTAACATAACGTTCTTATTTTCTTCGCGAACAATGGGTCCATGATCTTTCAATTGCTAATGTTTAAGTCCCGTCTCGCAGCCAAACGCCGCGTAACAATTCTGGCGCCCACTGATTAATATCGCGACTAAGAATAAAGAAGCTGCTAGCCGAAGAGGGCAATAGATTCGAGAGTCGGAGCAGATCCTTTGCCCGTGCACTCAAGTGTCGAGTCATTGAAAAAGGATAAGGATAAGTGTTAGTGCGCGAGAAGTGACGCCATCGAGAATTCTTTTATTGAAAAACAAAGAAGAACCGCGAACAAGGATCATCGTGACCGGAGCGCTATTAATTTTGAGGAGCTGTATTAACGACCAGCTAACGCATGGACGGCGTAGGATTGAGACCAGCAGCTGGAACCGTAATAAGTATAGCCACCGTAGAGCCTAAGGAAAGATCGACGATCTCGGCTAAGTCGAGGCACCGTCGAACAAGTGGCTGCAATCCATCGAGGATCTACTTGGATGCGCGACCGAGTCGGCGTTCTGACCAATGGCTGACTTATACTTCTGAAGGACCAGAGCTGTTGCCCAGGGGTGGCTCGACAACCCTACGCACGAAGCTCCCGATGACACCTCTGCAGGATCATTACGCGAAAGAGCTAAGCTGCGATAAGGAGGCCAGTGAAAACAAGCTCTCGAAGAGCTGAAGCAGGTCTTGAGTGCGGCTCTTGTCCTGGCCCGCTCCTATCTTAATAAAGGATGTGTTTTGCAGATTGACCGATAGCTGGTAAGCTAATGAGTTCGAGTGATGCTTGTGAGAAGAAGATGGAACTGCTGTCGCAATTGAAGATAAAGTCAACGACAGTGGAAGATACCTACTTCAGCCGAAGAGAGAAACGGTATCTATCAGGATACTCGTAATGTCACCTCTTGGATGGCCAAAATCTCAGGACAGACAAAGCTCTGGTCCATGCCTCGCCCTCCACAAACCTCAATGTTAATTATTTTATTTAAAAATCAAAGTATTCTAGCTACCGACTCGCCGACAGCCACGCCCAATACAATCTGTGAGCCTTTATAATAAAACGATGTATCAGTTAGGAGGTTGTTCGTAATAAATAATATGTAGATTTATGCTTGGAGAAAACTGTTTCTGATAAGGTGATGTCCGAATGCTTTTTACGAACGTGTGTTCTTGAGTAACTTGAGTAAGCTAATTATATATTTTTCTACAAATATATGGGATCGCCCATAAATAATTGAAGGAAACATTGTCGATATTACATAATTTTCTGCTTTTAAACTAAACTTAAGTAAATGTTATAGTATGGCTGTATCTTATTAAATAAACTAATTTAGAACAAAATTAGCATAATAATATTAATTCTCCATAATGCATTTAAATGAAGGCAGAGTAAAAAAAGTATCAACTAACGAATTGTTCTTAGTTTCCTTCTAGATCGATGCGACGAAATGAAAAGGCTTCTGCAGCCTGTCACAGGCGGTCGAGTTAATCCAGAAATCGATCACGACTTAATTATCAAGATGATTAGATCACTATTGGTGGCTGTAAAGGTGAAATGTGCTAAGCTGGGTCTCAATGCTGGCTTAGCTCACTGCGATCGGTTTCTCTCTCAAGTCGATCTTATTGCGACTCTCGTACAATCGGACTGCCTTGCTCTAATACCTTCCGATGATAGTTTGGATGGCCATGCACTTAGAAAATTGCGCGATCTGTTGACCGAAAAAGAGCAGTGGACCCTGGCATTGGACGTCAGCACAAAATCCGGCTTGGATACTCAAGGAGTCTGGGCTGCTTGGGGAAAAGCTTGCTTAAAGGTAATTTAAATTTATTTTACTTACACTACAGTTACAATGAATGCTAAGCGCTTATTATTATAAATATAATTGCATATACATTAAATATCTCTTGCATAAAGATATGATATGAATAATTTTATTTGCGTAAAATAATTGCAGTCGAAATGTTTTACAGGTGGGCCATTTGGATCGTGCAAGAACAAAATTTTCTCATTGCTTAGAAAAAGTTTTGCATGAGAACTTGGATGATTGGGTACTTGTATCGTATCCAGATACTGATTCCGTTGGAAAAAGTAACGAAGACTCGCTGGAAGTACAAAAGCAACGAAAGTCCGAGGCTATTCAAAATGATTCTGCGAATCGTAAACGTCAACCGGTTAGAAGTCGTCCTATTAAGGATCCTCCCTTGCTCTTGGAAATAATACAAATTCTTGAAAATCAAAGTCAACTAGGTTCGGATAATGGACAAAATACGCTACAATCGAAGTCGAATGTCGCTCAAGAGATTTTAATTACTTTGAACAGCTTGAAGGCAATAAGTCAGGGTCAGTGTTCATTTGTTCATAACTGGAACTCTTGTAGTACCTACTACGAAGAAATTTTGTATTATCTTCTTACTTATGGAAGTTTTAATTCCATTCTCGAATTCTTTGTAAACCGTGGAGAATTTAATAAGTGCCTAACTTTTATACTAGAGAATAACATTGAACCAGAACTTTTTTTCAATGCAGTGTATTTGCGTTGTTTAAAAATGGGAAATATCGATAAACTTTTTTCCGGCTTGAAGGCCAACGATGCCAGTCTTTTGACGTGGAAAAAGTATTTGGTCTATACTTGTCATTGTCTCGATAAAAAACAGTACCTTCACACCCTTTATCATTTACAAATATTTATGAAAGACTTCATTAGATCAGCTATGACATGTATTCGCTTTTACAAGAATGATGCGAAAAATTACATCGACTTATCGTCAAAATCGCATTATCTTGTCAAAGCCCAAAAGCATTTGGAAGCGGAATTAAACATTGAAAATCTAAACAAGAAGAGGAGAAAAAGTACTGGTTCATCGCAAAGTAATTCTTGCAGTGGCCTTACAATGGAAATGGAACCCTCAGAGATTGATAAGCATATCAATACGATATCCAGACAGTTAGAAATAGTTAAGTTTTTGGGAAACGCGGAAAAAGAAGGACGATTCATTGACCCATATTTAAAGCATTTGCTCGACATGAATACAGAAACTAAGCATTCCGAAGAATTGCCAACGTTATTTGGGAACCAGCAACAAAAAACTCGTCTTGCTGTATTAGCTATACTATGTGGTCGTGATGCTGAGGAGGGTTTTGGAATCGCCTTTAGAATAATGCAAGGTTTTTGTCATTTTTGTAATCTGTTTTATTTTTATTAATTTATAATTTTCACAATATATTTAGATCTTACTTAAATTTTTATAAATCTACATCTAATGTAATTTAATGATATTTTGAAAGGAACTTGATCATTGACATTTATATTTTTTCAATGATCAATTCCATCCAAAATACTGTTAATGTTAGAACCCTTGCCTAAAAATTTCATTATATATATATATATATATATATATATATATATTTTACTTTTCATTATTAGTTAAATTTATTTACGAATAGTTTTTATACCATATAAATTTTCTCTGATTTTGCATATCACATTATTTCTTAAATATGCAAAATTAATTATTCCTATTTAGCAAAATTTCTTAATTTACAAAGGGTATTCTAGTTAACGTCATTGAACAAAATTTATTCGTATTTATAAAAGTAACTATTAATAAAAAGTATGCTTTGATTACTGTTAAGGAAAAAGAACAAGAATTGAATAATGAAGAAAATAAAAACTGTTATACCTAAAAAATGTTTATCATACGACATAATAACTGTATTAATTTATTTTGGAATATATTTATGTTGCAGATTATAATTTACGCCCACAAAAAGTATATTCTTTAGCTGGTCACGTATTAGCATTAGACAAAAAAATAGGGTCAATTGAACAGTTAATAAGGTGTTGCCGAACATCTGGTGCACCAAACTCTCAAGTAATATCCGATCGTGTTTTGGTACACTGCGTAAAACTGCTATTGCAGAATTCTCAGACTGTTTCCGATTCTGATTTTAAAGACCGGATAGATTCTTTAATAAGATTGATCAACGATGTTGAATTTAAGGTATTTTTTCATCACATTTTCTATGATGTAAAGCTGCATGAAACAAGTATATTATACATTTCATTATTGCAGATAAGTTCGTACATTGAAAGCAAACAATTAAAAGCTGCTTATCTTCTGGCTGTAAAACATCAAAGAGCTCAAGATATTAAAAAAATTTTAAAAGAAGCAGATAGGCTTGGACAAAATGCGATTAGATCAATTTGTACAAAATGGTTAAAACAAATGCAAAATTCTTTATAAATAAAAAATGTAACGAATGTGGAATATAATAGGGCTAAATTATCAACATATTCGGTTTACTAAGGTTTTATTGCATTTAAGTGTAATAGGATTCGTCGCTCTCTCATGTTAAATGATATTTATACTTTATTTGTTTAAGTGATTCGCGCGAATATAATAATTATAAATTTCACTTGATATTCTAACGCGTAATTCAACGTGTATGTTAATGTTATCGTTGAAGCTGCATCGTACATTAATAACAATTAAAATGACAATATTACAATGAAATAACAATTATTCAAGCATAATGAGACTGTGCCACATAGTGATATTAATGGAATTGTCTTGTAATTACCAAATTTTAGTACAGATCTGTGATATGATGTTATACATGGAATAATAAATTTAATAATTGATAATTTTATGATGTTGCAATGTAAATTTTTTAATTTATCCATAATTTAATTAAATGATGTTATACAAGTTTATACACTGGTAAAAAAATAATATGAAAATTTCAATAATACTAAAAAATTTATAAATTTAATAACAATAACTAAATTTTGATTTTTAACTTTAAATTGATTTTGTTATGAAAAATTATTACTACAGTATTATTCATATCGTATTAAAAAAAAGATATTTTAAATTTATACTTTTATAAATCTGTAACTTTTTCACCAGCGTATGACTTAGTATTGAGTAATATTAGCAAACAGATCAAATAATATAATAAATAATTATAATTTTACAAGGTACTGTCGTATTGGAATGTTTGATGAATAATATAAACCAGTGACAGACTAGATAGAGCCAATAAGGGCTTTTTCTCATTAGCTCGTGGAACGTATATTGATCACAAAAATAGCAGTTCTTATTCTCTCACAGTTTCAAATTTTTTTGTTGAATAGCATTGAATACATATTAAATTTCTGTATTCAAATATAACAGTTTCAATTTTTTATAATTCCTTTTCTTGTTCTACTTTAATTTCGTCATTAGCTTCAACTAGCCTCTGTTCATATTTCTCAGCAAAATTAGAATCCATATGTTTAATTGATACTACAATCGTTTCTTTTTCTTCCTCAGACCAATTTTGACTCCATTCTCTAAATAACTTGATACGACACTGGAAAAGACTTGGTGGCCTATTTGAATTTTCTTTGCCAAGATTTTCAATGCCAGTAAGTAAACCATTTACAAGATTTGAAGAACTACATCTTTCTAATAAGATCCCCAGAAAATCGTCTCTTTGCATTTCTGACCATTCTTGGAACCATTCTATGATGTATCGAATTTGGGCTTGATTTGATAAAATTGTTGACATTTTGCATCTATAAATACAAGTACAAACGAAAAATAAACACTTTGTAACTTAAATTATATAAGTGGTTTATTAAATAAGACGATAAGACACCACTGAAGTAAGGTTAGAAATATAATTTTATTTCGAAGAATCCACGATATATTAAAAAATATTTATTAAAAATTCTTCAAATTAAAAAATGTTAACAATTGCTTATTACCAATTAAAAAATAATTTTCTTATTTTATATAATTTTCTTTTTCTGTCAGTTTTTGTTTACATTTACGTATATATTACGTTTTGGTGCCATTCACGTATAGTTGCGGCTTCCAACTTTTGTGATATCTACGTGTCTACAATTCTAATAATCCCTCCTTGAGTGTTCATAAAAATAGAGCTAATGAAAATTAACAGATTTTTTAAAATTAAAATTATTATTCATTTATTTAATTAAAAATATACATTAATATAAGTACATAGTTATTTATATTTTTGTATTTTTAAGATTTTGTATTTTCTTCTATATCATCTAAATTATCACTGTCTTTAGATTCGTCATCAGATACTTGTTCTACTGAAAAAATCGTAATTAAACAGAAGCTATAAATCATTTTTTAAATTAAAAATAGTACCTAACTAACCTTCATTAAGTTGTTGTTCTGTTTTAACAAGCTTTGTGAGGATTTCATTAATATTTTGTTGCATAGTTTTTAAATTAGGAATTAATGATTTTATATCACTATCTTTTTGGCTAAATGAATTTTCGTAAATACATTCAGATTTTTTCATTATTTTTACATGCAAATTTGAAAATTCTGCCATTTTTTAATTTTTCACCTACTATTAAATTATGTATGTTTATTTTGTAAAATAATGTTTTTATTCTTTTATTACATTATATTTTGTACTGTAAAGCAATATTTATTATAATTGAAACGAATATTAATATATAAGCATTTATTTTTCACCTCGATAGACGAATAGAGTATTATGATAACTGGAGCTTATAATGTTATAATATTTACGAAAAAGTATTACATGAATTGATAGTGTATAATATAATTCTAACCTAAAAAACCAGTATTAAGTATTGTATTCGTATAATTTAACGCGGAAATTTGGGTAACAACATTGAGCACATATGCTATACTATCGGAATGGTTTTATTAGAGAATGATACGGTAAGATTGCATATAGTAATTTTCTGCTTGTGTATACCTTTCCTTTTAAAAGATTTTAATTTATAGTTTTTAGTGGAGCTTAACAAACTCTTTGAAAAATCACGATCGCATGGCTCTATATCGCTTACGATAAAGAGGTGTAAGTGAAAATATAGTTAATGAAATTTATACATAATTAAATGAATATGCTAAAAGTTTTAGCTGATTGTATAGAATTTCATTTTGATTTGATGAAACGTGTTTTTCAGACAATGGACACAATAAACCTGAACCAAGGAAAGGTCACGTACCTCTTTCCCCACCGTCAGAGTATTTATGTTTAGTACGAGCTATTCTCAAATCAAAAAAATTATCCACAGTTGTAAGTACATTTTTTTATTTTTATTGTAAAAGGGATAACACAAATATGAATACAGGGTATTAAGAATTTCATTATGTTAAATTACTGTTAGGATAAATTAAAAATATTTATGTTATTTATGTTAGCAAATTCAGTAGTTACATATTTATAAATTAAATTTTAGTGGAAATTTTTTTATTTGTGTACAAATAATTCTAATTTCTTTTATATTTTTCTTCAATAAGTCATATTTTTTAAAAAGAATTCACAACAATGTCTTATAATTTGTTGTCTTTAAAATCAGTTATTCAATTACCTCAATTTCAGATCCATTCTAAGGATGTGAATAAATTTCAACAGGCATATTGGAATTTATTAAAAACAAATATAAATGGACTAAAAAAATTAAAAAAAATAAAATCTGCAAAACCGAAAGCTCACTGAAAATATAAATTAAAAAAAAAATTTCGAAGGATGTTTTTTACAATGTATAATACAGTTTCTTAATTATAATGAATAATCACTGTATAAAATATAGGCTTGACTTTTTAAATAAAGTAAATCTCTACAAAGAAATCTCATAAAAATTAATTGAATCGTATTTCTATTTATTATGCAGAACGTTTTAGAAATATCCTTCAGATCATTGAATTTCAATGAAAAAACCTGAGTTCAATTCTGACTCAGTTATGTATTATTATCAAACATTTGTAGATGCATTTGGCATACAACAGGATTTGAGTAAATTTGCTTTGAAATCAATTTTAAAATATCATTTGTGGAACAAAAAAATCAACTTTTCATACATTCTTCATAAGTTATTTTTTTTATATATTTTATAGTTTTGAAAAATCATTACATGCCATTTGAGTTTTTTATGACTATTCTAATTGTGATTACTGACAATCTTAATCAATACAATTAATATTTCAAGGCAAAGCCTTTGATCAAAGAGAAAATTTAAATATATGATAGTAGTTAATCATGAGTTCTTAATATTTGGAAATATTGTATGTATTATGATGTAAACAATATCAATCGTTTATAAAAAGTAATTTAAATAAACTGATAAATAAAACTAACATTAACTACATTTTCTCGCAATATTGTAATAGGTAAGACGAGAAATAATTTACATATTGTACATATTGTATGAATATATTAAACTTAATTTGAATAAATTTTAAAGTTTTTTTTTATTTATTTAAGTTATTTATTTAATATACAATTATAAAGCCAAATTAAATGTAAATGCATTTAGTATTTAACATTGGCGAATAGTGAGTAAGAAAATCTGTAGATCATACAAAATTTAATTGAAAACTTTAAATATCATGATATTATGACTAGACCCCACTTGAAAAATAAATATGTTATATATGTTTACTTATTTGATCGTTTTAATAAATCAAAAAATATATTTCATAATCGGTTTATTTAAATTTACTACTAAAAGATGGCCAGTTTTGTACTTCTATATACATCTATTTACTTCTCCATATAACTATATATTAAATATATATACGAATATACGATTGAGATTAAAGGGCTCAATTTTTTTTTTCAATAATTAATTTAGAGAAAAATATCTTTATTTAATTCATATCCCGTTCTTCATTAAATTTACATCAAATCAAATTAACAATATTTTTTACATTTGTAACATCATGATGATGATGAACAATCAAAAATTTATACATAACCTTCAAACAAGCAATATTTTCTATGACTTATATTTCAATCGAAATTAGTCATAAAGTAATTTTTAGGAAATAATAATGTCCATTGATAAGAAAAAAGTTCTTCTGTGTACTGGAATATCGAATGATACTGATAATACGGAAAATCAATATAAGAAATGTTTATCCGAAAGCGGTTTCGCATCTGAAATCTTGCAAGTATTGCATTTTGAATTTATCAATCAAGATGAATTGCAGAAACATTTACTAGATTCGAAATCTTACAGTGGTAACAATCATACTTCATATTATTGCTCTTAAATAAATTTGTAATATTTTAGAATATGCTTTCAAAATTATATTTAAGGCTTGATATTAACAAGTCCAAGAGCAGCAGCTGCAGTAGCCATGTCAAAGATGCAAAATCCAGTATGCATCGAATCGTGGTTAAAACGACCTGCATTTTGCGTTGGACATGCTACAGAAATTATAGCAAAGGAGCAAATTGGACTAATTAATATTTTGGGAAGCGATACTGGAAATGCTAAGAATCTTGGTGATTTTATTATAAATTTTACTGTAAAGAATAATTGTAAAAAGCCTCTACTATTGCCATGTAGTGATATTGCAAGAGAAACAATAGTACAAATGTTATCAAATAACAACATTGGTGTTAAAAAAATTGTTGTCTATAAAACAAAAGCTCACGATTGTTTGGAAAAAACCGTACATGAAGCCTTAACACAATCACCGCATGCATTAGTCTTTTTCAGTCCTTCAATTGTACACAATATGATTATAGCTCTACATGATGAGAAGACTGTATTCGAAAAATATAAAATAGTTGCTATTGGTCCTGTAACAGAGCAAGCTTTATCTGATGTTGGTATTAAAGTTGACGGAGTAGCTGATAAACCAGAACCAAAAGCTTTGACTGCAGTTATTACAAAACTATTTACTGTTTGAGTCTTTTATTTGTTAACGCTAATAGACTATCGTGAACATATTTTGTATTATGTACTTTATTTCTAATAATTTATTTGTACGAATACAGCTTTGTATTTGTTTTTTGTGATCTAAATTTGTCAAATCTTAAAATTTAATTAACTATCACGATAAAAATTAATCAATATTCTTTAAGCAATTATTTAACGTATTTTGATTTTAAATAATTTACATTGTAAATATTTAAAGTGTATCAGTTGTGAAAAATATTTTTTAGATCAAAAATACTTTATGCATGTACAAGATGAATTATGATAATTATTAATAGTTTTTAAAAGTTGTTTCTTAATAATAATTAAATAAATCGTTGGGATAAAAATTATCTCAGAATTGTAACAATTTCTTAATCTTTTAAAATTAATATCTGTTGTGATTCACAACATTACCAATCAAGCACAAATCTGCTCCTACAATTGTAGACTGATTGGCATAATAAGGCTGAGAGTTATCTCCACTATTATTATATTTTATTTGTACAGCAGTCTCATAATCAGGAGCCTGTCTGTACGAAGGCAATAGGGCACGTAAATTATTAATATCTGTTGTAGAAACAGAAACAACTGGACACGGTGAAGTTGAAAGATCATTGTAACTTGTCCAATGAGTATAGTCCTCAACTCCATTAGTGTCCAAATTAACAGATGGAGTTTGTTCACTTGAATCGTTGATGTCATTATCCTGTAATATTATTAAAGTACTAAGTTATATTTCATTAAATTTGAAAGGAAGATCTTATAAAAAGTTTATAAATCCAAAAACTGTAGTTATATTGCAAGTACTGATAAATTATACAAATCAAATTCTACAATGTCTACATATAAATTAATAAGTTGAACTTTAAAAACTATTACAATTAAAGTACAAATTTACCATTGTATATAAAATTTAACAATAGTGTATCATTATTTAATTTTTTGGATATAGAAACTTATGAACCGCGTATATTTTTTTCGAAGTTCGAAGATGATCTTTTATAAAAAAACTCACAAAATAACCGTTCGTAAGTCGTTCTGGAGGTTGAATTTGTTGATGTTGCATATAAAATGTATGTTGAGCAATACATAATCGCCACATGTATTTTGCACTACGTGACTCACGAAAAATGAATTGCTTTGAATATTGGATTTCTGTTTGACATTCTATTCTAAATGTTTTTTTATGATTTATAACATTACTTATGTCTTTCCATCTATTTAAAATAAATATATATATTATATAAATATATAAATATATATATTGCTTAGAAATTGTTACATTTTTTTTATTATAAAATAGTTTTTATTTACCTATAAAAATGTGTCGCTTGTGTACTTGGATTACAGACCATAATGCCATTAATGGAAATACCAAGAACAACTTCATTATTACTTTCATCCTGAACAAAATTTCATTTTTATAAATACCGTATGCTTATTAAGAAAATTTTAATACCATAAATAAGTTATAATTACTAAATTACTTTAGCAGAAAACGTTTCATGTCCATAGCCTTCTAGTTGCATAACCATTGTAATATAATATTCTTCTGCAGCAGCTTGAGTTACTCCAGCTAACATTTTGTACTGACATATAGAACTATTTAGAAGAACTTTTTGCCCATCTGGTTCAGCGTCAATAACTGACTAAAATTTAAAAAGAACTTCAAATTTTTTTTAAAAATAAGTCCATATTTTTTAGTTTTGTTATTTTACTTTTGGAAATAATGTGTATTGTTGCAGAAACTCAAGTTGGTGTCGTTCTGCATCATAATTTCCAAATTCGGCTTGCATAGAATAACTTGCTAACACAGTAGCTTGATGAGGATGACAATGTAATTTATCTTCTAAAATATCACTTTTTAAATGAAGATAGTAATGATACCTGAAACAGAAAAATTCATTAATACGACGATTCGCATTGTATTTTTGTATTTAAAAATGATTTGGTACAAATCAAATTATGTAATATTTATTGATATAGTATTAATAATTAATTTGCAAAAGTAATTTTTATAAAAAGTTTCAGTTTATTTTCAGTTTACCTTGTCATTTCATCTTGAATAAATTGAGCATCAGTGATATAAAACATAACTCGCAAATATAAATTAAAACCCTTAGCATTCTTTTCTAATTGTCTTTTCAATGGCTTATCCATATCTACCCAGCGTGGAGATAGTGTATTATGTTTACAAATATAACATAAGCCAAAAAATTCTGGCTGACCTAGGCCTAATCTTTGTGTTACATTGGTCAAACATTCTTGACCAAGGCTATCTATGCTTAAAGTGCATTCAATAGATGTTGAGTCTAGCAACTCAATGCAAATTATATACTGATTCTTGGAGACTACATTGTATTGACGACTTTTCTTTAAATGAAATTTAAACGGCATTCTATAAATAGAAGATAATTGCAAATCATTATAGGAAAGTGTATTAATACTTGATGTAAAAAAAGAGAATAATTACGAGCGTACCTTTGAAATGTTTTTTATAATTACATTAATAATATTAATGTAATTTTTTTCAACGTGAATATCATTATCTTAATAACGAATGAATAAAATTGAATTATAAGATTAAGACTACATTAAAAAATTCCATTCCCTGACAAAGTATAACCTTATAAATTTTATAAACACGAAACGCACAATGTTGTCAGTTTGATCTATGTAATATGAAACTAGTACTTTAGACTTCTGCTAAGTAAGAGCGAAATTTTGTATTTGCACATATCGGATTGAAAGTAACAATTGCCAAGCCTCTTTAATTTGCTTTTAAACAAGATTATAATAATTATAGGCGATTGTATTTAAAAAGGAGATTCTGGAAGTCCTGTTATTAAATTAGAATGATTTCTTTAGACATTTGGCAACGCTGCGTAAACACATGGTGGCGCTGGGATCGACAAACCTTTTTGGAGTTGAATTTTTTCTGAATCTAAAGGAGTAAATATACATTTCATAGAAATAAACAAAAAAACTATTATTAATACATCCACTACAGCTATAAACAATTAAAAAGATGTTTGAAAACATTTTAAAATTCACGACCTTGCGTTGCTCGTCGTTATTATCAAGTGAGTAACATGTACTTATAATATTGCCATGTATCTATTATATAATAAATATTAAAAAAATATCCTTTAAAAAAAATTATCATGGTAGGAACACAAATAAAACAAGGAAGTATTACTGTTCTAAGATGCATTTCCACGAAGCCTACAACAATAACTCGTTTGGAATCTCCAGGATTTGTATCTAAACTTTCTTTCAATAAAAGTCATCTGTATTCAATGACGAAGGTTTAACAATTGTCTGTATATATAATATATAATTCATATATAAACAATTTTTTAATGATTTTCAGAATTTATGTATTAGTAAGCAGTTGACAAAAGTTATTGGCAGCAACGTGGTTCAAAAGCAATTTTATAGTACCCATGGAGACCACGTTAAATTATGGAAGCTTGAAAGAGTAGTATCTGCTGCATTTCTACCCCTGTTACCTTTGTGTTTTATATACGAATGCTCCTATTTAGATACTGCATTGGCTATTCTTTCCGTCATACACGTTCATTGGTAATTTGTTGAATTTTTGTTTTTTAAATTCTTCGACATAGACAATAGAAAGAGCTAGTTTCAATGTCATATATATTTTTTTTTGTATGAAAAAAAACGCTTTCTATAATAAATGCTGTTGTATATTTTAGGGGCTTAGAAGCAATAATTGTGGATTATGCAAGACCAGCAGTTGTTGGGCCTATGTTTGCAAAAGCTTGTTTTGTTTCATTATACATTCTGTCTACACTCACACTTGCTGGACTTATGGTACTTATTTACAATGGGCCTGGTATTAGTAAGGTAATTAAGCAGGGATGGGCAATTGGAAGCAATAAATAAACATTTTATAAATTGCGAATAAGTATGTGAAGGATACTTTAAAAAAATTGTACAATTATTAAACTGAAAACAAGTTTTTATTATAACAGTAATTAATAACTTGTAAATTCGTAATTTCATTTTTACAGTATTTGATTTATTGTAAGTTATCATTGTAATTAATGAAATTAGTACTACTAAAATATATACAACAGTTTAGTAGTAAATTTATAAATTGTTTAGTCACAAAATGAAGAATAAAAAATTGAAATTAAAAATATTTGACAAAATCATTGTAAGGCACAATGTTTCCTAAAAAATGCATTACAAACTTTCATTTTATTTATTAAGATACCTTATATATATAATTTATATATACGTTTAATCCATAAATTAAGTAAATGTAATTTCTATCCTTGAATTTTTCTAAAACTGTTTTCCTACACCATTCTTATAAAATGTAGATACTTGTATCGTTTTTTTAGTTACTTATTATAATAATTAAAAAATACTATTAGGAAAGTATTTAAGAAATACTTGATTACAATAATTCATAGAAAAAATATACAATATTAAAATTGTAACAAAACTCACTACTTTTTTATGAATAAAGAATTCCTAATTACAATTAAATTAAAAAAAAATGTATTTAATTTGTATAGAATTTAAATTTAAAGCAATTCTATCCTAGAATAATATATTATCATACAATATTTTTAAAACAACTTTTAATTATAAATTACTTAACGTTTCATTCTATATATTAAAAAAAAAAATTAAGATCTAATCTTTGCATATAATATACTGTAAAGAAATACTTAATTTTAACTTATACTACAAAGATATTTTAATTTCGGATTATTTAATTGCAATAAGTTTGATATTGCATATTTATATGTTACAATCTGTGAAACCTTTTAATGGATTGGGCTCATTTAAATTTTTATACATTACTTCTTACAATTTTTATATACACAATAAAAATGCTATTGATAATAGTGAAAAACAGTAAATTCATTAAAATTTAAAAATTTTATATTATAACAATTTGAATTACTGCCAGCACCTACTCAAGGGGTTATATTACTACTACGAAAACAAAATATACTCTTTGGTATATAAATAAGATTTATATTTAATGTTTGTTTTTGTGTTAAAGAAACCTCTTAAATATACATTAAAATTTCTAATTAAACAACAGTACTAAAAAGCATTTTTTGAATGAAATAAGTTTGATATTAAGGTTTAATAAAATTTGATTTTTAGATCAGTCATTTTTTCAAAATCGATTTTTATAAAATCAATATAGTTTTTTTTTTTAGTGAACTAGCACTGGAGTAAAAAAATTGATTTCATTACATGCTATAGTAGTATAACCCCTTGACAAATTAAATCATATAATTTAATCATTTTACTATTTTTCTTTGGATTCTTTATTTTTTGATAATTTAAGGACGTGCATAATTACTTCGTCAACAGTTTGTGTTGTCAATAATGACTTTACGTTTTCATCCTCAATAACAGCATTAAACA
Source organism: Kradibia gibbosae (assembly GCA_018907135.1). Classification (NCBI taxonomy): domain Eukaryota; kingdom Metazoa; phylum Arthropoda; class Insecta; order Hymenoptera; family Agaonidae; genus Kradibia; species Kradibia gibbosae. The sequence continues at coordinate 8,798,388 of JACCHX010000001.1, read as the reverse complement.
ATAGTTTAACATTTCCCCTTAATCTATCCGAAAGCGATAAATCACTATCTAATGTAAGTGGCTCATGACCACACCTGCGAATGACAGCTTCCAATACATCTTGTAAAGGTGATTGTAACCAACCAAATAACTACAGAAAAAATAAAAATGAACTAAATTAATGTTGATATTACAGGTAATCATTCTGATTTGTAAAAAATTGTAATCCAATTGTATTAATTTGTAAGCAATGCACCCCGATATTAGTATTTATAGAAAATATTGAATAAGATATTTATATATATATTTATTTTTGTTAATATTATGGTATTTTATGCATCAATATTGATAATTATAACTGATCAAGCTATAAGAAAAATCAAATGTTACAAATACATTATTATTATCATCTCGAATGAAACATTTGTAATTTGTCACTTTTTAAAAGTGCAACATAATTGGCATTGTAAGTTTAATTATTTGATTAATTTTTTATATCTTTATGAATCAAACTTATAAGTGTTGTAGAGATTCGAACTAATTAGACAAACCCCTATCTATTATTTTAAATAATCCATTAATTTTTAATAGCTATTACTTTAAATTTCATTTTAAGAACAGATGAGAAATATAAGAAAATCATTTATAAAATAAAGAAACAAAATATTGAAAAAATTGGATAAGAAGTTTCATTCACGTATTATTTAAAAAGTAGCTATTGTAATAGGTATTATATATAATTCTATGCATACCTCAAGCGTTTCTTTTTCTATTAGAACAGTTAAAAGTTCTGTAATTGCTTTCAGTAATTCATTTGTTGAAAGAATATTTGTTTCTCCAGTTTTTATTTTCTCTGCTGCAGTATAAGCAATATTGAACATTTGTAATTGTAAATGTTTCTTTTCTGCCTCTCCAAGCACATCTTCTAGAAGATCTCTGTGTTTGGCACGTATATGTCGCATAAGACAGTCTTGTCGAATAAATGCTCTTCCACATTCAGCGCAAGATTGTGGAGGTTCACGTCTATGAGTATTCATGTGAGCTTGTAAGGACGACTTAGCAGCAAAACATTTTCCACACGTATCACATTTATGAGCTGAAAGTAATTTATTCCGTCAATGTATAAAATTAATATTTTTCATAAATTTAAGATTTCTTAAAAATTGTAAAAAAATTTATCACTTATGAATAAAATAGTGAATTTAGTTTCATATACAATTATTATATGTATTCTCATTCAACAATGACTTACGTTTTATTCCAGCATGCAAATTTATGTGTTTAGATAAATCTTCTTTTCGTGTGAATGCTTTGTCACATATTTCACATTTAAATGGTGTAGCACCTTCGTGAACAAATTTTTTGTGATTGGTAAGTCGTGCTTTACGATTGAAAGCTTTTCCACAAACATCGCAATAAAAACCATTTTCTCCAGTGTGATGAAATATATGAGCTCTTAGTTGAGCCGCTTGAATAAATGATTTATTACAATATTGACAAACATGAGGTTTTTCTCCAGTATGCGTTCTTTGATGGCGATTTAATGTTTCTCTTGCAGCAAATTTTTTTTGACACTAGAAAAATAAAATTTGTAACAATAATGATTTTTTAAATTCTTTTTTTTTTAAGTACTATTTGTAATGCAATAAAGTGAAAAACAATATTTACAATATCAACAAGAAACAATATCTAATATTAAAATATTTACAAGTATAATAAATGAAATATAGATAACATTTAAATACTATTTCAACATATTAATTTTCATATAAATAAATAAATAAATAAATGAATAAATAAATAAATATATAAGTTAGAAATTTTATTACAATAAAATACTTTAACACATCTAATTTTTTTTTCATCACTTACAAATTTTCATCATATCTTCAAAATCCTTAATGATAGCATGGAATCGAAATTATGAAAATATTTAAAAATTTTTTACATATATAACATTAATATATATTATATATTCTTGTTATGAAATTTTAAGTGAATAACTTACATATTTGCATTCAAATGGTTTTTCGCCAGTATGAACTCTACGGTGCTTTTTCATAGCTAACGTAGATAGGAATGTCTTAGGACATAAATCACATTCTATTGGTCTTTCTCCAGTATGTGTACGCTGATGAATTACTAATTGTTGATTAGTATAGAATTGCTTTGGACAAAGTTGACAAGATTTTTTTTTCCTCTGTGGCATTCCAGCATGAGTTCGCAAATGTTCTCGCAAATTATCTTTACGAGTGAAAATTTTATTGCAAACCTAAATAAAAATTTGATTTAAATACTAGTAAAAAAAAACTTTTCATTTTTCTTTTCTTTTTATTTTATTTTATTTTAACTTTATACCTGACATGAGAAACTGTTACTAGTGTCCCCATGACAACCTGATTGTTGTTTGTGACGATTTAAATGATAGCTTCGTGAAAAATAAGTGTCACACTTATCACATTTATATACTTTATTGGTTTTCATATGAGTTGTATAACGATGTTTATCTAAGGCTTTCTTGTCTGGAAATGTTGAATTACAGTCACTACACGTACAAGAATCAGATTCCCAGTGTACAACAATTAAATGTCTTTCTAGAGATGATGTCTTTTTAAAAGACATATCGCAATTCGAACATTTAAAAGGACCGCCAGAATGAGCAGTTTTTAAATCTTCAGCACAGCAGTGACACTGATCTTCTGTTACAGGTTTGATTGCAATTTTTTTATTATTGTTTTTTGAAATCTGAGAATCTGAAATTATATGTCCTATAAGTATGCAGTTGATTTGAATGTCATAATTAAAAACAAAATAAATAAATAAAATAATTAGTACCAGAGAGGACTGAATCTGTATTGTAATCTGGATCATCGACATTCTCTTCATCTTCGTCTTCATCTTCAGAATCTAAATCCGTCATCCTACCTAACTCTAAGATATCAGTATCGTCGTCTTCTCTACATACTTGTAAGTGTTCTTTTAACATCTGTGCAGGCAATGAATTAAACAAATATAAGAATTATAAACATATTGTGCAATAATCATGGATGGATTATATTATTATCTAATATTTATTTTTAAAAACTTTTTTTTTAATTTCAAATGATTTTGAATCATAAAAACATTAAGTAAATATTAGTTTTAATCATTGAAAAATTCATGCATATGAAATTTCATAAGGTATACATACACTTTCACTAGGGAAAATACGATGACAAGTAACACACTCATAATCTCCAATAATTTGAATAATTTGACCATTTTCTGTAATAACTGAAAAATATAGGTAGATTAAAGCTAAAGTTTGAATTTAATTTTTATGTAATCATTAATAATACTTAGGTATTCACCTTCTCCATCATTTAATATATCAGGTATAATAAGTGTATCTTCATTTGAGTTTTTGACCAATATATCAGCTGTAAAGTACATAAATTTACTTCTATAACTAATAATCTAAAGCTTATGATAACTTAAAATTAAATTAAAATTAAAGAGAACAAACCAACTACAACTTCAGTTATACTATCCGGTGGCAAGTAAGTGTTTTCCACTTTCAAAATTTCTGAAAGAAAAATATTTACAGTAACAATAATAGTCAAAATGCAACAGGTAGTAATCAGTCGTTACAATAACATAAAATGCGAGTAAACGATAGTAAAGAAGGTAAATTTACCTATGACTTCTCCCATGGTTTCGATCAAGTAAGGCTATACTGAACCTCTACCTTGGTATTTTTTGTAACTTGTAAAGTTGTAACCACTATTCCTTTAATCGTGAAAAAGGAAATTTAGAGAAAACACGAAACAGGGAGGGGGAACAGAAAACAGAACTATCGACAAATCGTCAACGTCAACTCATTTTGTTGCTTCCTTCAAATCATACTCCATAATGACTTCACGTACAATTATTTTCTTGCAATATATATGCGTGGATCTTTAATTTTCACTTTATAATTATTAAATGGCTTACCAGTTGGTGTATTACTGATACAATTTTCTCATAATCAATTACATTTAATTTCATTCAGCCCCTGTTGGAACGATTACCACATGAGCACAACGCATTACAAAATGGCCTAAGTAAAGGGGCACGCCTTATTTTCCCCACTCCTTTCGTTCCCATTGAATAAAGTAAAAATAAGAACATTTTCTTATAATACAAAATATAATTATAAATTTGATATACATATTTGTGTACACATAATTATAACGCGTTCGTATATTTCTATGGGCGAAATAATACACGATCACAGTATAATATAATTTACTTTCTTTTTAATTAAAAAATATTTTCATTTTCATCGAAATGAAAAAAATTGTTTTATAACCTCCAATCTCCAATGTAATTGTCCAAACAGCACACATTTTCAACACTGTATATCTACATACGTACATACCTTTATTTGATCGCAAAATAATATTGTTATTTATACACCTAAAATATATACATATAATTGCGTTTAATTAACTTTCCTTATTGGGTTTTTAGGGTCAAATAATACCTTTTCTTAAATTTAACTAGTTTTCAATACAAATTAATATGTATTTCATAGAAATTTTTGTATATATAATCTCGAAATTCATATTCTGACAAAATTAATTTTATGAAATATTTTTTATTTATAAAACCTAAAACTGCATCTAACGTAATTAACATTTCAATTTGTAAATTATTAAATAACAATCGTTATTTAATTACCTATTTAATTATTGTAATGCTTTAATCAATCGTCGCTTATCGAATTTATGATTAAATATTATAAAGCATAATTAAATATGCAGTGATTGAATTTTTATTTATAATTTCAATTATTTTATCTTAAAAATATATATCGACAAATATATGCTGCTGATAATAGAATCTACATAAAAGATTTTCTGGCAGATTATTTTTGCCACTTCAAAAGTGTTGGCAAAAATATAGTTAACGATTGAAATTGATGTAAAGTACCAATGTATTCCAAAAAAAAAAAAAAAAGTTAAATATATTATTATGGATGGAAAACAAAATTAATCAATACACATTTATTAAACTGATTTGAGAATGAATGGCAATTAAATTCAATTCGTTGTTGTTTTTTTTTAAACTTTAGCGCTCTAATGTATTACATGGCAATGGCACGGGCATGTATTTTTGATTTTTGTATTGCTTTTAATTAAAAAAATAAAGGAAATACATTTATATGGTAATAGTGATTTCACAGTATTACTTAAATTATCTTATTTAATTTTAAAAGCTTCAAATTACACTATTTTTCATGCAGCTCTATAATTATAATAAAATTTGAAATTAAATTGATTATTTACATGCATTCAATCAAATGACGTGTTAGTGAGCAAGTGAGCTCTCATTTTTATCTGTTTTATGTGTTACATTTAACCGCCTATAAGCAATTAGACAGGATCTCTTGTAAACTAAGTACTAGTACTACATACAGAGTACAGTTAAAGAACAGACCTTACAGACTACTGCAGAGTGCAGACACTACAATCTATTGAATCTACTATACATTTACAATAGTATTGAAAATTATGCTAGTACATGGTTCAGGTTGTGGTGCTAACTATCATGTAAAAAAATCAGAAAATAATACGATTTGTATTTTCGTAACTTAATATAGAGAATTCTGGCTAAATTTCAGAAACATTATAGATTAAGTGAAATTTGAATCATGGCCCAATGTAAGTTAACTCCACGAGAGTTTATAATTAATGCTTTTTCGCCACAAGTTGCTGCTGTTTGTTCACCAAATGCTGAAGCAACTTGTCAGAAGAATAATTTATCATTTACAGAACTTTTACAACCGTTTTGCAGACTTAATGTAGAAGGTACAAAAAATCTTTTTTATTGGTTTATTTATTAAGTAATTTTATTTATTTACCATATGAGAAGCTTTAGGAAGTCAACTAAATTAAAATAAGTAGACTTGATATTTTTCAATTGTGTAAATATTTACTGTTGTAGCATCATTTTGAGTAAAGTATTTGGATACCTAATTTGTAACCGAATGAAATTAATTTTCCACTTTGCTTTATTCTTTTTTATGCAATGACAATTATTATTTATTCTTATATTTGTAATTATAATTTGTACTTAGAAAAAAAATTTTACTAATTTTCAAATAATAAAAACAGTAGTTTATAAATAGTAGTAGTTTCAAATAATAAAAATTAGTCAATTATTATTTAAATTATAAATCCATTATTTGTAATTTATCAGTTTACTTACACGTGTAATTTTTTTTAATTATTTCTATTTTGAGTTGTTGTTGATATAAAAGCATAAATTTAATTAATACATATAAACACAATTCATTATTTTAAGCTAATAAGATTTTTTTAATTTCTCATTATTTAGAATGAATTCTCTAAATTATGTATTTATAGTATTATTTTAATAGTGAATTTATAATACAACTTAATTCGATAATTCTTTTATAGGTCATATAAAAGATCCTCAAGGAACAACAGTGATGATTAGATCTTTACAAATATCTGTAAAAGATGTTAACTATCATCCTCCAGAACCAAACGTAGCTAGAAAATTACTAAATGAATCTGTTAATTTTTCTTATAACGAACGTACAACTGTTGTTTGCACTGGAAATGTAAATTTGAACATACCTGTATCCGTTCCTTGGTTTGAAGCTTGGAGAGATACATTTTTAAATGTGCAATTCCCATCAGATCATGAATTTACAAAGCATTTTTTAGCATGCATGATCGTCGTATCAACAATGGATGAAAATCCACTTGATAAGATTCAACGAATGAGTGCTCAGTTAAATCAGAGTGTACCGGGAAAATTACCAAAGTGGTTCAATAATAATGCCCTTAGATATTATATTTTAATACACGATACCATTTATAACAATAAAAACATGTAGGTAGGAATATACGTAAACAATTTATTGAAACATGTTAATTGATTAAAATATAATTGTTTTTAGAGCTGAAGATATTTTTACAGAAATGAAAAATATTTATGGCTCAAATAATTGTTTTTTTTTACCAATGAATTCAAGGCCATATTCTACTTCAGATGACAACAGTCAGCTACCAGATCCCTGGAGTCAGTTTATAGTTAAGCGCTCTGATTTCACTGGGAATAGCGATCATGATAATTCTCCTCGTACGCCTGCAGACACTGTTGGTTTATCTTCAATGCCTAGTGCAGTTAACACTGAGTCAGAAAAGTGTGTATAATTCATTGTTAAACACATTTTGTTTATAGTGAGTGAGTTTTAATTAATTTCAATATTAATTTATATTAAAAAATTTCACAACTTTAGATCCAATAGTCAAGCAGGAACCCCAATCATTCCAAAACCCTTTACATTACTTACTTCGGATAGAAACGAAAGTATAAGCAATTCTTCAGAAAATTCGGAACTTCAAATTCTTCATTTAGAAGTAGGGCAAGAAGCAGTTCCCACAAGTACAATAGCAACTATTCATCCTTTAAGTCCAGAAAGTGAATTTCCATTAAGATCTTGCAATATAGACAATTTGAAATATCATTTAAATGAAAATTCTCCTATCAATGTCAATGTTTGGGCTGATTCTCCTACACATGCAACTTCTCAACACGGTGCAAGACTTTCTACCGAAGATCTTGAAAAATTAAAGTTAATGATGTCCGAGTTTTGTCTTAAAAGCCTACTCCCTTACATTGAAAAGCAACTAAACTTACTCAATGATCTTATTTCAAATAAGAAAGGAGTTAGTAAATCATTGTTTAGTGCAACAAAACGATGGTTCGGAACCAGCAAACCTGGTGTTCCCGGATCTGCTCCCGCCAATGCTGTGATGTAAGAATATTCATCTACGTAATCTAGAAAAGTATTTCATTGCTTTGTTCAAATGACATGAATTTCTCACATTTTAAGATATACGGCCGAATCTCCAGAACTGCAATTGAGGCGCATGGGAGATCTCTGTTTTATGTTTGGACATTATACGCTTGCCTATCAGGCATACCATAATGCAAAGCGTGATTTTGCTGCAGATCAAGCCTGGATTTATTACGCAGGTGCATTGGAAATGGCTGCATTGAGTGCTTTTATGATGGATGAGATGATAAGAAAGACTATAGAATACATGGACGATGCCATAACAACCTATTTAAATACTTGTAAAATGCCTCAGTTTGCAACAAGGGCAACTTTGCTGAGCGCCGAGTGCTTGAAAAATCGCGGATTATACGGAGAAGCAGCTAAGCAATTGATACGAATGACGAGCGAAGACTCTGATTTACGTTCAGCATTATTACTAGAACAAGCTGCCTATTGCTTTATTTCACCAAAAATGGTAAGAAAGTATGCTTTTCATGCAGTTTTAGCTGGACATCGATTTTCAAAGGCTGGACAAAAGAAACACTCATTACGTTGCTATAAGCAGGCTTATCAGGTAATTAAATTTACTCAATAATTTATTAGATTTGTCTTAATATTGAATTAAATTTAATTTGAAAAGACTTATAAAAACAATGTTGCTCAAAACAGTTATAATTCATTTTTAGATATATCAGGATAAGGGATGGTCTTTAGCAGAAGATCATATACATTTTACCATTGGTAGACAAGCTGCATCCTTGAAACAAGTTTCAGAATCGGTAGCTGTTTTTGAAAAATTACTCAGTGCATCTAGTAAGCAGCCTGCCCTTCAACAAGCAGCCTTTCTAAGAGAATTTTTGTATATTCATAACGTTAGTACTGTATTTGTTAAATAATTTATCTTTTTAAATATATTATATATTTCACGTCAGTTATTAAACTTGAATAATTCCTAAGATAATAAACGATTTCTTTACAGTTATTAATTCAAGAATTAAGGACACCTCAAGAAAATCTTTCCGTATTACCTTTACCTCTAATCGAGGACAATCAGATCAAAGTATTGCTAGGACCTGTAATCAAGCCTGGAAATAATATTGAGCTAGTGAGTCAAATTTTGTCTTTTAGTCAAGATGCCGATGACGTGCGGTGGTCTAAGCTCGAAGAAATTCTCTTGTCTAAGGCTCAAGGAACACCACCAATGATTTTTAAACCAACAGTTACAATCTATAGCAACACTAGTAATAATTCAAGCAAACCAAATGCAGTTATTGGGGAACCAATTTACTTGTGTATAACGTTATTTAATCCTTTGTTAATACCTTTACCTCTATCCAATTTAAAATTAATTTGGTTGTTTAATGATGACGGGTGCACTGTTAATAATGAAGTCTCGGAAGAACACGAAGAAAGCTATGTTGACACTTCAAAAATGGAATCAATCACGCTTCAACCTGCATCAAAGCAAACTATTGTTTTATCACTAAAACCTAAAAAAATTGGACACCTGAAAATCATAGGCTTAAGTTACAGTTTATCGAATCCGACACAAGCACCAAACGACCAGACAATTCAAAATTCAACCTCTTTTATTTGTGGAAAACGCTTATTTAACATTCAAGGGCCTAAATTAAAAAATGTCAAAGAAAAGGCTGGAGTGTCAATGTATGGTGTAGATTTAAGACTAAGCATGAATATCGTTGACAAAGGACCGTTCTTACAGGTTTAAACATAATTTAATTATAATACATAAATACATTTTTATTTATTTATTTATATTTATAAGTACTAATGTCTTAATCGCGTTTAAGGTTTCATTTACACCGATCTCGCCAGAAATGCTATGTGGCGAGCTTCAATGTATGGAAGTCACATTGAAAAATATTGGCAATGCACCATTGAAAAATATTTACCTTGGCTCAACAAATCCGAAACTTTTTTCAATTACCAATCATGAACAAGATTTTACAAAAGGTAAGGCTCAATTTTTAATATAAAATCCAATGCATCTTTCAAAGAAGTATAATATTTTAATTTTATTAAGGTCAATTAAAGAAAACAGATGAATTGGTTTCCAAAATTATTTTGAGCCCAAACAAAAATGACACTTTATTAGTTGGTGAATCATTTAAAATGACCTTTTGGATCTGTGCACCACAAAAAAGAGGAAACGATCGACTTGATTTATTATTTTATTACGAAAATTCCGATTCAAAAAGTATACCTAAGCATAGACTCAGTCGTCATAGTTGGCATTTAACTGTACTAGATTCTATTCAATCGACCGTCATTGCTCGAAGAAGTGCAACGATAAAAGACGATTTTTCCATGCTAAATTTAATTGTACACATTAAAAATTCTAATCAAGTACACGATCCATTTATGAATGAAATTGAATTAACCGACATAGCATTTCAAAGTGACTCTTGGATGCTAATTCAATCAACCGATCTTCATGCAGATGTTAAAGTACAACCTCAAGAAATGATTCACTTTTTATTAAAGCTCTTCAGAAAAGTAGACGGCAATTTACATTTGTCACACATTTCTTTGGGTACAAATATTTCAGAAACATCCACAAACATACCTTATATCAATTTTATAAAAAAGAGGCACGTGGTTCCATTAAATACTAATGATATGCAAAATGACAATCAACAAGCGAGAACTCAATTAAAAGACAGCTCGTACACGTCTAGTGTGAAATTGGATTCAACTGTAATACTTAGGTGGAAGGCTAAGGTTACCGAAGGTGGTGCAATAATTCGTAATGCAATAGGTCAGCACTACATTGATTTACATTATTTAAATAAATCCTATGATCATCCTGTTGAAAAGCAATTAGAATTAGCTGATCACACGGGACGCTTAAAGATTTTTGGACCTGACGTTAATACGCCAGATTCTCGAACACCTACGATAAAAGATGAGTTCTCAGATTTGGAATGTCAAAAAAATTTAGTATGGTTTTATTTAAAGCATTCTAAAAAGGTTACTCATGATTTTACGTGCAATCGAATCTGTATCGTACCTGTCTTGATAACTGTACAGAATAACTCAGAATCTTGCATACAAGTCAAAGTCGATACAGTTGGAACAAGCAGGTATTACTTAAATTTTGTCTCATTATTTGGTAAAATGATCCTGTCGTAACAAAATCTAAAGAAATAATGTTTGTTTTTATTAAAATAATTTACGCTTTATAATTAATAAATCATTATCTTTACAGTCAAACTGTTTTACCGAGTATAAAACCTCAACTTTACACGCCTCAAGCTTCAACATCTTTTCGTTATGCTGGACAAACATCATTTATTTCTCGATTAGAACCGTATGGCCAACGAAAAATCAAAATGCAAGCTATTTTTCCTACGTATGGAACATATGATCTGTCTTCCAGATTAGAAATTTCTGCTAAAAACGAAAATAAAACTGATTATACTTTACAGAAATGGAATATTGAAAGCGTATGCATAATCAGTAATCTTAATATATTAAGTTAGACAAAAAAGTCAAACTAATAATGTGTCTGTTTTTGTTAGTAATATTAAAACTAGTAAAATATGTAAATACTATTAATAATGTTATAAGAAAAATTTATTGTTAAATTTTTGTACAAATAATTTTTGGATTTCAAGTTCGCATAAGTACATAGAGTGACTCCTTAAATATTTTAAAAACTTTTAAAAAGTAACGAAACGTGCAATACTTAATAATAAAGTTATATAAATAAGTAGCTTAGTTTCATGTGTAAAATCGTTTTTATCATAAGAATTTGTAAAAATAAAACACCGAAAAAAAGCTAATAAATAATTTAATACCAAAAGATTTTCAGTTTATTTAGTTTGATTTTGTTTAATGGTCTATAAATTTTTATAAACGGTAAGTGTTTGAAAAAAAACAAAAAACAATTTTCGAGAAGAGATGGGGAGAGAATACGAGAGTAAGTTAAGAAAGAAGCTGAGAATATCGGTAATAAAAAGAAAAGGACAAGCAAATTTGGAATTTGAAAATGCGGTGGGAATCGTCAGAAAAAATAGTGACGGCTGTTAATGCATATTTGAACGAATACTCAACAGACTCATATTAAGCGTTATGGAAATATTGAATAAAGATGATTGTGACGAGGGAGTATAAAAAGCTATAGAAGTAGAGAAAATATAAATTTACATGAGAAAAATGTCTGCTAGTTGTAAATAATATTTAAACGTTATAGTTCTTCTGCATATTATTAGGAAGCGTTGTACACCATCTAAGAGTACTTCTAAAGTCAGAAATAGGGATGTAAACGTAATAAAAATACTGTGTATATTATTAACAATGAAAATTTTTTAATTTTTATAGTTTATTTATCAGTAAGATTACAAACAAAGTTTTAATGATTTTTATTTATGAAAAGTTTTATACTTAGTTGGTGCGTTTCCCTTGCTAGAATTTCGAAGCATCGCTCAATTATCGTAAATCGATATTACTTTTTTTTTTTAAGTAAAGACTGTCTTGCCACAAGTATTTTGTGAAAATTACGAATAGCCAAAGTACTTAAAAAATCGGTTTATACGTGTATTATTTGGTTGGCTATGTTTGCTCGGCAGCTGCGCATTTTTCGTGCATAACATCGAGAACTTGGATGAACTTGGCGTGTCTCTCGCTGGCATTTACAAGTAAACCTCGACTGCCCCAAAGAAATTTGATGTGAAATTCTGTGCGAAAGGCATCGCTCAAGAGCTCATTGTGTCGGCAACCTTCGAGAACGATTTCGGCGTTCCGACGAAACTGTGCAAGATTTTCAGTCATTTTACGCGATGCTTCTAGATGTGCCCATATGATCGACAAGCCATAATCCGCTGCAGAATTTTCCCATGGTGAAAGTACAACAGCTTCTAATGCCGAAGGTGGCGCATCACCTGAACAAAAAATTAAGCGACTAGTTACTTTTATTATTTTTTTTTTAATTTTTCCAAATAAAATTTGTAAAAGCTAGTTAATTTCTAAAAAGTAGTTATGAATAGTAAACAAAATTATAACAAGATAATAAGATAAGATGTCAATAATCGATGTATAGGATTGCACAATATGCCAATATCTTTACGATGTATCGTAGGTTGCGCGAAAGATAAGAAAATTTTTTTTTCAGCTCAAGATAAAAAAGATGCTAATCTTAAGGATATAAATCAAGTTTTTAATAATAATTATGTCTAAGTACGAAAAATAAATTATTATTTATTCCATACTTAAAATGAAACTTATAGAATGTTCTATTTAAAGTGTTTACTATAATAAATTTATATGCGTGTACATACACACGCGCACACACACACACACACACACACACACACATTTTTTTTTTTATTTATTAATCTTTACATTTAATCAGATAAAAATGTATTGCATTCGAGATGAAAGCAAGAGAAAATTTACCCAAAACATTGTCGTAGGTTCGTTCATTCAGCAAAACTATAGGCAGAATGTGTGGGAGTGTTGTATTTGGTGCCTGTGGATCCGTGCACTCATTCATGGCACGTAATGTTGGTCTAAGCTTGGCTTCAAATGTAAAAGCTTCTTCTGTATATATTTGTCTTAATAAGTGCCAGGTATAAGATAATCGCTGAATTTGTGGTAAGCACAAGCCTAACATGATTGAACAGAAGCCAAAGAGATTTCCCAAAGCTGTTTTTGTATCGATCGCCACTTGGATCCATCGACTAATAGTTAAGGCTCTCTCCGTCGGGGTTGGACAAGACAAAATTGTTATCGCAACTAAGAACTTTATACATTCGGTTCTTTCGAGTACATCGAGTCTCACTTGATGCGCACTAGGCAAGATCAATAATTCCATGTTGCACAAGCCATCTCTGATGCTCGGAGCATCTTCTTCGTAAGCCTTAAATTATTACATTTTTTTTTTAATAATTAATATTACTTTTGTTAATGAAAATTCTTAAAATATGAACTGCTTCTAGCTCTTTGTTTAGAACGGCATTACAAACGTGTGCGTCCGGTATCTTAAGTAAAAGGTAAAGGGTATCTTCGACAGTTTTATCGCGAAGCATAAATTTTGAGCCAATTGCATTTGTTTTTTTTTTTTTTTTTTTCTTTTGTTTGTTTTGGTTTTCCATGAGAAATTGTCTGTTTATTTACCTTAAGCAAGATGTCTACGTCAATCTTGGTAATGTGCGCAGCTAAGATTCGAGAGGCTGTCTCGTGTAACATTCCCGTCACTCCTTTGAGAGCTGTCGCGTCCAAAGGCTTGTGTTCGGTCGTTGGTAGCAGCAAGGTATTGAAATTTTCGACATTCAACACCGTAGGGATCTCGTAGTCTAAATTATTGTCATTCGATCTGGCGGTAATTTTCCCCCAATGGCTTATATTAGCGTTGCTTAAGTTTAAAGTTCTGGCCTGGCGATAGCTCCTAACGATTATGTCTTTCATCACAGGGTCCATGGGCAAAGCAGCCTTTAACGCACCGAATTCAAAGTCATTGTCGTCGGGGCCGTCGACACCGTCGCAACCGGAGGCTTCATTAGATTTTGTTTGTTGCAAATGATGGGTAAAAAGCTGATGGTGGAGAAAAGAGTAGGTTGGCGGTGGCAGGGGCTTCGAGTGCCTGGACGCTCGAGGTGGCTTAGGTGGAGGCGAGTCGTAACACTCGGAGGAAGTCGCCGAGTGCACTGGCAGAATGGCCGAATTATTTTTCGGCGCTTGATAATGCAGCTCGTCAGCGGAGGTATGCTGCTGCTGGTGCTGCAGCTGAAGCTGCTGAAACCTGACACTAGGATCGCATGCGGCCTTCTTGCTCATTTTATGCCGGCCCAATGACAAGGAGTACGACAAGGCTAGACTTTTGGAGATCATCGGCATTCTGGGCAGGGTATTCGACTTTAATCTAGGCGCTTGGTCGTCCGGCACAAAATGCGGCACCGGAGGACTTTTATAATGTTGGCCAGGCATAAAAAATCGACATCTCTCCTTTTGCAATTGCCCCCCAGCCGGACATCGCTCCGCGGAGTGGCAGCAGCGAAGCGATACGTTTGCATTGGACCCGAGGATACTCGAGCCTGCCGATAGCGGTACCTTCCGGTGCCGAGGATTGATAATGCGCGCACCGCTGGCTTGGCTAATCGGGCGCTTGCTTCCTACGTAAAAGGTGATGAGATCTGCCACGGTGTCGAAAGCTTCGTCTTCGAATTGATACTGAACGTATTCGTATACTGTATCCGGGTGGACGATAAGCTGAAACGAACAGGCTTTTAATAATTATTTTTAACAATGTCACGGGTAAGAGGCCATTGGCATTAGGATAATCAGATCAATTGTATTTGCGCTGCTTTGACGGCTCGATTAAAATACGTACGGATTACTTTAGATCCATTGATCGATTTTTTTCTTACTCACCACCGAGCAGTTAGAACTTATTGAAATAATTCAGTCCTTCCATTCGCGATATATTATGAGTAAGAAACAGCAATGCCTTATAGCCTTTTAATCGCGAAAAAAAAAAATATATTTATTTCGTATCAATCTTGGTGGCATGTAAATATAATATTTTATACAATTGCCTTTCTACACGTGATAGAAGCATGAGATCCGATCGTTCTTAAAATTGCACTCATAAATTTACACATGTGCCGGGATCTATGCTTCTATCTGTTTTCCGCAGCTCTCCTTACTCTCTATTATACAAGATAAACATAAATGGAAGCATATACTTTTTTAATGACGAAATGAAGGGGTTGTCCATTGTGCCTGACGCTTAGCACATAGTTACCAGGTTGACTGGCACAGTCACGCACTAAAAAGTCCCCATCGTTAGGAATCTCATTCTCAGCGCCTTTGCGTCCATCTGGTAGCGTTGTTCCATGGTACCAAGCATAAGAACGCAAATCGCGTGGGTCGATTAGGTCAAAAAGCCGGAGTTCACGCTCCAGGAGTGTTCGTATCGACTTTTTTGGCGACTCCCTACACTGTTCGAACAACAAAATAACTAACATTGTCGGCTATATAATATTATAACTATGTTAAAATTATCATTACTCGATTTGTATAATAATTTTTAGTTCCATTTGCCTTTGCTTAATTGCTTAATTTCACAGCTGCATATTAGCTATTTAAATTCAATTCAATTTATATTTATAATAAATTAACAATTTTAAATCATATTAAATTTCTAATACATTTTATCAATGTGATGCAATGGCATTATAACTTTATTAAAAAAATAAGTATAATAAAACGCTTCTAAAATTTTTTTGAAAATTTTATGCTATTTTGTATCTTTGTTAAAAATTTTTTTTATAGTTTATTTAAACAGATATTTAAACATTTCAATACTATTAATCATTTTATTATTTTAAATTTATTAATAGTAATTATTAAAAACAGTTTTAATGCTACAACATTTTAATACGAATGTATAATGAATTCTAAATCAATAAAAATTACACGATTAGTTGCGAAACGCAATCAATCTTAAATACACGATTTTCATTTATTTTGTGTTATTTACGCGCTAATTAAATTTAATTATCTCTAAAAAAACAAGACTTATGTTTTAGATATAGATATTGCGTCTATCAAATATCATAAATTATTATGAATTTTACATTGAATTCGTAAATTGATTTTTTTATTCATAATTCTTGACGTATTATTTATAAATCATTTGTTGAAATAATTTATAATAATATAATGTGTTCTTGTTCTTGCTAAAAACCAAACTTCAGTTCTTAAAATTTTGAACCCGTCATTACACATGTATATGTATATATATATATATATATATATATATATATATATATATATATGTATGTATATGTATATGTATATTGTTTTTTTGAAATCAAAAAGATTATTGATAAAAGAACGCGAAAATAATCGAAGGAAAGGGGTATCAGTGATTTCTTATTGTAAATGGAGAAAGGAACTCGAGGCGAATTTCGGTCTTTATCGCAACAATGACGAAAGAGAAGTGAGTCAGTGGAGTATTCGAGGATTTAGGTAGTTAGGAAGCGAGGACTCACCCTGCTGTCCGAAGGAGAGGAGCGGCCGGAAGTCGGGCTTCTTGATCCGGGGGTTGTTCGCTCGGTGGGAGCTTGGGGATCGTTGTTTAGGCTGGCCTCGTCGGCCCGATTCGGCTCGGCGACCGGCTTCAGGGAAAACATCAGGATTAACTCGGCTCGAGGATCCAGTCACTCGGCATCGTTCGATCGAGCCCTTAGCCCCTCGCAGTGCCACTAGCCCACTTCGGCGTCGCTGCCCTTATGCCAGCGGCTGTCGCACGACCGAGAGAGTGCGATGATCCCGCGGGAGCAGGGGTTCGTTGTGCGCGCATCCAAACTGCGCGGGCGCAATAGCCCTTGTTCCGAGGGGCAGGCCCGTCGATGCCGACTCTGCAGCACTGGGCTCGAGCCTGTATTTCACAAGATGAACTATGACTGAAGTTGCCGAGCGCGGCCGTCGGGGGTCGGGGAGTGGGCCGAGAGATTCGGCCAGCGTTCACCCGATGAGTTAAAACCGTTAAAAAAGAAATCAATCTTTTCACTACAAGCATGATATCGGCTCTACGCTTGAATTACGCTTTTAATGTATTTTTAATTTACGGAAAATAGATCTTTGGATCTTCGAGCATCAATTTCATCGATAATCTTGCAGATACATTCCATGAAATTCATATCATCCGGGACTATGCTTTAAAAAATTTTTTTTTGAACTCGCTCAAAAAGTTGTCTGTGAAACGAAATTTTATTTTTATAAATATATGTTAAATTGTTTAACATTAAACTTATTTGAATCGATGCACTATTTTCTCGAATGTCAAAATTCACAATTTTTATTTATGAGTGTAATATTTAGATTATTAACAAACAAAGCTTAAAATAAAAATAAACAATTAGGCGCTCGGGCAATTAGGTTTGTAATAATGAGGTAATAATATTCATTATGAAAATTAAAAAATGTGCCTTGGTACAACAAGGGTTTTGTAATTATTTATGAGAAATCTTGCTTTTAAAATTTTTCAAAAGCTCTTTTAACATTAATATCAATAATCTGTGAATGTTTCAGACCGTTTTGGAGATATTGACTATTTTTTTTTTTAGTCCTCGGTCCGAAACTTTCTATTATTCACGTTTGATTCCCCCTATTTTTCGTGGCGCAGCATCATTGGGGGTCTCATGCAGGCGTAAGCTGAAACACAATGGCTCATCTTTCTGTTTGTCGATGAAGCAGACAATTATTTATTTCTATACATTCGTTCATTAATTAGTTTAAATTAATCAATTTTTTTAACGTGGCCCTTAAGAATTTTTACTCGCGATTCTAAACATTAAATTCACAATCTTACTAAGATTTTGTCTATTGTTTAAGAGTGTCTCTCCGACTTTTAGTTTATTGAGTATTAAAAAATTATCATAGTTTGTTTTTCTTTAAAGTGCAACATATGAAATTCAAAATCTATTTAAAAAGAAAAAATTGCGAGGAGGTAATTTTGTTTCAAGTATAAAAAAAAACATGGTAAAATCCCTCTTTTAAAAGAGTAAAATACCACGTGTTATCATTATTTTCATACTTTAACATTTTTCGTTTTTCCTAAAAGTCTATTAACTTTTACATAAAAGAGTTTTGGTTTTTTTAATGGTAAATGTTTTTAGTTTTTCAATTACGATGATCAATAAAACAGATCAATATAATTATACATTAAAATGCACTGATTTCATTACAATAAATTAAAGCAAGATTTTGTTTTTTTTTCTTTTTCTCCTTTCTTACTATCTTCTTTTTTGCTCTTTTTTGTTATGTTATTTAATAATAATTGTGATCGGATAGTTGTAAATTATAAAAAAAAAATTTTTAAAGGTGATTCGCATAAATCCACAAAGATTGTTTTAATATCCTTGAATATTTATTTCATCCAATGCTACAATAATGAACAGTATATAAGATTCATAAGAATTGCGTTATATTCCAAATGTTTTCGTAAAAAAATGTCTTGTTACAATGTTGTATATTAACTTAATTTTAACTTTTAAAGGTCGGTTCTAATAACGTTAAAGCACATAAGCAAATTTGAAAATTAGTCTAAAAACGTTTTTATTACATATTTTGTATAGGTTTATTATTAAATTTGTTGGATATTGTATGATTGCTGTACAAAAGTCTTATTTGTTTCTATAAATTTGAAAGTTAAAAAAATATTCGAGGTCTTAAATTTATCATCTAGAATTATTAGAAGTTATGTCCATTTTTACGAGACTATTTAACATAAGTGTACAATGTTATAAGCACAATCATTAAGGTAGCGCGATTTCTTATTTCACAAAGACAATACGCGACTTTTATACTCATCAATAATATACTTTCATTTGTTTAAAGCGCGAGACTCTGACATTTCGCGATGTAATTTTAATTTATTTCAATCATACATTAATTTTTAACTCGTTCTACTAAAATATATAAGCAAAGATAATTTTATTTTAGTTTTTTTAAAGTAAAAGTCAATTTTGGACATACAATTGACTCTGAAATATACATTATTTTTCGCATAATTATATAATTCGTATAATATAATTAATCGATTTTTCACACATTAATTTGGTATTTTACATAAACAACATTTCTTTTTTTATATATCCCGTTATTGAATTTATTTATAATTTTATTTGAATTTGACAAATACTTGCAAGTGGCTTCGACATGGGCAAAATGTGTTTTAATTACTTATTGAAAAAACATTGAAAAATATTTTTAATCAAGGGTATTCATTGAGTAGTTCATGATTTAACAAAATAAGAATTAATGTAAATCTATATTTATACATATACTGACTTTTACAATACGATCTTTTAATAATAGTAACTAAATTACGTTTTTTAAGTAGAAAAAAGCATTTCTTCTGAGTAAAAAAATTTATAAAAATATATACGTAAATAATGTAATTACTTTGTGCGTAGTAAGTTTAGTGTTTATATAAAACGATTGTATCTAAATAATATACAATTATCATTACATGGTTAAAAAAGGTAGGCTGATTTATTTTGATATTTTAATATCTAATTGAGACTTATATAATTTGCCCAAGATTAAATCAACGTTTATTGATTAACCTTGTATTATATTATACAATATACTAAACATCTAAAAATTCTTAAAATTGACACCATACTACATTTTTATTATTTGGGATTTTCACCATGACACATAAAATAAATAGGAACTCCGTTCGTTTAATTCTTAAATGCATAATATTTTTGTAAAAAGACTGTCGTTTGGTCACTCGATCATCAATCGACCATTCAAACCAACGTCGTAAAGCGGGCTGAAGAACAAAAGTCAATCATATGAAGGTTACGTGTTATTTATACTGTTCGTTATTATAATATTCTGTCATATTCATGCAGACTGCGTATGCTTGGACATTGATTATTTTCTAAAGATTCGCTGATAATTAGAGTAGAAGACAAGCAGATCCGTGCATTACTTCTGAGACAAACATTGGCGTACTGGCGCTCAATCCACCATCCGATTGCTCGTGATACTTATCGTATCCTTGGTACTTTTCGTATTCGCAATCAAAATAACGACTCTATAGAGAAGGACAGTAATAAATAATTAAAAATTGAGTATGAATTCAATTTTTTTATAATATTGATACGCACAATTATAATTAAGACATTGTGTTTGCGATTAATGTTTTTATTTGGGTATATTTATTTTTCATTAGAAAAAATAATTGTTAATCGATGCATAATGCATTCAATGAACTTGAGAAAATAGTAAAAAAATAATAAACACATATTCTAGAGACACTTAATTTTTAATCAATCTATTAAAGATTCATTTAAATGAAAAAAAACTAATTTCAGCAAACAAATGCTTCATTATTTACGTAAACTTGGAAACTTTTAAAATTACATGTACTTTTTAAAAAATACGGACTTTGTTAGAATATTTATTCGAAATTTTTATTTTACATGGCCATTTAACTTTATAATAAGCGTAAAATTATAAATCCGATGTACAAGTCACGAGATGTAAAAAAAAAAAAAATTATTCTATAATTCACATGGGTCTTAGAGAAATTTAAAACCTTTGCTTGTGTTTATTAACTTTTGTTAAAATTATTACACTTATAAATGGAGCTTTTTATACATCTACTACTTACATTAATTTACGTGCTTGGCGCACGTTATTGTATTATTTAAATAAATAAAAATACAAATAAATCTTACCTGACAATCAAGACATCTGCAATTATCGCTCATTTTGCAATTGATACCCCACTGTTTGGCCATTGCTCTGTAAAAGTCTTTACTGGATTTATATAATATTTCTGAGCCCTTTTTATTCGGAGGTTCACCCTTCTTTTGGACCATTTTTCTTTCTTCGGTACTTTCCTGAATCTCCTCTGTTAATGATTTGGCAAGCCCTTTCTATAAAGTTTTTTTGAGAGTCAAATGGAAATGCAAGCATAAGCTGTTACTTAGAACTTTTATGACCATTAATATTAAATTTTAATTTAAAAATATTAGACATTTAGCGAATACAGTAGTTAGTAGAAATAAATTGCAGAGCAATTATATTGCATTTAAGTAATGTTTTTTAGGGTGAACTTTTTTTATGCATTAATTAAAAGGATTTACCAATAACTATATTGCAATTTTTAATTGATTTGTGAATATGTTCGTTTTATCGTACCTTTCAGCCATATTCAATTGCATACAATACGTAAAATTTGAAATTCAATTGCCAGTAGAGAACGATAATGTAAAAAATATTTCAACCACGTGGCAATTGTATTACTTGTCAAATAAATATATTGATAGTGCGTAAAAGATTTTTAACGAGCTTGAGTATAAAACGTGAAATGAAAAACTTATGAATTTAAATAGCGTGATGTACGTACTTCCTCGAGCACGCGCTCATAAGAGGGAGGAGGAGAAGAGGCGAGAACAGTAGAACTTGTGTTAACACTAACAACACTGATAGCGTCGGGCGGCATCCTTACACTCTCAACACTAGTAAAGCTGTTGGAATTACTGATGGTCAGTTGTCCCAGATTCATGTGGCACTCGGTTGGGTATATGCTTGCTATGTCCTCAACATCGTCGTTGATGTTGTGACTGGCTTGGATGTTGCTTTTACGCGACATAGATGTTTTGGAAAAACGGAGCTTAAAGGGCACCAACTCCGACACTTTGCGCCTACAAAATAGATGATACTATTATTTGACGTTCTTTCCAGGTATGTGTATATATAAATTAAATTGAAAACAAATACTGTTCAAATGTGCAATAACGCAAGCAACATTGCATTAAAGCTTGCATTATTCCTTGATAGGTTTGAGCGTTACATTTGTATATGCGCGTGTACCTCGTCACTTGTGTCAATAACACATACTTAATCGATAGGTTTTCTTTAATAAAAAATAGTCACAGTTTTTACAAGAATCAATTCATTAAAAATTCACGGATATTGACTAGACATTTGACGAAATTAAATATTTTATTGTAAATCAATTAGTCAAAGAGTTTTTCACTAGTTCTTTCGAATTATTTTCAATAAATGAAACTTGGATATCTTTTGATTTAAAAACATCGATCCATAAATTGTTTATTTAAATGTGACACGCTAGCTAATTTATATATATAGTCAAGGTGAATCTTCAATTCTTTTTTAAAATACGTTTAAATCATTAATTTATCAACCGTGGCAGTTCACTTGAAATAACTTATAAAAATAAGGCTTCGTCAAATTACCATATCATTTTTGTCAAAAAGCGTGGACTTCGTAGTAGCAACATCGTAGATTTTTTCAAAGGTAAGTTAAATAATCACCGAAGAGCAGTTTTGAAATGGTACCAATTTATGCCATAGAGCGTTAAAAGGTTTATATGCAATTAGGGCTCTGGTATGTGCGAACAAAAGTATCGGTCACTTGGAATAGTTCATAATTCTAAGCTTGCAAGGGATATTCGAGCATGGATTAGTCGGACGCCTAATATCAGGGATTAAAAAGAGGTTTTTTGTCAAAATGCGAGGATTAGAAATAGATGAAGGGGACATCGTATTATTAAACTTGTAATCGCATGAATACGTACGAGGTTTTGCCTTTCTGTTGTTTGTTCATGTAGAACGCGTTTCACGAGTGACATCGAATTGAAGGTGGACAGTAGAAGAAATATCTACAACAGATCGGGATATTATTTGTAATTTAATTAGGAAATAATTTTTCGTGGTTTTTTATATGAAACAAGTTATTTGCACAGCAGCTGCTCCTTTTTTTGTTTGGAGATATTTATCAAGAGAGTTTAACCGACAATATAAATATTCAATGCTCAATGGAAATTTAAAAATTACGAAATTACTCTTAGGGCAAAGCTATTTCTCAAGGTCTGGGAAAAATTATGGTAACTTTGTTGAAGTAAAGCTCAGAAATATTTTCCTAGAAAATCGATTCGTAAAAATTTTGCTATATATTTTCCTCTTCCGTCTGAAAATATGATTTCTAAATTAATATTTGTTATTTCTCCCATCACTGTCTCCCTAATTATCTCCCATTTTTCGTCATATGTATAATTTCCTATACATGGCATTATCATTTTATTGTTGATACATTTCTTCTTTCTCCAATTTTATAAACTTTCTTTATACTCCAGCACTAATATGTTGTTCTCGTGTATCTGCATCGCCTTGCAGATATTTCCTCTTATCAAATACAATATGCTGCATTCTATAACAGAACTTTGAGACCACTTCTTCCCCCATATTGTTATTTTTTATTTAAATGTATTATTTTTTTATTTTTTCCCATAAGAACCTCTTCTCTCTCATTCCATTTCTAAAGTCTGTCCAGTTCTAAAAGTCTGTCTTTGCTTTGTTGGCTGTCTTTCTATTTTTCATTATATCTTTTTATATCATAGTGTCATCAATATATTGATCTTCTCAGATTTATTTTATTCGCCATTTTTATCCCCACTACTTTAACTTTGATTCTTTCTTTTCGTTTCACGTTTCTCTTTTGTAGGATAAGTCTCCTTAATTTAAATATGTCCCTTGAAGCTTTGATGCATAAATTTCCTTCTGTTATACTACAGACAGTTCCCCGCTCATATTTTATTTTATTTTTATTCCCTTCTATAAATTTTTCCCTATTTTCTACATTTAGTAACATACTTGTTAACACTAATGTTTTTCCCTTCTATTCTCATTATTTTTTTTACTTCTATGTAATTTTTTTTTGAATCAGAAGTTCTTTTTCTTAAATTTAAATTTCTTAAATTTAAATTTCTTAAATTTAAATTTATTAAATTTCTTATAATATTAAATTTCTTAAAATTTTTTATCAAAATATAAACCACCTTTTTATAATTCTGAAACAATAAACATTTAGATTTTTGTATCGTTGATTGTGGAACAATTTCAATACAGAGTTGCATGTATAATCGAATTGGGATAAAACATAAAAATCTATCAAATATAAAGTAATGAATCATTAAATTATTATAAGAATAAGATAGTAATAATCAAATAATTGCAAAACTAATTTTATAGCAGGCATTAAAGAATTTGTTGGCTTAGGAAGGATTGTGTAACATAAAATACATCTTAAAGACTAATAACCAAATGAAACAGAATTAAATTATTTTAACAAAAATAATTCTTAATTTAAAAATATATTTTATTAATATAAAGCAGAAATTAAATAACTCGGCATAAAAAATATTAACGTATTCTATTTTTAAAAAATTTTAAAATTACATCTTAGGCATCTATGAAA
Organism: Kradibia gibbosae; assembly: GCA_018907135.1. Lineage (NCBI taxonomy): Eukaryota > Metazoa > Arthropoda > Insecta > Hymenoptera > Agaonidae > Kradibia > Kradibia gibbosae. Next base: position 8,773,802 of record JACCHX010000001.1, on the reverse strand, counting down.
GACATGTTAGCCTTTATTGAACAAAGTTTCGTTAATTAAAATGAACTAAAATCAGTAATTTATTAATTTAGTTAATTATATTGAGTATCAATAAATGAGCTTAACATAACTGTTTTTATATTTATGTATTTTTAAAAATTCTTTGATATCAAGCGGTTTGTTAAAATTTCAATTATAAAGTTTTATTTTCCCGGCTATTTCATCGACAGAAATTATTATAGTGTAAAAAACATAAAAATTCCCTGCCATTTTGATTTTTGTAATTCTGTAATAAAATTGTCAACAGTTTAATCCAAAATTTATCCTTCCATGACTTTGTAATATTTTTGACGTAGAAAATGAATTCGTATTCAACGTACATATAAAAAAAATGTCTATAATTTCAGAAGGTTTCAAGAGGTTTTATTAACGTAGATATTACAGAAATAATAATATTAAAAGAAACACTTCTAACATATGGTAAAAGTCTTATTTTAAGTGCATTGAATTATTAATATCAAATCGTCAATTTATGTAGAAGAATTACACCAATTCTTTCGACGTAAATATAAAATAAAATTGAATATATAAGTTTTTATAAAGAGTAGCTTAAATGGAGAAAAGCAGGCAAAAATGTGATATTTAAAAAAATATCGAATTATTCAATAATTAAAATGACGTATAATTGTCAACGAAAAAGAAATACTTGAAAAGAAAACGAAACACTTGACCAACCGTTGATCTGCACCCACCTATTGATCGTTTTGAGAAAAACTACGACTCGTACCGGCACCACGAAAGCTTATTCAATTTCGCGAACGCCAAACATAAAATGTCATCACTTACGAATACTATCAATTGTTCTGCTATTTAATAAAGTTTCAGTAGGTGCCGCTTGATTTACTCACTCAAAGTTGCACGAAGATTTAAATTAACACAACTAGAACATTTTATACTGTAGGGTGTTAGATTGAGTAGAATTATAGGCTCTGTAATATGGAATAGCCATATTGGAACGGACGTAGAGCAGCGCCTTCACGTGGATTACTATAGAGACTATTGCGCCTCCATTTACTTTCTGGTTTTGCGTAGTAATTCCTCGCGCACAGGCTAAACAAATTTATACGTGTCAGCATGTCTTATAAATAACATGTTTTTTTATTATAGTAATTAATTTTTGCAAAATATGACGGTTCTTTTTATGCTAGAGCTTTTAATTTTACAGCACTCGTCAGCTACGCTCAAGCATTTCACGGATGACGATGGCATTTTTTTGAATAACAAATTTTTTTCACTAGGTACTTACGAGCCATGTATTTGGATAAGTATGTGTTTTTAATTTTTCATTCCGTATTGATCCTTGTACATTTGTTGCGGATAGTTGGAAGAGTTGAGAACGATTTCTTTCAAGAAGCAGATAACGTGGCATTGATCAATATTAATAACGTGCAAATATAGAAGTTAAGGACATGCGTACGTCAATTTCAGTAGTGCTCTGGCTAAAATTATGTGAAATAATTGTACCATAAAAAAGCAATTGTAAAAATAAGTTTAAAAATCACACCCTAAAGAGTTGGCGTATATTAGAATTAAATAGACAAGAATTGTGTATATAATTCACAAAGACACTGCAAATTTAGCAAGGTGAAAGTTTCTTGTCAGAAATCAAGTATCTGCTAAAGTAAAAATTACCCTTTTCAATGTTCACGTTTTTAAATGGAGGCAGCGTCATGTCTCCTTCAGACGTGAATAAAGATGGGCTAAGTCCGTTTTATTTTATCATTCGTGCAGAGGCATTCCAGATCGCATCTCGGTCGTTTCAGGACCTCAAATAAATAATACGAAACAAAATAATACAGTATGCCGAAGTATGTGTTCATGTTAGATAATTATTAAATCATACAAATGAGAAATAAATTCAAAGATTTAATTATTTATTTCTTATGATACATTTTTCTAACTAATAAAGATGAAATTTTGCCAATCGAATAAGACAATCGATATTTTACTTTCAATATTCACTTACTATGATACTTTATGCACAAGTGGCAAATTTATATTTTGCTAACAGTTCATTAATAATTAAAGGCGACTGTATACAACTGAAAATTTTACTTGCTTTGATATTATTCATCAGTTTTCAACCCTATTTATCATACTACTTATTTTTTGCCCACTCTTTGATTACATTTAATCTTTTAGAGGAACTAAATTTGTCTTTCTTTAAACAATCTTTGATTTCACATTCAATGAAAATTATGTCCTATAATAATATTATTATTGTAGTCCAATAAAATATTACAGACAGTCTGTAAAAAAATGTAATTATAAAGAACGAAGGTTCTGTACGTATATTACTACTAATAATGTATTGCTAATAGTCGAGGTTGCTACGAATATCCAAAAATCAAAGATAGCAGTAAATAGAGGTTGGCTAAAAATAACAATAATTTAGAAGTAGTGCGAAGTTGAGATAGAATTGAAAGTTAATTTCTTTACTGGCTATAAACAGTGAGACAGAGCTATGAAAAATATGTTATATCTTTGGAAAGGTAATTTATTTTCACATCGGTAAGAGAAAAAGCAGCTAAGTAATTTATCTGAGCAAAAAAAGCTCAGATTCACCCTCAATGCGATAGTTATTATGCTTTCTTCCATATTAGTTGGAAGTTGATTTGACTGTGTAGTGGAAAGCCCACGACATTGGAAAAATATCGAGTAAAATAATTTTAAACAGTATATAAAATTCAACAGATGAGTTACAGATGAGAGATACGACTAATGATACATTAATGTTTAAAATGAATCTTATATTTATTTCTGCTATATTTTGTTACAAAGGATATAGATATACAATATTTATAAAAAAGCAAAGAGTTGGGGATCCCGTGTGACACAGACAGCCTAAAAAACTAAAGTGTACAGTATTTATAATTAATAATTAAATAGTTAAAACATTGTTTAAAATTTTTTTTTATATTAATAAGGCTTTTGTTATTTATGTGAACAAAAGAATCATTCGATAGTCTGATACGATGACTTCTTACAGCAAAAAGTTTGTGTCCTTGATATTATTTAATCTTACTACTAATTTGCTAGTCCTCTAGTCGCCATATTTAATCCATATTTCGACGATAATTCCTTCCCAAATTAAGCATATAAATGAAATATTCACACTTTCCTAGTTCTTGGAATTCAAAATGTATAAATTTGTTCTTATATACTACCAACACTGTATTTAATCAAATTTATTTAATGAAAAAAGTGCAATTATAAGACAAAAATTCTAGGTAAGGTTTGAATTCTACCAACTGTAGTGATAATTATGATTTAATCCCGTGTATTTATATTATAAATATGTAGACATATATATATATATATATAAAAATATATTAGTTCCATTAATGCCTGGGTCATCTAAAATACTTTTTAACTGTATTTTCTTCAATTTTAACTCTTTATAGTAAAAGAGACAGATCGATCTATTATAAAGTATTTTTGAGGGGAAAAACAGTTATATACTTGTATTTCAGTAAAAAATGCTTTTTATAACAATATCTTTGATGTAGTGATACAATTCATCAAAAACATACAATAATATTATAAACATTGTGGAAATTAGCGAGATAATGATTATCATATTCAATAGCTTAAAATCCATTTATTACCCTCTTTTCATTTTCATTTATCGAGAAGGAAGGTTTGTAGTTATTTAATTATTTACTAAGAGTATTGTATAACCGATAACTGATAACTAAAAGCAGAATAATTAATTAAAGCTTATTTGTAAAAGATAGTTCGCCTGAGGTTTTTTGTATCTTATGTAAAAAGAATATTAAGAGTAAAATGGTCTGGTTTATATTTTTATATTCTAGACACTTTTGTCCTCAAGTGAAGGTAGTAAATTACAAAAGGTTTGTAAAATCAATAATATCCTCCCTTTCTCTAGTTTAGAATATTACTAACAGTAATTTAACGTAAACTAAACAATAATTTAGTAAATAGGAACTCAGGTTAAAAAAGAGGTTATTATGATTGTTATTATAATTTATAAATTACGAAGAGTTGCCTTTCCATTATTGTTGGTTTTAACATAATTTTTTTCATAAGTTTGAGAATTACATTGTTGCTATTTTTCAGCTTGAAAAATATGAGCAATATTTTGCTTCTTATTAAATATCCATATTAATGAGTGTAATTAATTGCATTTTATTAAAAAACCTTGGTTTTGAACAAATATATACTCTTTGATTTTGATACATTCGACAAAAGTAATTTAAGTACAAAATAATTTAATATAAAGAAATATTTACAATTCCTATTACTGTTTTTCTTAAGCTTGTTTCAATAATTTTTCTATAATTGATTAGAATTATTCAATACGATACAAAAAATGAAGCTCCTTGCGTGTTGTTTTATTATTATGCTTGTCTTGTTTAAAGAGTCAATCTTATTCAAATCATTATCATTTTTACATTTCATTATTATAATATTATTCTTTCAAAATATATCATAATAATGAATAATTTAATTGTATAACTTAATTTGTTCAAAAAGTGTCATAAAATGTTATTTTCTAATTTAAGATTCACTAATCATGCTAGTCAATTTATCAATTATATATTTTTAGACAGTCTGTTTTAAACGTTATGAAATATTGAGGCATTCTGATAATAATATTTGTAAAGGAATCAAGATAATCTTGTATATATTTTAATAAAATAATCTATAACTGAATATATACATTTTGCAAAAATATTTAGGTATGAAGCTATTTTCTACTATTCAATAATTACTAAATTTTATTTTTTCTTTATAAAATTAAATATTTAATTATACAATTCACATATAACTATGTATATAATGTATCTTTATTAAAAATAAAATCAATTTAACCTTCATATAAATAACTTGAAAGTGCTGATAATAGTGACTTTACTCCTATAAAATACTATTTTAAACTATTATTATTAATCAAATTTGTTTTAAATACGTTTATGAAAAAAGATCTGAATATACTATGCAAGACGTATTGCGCAAATTGTTTTCTTAACATCATTGTTTTATTAAAAAAGATTTTTGGATATTTAATAAATGTAAAAATTCTTAACAAATAAAAATCTAGCCAGGAAAACAAAAAATGGTGTCTTTGATCATAATAAGAATTCGTCTTTAAAATTTTGTCATAAAGTACAAATTATACAACATGCACATATTATACTCTCTTGAGAACTTTGCGCAAGAGAACATGCCTTCTGTTACGTATTTACCTTTTCTCCTTTCAATTGACTATTGGAAAATAATTAAAAAATTGATTGAAACTTAAGGTTGATTGTAACTTCAAGGGAAAAAAACTAAGGGAGGTTAAAAAAGGTTCAGGGCGTCCTTCATCTTTAGCTCTTGAACGGTAAAATGAAAGACACTCAATATGTTCAGACACAACAAAACAGCACTTGACCTCTTTTTCGCAAAGCAAGAACAAAAAATTGACGTGGCTTTGATAGCAAGTACAGTCGTCATAACGTCCACAGCGAGCCTCGGGGCTTCGGCGCCTATCTCATTGCCTGATAACGTCTTTGAAAGACTCCTCCAGGAACTGGCCATTCTACTTTGGGGTAGCGGCGTAGCCGCCGTTGAACGTCTACTTTTCCGGGCTTCGAATCCTTACAATATTCTGTATCTTTTACCATCAGTTGGTTTGGTCAGCAGTGGCTCGACGAAATGGATCGCTGATTCTTGAGCTCTTATGCCTTGGTAAAGCCTGTACGCTTCCTCTCGTTTTCTATGGATTTGTCACTTACATACCTCGCATATGTCTGCCCTTAATTCTCCTTTTCACTGATATAATTGAGTACTACAATGACAGGGCTCGCATACCCATAGCCATACATGTCATACACAAAATTGCGTAGTTTGCATAACTCGATTCATCGCTAAATATTTTTGTTCAACTTTTGTTGGATAGAATTTTTTTTACAGGCTAAAGACTAAGACATATTATATTTATGTTGATAATTTTAAAAGTATGAATTTTCAATTATTGTACATGACTATTTAACTAAGCTCATATCTGGTAATATATGTGTGGTACCATATGTGAAGACTATATTATTTATCAGTTATAAAGTTAATTCAATTATTTTTTAAAATGATATATATATATATATATATATATATATATATATATATATTGTCCCAATGGTTTTAGTAAGCACTGATAAATATTAAGACAAGCAGCATAAATTGACATGACATTTTGCAAGTATATTACTTATTACGGTATCGAATAAGGAAATTAAGGATTTATTTACTTTCAGCGTTATTTAATTAAAACGGTTTTTTTAATCTTGATACCTGAATTTTAAGTGATAACTCCTTTTTTTAATTCAGATACTGAATCAAAACATCTTTTTGACTCGACCCATTCTCATATTTTTTATGGTAATGCGAATTGTCAATTAGCATTAAGTTAAATATCAGAAATATGTTTAACTTGATCGACCCTTAAATTAGCTATTGATCAAATCAAATATTCTAATTATTTTCAACTAAAAATTTCGGTGAACCCGCTTAAAAGGTAAATATATTAACTATTGTTTCAGAATTTCAGACTTTGAGTCCATTGAACGATTACAGCGACAGTTAACTACGCAAAAAATTGGGATATTTTCCATGTTTCAATCATACAAAAATAGATTTATTATTTTGAACAGAATATTTTTTTTAGTTTTATAAAAGTAAGCTTGATGTCTGGGTTACATAATTTATAACTGGTTTTTATTTATTACCTTGTTTCATACCTATTTCTAAAATTATCTGTACTATCGTATGAAAATTATTATTTATATATTTATCGATTTTATAAAAAAATCTTGTTTTCTGATCTTTTAATATTATTAATAATAAATGTATTTATTTACAAGCTTTTAATAATATTGTTTTGTTTATTTTCTAAAAAATTTTATATTTTTTACATACATTTACATTCATCGTTTACATTCGTTAATTAGCGATTTGCACTTATACCGTCACGTGCTTTGCTTTGTTTAATGTCACTTAAAAATTTTATTTTTAATAATGTGTCTTTCGTTTTAGTTGAACACGCATGTTTGAAATTATTGCATGCCACATTATGTTCACAGTAACAATATTTTATTTGTTTCCATACACAATGAAATGTGCATTATATTGTAAAAAATAATTTTTAAAAGGTTTATTTTATTGGGCATTTAAGCGAGAGATTATAAACTATAAATTGTTTAAAAAATTTTTAAGTCTTTTTTTAATATTGAAATTTATAATGAATTCTTAAAACTGACTAATACGTAAATGCGAAAAAGAGTCTATGTTGATAATGTTTTTAATTGATTTTTACAACGGTTATAAATAATTTTAGTAAAAGATTTTAGGCAGAGAGTAAGAATTTATAAAATAATTATAAACCTAAAATGCATCTACTAATTTTTGCTTCTGCATATATAAATGGTGACTCATTGTAATTAAACAGTGGTAAAAAAAGTTTAGTTTTTAATTTATTAAAGGAATTGTAAATAAATAATCTAGAAATAATTTTTTTTTATTTCTCCTTTAAGATGTTAATGTAACTAATAATTTTCAACAACAATCTCTCTATAACAATAATTACAATAGTAATAGTGAAAAAAACTAATAATTTTACAATAATAGTTGTTTTTTTTGTACGATAATTTTACAATTACACAATTTGATAATTAAACATGATTTTAAGAGAATACAATACAGTAATTGATTACAATGGTTATTTGTAAATGATACTTATTTTTGCGTAGTTGTATATAAAATATGGTTACCTAAAAAAAGGGGTTCGTCTTTTTTTTTGTATTTATACGACGTTTTCTAATTCGTTTCTATTCGTTTCTAATTCGTTTTCTAACTGTTTCGACTATAGGATTAATTCTTCAAATAAAGTTTTTAATTTTTATGTTGTCTTTCGTGCGGAAAATTCTCTCCGAGGGCGGTAGTTTGCCAATGAGAAATTTTTCAAGAAGCTGTTTGGCATGTTGAGAATGACCAGTACCAATGAAGGCTAACGTAGCATCTCTACCCGCATATTCTAATATGACATCGGCACTACCCGGATGATCGTTGATGAAGTCGGTACAATCATAAACGTAATCGGAGATCACTAACCAGCAATCTTTTATAGTATCATGCCACGATACTTCTTCTAAAGAAATTTTTGACATTACCTTCTTCCTTTCATCTGTAGCTTGAAGTGTAGTTGATTCCTTTCGGTGTGTGTTCTCTAGAGCTTTACTGAAAATACTTTTCTTAACAATCGATTGATCGAAATATTCAGAGTATCAAAGTTCAAAGTTAAATTTGGTAGTTTCATTAATCTTGAATTTTCCGATCGCTCAAGTCTCATCTTAGCTGATGAATTTTTTCTGCAAATGCGAGTTTAATTAATTGGGATTCGTATAACTATTCAAAATTGTCAGACTAATACTATCTATTTTGATTTTAGAAATCGGAAACGACAAGATAAGTGAATCATATCTATTAATGTTCTACGGTGTTAAAAATAATAGAAAAAATTAAACTAAAATGTATATATAGTCATTCATGATAATGATTACTTACAGAATATAAATACCGATTAGAATTTAAATGCTCTAAATTTAAATCGAAAGTCTTATGAAAAGGGCGTTACTGAAATTCTCATTTTGATCGTACATTTAATTTAGTTAAAAATAAGCTTTGAAAAATTTCACATAAAAAAAATAAAATGTAATTACTAATTTGAGTTTACACTTACATTGAAGTTGTACAAGATTGTTCACTGACAGACATGTCTCAATGTACTGAGGTACATTTAGACGGTAGAAATCAATTCCGAACACCACAAGAAGTAATAGAGAACAGCAGAGAGAGAGAGGGAGAACTATACAAATATAATTTCATTACTGGTTGAAACCTAACACCCACGTAAGGGCCTCTACAACTTTTAGTTGAATATGTAATTCAAAATGAATGCAGAATGTTAGCTGAAAAAATTGAACGATAGTAATGCCTACACCACTCGTAGAAATGTTTTGTAAATTCAATAGTAATTCACTACCATTCGATTTATACAAATTTCAATCCTAAATGTACCGATGAATTGTGACTTGACCTATGGTACAATTTTTTATTTAAAACGAATATTCTTCACTTATAAATACATTATAAAACGATTTTATAGATAATCTTAATTCCAAATTAACTTTCTGATTAGTAAAGATTATATAAATTTATTGCTATGAATAAAACCAAGGAAATTATAATATTTTTCAGAAATCTTTATTTCTATATAATAAACTAAAATGGCCAATTTACAATGAAGTAATAAAAACTAATATAAAAGTGTTTTAAACATGAAGAATATATATATATATATATATATATATATATATATTTCTATACAATTTCTTAAAAAGAAAAAGTAGACTGCCACTTTAAAATTAATGACAAGTAATTTTCATCAACGAAACTAATAATCCCTTGTTAATGCAATTATTATGTTGTAAAGTTCTTTTTAACTATTCAATCTCTTACTGTTTTGATTTTGTATCATATCTATATATATATATAAGATTATTGTATTTATAATTTGTTGGTAAGATACATTAAAAAAAATTGATACTTAAAAATAGATACTATAGTGCATATGGAATATATTGTATTAAGTTACACCTAATAAAAATTATTACATTGCACAATAACGGATTTCATCCTTTTTATGTTGTAATCGCATTAGTGACAATTAGATATATACATCATGTCTGTAAAAGCAACAGCCTAAGTATGAAGTGCTGCCATCTTTCAATCTGTTCAAGCAGTCTGTAAGCAATGAAGTTTTCTATTCACGGGTTCTTTTTAATACAAATATTTTTAATAATTCTTAAACAAAGTGACATTATTTGATAATTATTTAATAACTAGTTACGTCAATTTTTTTATAAACGCCCCCAAACACAGCAACATAAGGCGTATTTCGCTTAAACAACTTAACGGCAAATCTTTGAGAATTTGAACGAAAAACATACTAACAGAATTAATAATAGTAATTATTCTGCAGTAATTTTTGTTTTTCGAAGAATGTGATTAATACGATAAGCCTAAATATTGAAGGGAATAAAATTGACATTGAAAAATAAATATATTGACATAAAAATACATATTTGTTTGGATATATTACACATTTAAAAGTATTTGAGAACACTATTATAATTTTTTATTAATCAAGAAAACTATTGACAATAGTTAAGTAGATATATAATGTTTTTATATTAAGTTTTAATTTTTAAGAACCTAATTATGTTTTGTTCAAATGAATTTAACGAATTGTAGAAAATAAAATAAACTGTAATTGTGGGTGATATTTATTAATAACAAAAAAAAAATTAAAAACTGGATTTATATTTTCTGTTTCCTCAAGGTTTCTTTTGAAATACCTATTACATAAATTAGGAGAATTTACAAAGATATAATGGCAATTATGATACGTACCATTTATTTGTAATTTGATAATATCTATTTTTGTCAAATATATAATAAAAAAATATTTATATTTATGCATTAGGAAAAAGTTTCAATAAAAAATAAACAAACGGTTAAGACTGCAGTAGTTTCAAGCCATAGAAAAGAATATGACCAATTAATAATTTGTTTTTATTAAAATGTGTAAGATTAAGATAAATTAATATTCATAAATGTACGTATATATATATATGTGCATGCGTGTGTGCGTATAATGTAATAGGATATTTTATTAAAAAAAATCAATAATTTTTTTAATGTAACTTTCCTTTTTATTATAATAAACATAGGTAGATAGCTTAGAAGCACTTACTCAAAGTTAGTGAAATAATGTACCAAGTAGATAAATGCCTTATGTGTACCGGCGGGTGTATATTGGCACTTGCATGGCGCATATGCTAAGAGTCTCTACGTCCCTCTTTTCTATCGCATGTTGTTTCTGTCTTTTGGCCAAGCGTCACGACGACGTTACGGTAGCGGCTGCTTGCGCCCGAGCGAGCGAGGGAGCAAGCGAGGGCAGCGCCGACGTCGACTACTTTCGAGGTAGTCGCAATCATGCCACCAACCGGACGTAAAAGCTCGTATTTCCCATATTGTTAAAAGTGTACTGTGCTTGTGGCTCACATAGTTTCTCGGAAAAAGCAAAAACATTTCGTCGAGAGGATCGCTCGCTTTGATATGAAAGCGAATAGCGATTATAGGAAAAGTGTATACTAAGGATGAGGAAAGACGAACGGTAAGAGATACACGACTACTACATACGAACCGCCGAGATCGACAATTTGCAACGATAAAAAACGAGAGGAAAAGAGAAAAGTTATCGAGAAAGTTACATTTGCAACGTAGATACAGAATACGTAGTGTGGAAAATTTTTTTAATGAAGAAGTAAAGGGAGGATTTTTTTTAAGAGAGTACGCTGAGAGTAATATAAGCATATCTCGTAGTAAAGAACACCTGACTCAGTTTTTCCATGACACAACGACGTGGAGGAAAGCACGGTATTTGCTAATATTGTTTCTGTTACTTTTTTCAATGAATATGATATTACTATTGTTCGTAATGCTAGATTTCTTCGTGTTGCTTTTGTGTTTTGTTAAAAGAACAATTGATTTGTTGCTAATCCACATGCACGTTGCTGATCGTACGATAAATTACGATCACGAGACAAAAAATTTCAATGCAGTAAGTACAAATCGTTTCACTTCCTTTATTTATTGATTAATATATATATATATATATATATATATACACACACATGCATACGTATATGCGTATGTATTCACGCACACACGCAAACGCACACGCTCACAAGTGTATATATATATGAGATCATAAAACATGAGAGAATTAAAAATAAAGAAACGAAAACTCAAGAATCATAAAAACTGTGAATGCGCCATAAAATAGCTCCACGTGTTTTGCACTTTAAATTGCGAAAGATAGTACACAGCGAACAAAGATTAGTGTACACTTCTTATCATAAGAGATATTTAATTCCGTTTAACGGTTAAAGCTACAGTACATTAAAAATATTTTAGACGTGAATGATATCAAATTTGCATTTAGATTCACGATGATCAGAGAAAGAGAAGAGAGAGAGAGAGAGATAGTTTGTGTGTGTGTGTATCTGTATGAAATAAGCAATGCGAGGGCGGTATAGTGTGGATGTCAGGGAGGGAGGAAATAAGAGAGAGAGAGAGAGAGAGAAATACAAAGGGTAAAGCGAAAAAAACTAAACGCACTCTATTTTTTTATAGAATAAAATATATTTAAGGAATTTCAAATAATTTTCTTCTACAAATAACATATAGTATTTTAAAACTAAAAACAGTTTATAAGCGTATTCTTAAATGTGACAGTATTTTATTTCTGCTTAAACAGATTAGTTATAATTGTAGTGTGAATTAATAATTTGAAGTTTCATATTATTACATTAGAATATTTATTTAATGCTTAGAGTATATATTTATACAAAGTTTATTTAAAAATTTTGTTTAAAATGCCAAGAAGTACCTTTTTTATAATTATCGTTGCTATTATTCTATTCATTAAGTATCACTTTTTAGACAAATATTTTTCTTCAAAATTCGAAAAAATACTTATACTTGGTTTTCTTAATGTACGAAGAAAAACTTTTAATATTTGTACGGTATTTAATATAACATACATCATGTAAGTGAAATACAATAATTCGTGCAAAGTTTTTATATCCATTATGTGGTTAATTTTGTATAAGATTTCATAGCATTCTAGCTAACAATCTTCTAAGTTTAAAATAGTCGATGCAGCTTGTGTGTGATATTTTAAATAAAAAAGCATAAATTTATATTGTTGGATGAAGAGTTGTTATAATATTATAGAATCGATTTTGCAGTTGTACATCCACTATTACAGCACGTATTTACTCACTTTTTTGTATCTTTGTAGAAGTATAAACTACATTCGCACCGATATTTCTCGCACACCGTGACTTATACTATTTATAAATTGTTTGAACCCGAACGTCGCATTGGTGAACGACTGCTATTCTGACACGAGATACAGTAACAGCTGGATTAGTAACTACTGCTAGTATTTTTCTGTCTCTCCTGTTCACCTTTCTTTCTTCTTCCGTAACCCATTAACTCTTCCCTTCTCACTTTATCTATAATCACTACGGTTGTCTATGTCTATGTCTCTCTCTCTCTCTCTCTCTCTCTTGCTCTTGCTCTTGCTCTCTCTCGCTCTCTCTTCCTCCTCCTTTCCCACCCCCCTCGCTCTATCCTATTTGCTAAGATGAAAAACAATTCGCGGTACACCCCATGGTAAAAATAGTAGTTCCGGCTAGCTAGAAACCTAGAGCTCTAAAACAGTAACTCCATCAAGCCAAGTCATCCGCTTCTTTTTACTTCTTCCTTCCCTTTTTTCATATCCTTCAAATTCCCTTTTCGTTTTTGTACTAATATCATTAGTTCTGCTGCTTATGTAATAATAAAAAGCAAATCAATTCTTCTAAATGCTGATCAAGCTTGAATGTTAAGAAAATTTAATTATTAATTTCATGTTAAGACATACGACGTAGAAAATATTTACATAATTTTTCAAGTATCCCTTTGAATATTTTCACTCAAAATTTGATAAAATCAATTATAAAAGGTATGCCAATTTTTTCTCCAAAGAAATTAAATTCATTTTTAAACGCCTTAATTTTATCTTTCATGGGCTATATTTTTTAAACGTATTATAAAGTTTTTATCCCTATTAAAATACGATTATATCAAATTGAAAATTTTAAACGAAATAAAGCTCAAAGCTCGTTTTAACGGTCCTATTAAAATAAAGTTATGTAAAAGTCTGTTTTTAATTATAATCAATTATAAATTATACTGTCCAAACAAAAAATATCGCCAACAATAATTCTGATGTATAACCAGATAGAGAAATAGAAATATATATTACAGTATTTACTAGCATCGTCGTACAAATACATTTTTAGCAGATCGTGGATGTTAATAGAAGTATTGCGTAACTGAGAAGAACAAGAAGCTCAAGTTTTAGGCTTAAATACTTTAGTTCGTATGTGCGAGTTTATGTATATACAAGCTTAAATATACAATTTTAAGATAGAAAAAATAGAAAAAAGTGAGACTAAGAAAGATAGAAGAAATTTCAGAAAAGTGAGAAGTAGAAGAAATAAAAAGAGAGAGAGAGAGAGAAAGAGAGAGAGAAAGAAAGATCAAGAATGTAGAATAGAGAAAGAGGGAAAGAAAGCAAAAGAGAATGTTGATTTAAGATATATTCTAAGCGACAATAAATATTTTTTCCATCTTTTCTTTTATTACTATGAGAAAATTTTTTTAATATAATGTTTCGTTAAACACTAATTTAGTATAGAAAGCTTAGTTGCTTGCCAAATGTACGAAGTCGCTATATTTTCTTGTGATGGCGAAAGATGGAAGCAATGTATACTCGTTAATGTCAGATAATATAAGCATTATATTACTAAATACTATTTTTCTATTTTTTTTTCCTTCCTATGACATTTACAAGGAATTAAAAATCTGTGGCACTAACTGTGTTTTAAAATTTTTCAACATTTCTTTTAAACTGTTCTTTTTCTGATTAATATTTGTTCAATATAAACTCTATCCTTTGCGGTACATAATTTTGATCACGTTGTATTTTGTATATATTGAATTATAATTAAATTATTTTGCAAAATGTTTTAATTGTGAATTAATATTTAGAAATTAGATTTTGTTTTATTATATAACACGTAAGATGAATGTAGTAATGTATGCAGGTATCCAACAATTTATAAATAGGATACGAAAATAAATATTTCATATAGGCTGGAATATTTACTAGCATAGTTAACTGTGATTTAGGTTTTTTAAACAATTTATAAAATTAATGTATAATCTAAGTTATTATTTTTAAGATAATCATTTTTTTAAATTTTATAAAAAAGATTCAAACTTAAAAAGATATAATATTTTAATTGAATAAAATTGACATAGAAATATATAGAATAATTTTTATTTTTAATTTATTTAGAATTCTGCATCTTTGTTATTTTTTAAAAAACTTAACTTACTTACATGTTTATCGTAGTTGCAATGGGTATGCTTAAAAACTGTGTAAATTATTGATTAAAATTAAAAATATGCATTTTTGTCGATTTAAATTTAAAAAAATTTTTTCAAAAATATTTCTTATAAAATAAAAAATTAACGGAATTATTAATACCTTGACCAACTTGGTAACAAACATTAGGTTCTTAAAATATAATGGATAGATTTCAACTTTTTAAAAGTAATAATAATGAAAATTAAAATTAATAAATAAACTTGAAATGTTGCAAGTACCATGACCAAATAATATTTTAATAGTATAGTACATATGTGTCATATATTCGACGATACGAGCAAAACGTTTCAAAATCATTTAGAAAAACTGTATTCACAAAAGCTTAATGCTAATTTAAAAAATATACACTCTGCGAAGGAAAATCTCAAATTTGAAATTTAGAAAATCCATTATACGGTTCCCTAGACATAAATACACGCACGCACTCACGCACACCCGTAAAAGCATGCACACGCACACATTATTTAACGTTCAGCTACAAACCTCTTCTATAATCGATCAGTTTGATGATTATATTCTAATTCCAAAATAATTCTATTTCTATCATAATCAGAATAGTTATTGCACAAGAATTAAAATATAAAATATAAATGTTAGGAGTAAAAATCATTTAGGAATTTTAATTGTGTTGATCACTTAAATATATTTTCACAATATATACAAATTAAAGATTTTACAGTGTATTTATACAGTTATTTGAATAATATTTAGAAACGATAATTTCACTACATACCTGAAGAAAAAATAGTTTTATACTAATAATTTGACATAAAGAAATATGTTCTTCTCTGTAAGAAATTAATAATTTTTATGCATAATAGAAAATTATAAAATTTTTATTATATAAGTTGAAAGTATTGTTTTTTTCCAGAGATATGTAATAATATTTAATATATATTATCTGTTTGAGATGAAAAATGAGATAGAAAAATGCAGTTTTAATCAGTGAACATTTGTGTCATAATAAGATTCATTTTGTTAGTAAAAATTAGTCAATAAAAAAATGAAACAACTTCTTCTTCCTATGTAACTAGTAAACTTTTACTTCTTTTTCATCGTGCATGAAAATTAAACATTGATAATTAGTGTAACAAGTAGACGATATTTAATTCACAACAAATTTATATATTGTATTTTTTAATTTATTTTAGCAGGAATACAATTTAAATATTCATTTGAAGGAACGTTTAAATTTTATCTATTTTACATAATAAATAATAATTAATGCTTATAGATGTTGCTATGCATTTTTAGCAGTAAATATTATTAAAGTCTTAATAATATTTTAATTATATGTTTGATTTTTTTAAAAGAAAGAAATTTCTATTAATACGAATATAAAACTTGCAATGGAACATTTAGTATAATAAAAACATACAAAAAACTGTTTGTTTTGTATTTATAGTACTACAAATATTTCAAAAAAATTTTCTTTTGAATAAATACGAATATTTTAATTTTAAAAAATAATAGTGTAGTGTTTCATATATTTTAAACGATTTATGTTCTTTGTAATATATTATTTATACAAAAACGACAGTTTAAATTTTTTAAAATTATTTTCTAAAATATATAAAAAAATTATAATTAAAAAAAAAAAAAAAATTACATTAAAATTTACTGGTAATAATACTTGCTATATTAGCATGGATAAAAGTTATTTATTTTTTAAATTTTGTTTATAAGGAGAAGATGAGTATAAAACATAAAGTATAAGATTTTAATATTTGGATTCGAAGAAAGATTATTATTAGTTCGTTAGATACGAATCGAAGTAACAGGAATTTTTAAGTAACGCTATAAATTTGTACACAGAAGGTCATATAAATACTACTTATAGTTTTAATATATTAAATTTTTTATCTTTTTAAATTTTTCAATATAATGTAACAGAAAAAATAAAAAATTATGAGATTTAGATTCTAAATTAGTTGAAAAAATCTGAGTGTATAATTAAATATTAGTTAAATTTTCTAATGTAATAATGATTTTTATTTTGTTTTTCATTGGATAGCTATTTAAAAATAGTGGTTTATGAATATTTATATTTATAAAATACTAATGGTATTTGACTATAATACATATTATTATTAAATTTTATTATGAAACTTAAATCGCAATACTATATTAAACAATATTAACAATTAATAAAGTTTTATTCTAATTTTATGTGAAATAATATTCGAGTCTAATTTATTAATTTAAAAGGTTTTTTGTAAAAAGGGTTTCATTGATAATTAATAGTGCGTATGTTGGCTTTTAGTTTTATGTTCGTAGTTAAAAGAGAAAAAGTTGAAGCTTACAGAATGTCATAGATTACTGACTAGAATAATAATAATGCTGTATTGACATTAAACACAATATTATTGATAATATTAGCTTATTGTAAGTCATACTGTAGAAATGTTTAAATTTGCTTAACAAGATTAGCAGTAATATAAATGATGGGGCTTCCCAGGTGCAAGGGGGCAGAGTAAGCTAATTATTAATGTAATTATTAATGTAATTGTTAATGGAGAGGTCGATCGCGCCTCGATTAATATGATAAAATCAATATCTGTCGTATGTATATCAGACTCAAGTAGCGCAGCGGAGCTCGAGGATGGAAGACGAAGGTGTTGCCAAAAGGATCAGACGCAGGATCAGGAGCAGCAGCCGCGACCTAAGCAGCAGCCGCAGCAAACTTCTCTGGCCGCAGATCAAATAAAGCCTTGGCCAAGGCGTTAACTTCGAGACCGCGGGTCCCTAGGACTCAGCAGGTCCGCATCAGTCATGTATCAGCAGAATTCTCAGCAATTCCAGCAACAGGTCCCTAGCGTCCTGCCGAACGGCCTTGCGGGAGGTGCCCAGCTGCCCCAGAGTCCCGGACATCAGCAGCAAAGCTCGAGCAGCGCTGATCCGAGCAGAATTCACATTAATGGGGGTCGCTTCGACTTCGACGACGGCGGTACCTACTGCGGCGGTTGGGAGGACGGAAAGGCCCACGGCCATGGGGTTTGCACTGGTCCTAAGGGCCAAGGAGCCTACTCGGGCAGCTGGCACTTCGGTTTCGAGGTCTCTGGTGTTTATACCTGGCCTAGGTGAGCCCTTCTCAATTAATCTTTTCGCGTGCTCTCCTCGTAATTTTAGGTTCTCGGAGGCATAGGAATTTTTTTATGCCTTGCCCTACGAGTTATAACTGAATGGCCAAATTGAAGAATATCTCTTTAGTTGGTCACATTGAAATCCTTGTCCAATTTCCTCAAATTTCTTACCTTGTACAGTATCTAAAGTAAGAACGATTTTATAATTTCCTCTTATATCACTCATACTGTCAATATTATTTATTATTATGTTTATTTTATAAACCACCTTTGTAAATATACGTATTAACTGTTCGTGCTTTCAATAATATCAGATAGAATTGAAAAATTTAAATTTATTGCTAGTAAAAACATTATCCTTGGCTCAATTTTGACAAATAACAGTTTATTTACATTTAGAATATCCACTTCCATTTTAAAAAGATAATTTATAATACTTATTATATGACTGCTTAATATATATATAACCGTCTGGATTATTTCGTGTAAATTTTAATCATTCTCCTTATCGGAAAACTAATTAGGATTTACTGTATTTCTTCAGTTAATCATATTTTGACAGAGAAATATGACGACTCAATATTGATTTTGGAAATTTTATAACGAATAGTAATCATATTAATACATTATTCGACACAGAAAGAGAAAATTGATTTTTATCAAAATGTGCATTATAATAAGAATTGGTTAACTCATGATATTTGATTAAAATTCTTATCTCAAGGTTTTTAAATGTACCTGTCTACTATCAAGGCTCGTTATTAGTTTAAAATATGTTATAATGTAGCTGCGTACATTTTTGGCAGTATAAGAAACCCCCATAAAAAGATCTAAATTAATTTTCTTACTTTGTAAATTAATCTAAATCTTTAATTTTTTGTCATTAAAACTTTTATTTTAGATACATAGTGCTTTATACAGTTAGTCGCTCCATAATATTTGTTTGTATTGTTTAAAAAAAAGATACGTACAATCATTTAAAAAGTATATTAAAATATTTTATTACTATGCTTGACATTTGATATATATGTGTTACACACACGCACGAACTCACACATGTATTACGATTCTTTTATCATTTTTAGAAGTTGCCGTGTGTTGTAATGAGTAAACAAGTACTTAAAAATAACTCATGCATAATTTTGTTATATATTTTAATCTGTAAATTTTTATAATATGGTTACGAGTTAAAATTAAATTGTTATTTGATCAATTTTTACAAAAAAATATTTACTCTAATGTTTTTATACTAATTTTGCACAATAATTAATTTTATATTAGAAACAATAAAATTTATCAAAATTTTATAATAACAAACCTTAATTAGAATTCCAAACCTTTGAATATCATTAATAAATAATTATTAAATTTTATAATTTTGAGAATAATAATCTCGTATTACTAAATTCCAATTATAAAAAGCTGTAAATGATGCAAATATGTTTAATTGAAACTGTACACGCATGCATATAAAAAATTAATAAATATAAAAGGACAACTAACCACATGATATACAATTTCGATTTTTGAACGATGTTTGTCCTTCCTGAAACGTATTAGAATTGCCTGTAGTTTACGTACTGAATTGCTTCTTTATTAAAGTGAAAAAGAAGAAGAAGAAGAAGAAGAAGAAGAAGAAAAAAGGTCAAATAGCTTTGTTTTCTAAGATTTAAATGCGTTTTCATTGTCACATTAGCCTCTAGTCGAAGCGACTCATTTTTCTCGGCTCCTACCGTCTTTTCATCGTTAATGGAAAAAAAAACATTGACGGTCTGAAAATGAGACTTCGGATTACCCTCGCGTCCGAAACATCGCCACGCGACTATAATTCCGGTCGTGCACGCCCGAAACGGTCTACGACGCATATTGGTTATGAAAGCGAGTCGCTGACGCCACGGACCTTGACACGTTTTAGGGGCTGAGCCACGCGTATACATGCCGAAAGCAGGAAAGGGATTCTGAGACAGTGAAATCGGGTCACCGAGGGCAAGGACAAACCGAGTTCAGGTTACTGGGAGTGAAACTAGAATGTATGGTTCAAGGTTCTAACGTGCGCCTAGGCAGGCAGACAAAAGCTCTCTCTCTCTCTCTCTCTCTCTCTCTCTCTCTCTCTCTCTCCCTCGCACACACTCGCGCACTATATAATTATCTATTTCTAGGACATTTGGTTGTGGGCGATTTTTTCCAATTTACATTCGAACTTGAGAAAAGAGGAAATTTGCATTTTTTCATCATCATTAGGCTAACGACTGCTTCGCTCCTTCTCTCTCTCTCTCTCTGTATATATATATATATATATATTAATTAATAGATATTCAGAAGCAAGTGCGACAAAACACTTTTTTTATTCCATTCAAGATTTTTTTTTTAATTCATTATTTATACGTGAAATATTTTTTTTTGTTTCTTTCTTAAATAAAGCCTTGATTTAAACAAACAATAATTTTATGTAAATAAATGCTCTCAATGCAATAGCATAGCTTTAAAATATTATACAACAACTATATTTCCATTATGTAATATTAATATAAATTGATTTTAATGCTTTTCTATTTTTAATAAACTGTTTGTATAAATGGCTTATTTTGCTTTGCTTAAAGAATGAATACAATATTTTAAATTCTTTACATGATCTGTAAAATTATAAAAATAAATACTTGCTATATGCATAGTTAACATTTCCATCTTGTATCATAGTTTATACATTTATAATGTTTATAATTTTTGCACTTTTTATTACAATTTTTTTTATTTTATTTACACATTTATTGAATTCAAAGGTGTAAATAAAATTTTAAGTAGTTTATTATATTACTCATATTGAAGTTACAACTACATTTTTCAATGAGCGGGTTATATATTATATTATATGCTATATTATATTATATGCTTCTGTTTATAATGAATTTTTTTTTAGGTAAATAATTACTCTTATAATTATTTTTATAATTGGATTTTGTAAACAGTTAACAACATTTTTTATACGAATGGATGGGATTTTAAATATATTAAATGCACGCAAACTTTTTGAAATAAGCTTTAACTTGTGATAAATGAATATACACGTACAAATATATTTATTAATTCCCACTGTTTTGTTAAGTTTTTACCGAATAAAATATTTTTCGAATAATATTGATTGTTTCTTTTGTTGATTAATTATAGAAGTTACATTTTTATGATAGTATTTTGCATCATATTCCTAAAAACTCTTCCGTGGCAATTAATTAATCAATTAGTCAGACATCCACAAGTTTATTTTGCGATATCACGCTTATGCCATTTGATATAATTTACTCGCAGCTTGTATTATGCTACAATATTGTAACAAAGTAAATTAAATTGAGATAAATTTTAAATTGATTGAATTTTTGAAGAAAGTTGGGACTGATGATGAAAAGAAGTTAAGGTCGTTAGTTCTTTAACTATATTTCCTGACACAAATTAAGATTTCTTCCTTTTTTTGGTAAAGATTAATGTAAAAAACTTTAAAAAGATACAAATGCGGAATTTTTGCAATTTTTTTTCAACAAATAAAAATTGTCAAGATATATTTGTATGCAATCAACATGAAACATTATTAATTTTATTTCATTAACATTTTTTACATTTTTTCTAATAAATATGAAAAATATAACGTGATTATATCAAGATGAGTTATACATCGTAAATTTTAAGCAATATTGTTCTTAGATACTTAAACATTATTTGATTTATTTATTTAGGACTTTCTTGAAAGAATTGGAAAAATATACAAGGTCTTTGTATTTTTTTTTGATAAGTAAAGTATTTTTGATACGTAATAAATTTAAAATTAAATAGAATCAAATCATGAAAATAAAAAATTATACCATATATTGATTTTATTCACCTTGTTTAATGTTTGAACAAAATTTTGTTTTGAAATTAAAAAGAAAATGTAAAAAGAACAAATGATTAAATGTATAAAATGGTTATTCATTACATATATTAACTATTAGAATATTTACAGCAAATTTGAAAATGTCTCTTTTTGGTCAAAAAGAATATTTTTGTTTTTAACAACGGTTTTTTTTTATTTCAGTTTGAATTTTTCTCCATTATTTTAAATATAAGAATCATAAAAATGGTAATCAATTTTTAGAAGAAGAATAAGGGAAATATCTTAATAAGAAGGATGTTGTACTCTTATTGAAAAAGATTTTTTTAAATAATATTGATTATCTGTTTTCTCGAGTAAACGTAGAAATTATTATTTATTACAGGATTCCAAAGCATTCATTATAACATATTTTAAAAATTAGCATATAATAAATACCACATAAATAATATGAAATATAAAATATATGAAATATTTTATATTTTCTTCATTTTGATAATTGAAATTAAATTCAAAAATGATATTTAATCCACTTATGTTATCCAGTTCTACTATGTATTAATAGACATACCTTTTGTTACAATTTCTGTTGAAATTTGCTTAAATTGTAGTACTTATTAAAATATTATTTATTTGATTTTCTTTTTCTATATTCAAATTAAACACTATAATAATTTACAGGCAGGAATTAAATTGATTAAAATAAAATTTTATTTATTCTTTTTGTTTGCATATATTGTCAATATTTTCATTGCAATTTTTTCTTTCGGTAAAAAATTACCTTTTATGTTATCTTAAAATTTATTCAAAATATTTTATTAATTTCTTGTTTTAGTTAGTATTATTAAAAAAATTGATTTTAATTTGAAATTTCTTAATTATTTTTTTATGTTTAGGTTCTTTTTATACAAATATAAAATACTTATATGTAGTATTTTAACATTAAAAATATTAGTTAATTTATATCAAAATGTTTGTAAAATATAAAAGTTATATGTTTTATTATATTAATGTTATATATTTCCAAAAAGCCCTTTATTTCAAATACTTTCGTTAAAAAATATGTAATTAATAGTTTCTGTACACTGTAAAGGTAACTATAATATTACTACGATTAAATTATGAAATTTTAAAAGTTTATTTCTGTAGAATATGCTACTTCCTTCCCTGGTTCTAAATTTGTAAGATTTTTTCGTTTTATCTATCCAGATACTATTTTTGTTAAATAAAAACTTTTATGATTAGTTTAGATTCATTTAGATAAAATAAAATAAAATGTTTTAAAAGTAATAAATAACAATATCTAATATTCAAGTAAAATTTTTGACTAAACTAAAGTAGTTTCAAAATTTATTTAAATCATAAATTAAAAAAAAATTAAATAATGATTAATAAATCATATTATTATTAATAAATAATAAAAAGTAAATTAATAAATAATAAAACCATTTAAAATTAAAAAAATTAAAAATTTAAATATAATGAAGATATAAAAAAATGTTGTGAAATAGTCATATTAAAAAATACAATTAACCGATGGTTAATAATTATTGAAAGACTTTATTTAACATGAGACTCTTATTTTTATCAATATAAATTTTTACAACAAAAACTAACAGAGCACATTAACTTCGGAATAAAAATTCTTACGATCACAATTGACATTGATAAATTAAAACAAATCATTTTAATACTGCTTTTTAATTTGAAAAGAGTAACATACTTACATAACTTGGACAAAAATCTTTTCTTTTATATACTTTATATTTTTGCTGTATTTATTATTAATTTTAATTATAATGGTTTGTCATGCATAAAAGATAACACAATTATCAAAAGCAATTTTTTTTTAATTTATAATAAAATATTGTTTGAATCCGTAAAATAAATGAAAACATATTTCTCTGAAACATGATTATGAGCTTTTCTAGAAGTTCGTTTCAAAGATAAATTATATTTTTGAAGGCACGTATATAAAAAAATATCGAAAATATTCATTATTGTATAATTTTATGATATCACAGGTAGTTATTTACTTGTAAATGATCTTTAATTTTGTTTAATTTAAAGTAATATCAATTTAATGTTAATTTTGAAAATATTCAGTTGTTCATTGGAATTGAGTTTGAGATACTATTAATTAAAATGTATCTTAACTGAAGGCGCATTTAAAATAAAATTTCAAAGCTTTTATGATTAAGTTTTGTTGTAATAAATTGTAAACAGCATTAGCAACATAAGTTTTAAATCAAAATCGAAAAGTGAGAATTTTCGGGTAAAAAAATTCCACTATCAAAATCTGCAATTGGTAAATTATTGGGAATTAGGTATTCTAAGTCTTTGTCAATAGATCTCACCGATATTTTTGAATAACCTACATTTTTTAGTACGCTGAGCTTTCTCGCACAATTTTCGAGGAATATTTAAACCTAACTAGAGCAAGGTCAACTTCCACAGACACGAGTTACCTTCTTACAGATGTATCATTTCAATCGCTCTGGGAAATTCGAGAAAATGCCTGATACTACCACTACTAATACAATCGAATATTACGATCAACTAAATTATAACATTTAAAATATTAACGATATTTCACGTTGAGTAATCTTTATTATGCGACCGATTAATTTTCTCAAAGTTATAAAACCACAAATCGACGATTATTAATGCAATATGTGGACCATTGTAATTCTATTTTTTATCAATATTTATATATTTTTTTTCACTTTAAAAATAAAAATGCATAAAAATTTTTCTCTACGTATTTTAAATATTTTACAATTAAGAGATAATTTTAAGGATGATTTTAAACATACATTGTAACAATCTGAATTAGTAAATAATTCAGTTATGTAACAAATAATTCAGATTGATGTAACGAAAAGTTTTCTAAAACCATATAAAAATAATTAGCTTCAAGGAAATGATTACTGAATTATATCGAAAGATATTATAAAATTATCATTATTAATCTTAAGGAATTAAATGTAAAACTGCGATTATTAAAAAAAAATGTTCAAAACAATTGAAGGGTTTTCATTGTTTGCTTTTATTTTTAATAAGAATAATAATTAAGAATTTTATTCGTTAATTTTACTCCTGAGCAAATTAAACGATGTTCAAATAATAAATCAATAACTGCTTTTAATTACTTACGTCAAATTGTAGATGTTAACAAAATAGAGAATAGTGTTGAAATAAAAACCTTGAGTAGATGACAATTGAAAAATCACTTACCTATTAAGTTTTGGTTAAAGTTTTTGTTAACGTGTCGTTGTTATATATATATATAAAATACTTTTTAATATTAGCATTAAAAATATGGAAACATGTCGGTTATCTGCTTAGATTTATTAAGCATAAATAAAAGCAGGATTTAAAATTTCAGCGGCTCGTGCTACGAGGGTCAATGGCAGAATGGAAAGCGACACGGGCTCGGCATGGAGACGAGAGGTCGGTGGTTGTACAGAGGCGAATGGACACAGGGTTTCAAGGGTCGTTACGGAGTAAGACAATCGACGACTTCCACCGCCAAATACGAGGGCACATGGTCGAGCGGTCTCCAAGACGGATACGGCTCCGAAACCTATGCCGACAGTGGTTAGTGCCTACTCATCATTCGCCACTTTCTTTCCGAGTTACTACTCGATAATGCAAATACACGCGTGAGCTGCAGCGCTTACCATAGAGCTTACGTTATGTACACGATCATATTGTACGAAAATATTTGCCAAAGAAGTATAAGTAGCTGGGGGGAAATTTCGGATTTTCCACGATCACTAGAAAGTATATGGCGGTTAATCCGTAGACACAATATTAGCACAGTTTTTTCTTTAAGATCTAGACACACTTGCAAGTCCTATACATTTGTCTCTTCGTGATATCATAAAGATATGCTTATGCAATTTATATAAAAACTATTCATAAACTTAGTCTACCTCTTTTTCACGTTCTAAAATATATAAAGTATTTTATGAAAAATTTTTTCAATTCGTTGGACATCGTATTTTTTTATCGTTAATAATAAGTAATTAATATGCAGCTTGTATTATCAATTTTTTTGCAGTCCAATATATATACATATAGTAAAATTCAAGGAAATATTATTAATTATCGGTAAATAATTTTTTTCCGGCTCTTCAGGAGGTAATAATAGGTATAATGAGAAATATAAGGTTTATATCTTAGTTTACTATTATTTTGATGCAATCTAAAAAAATGTTGCGCAGAGTGGTTAAATTGATGTGGTTCGAAATTTATTTAATTTTAATTGAGAATTCGAAAGTTTCCGTACTGAATTTGTTAAATGCTTGTATTAAGAAAGTTTAATTATAAGATGAAATAAAACATAGTTTGAAAGGATATTAAAAGTAGAATGAAGTTTTAAAACAACTATTTTGCCAATGGAATTTTAGTATTTATCTATTATTCTTTTTAAAAAATGGTAAAACATTGTTATAATTACTTTCCTGTTTACTCTTCTGTTTTTAACAAGTTCTAAATTAGAAACATCGGTGGCAAATACTTCTTTTATTTTCCTGAAATACTGATTTATGCTTCTTGGACTGCTAGGACATCATTTTCTTAATAACACATAATAATTATACATGGCTTTATTAATCCGTGATTAATCCGTATCCAATTAAATTGTCAACCGAATTTTTTTTAATCATGATATACGTTGAAAGTTCAGTTAATAGGAAATTTCATCGTGTCAATAATGTAAAGAAAGCAACAATAACATCTCTATGTTTGTGTAAAATATTAAAATGTTATGTGGTTTTTCTTTAATGCTTTAGTGACACGTAGAATTCGAGCTTTAAAATTCTATGTGTTAGTTTCGCAACGAAGGATAAAATCATTGTTTAACGCTTGCGAAACTTATGAAGAATGTGAATAAAGCTCTGAAGTAGTGCATTAGGTAATCGTAGGGAGTTCATCGAGTATCGAATTATTTGTAATGAACTCGTGGTTGAAACATTAGGAATTTCTTAATGTCGACTCAGAGATAAGAAAGCCAGCAACTAGTAGGGTGCGTTACTAAAATATCCATGTATATGTCTTCGACGCTGATGCCTACAGCTTCGATTATTACGCACACTAGCGAAGTCGTATTGCGCACCGAGGGAGCCAGAAGCTTTTTTGGTCGTGCTATTTCAAGCGGACCCGAGGCTGGGGAAGACAGAGCCCCGGAATTCAAGCCGAGTCCGCCTGTAAGCGCGAATTAAAGCTGATTAGATTTGCTAGTGCTGTGAATGCCAACACTCATATAAATGAGAGAGAGGGAGAGAGGGAGAGAGGGAGATAGGGATTAGGAATTATATTACAGTAATATTAAATCATACTCGCCAGTTCATTGAAAAAATTAGCCATTTGCTTGAAGATTTAAATATGAAAATCTAGTATATATGATATGCAAAAAATTTTAAGAAATATCATATTATTTACCGATACACCTTATTTGCTGTCTCGTCAGATTACAGTTATGTAACACTAAGTTATCGCCCCATTAATCTAGCTGGTATTTATTATAACAATAATAATAATAATAATAATAAAATAAAACAGGTAGAGAAAGAGTATTGTCACTTTGAAAGAAATTTTCAAATGAGGTTATAATTTAATATTTATTATATAAAAGAAGTTACTAGGTAGGTTCAATTTCTTGACTCAGTTGCTTACAAAATTATCTAAAATGATTAAAGAAACCTAGTTCTACCTATTACCTTGCAATTTATTTCCTTTATTACTATTTAGGTACAAGGTCTGTTGTACAGGTTAGGTACAACCTTTTTTTATAACGTAAATTCAAAATAAGATAGATAGTTATAAAAATTATATTTTTTTTTTTACTTTTATCAATTTATTTTACATATAAACGTAATGTATTGAATACATTGCTTTTAAATTTGATAATAATGCACTAAGCTTAAATAAAATCTAGCAATAGAAATTTTTAGATAAGTTATATAATCTTTTCTGATTGTAATATTATTATAAAAGTCATAGTTTTAAATAATATTAAATATAATCTTCATAATATATATATGTGTAATTAGTTATTAATCAAAATTTTTAATAAGCTTTTAACAATCTGTTATAGTATTATTTCTGCTAATTGCCGAATTCAAAGCTATGTTTTTATCTAAAGTTATATTTCTATCTTAGAGTTCGTAATATATATTATCTTACTCTTTATTTTCGTTTTAAGAAAGATTTCATTACCCAAAAATTTTCAAAAATAATTGTAAACAACTTTTTCAATTTATTGTAATATTATATTATATAATATAAAACTATTATGAGCTTTATCCTATGATTTAAAAAAAATATGTCCTTGTATTAAAATTTAATATTAAAAGTTCAAAAAATTCTAAATATTACTTAAAATATTTTTTAAAAACTCAAATATAAAAAAATAATCAATTTAGTAGTGCAAGATTTGTGGTTTTTTGCAAGGTTTTATGGAATATTCTATAAATTCTTAAGAAATCTGCATTCAATGTTTTTCAGTTATATATGTATGTTATAATTTTTTAAGAAATTATAAGTTTATTAAACAATATTATTGTAGGCTAGTATTTTATATAATATATTCAAACTATTATATAATTAGAATAATTTTCAGTTCGCCATTGTAAAATTAGTTACTGCTTTACTATATAATATAAACAATAAGATTCAAGCAAATTTATCTATGCATCTTCCATAGTACATATAAATAAAATAAATCTCCAAAAGTTCAATGTTTTGAATTACCTTACTTTATGGCGTAAAAAGTTTATTAATGATTAAATAATTAATATGTTAAATTTGATTTTTCTTATATAGAAACATGTTGTACGTATAAATTTTTATCGTTGCTTATATCGAGAAAAAGATGTGCGCTGGATAGTTTCAACAGAATATTGATGTCGCTGAATTTTTTGAGATGAAAGATAAGATTGTCTTCAGGTTTTAAAGGGTTGTAAACTATTAGAGTTTAAATTACATAGTACTTTTTTATGTATAAAATTAGTAAGATGTGAGGCAATTTAATTTTAAATTCGTCTACAAAGAACAAAGTGTCGGATTCAGATTTGGGTTA
Source organism: Kradibia gibbosae (assembly GCA_018907135.1). NCBI lineage: Eukaryota > Metazoa > Arthropoda > Insecta > Hymenoptera > Agaonidae > Kradibia > Kradibia gibbosae. Next base: position 8,744,604 of record JACCHX010000001.1, on the reverse strand, counting down.
TCAGAAACAGATTGTGGTTTGTCTAAAAATAATGTGCATGGAATATTTTCTCTTCTTAGTTTATATAATAAAATGAAAAATGTGGTCTTATATAGTGGCTATATTGGAGATATTTATTATTATGGATTAACGGTAAGGGCCAAAACGTTAATATGCTTCAAAATTAGGAGTTTGTATTGTAGTTAATTGGAATAACAAATCGGACAGGGACTCGGTCGATGGATGAAGTGTGGAATGAATCAAGTCATGGATTGATTTGTCAGTAATTGCAAGACGGTAATAATACATTGTGGGAGAAGAAAGATTTGTTTCACTGGTGCCCAAAAGGGACCCATAATTGTTATAAATTTATGTATAAACTTAATTATAAAAATATCAAATAGTCTGGTCCAGGAATTTTATAGGATTTTACGCAATAAATAGCTTCGACTTGCACTCTTAGAATTCGTTAAAATAAAACATAAATTATTCAACAAAAACTGACAAAAAATCAAGTTTTATAATGAATTTGAGATTTTTTAAAAACCATTATACTGTATATTTTAGCTCGAATGCATATTATCGAATATAATTATACATAGAATGTAAAATATCATAGGTTCCGAGGTTGACTTGAATATAATTCAAAATACTAACATACTTTAATATAAAAAACGTTTCATTAATATAGTGCAAATAAAGCATTAATTGAAAATATTTTATTTTGTTTTTAGCCAAATTATAATGCGTAATTTCATTACGGTGGATGAGACTTAATGAAATTATTGAGATTTTACAGTAATCAGTATAAAGCTTGTTATCGCCACAGGTGATTTTATCTATATCATTGCTATGGGTAGATTTATTATGAACCAATTGTAGAGAAATAACATTGTTTGTTATTTATTAAAAGAGTAAAAGATGCGATGAATTTTTTCTTATATTAAATTTGTCTCGTCATTAAATAATGGTAGTCATATTTTGAAGCGTTATTAAGATTTTTTGCTACTGCTACGACGGAATTTCTTCATAACCGTCTTCGCGCCAGAATATTCGTCATTCTCGAGTAGACAGAACAATGAACTTCGATATTTAATCATGCTAAAAGTTCGGTCCCTACCTACAATCCAGGAGTCCAGGACATAGTATGAGCATAGTTGCGAGAGGACTTATTTTATAAAAATGAATTTATATTAAAAAAGTAAGGACGCTAAGGCAACGAAGAGGGAGGGAGTTTTTTCTAATATTTGAAAGCTGTTTACAGGGACGTATCAAGGACAATGGCTACGCGGTATGCGACACGGTTACGGGGTGAGGGCGAGTGCGCCCTTCGGCGTGGCATCGCATTACAAGTCCGCGAAGCAGGTTAGGGCATCGCTGACGTCTTTGAGAAGTACCGAGGGTGCTCCAGGAACGGCACCGACGCCCGAGCCCACCGATAGGAGAGATCGCCGCGTCGACGACAGCAGAGGAGGTTTCGTACTTAAAGCAAGGAGCAACGATCCGCCTGCTAGGCGAAAGAGCCTCACCGAGAAGTCCCTCAAAAAGGGAATCCTTGCTGTGAGTGCATTCAAAGTCCTCGCATCCTGTTATATAAAGCTTAGGGTTTTTCGGATGATTGCTCATCCAGGGAGGGAAAACAATGCTTGCTCCTTAAAGCGACAATGACGACGATTTATGCGACGTTGCTCCTCGATCAGTCGAGTTGGGAAGGCGGCTTTGAACAAAAATTGCCATGCATCGTTTTTCAGGGATTGAAAATTCGAAAGCAGAGGAGCACCGGTGATCTTGAGAAACATGCCACGGCAGGGAGTATCCGAAGCAATGCGAGCACAGCGTCGTGGATGTCGACCGAGAGTTCGCAGAGCCAGGCTTCCGCCTCGATGCACACCGATAGCAACGCCTCCTTCATTATCGAGGTTGATCTATATTTATCCCTTCCATCATCGTGCAATGTTTTACAGTACTTTACCATATGACTTATTTTTATTCGTTTTTATGTGTTCAAGCTCGCGCTCGATCACGGTATGGCTTTCGCTGTAACATTTCTAAATAGCGTTTAAGCAAAAGGGAAAGCCCATACTCCGAGGCAAAAATTTTATCCCATTTGCGAAGAGTGTGCCTGGCCCTTATCGCCTACGAGGGTCAATAGAATGACACAATATAACATTTCATAATATCAATGAGGAATTTCGATTCGCATAAGCCTCGATTTAATTTCACTTTGTAGAGTCCATTGACTGTCTGTTTTTATTTAAAGTCGCTTTTCTCTTAGCTCGATCCTTTGGTTTGCATTTATAAATTAAAGCTCGTATAATGATAAATTATGGGCATATATAAAAGCGCCTCTCAACTGCTTTTGACCTTTTAAGTAAAAATATTTAGAAATATTTATAAATATTTAGGCACTCGCTGAAAAGCTTTAATCCCTTTCTTTGAATAAAAATTGAATAAAAATTTAATAAAAATTAATATCGATTGTAGGACGAACAAATGGATGCTTCAGTGACCGAGACATACCTTGGCGAGTGGAAAAATGACAAGCGCACAGGTTTTGGAGTCTCGGAGCGCAGTGACGGTCTGCGTTACGAGGGCGAATGGTTCAATAACCGAAAATACGGCTACGGAGTAACGACTTTCCGTGACAATACCAACGAAGAAGGCAAATACAAAAATAACGTCCTCATAACTAGTCAGAAGAAGAAGCACTTGTTTCTTATACGCTCGGCGAAATTCCGTGAAAGGATAGACGCCGCGGTAGCCGCAGCTCAGCGCGCAAGTAAAATTGCTCTGCAAAAGGCTGACATTGCAATATCACGAACAGCGACAGCGCGAGACAAAGCCGAGTTGGCTGATATAGCAGCCGAACACGCGCGAGAGGATTCCGAATTAGCCCAACAAACGGCAAAACAATTCGCCCCAGATTTTCGGCAGCCAGGGCTGGAACGGTACATGAAGCCATTTATGAAGATATTTAGCTATTCCTGGGTTTCTCATTACCTACGGTTGGCCTTCTTTCGAGCCTCGGAATTGCATTGTTCTCTCCATACCCGAACTAGTCACATCCGAGGGCTACCTTGATTTTTATACCGAATTTACAATTTACATAAATACATTCAAATCCCTCTTCCATAACGTTAACGCCTTTATTTTCTTTGAAGCAAAGACACGCAATGGACATCGACAAGCTTGTGAACTTGATCGATGCGATTTTTTAGGGATATACTTCGTAAACGTAATTGCTACATTCTAGTTTTATAAATAAAAAAATAAAAAATTTGTTAATTTCAAATTACCTGCTCATTATTGATTACGCGTAAGCTTTGCATTTGAACATATATTTTATGATACCTATACGTCATATTCAATAATTTTACACATTAATTTTATACATCAGTTGTAAGAACTCATTTTCATATTCTAATAGATTAAAAAATCGCGATATCCCAAAGTATGTGCCTCCACTCCAAGATGCGACGCCTGGTAAAGGTATCCTTCATAAAGGCTCGAGTTTTGATCAACAAAATATCTCACCCATGAAGCAGCAACAGCCAATGTATATGAAACAGCAATGGATGGATGAATCGAACGCGATTGATCCTATGAAGAGTCAAACAGTGAGACGAGCCAGTATGAAGCCACTTCCGCAAAACACAATAATTCTACCGAAAAATGAACTGTTACTGCAAAATCAAGTACCCAATCAGTTTTCGTTACAAAATCAGCTACCAAATTTACCAAGTCAGAATCCTCAAGGAGATTATCCTACACAAATTTCACACCTTCAAAATCAATTTTCAAATGTTACTGGATTAACGTATCCGATGCATCAACAACAGCAGCAACAGTACCAAATCAACCAATATGGTCAATTACAAGAATCACCTTATAATAATACGCAAGGCAATCAATACGGGCAATCACCATATTCGAGCACACAAAACGTTAATCAGTTCGGGAATTACGAGCAAGGAATTCCAAATCAGTATCAAACCTTAAATCAGCAGGTATGATGATTTCTCTAACGCATTTATTAAATGCAAACGCTGTATTTTAAAATTGGTTATGCTCGATCGTATTAACGAAGTAGCATTGCAAAAAAGCACACCTTATGGAAATATTTAAGCATGAAAGGGATTTGTAAAGATTTTTTTTTTTTTCACAAAGCAATTTATTTTGTAAATTTATTATACAAATGCTGTCGCTGTTGCTTCTATTACAATCACCAACGGATACTTCTTTATTTATTTCTAGATTGAACAATAACCTATGCTTTTTATTATACTAAATGTAGAAAATTCGATTGTAATCAGAGAGACTTGCATCGTATATTATTTTGCGTAAGATGTCTTTAACCATTTTCGTTCTAGCCAAACATGCAAAAATACGGATACAATGCAGTAATAAATCAGATGAACCAATACAATTCAGCAATTCAACAGCAATCCGGTTACGGTCAAATTCCAGAAAAAACACAACAGCAGTTTCAATCCGACGAAAGTCAAAGAGTACCAAACGCAACGAGTCTGCGCCGGAACAGTCGTATTCTCACACCTCAAGATCGACCTGAAATTACTGGGACCGGACAAATACTTAACGATAGGTAAGATGACAATAATATGCAACCACGAATGCTATAACAATTGTCTTGTTTTCGGTATTTTAAAATTTATCGCCATTGCCGATTAGACTTGATCACTACAAGAAACCTCCGAGTCGTGATAGTTCTGTTGATCGATACAGCAGACATGCTTTGGGAAGTGCATCAAGGCAAACTTCAATTGATAAAGCGACACCGACTCCAGACAATTCCGACAAGTAAGAATTACTCTGTAAAATGTTTCATAGCTTACGCTTCGGCATCTTAAGACATTATCTGAAAAAATGTTTTATCGTAGCGCAGACTATTTAAAGGACAAAACAAGCATTTTGGTTTTTTTTTTTTTTTTTTTTTGTTGCTATGGAAGCCGTCGCATTAATTTCACAATCATTATTGTAGCAGATCGATAAGAAGTCCAAGCAACTTAAGGTCTGGTGTGCCGCTCAATGGATCGACCTTAGGCAGTAGTAGTTACAACGCTTCGAGCTCCGGCCAATTCGAGCACGGGTTCTTGAAAAACAAAACCCTCGGGCAAGAGATACTGCCGAGTCCTGGTCAACCAAAACGAACCGAGAGTCTGTATGTTACACCTAGAAGAAATGCCGGGGGTGGCGCAGCCGATGGCGGCTCAGGCAGTGGAAGAATGAAGGTAAGTATCCAATAGAATTCTTACTCATCGTACTCTAAATAGATTGCCTACCACATTATATTATAATATATATTGCATTGCTACTCGATACATCCGTAGTCTTACATTAATAATCCGATACTGCCTTTGCATAGACAATTACGTACGTAGTATAAAATAATTCCTTTCGTAGAAGATAAAAAAATAAAAACACTTGTTACAATTATTATAATCTAATTGCTCAAGACAATTGACTCAGGCATTAAGAACTTGGTATTACATTTTGCTTATATAATAATAAATGCACTTATTTTACTTTTATTAAATTTCTCTAATACTCATTGGTCGAGTAAGGCGCTGTTGTAATCTAACGGCCGAAAGATGTTGCTTGAGCAAAGTAAAGTATCATATTCTTAAGTAAAAAAAAAAAGAATCAACGGTAATGTCTGTTTTGTAGTAACTTGCTAATAAAAATTTGCATGCAGATTTCCTTCTGTCTAATATTTCCCTTAAACATTGTACAATGGCCATTGATTTAAAAACACTTTCAACTCACTTACGTTGATTCGGCTGCCTTACTTTTTACATTAAAATTTGTTACTCAAAATTTCCCGATTAAGCAACTAAAATAATCAACCGTTAACCAAGCATTCATAAGATAGATTCTTTCTTTGTATTTCCCCCCTGATTGTAACTGTTTGGCGATTTGTGCTGTGTTCTGTACATGCCGACACCCAGGACGCGAGAGGGACGGTCCCTGCCTTCACCGCAACAGCATAAGGCCGCGCAACCCTCTAAGTATAAGTATCCAATATAATTGCATCGCAATAAACAATTACAAAGATCAACCATCGATCGATAAATAATAACTATTTGCTTCAAAGGAAAGTATCATACTGTTAGCTCATAGATATTTATTAAAAGTAGATTGGCTTGTTTTGTAAATGTTCGCTATTTCTTAAAGAAAATGCAATTGATAATGAAAAAACAAATTTATATCATTGCTTAAATGATAAGTCTTTAAGGATGCTTAATGTGTATTTGTGATACATTTTCGATCGAGTTTGAAAAAGACATTTCGTGAAGAATAAGGACTTTTCTCTTCGATATTCCATTTTTCTGTGATATAATTTATACATTTGTAAGCTAATATTTATTAAATATTTTTTAAGAAAAAAACGTTTCGGTCGCTAACTGTTGTTATTATTATTATTATTATTATTATTATTATTATTATTATTATTATTATTACTCATAAGGACTTCAAATGCGTGTTCTTTAGTTATTTACGATATTTAATAATACAATTTTCATTGAAGAACAATAAATGATTTTTTGGGTGATTAACGTATTTTTCGAAGAAAGTTATTTAAAGTATTTATGAAACTTGAAAAGGTTTTATTTATAATTATGAGAATCGTAAATAATATTTTTTTATTACGCAAAAGAAAAGAAACATCAATGGATATCTATAGAATACGATGTTCAGCCATAAAATGTAGTTGTATTTGCTCATGTCATTCTCGTAATTTCGGGCAGACACGCGAATTAACATAAAACAGGTACATAAATAAAAGTTTAAATTTATTAAAAATTTATTAATTATTTTAAATTGAAAAAATACACGTAAACATTTTCTTCGATAAAAATAAAAATAAATAAACTTTGGTCATTTTTCTGGTTCAAAAAGATTAATCAAATCACCAAGCGGTAATTTTATTCAAAATATTATGATTGTATAAGGAGATTTTTATAATTTGTATAAAATTAATTAAGCTTTAAAATATACATTAAATATTAATAATTAAATATAAAAAATATAAATGTTATGTGGCCTGCCAGCAAATAAACATTAAACATACAATATTATTTTTGATGCACATTTTTACAACGCAATGGCATTTTAATAACATGAATTTTACATGAATTTGTATCAATAATTTCTTGCACATATTAGAATTTACAGCTGAATTCTACAGTGGTATTTATAGTGGTTTTTAAGTGATATACTTTTTCAAATTTCCTATAATACAGTACAAAAGAAAAGTTCGATATTTTGAGAAAAAATTTTTCTTGATATACAAATTACTATAATGTAAAGAGTAATAATTATTAATAATGGAAAACGTTCCTTGAATCCAGAGAATAACTCTACTATTTAATATAATACTTATTATTGCACTTAAAGTACAGCTATATTATACAAAAATTTTATAAATCAGTTTTTACCTAAACATGTATATAAAAGTTGTTACAAACGATCAGAATTTAAAAAAGTATTTGCAGAATTTAAGAAAATGAAAAATTATACTTTTCAAAATGATCTAAACTGTAGAAATAATATTTTATATTTACTTTATATTTAATAACTAGCTTCTACTATTTAGTCAGTAAATAAATGTTGCAAATGAATTATTGCTTTGACGATAAATATGGTTCAATGCATTGTTAAAAGATTATAATAGATCAGATTTCACTATATTATAATTAGAGTGAAGGAGCTAATTTATCCTTAAAAAAAAAAAATACAATATAAAATTAATTTACAATACCAGCTACTAATATTGACTAGCGGTTGGCAATGAAAGCGGTTTGTATTGAAAGCAAAATAATTTAAATATTGGAGGTATAGCATATGGTGTAACGGCACAAACCGAAAATCATCGAAGTATTTATCGTTTAATTAATTAATCTTTGATTTAATCTTTGATTTCAATCTATTGATCCAAATGTATGTTACACTATACACGCACAAGCATGTACAAGTTATTAAAGTTAAGAAAGTAAATGTGATTTTTACATTCCTAAATATGCTAAGTGGCCTAAGCGAATAAATAAATATAGCATATTTAAAATAAATTTTTATGTTAAAAATCTCCTTTTTATCTTATTAAAGATATTATTTTTTACACAAGTCTTATCTGCTATTAAAACTTTGTTATATGCTATAATAAAAATGTTATAAGCAATTTTTAGTAGTCAGAATATATTTCAAATAATAGACTATCCGAGTAGAAAATTGATTAAATAGTTTAAAAAAATTTACCGTTGTATGTATTCTCATCTTATGATCCTATTAAATGTAGAAATTGCACGTATTAAAATTTCTGTTATAATTTTATGTAATTAATTTTTCTTATCTTCTGAAAGAATTTAAATACGTGTTATTTAAAGCATTCTCAAATAAATTAATTTATTCTATTCATTAATTAAATGTATTATTTGACGAGAAAAAAATCGTTAATTAAATTACCGAATTATTATCGCTGATAATTGGAATGTCTGTATTATATTAATTGAAAAACTTCTCTATTTAATATAGCGTGCTGAATAGTATTAATTTTTATTTTTATTTATAATTTAAATTGAACTTTTAAGTATTAGCAATTATTTAAGCATGATACAAAACATATGCTTATAGTTCCAACAAGATACATCATAAAACAATAATATTGTTCACGTTCTACAATTATATCTTTATGTAAATGAAATTTATATGAACATTTTAAAATAAATCTGTGTATACAATGAAATAATGCACCCAAATATATGCTTAGTAAATACTAAATATTGTAATACAATGTATATAAAAATACTGTATAATTAAAGCTTATTGTTTATAAACTTTTTGGTATCTTAAATATTTTTACAAACTCAGCAATTATTTTACCTATTGATATTAAACCTCGACTAACCATAAATACCTTAAATATCATGATGTATCAAATATAGAATTTTACGTAAAATAAATTTTTTTTATAATTGCCCAAATTTTTGCATACTATGCTTCATCATTTGACTAAAAATTTTTAAATTTTGTACAAAAATTTGTACACATTGATTTTTAAAATAATTCCTGCATATTAATATTTTTTAGAAGTATACTTGTTACAATATATATTATGAAGCTGGCATTGTTTGCTTTTACTTTTTGAAAAAAAATTCGAGTAGCGTAAAAACCTAGAGTAAATCAATAAAGATCTTATTAAAAATGCTTACGTATAATAAATTGTTCTTGATAAAAATTTTACTTGAAATCTAATGCAATCATTTAAATAATTACTTTACAATAACAATAAAAAATTTATAAGAACAAAGTTATTATATAATAATTAATGAGTGATTGCAATATGAGCATCGCAGTAAGTTAAATAAAATAAATTTTAACTAAATATGAAGAGATTATGATTCATTATGGTAAACAATAAAACAAAAAAGTTAAAATATTGTAATTTCACATAAATCGATTCATCCGTATCTCAATTTTCACCTTTACGCGCTGGTCCACCGGGTTGCCAAATATTTAAGCTAGAACGACAACATATATACAAGCAAGCAGATCACTGCTAGAAGAACCAATTTTACATCAATATTTCGGATCTCCCAAAATATTTTTCGAGAAATCTGGCTAAGATCCGAAGACGAAGAAAAATATAATACCTTGCAATGTTACATTCATCATGTGTCTCGCGCTATTAACGAATTCTGAAGAAAATGAAACAGGTTAGGAATGGGAAAGTCATTGCTTTATATAAAATCATTGAATTTTTCAACAATTTAAACTTGCGGACTTGCAGCAATTCATGAATCTAGTTAAAAGAAATTTTAACTGATCCGCAAACGAGGTGTTCTAACCTTTCGATCAATATTAAACTTTGCACGCGTAAGAGGGTAGACACTTATGCGAAAACTCGGCGACATTTCAAAAGCTAGTGGTTCAAAGATGGCGAGTTTGCAAAAAAAGGATAGTGGGGATGCTAGAAGATATCAGTAATGCTCTATTTTTATCGGACACACGTACGGATGCAAGTACATGGTTAGTTAATGGACGAGTCTCCGCTCATGCGTTTTTAAATAACGCGACGCTCATACGAGTAAGCCGCCTCTGTTTTTCCTCCTTATTGATCCTTCACGGCTCCCATGACGGAAGATCGGGAAGTGGTGTGCAGTGTGCGTAGTGATTAAAGAGGAAGTTGCAGCGATTGACGATGTTTTGGTCGTCGGAGCCAGATGAGGAGGAGGAAGCATTACTGTGCAGTCCAGCTCTTATGGCTCGTAGGGCTTCCGAATCTTGGATTATTTCACCCCTCGTAGAGGTAATATCCATAAAATCAGCCGATCTTCGATAATCGTCGTAATATTCAAAAGCCCGAACAGTATGTAAAAATTGTTCTCGATCGTAAAAAATTGCAACGTTCAATGAATAATAAAGGTAAAAGAAAAGTCTGAGAAATTATGCTTGCTCGAAAATTTCAACATTAATACCCCAGAAGAACATATGCAGTAATAGAAACGGAAAAACGTTTTTATCCTTTTAAATTTACTTTACCAAATGAATGATACCCTTTGACAATTGTCCGTTTATTATTATTAGTATTATTGCATATTTTTGCAAACAAATTACAGATGCCAAAAAAATATTAAAAATAGTATTTTTAAAGACGAGAGAACATATTATCAACAATTATTTATTAATTTTGAGCAAACGTTCGAACTTTCAAAGAATGAATGAATAAAAATTTTGTGCAAAAGTTGGAGATGAAGATAATTTGACGAATTGCAAATTACTAAACGTATTTGATTTTTTTAATTCATATACAAAGAGATACATTAAATTGTTGATATATGCCTACACACACACACACACACACACACACACACACACACACATATATATATATATATACATATATATATATACATGTATAACTATCATTCTTTAAAACGATTAAAATAAGGTGCACAATCATTGAGTTTGCAAACAAGAGCCAATAAACATACAATTATAATTGAATTCCAAATTTCACAATACATTGAAAAGTTACATAACGAAGCAGATGCTTGAATAATTTTTTAACCAAAAATGTCTAAATATTAATATAACACTAACTATTTGTATACAGGTAGTTTATATATTTTTTTTTAAACTTGATTAAAGTGTTTAATGTTTTATGGTATAAAAGGTCGAAAAATTTTCAAATAACTTTAATGAGATTACGTAAATAAGTTTAATGCATAGTTTAGAAAATATTTTATTTTCACATTTATTTTATTAAGCTTTAATTTGATGTAATTAATCAATTGAGTAAACTATATTATTGCTAACTGAAAGTATTTTTTTCCTATTCAAATAAAATGTGATTAGCAATATGAAGATTTGATTAAATTATATATAATTTAAATAATACTAACATATTAATGTTACACGATGAAAAAATCAATACTGTAAAAGTTATGTTTAATGCTTAAAAATGAAAATATTATTTAAAATTGTCTAGTGTTGTTGTTTGTAATCGAAGTATACAAACCAAACATTATGTGGCTAAAAATGCTTGTTTCATCAAACGTACGTAAACATAGATACCGACTGCTCAAAAAGGCATTAGAAAAAAATTATGGGGATAACGAATAATTTGGCATGTTTCCAGGATTCTACTTAAGAAATTCATTGCGCATTTGGCTAGAAATTGAACAGCGTATGAAGTGACACTTCCAATTATAATTCCGGGGTCATCGCTATAGTTCATATAAAAAATTACATCCGACATGACAACGTCCATGTAATATAATAAATCACAATGATAATTGCTCTTTTACAATACTACCATCGTTTTATTAATTTTTTAACCACGGATAAGTCTACGATGTCCTTATGTCTTTCACTAATATTATTCAGATAATTAAAGAATGATGTTATAACACATGTCATAGTTTAACAAATTTGTTTAAAATCAACGACAGTATATTATACGTGAGATTAATAGCCATAGCCAATGATCTTTGTGCTTAATTTAAAAAAAAATGATAGTAAAAAAAAAAAGAAACAATAAAAATACCGAAAAAAGATACGTCGTTAAAAGTACTTTAATTGCGGTATCGAATAGCAAATCCTACTCCCTATGCCCTATTGTTTAGGCGATGCCGACAGTAACAACAAATTTGCAACGAAAAAAATCACTGCCCGACGTGGCCCAGCCAATACAATTGACCGCATCCGTCCCACTGTCTAGAGAAGAAGTCAGCGTTTTAAGCAGTATGAGACGCGAGGAGATACGCAGGCAAATCGACGAGAATGAAAGGTTTCGCGCCAATCCTCTGCTGTACCTTGTCAGTCCTCAAGTTAAAGTGAGTGCCCAGTGAAAGTCAAGAGTCCGCACGGCGGTATTTAAATTAACGGTGCCTCGATTATAACTACTGTACGTAATTAAATTGATCAACACGGCTGAATCATAATTCCGATTTAGAGAATGTACTCCCAGACTGAAGGGGCCAGAAATTGAAATTGGTTGAAAAAAAATTGAATGCTAAATTTTTCATTTATGTGCATAATTCTGATCGTAAAATTGATTTTTCTGTCAAATGTGAGCTAATATTTTAATGGAAATAAAGATGAATGAGTTCTTGTCGTCCACTGAAATTAACTTCTTCCATGTTTTTTCTTTAGCTTATTCGACGCATTATATTTTATTTCTCTAAAAACTTCTGTAAAAAAAATTACCGAAAAGCAAATTTATTAAAAATTAAAGATACCTAATTAATCGTTAATATACTGATGCAAAATTGCATTACTTTAGTAAAATCCTTATGTAAATGAAAATACACACACACATATATATATGTGTATATATATATATATATATATATATATATATATATATATACGCATAATTGCATACTATCAACAGTATGTAAAATTATAAAGTACAAGTTATAAATAATGTTGTCGATAATACGCTTTTTATTGTCGAAATATTAATTTTCAAAATTTCTCAATTAATATTAAGCTTCAAAATATTTTACATTGATGGTTATTACGTAAGGCGAATTGAACTAGTTATTAAGTTATATTTTATAATTTTTATAATTTTCAGGACTGGTTTTCGCGGCAGCAACTAGTGATGATTGTACTATTTATCAATGTATCACTGGCGTTGATGTTCATCAAGCTATTGACGTAACATTAATAGTATGTTGGTAATCAACTTAAGGATCCAGTCACAGAGGATAGTGGAAACATACAGGGATTTTAATAAATGATGGCTCTAACCACAATATAGGAACTGTCATTAGAGAAAGACAATGGAAAAGTCAAAATCCAGTTATGAACTAATTACACGTTCCGACGCTCCGACATCTGAATAATTTCGAATGAAAAATAAGGCGATCCATCATTTTATACATTAAAATGAATAATAGTACACTCTGACCGTGGTATGATCTCATTTGTGAGATTAAAAGCAAAATTTTACTTATTATTGCGATCTTCTCATTGTTACTTTCATTAAACTAGTCAAAGAATATTTTTAATAAGAGAAAAAGTAAATAGAATTCACGAGCCGATAATAAAGATATACGACTATAGAATAATTTAGCGGATAAAAGAAGACCTTTATTAATCGATGATTGGAAGGTGATTTTATTATGGAAATAACCTTGATAGGGGAAATAAAATCTATAGGTGAAATCAGGATTTGTAGACAAAATAATCATATGATTGATTATTATTTGTATTTGAGTCGAAGTTGGACACAATTTTATGAGTTTCGAGAACTCTGTATTATATTTATCTACTATTTTTACACTGAACATTTTTAGTAGACCTTCAGTATATTCTAAGTCAGAGTTCACGTAAAAAGAAAAATCGATAAAGAAAAATACCATAATAACTATAATAAAATTAACAAAATGGATTAATTGATAAATGATAACTTGTGCGCACAAAGAAACAAAAATCATATGTCCTATTTATAAAATTATCAATGAATATTTTAAACATTTCATTGTAAAATAAATTTTAAAATATTGTAAGTAACCCGGGCAATGAAATGTCTATTAATTATTTATTTACTATATTTAAACAAAAGCCTCTCTTTTTTCCGAGTCTGAGAAAATTTTTAATTAGGAAATATCGATGAAGATGAATTAAAGACCAATATAAGTAATTATTATGTACATTTTTATTCAAATTAAAAAAGATAAAATAGATTATTTCAAAGAAAAATAGACAATACTATATTAATGGATCATTTTTTGCACTTTATAAAATAAACTGAAAAGAAAAATACAAAATACACTTTCATGTCTTATGAAAATGAATGATTGATAAATAAAGTGAATTGCACAATGTTTTTAACTCAGCCACTGCTATTTACTTCTAGTATTTAAGTAAACTTTTCGATAATGTCGGTAATATTAAGTACTATTCACATACCAACAAAATAACAGTATAAAAAGTCATAATGAATATAATTATAAAAGTGTTCCATACGTATACCATACAATCCTTCCTGTATAATGGCTTTTGTATGAAGTAATCGATCTATTTGAAAATTGTATTCCTATATTGAAACTTGTTATAAAAGTATTGACGAAAAAAATGAAAGTTTTACTTTTATTATAAAAAAAATACATTGACATTTAAATTATTGAAGTGAGAAAAAAATTAGATAAAGAAATTTTTCGTTAAAGAGAAATTTTTTTACTTTTATTAATCCGCCATTGTGAAATTTTCAATTACTACAGACAAATTGAAATCATGAACCGAAGTCTTTTTATATTAAAGAATCTATTTCTTTTAACATTAAAAATTATGAATAAAATGCTCGATTTTACCGTCACAGGATAACATATAAGTACTTGAAAATGAATTTCTAAAAAATACTCGAGTAGAAGAAATTATTAGATTTTGTAGAAGATGAATGCATACAAATGTGTGAATGTACAAGTCTATGTAAAGTAAAATAAATTTTGAAATATGCATCATAATTATATTTGGATTTTATATGATAAATGAAATATACGAAAAAGTGGTATCTTGTGCCTTCTTTGCTTTCCACGTTTGCAAGTATTAAGTAAAATTTTTTCACGTTGCCCTGAAGGTTTAGCCACGTCAAATTTTGAATAAAAAATGTTTTAAAAAATCTATGCCTCTTTTTTCTATGCATCAAAATTAAACTTATACCTTTGAAAAACTATAAAATAACCGAAATATTTATTATTCTAAAGATAAATCATATTTAAATGTTTAAATTTATCGAACTCATATCCATGATATATGCTTATAGCACTGAAAAAATTTAATCTTATTAAGCGATGTCATGTTTTTTTGTCAAACGATTAATAAATAGTATTTACTTATTATTCCTGAGGGTGAACTTTAATTACCAGTCTCATGAAGCAGAATGTTTTTCAAGCTACTTTACTTTTCATACCAGTCGTTTTGCTTACGTATTGTTATTATATAATTTATCAAAGCAAAAGAACATTGATATATTTTTACGCTTGCATTGTAAGAATGTTTTAAAATATAATGTATAATTATCTACTATGAAGCATTGAAGTAGAGCATAAAAAGTTTTAATTCTACTTGCTGATTATACATATTTATTAGTGAAAATATAGCGATACTTAGCAAAAAATGCGTGACTAGAAAATAAAGAAAATTTGCTTATCAATCTGTAGAGAATTAAACATTTTTATCAGTAGACTCTACTATTCGGTTTAATCGTTTACATCATTATTTGCAAATAATTAATATATCCGCGATTCAATATGTTACATCAACTACTTTTCATTCTATTTCGTTCATCATGTGCATGTTAATAATGCATATTAATTAATACGATACGTGGAATTATAAATATTTGGTGTTATAAATTTATAATTTTTTTTCGCACGTTTAATATAATAATGTAATATTGAATTGCATAAAAGTAAAATACTTAGTACAATTATGAATGTACAATTTACGTTAATAAAATAAGTAGTGATAATGTCCGAAAAGCGTTAAACAGCCGTTGGAGTAATTCAATGACTGGATTACTTAGATACTGCAATCGAGGTCGAGGAAAGCCGAGCAGCAGTCGAACGACGATATAATAATCGACACGCGTGCTTATAAAAGTGAAGAAAAGTCTGTAAAAATTAGTCGCTTCGACGACTCTTTATCTAGCGATGTATTAGATCACTAGTAGCTGAGGTGACTACGAATAGCCGACAATGAAATATCTCACTGGCTAAGGTTAGCTATGAATAGCTGCGACTGAGTGTTACCACTGGGCCTCGCGAGCACGAGGTTGGCATTGAAAGAGCCGAATTTAAATGACACCATGGCATACGAAGTGATTTATTACTCGTGATTTTGTTTTTATTCCGGTAGCCTTATAATAAATGCTACATGAAGCATTGTATTCTCTTCCAAACTGCTTCGGAAAAGAAATCGTGAATGTTTTCGATTAAAAATTGAACGATTATAATTTTGTTTACCATAGCGTCAATGTAAATTTCTTTATACTTTCATAAGTATGATTTTCTTCGTTTTTTAACACTTGTGCTCTATAAAGCATGCCTTAAAATTGTAATACACTGTAATTGGGATTCAATGATTTGCGTACGTCAGTGTTTCCAAGCTTTGAGCCATAATTAAAAGCTATTCACTTAAACGTAATTTCTCCGCTTTTCGTTTCACCTTACAACTATCTCTTTATTTCTGCAAGCCTCTTTTAATACTATAGTATTCGATTCTAATCTTGGCATATTGCAGTTATAATTGCTACCATTTATAATTATAAAAACCTAATACTTGTGTCACAACGTAACAGAAGTAGCCTTCAATACGTGATACGTGATTTAATTTTTCTAATGGCATTGTAAGCAAAATGAAGCAAAAAACGAAACAAATCGGTACCTTGCGTAAGTATTTAAATCGTTCAATATTCTTCCGTTAATGTTATGTTAATGTAATACTTGATTGAGGAAAATTTTTCATTTCTTTAACGGATGTGCACTAATTTCATCTAATTTATTTTAATACTTACAGTAAAATATTTTTCATCCCAATTAAGCAAATTTATGAATTTGGAGCACCGAACAAAGTGTCAATGACACTTGGCCAGTTGAACGTCATTCGCCTCATTCCGCATAAATTTTAGCGCATGAAAAATATCTACAATATTCTTTGACGGCATACCATTGTAGGGTACTCTGACATTAAATTGCGTAGGATGCAGACATGTACAGCATGACACTGCTGTCAGAAATAAAAATCGAGTTTAATATCCAGCCGCCAGAATTGCGAAAACGTACATCGTAGCCTTCGACGCGCAGCACATCACCGTCGTGCATTATCAGTTAGGCTAGGACTCCCTGTCCCGAATAATTAATTTTGCCTACGAGGAAGCAGCGGCTTCTTCTCGGCTCCGTCCAAGTGTAATACAAGCTCATGAGAGTAAATTATCTGTGTACGTAGAAGAAGCCATGGCCATTAGGCATTATCAAATCCGCGTTCGCTAATCTATTATTCTTGGTCCATTGGTCATCTGGAAACGAATTTCTCTTTCTAAAATACGCCCGTAGCACTGGTGACACGAAAGTGGTTACTGTTTTTTTTAAGTTCATAAATGCTCGGAGTAAGGATGGAGGCCCTTTTATGGTCCATACTGATATGAGAGCGTTTCTGTTGTTTTCAACATCTCGACTAGTGTCCCGACCTGGAGGAAGATGACGCGAACGATATGGTCATTGCATCCTCTGTTAGGCTATCAAGTGTTTTAAAGCGTACAACACCGTCGATTAACAGAGGCACATACACTCAGCCATCGATCACAAACGATTCTGATTGTTCGTGAAATTCAACCAGGGTCTTACAAAATGTACATCTTACTCAGCGGTATGAAAACTAAATCTCTTTATTTTGCGGTAGATTTTAATTAACTTATAATGGTGTATTAAGTCTATTGATACACGATAAATAGAGTAAGTGATTATTGATCCAATTATTTTGGTCTAATAATGAAGGACAACTAGTGGTAACGCGTTAATATGCAGCCCCTCGATCGAACATTCATTCGTTCTGATATTTTTCTGCGTTTGCAGATCGTCATTGTTCACGTTCTTCTATTCATTTGTTGGTTAATCATACCTGCACTCGTTGCAACAGAATTGAATGATTTGAGAGGCTCCGGATCCACCGAGTATATCGGTGTTCGGTTGACTTAGCAGTGCTCATAGCAACAGAGTTAATTTACTACCTCGTAAGGTTGTCTGCAACAATAACAAGATAAGTGAGCTTAGATTTCTACATTCCAATCCAGCACTGGAATAGTTACAACAATAAGAGTTGACAAATTAAGGTAAGCTGAGGCTCTGCTTTAATGAAAATAAAGTTGTGGAGTAAAGCTGTGGAGCAATCTGACCGTTTCTGTCGTGCGATATAGAATATTCTAGACTGCGTTGATCTCCGCATCAGCGTTTGTATCCGAATCAACCATCAATAATAATCTGGTCGGGTTTTCGTCCATTTTACATGGCTCAGGGATCCGAGGTTCTCGAACAACCCGCAATAATCGTCATGGATCAAAAATCGACACTTACGGGACATTAGAATCAATGTGACCCTTCGGCTTCGAATTGAGGTCATCCATCGTTGGGTATTAAAGATAGTCCTGATCGATTGGGAGATCATCCTTGAGAAAGACTACCTACGACACGTCGGAATAAGCTTGTTCGTACTCCAAAATACCCCCGGAGGAAAAAAAGAAATTAGAAAAGAAGCAGTGGAAGACTACGATTATGGTCCATCCGTTATCTTAGATTTAGTTATTATATTATACTTTTATATAAATCCTATTTTATGTAAGTCTAATTGAATCAATTATATTTAACACGATAAGATAATTTTCATGTAATTACTAAAAAGGAAAAGAGAACACCTCTGATTTCAGAAATTAATTTCAATGAAAAACTACGCTGTTGGTAGAAAAGAAGTAACGTAACGAATACACCAAATACGTTTCATTTATGTGAGCACTTAACATAAAATATTTTTATATTATAATTTTTTTTGAATATTCAATTTATTAATTATTAAAATCAAATAAAAAAACCATGACTAAGGCATTATACGTAGAATTAAATGCGGAACGCCAAAATTTCTCAATTTATCGGCCGGTAAAATAGGGCATAAATGATAACATTAGTAATAGTAATACCTAAAATATTCGATTTTCTACGAGGTACAAAAAAGCTAATTTCGTTGATTCGGGGTCAGTCGACCAGTATTTAGGATTGAAGATAAATCGACGTGTAGCTGAGCAAAAGTTAGATCGTTTTACGACGCTCTTCCGATTACTTATTAGTATGGGGATCTGTTATTTAGATATAGTTGGTAGGTTTTACGGTAGGGTTAATGAAATTGAATTCATTTTTCGCCAAATTCACTTTGTTCGTTACTGAAACGCGTATTGTGAAGACAGGTTTTTGTAAAATTGACGCATACATTTTTTAAATATAAAAAAGGCCACTGACTATCAACATTGTACCAAAATACCAGGATTTTAATTTATAAAATTCTTTACAAATCCGATATATATATATAACGTGTAACCATAGCGATTTCTCGCAACCATAATTGTCGAAAAGATTTTCGAAATTATTGATAGGAGGTTGACTAATTCAAAATAACACATAGCCGTCGTAAACACATTGCGCCATAAGTTTATAAATGCCTGAAAGACTCAAAATAACCTCGCGTTGCCGTGGTCCGAAGTATAGAATATAAACCTTTAATAAAATAGTATTATCGCGACACTATACTTTGTAAAAAATAATGAAAAATTAAAAATACAATAGACTAAAGGAATCAACTAAATATAAACATAACCGTATAAAAGAAACTATTAGAAATTAAAACAGCTTGAAGCGAGAAAATGCAGAAATGCGAAAATTGCTAAATATTTATAAAATTATACAAATTAAAAAATCCAATGTTAAATTCGCTAGATTATATAATCCGTTAATGCTATAATTAAACTGTACGAAGAAAAAACTAGACATGTATGAAATATTACGATATAATTTATTTATATAAGTATAAAATATTCACCAATTCTGTCTGTAAATATAATTAATTTCTTTACATTATCTTTCTCTATCTACGAAATTTTTATTAAAAAATAAAAACTACAGATCAGTCAGGTCATTACGATAAAATACTATAATACGAATTTTTTTTATTTCTTTCGTAATTTACAAAATCCCTGACCGACGAGCTCATCTCGGAACATAAGAACAACGAGAAAAATATACTATAACACGTTGCATCTTTAATGTACAATCTGCAACTAAAAAAAATTGTAAAAGGGTTTACTAACATAATTTATTGATAATAATAAATACTATTTCTCCCCTTGCAAATTTCGTTTAAGATTTTCAAGATCAATAATAATATACGAAAAAAAGATATGTATTAAAAGTATAATGAAATATTTAATAATAAAAGTATTGGCAATGTAAGTTGTACTTAAAGAATCTGACTTATAAACAAAATCCATTTATCTTCGCTTTATCGAAGAGGTAAAAAAAAACAAGCAAGATTGGAAGATTTTCCTTTGCCTTCACAAAGAAAGGGATAATACCAAAGTTGTCGACTGAGTCGTAACGCAAGACTGACACGAGCTAAGCGAGGGTCGTGAACGTTTCCTCCGGGTCTTTAACCTGACTCATTCGCTGTGTTCGTAATCCAAGAGCAAAACTACGGCGCATCGGGTCAAGGATGCGATACAGACAAATTCCTGGAGCTTGCGCAGTAAGTGGTTTTACGTTGATAGGCTATTACAATCGCGCTCTCTTCCAAGTTTCGTCGGGCGGAGGGAGCGAGAGGCGCGACTAATACAGTCAGAGCTGGATTGTGTAAATAAATTTACGTTGATCGGGTCTTACCTTAGAGATCTCTTCTTCCCCCTTTCGTTGAAAGTGGAAGGACGATTCGAAAAGGAAGGAGAAGGCAATGGCAGTCGCGACTCTCGCTCGATCGTACGAGAGAGAAAGAGAGAGAAAGAGAGAGAGAGAGAGAGAGAGAGAGAGAGAGAGAGAGAGAGAGAGAAGTGCCCGCGATAGCCAAGGTTTAACGAGAGTCGGGCGAATAGAAGGAAGTGCACAGTCGACTCGCAATCGGCTGCTGTTACTCCCTCGATTTCTCTCTTCGCCTGCCGAGCGAATTTTCGCTCGAGGGAACAAACCCCATGCTCGCTAAATAGGAGTCGATCTCCCCTGTTGGCGCTCAGCGACCATCGGCCGACAGAAGGCGAGGAGAGAAAAGCTCGAATGCTCGTTCACCCTGGAAATCAACCTTAGACTTGCCTTCCCCTTCACTGCCTTAGCTTTGATTTTTTTCGTAAGTTAAATAGATGGAGTTACAAAAGCGTTTTGTACGCAATTGAATCTTTACTGATTTCTATCTCTATCCGATTTTTTCCAGGCTTCTTGCGACCTTGAAGAAGGCTATCAAGTTTCTGTCGTTGATCTTAAGATAAACTCTAACGATGAAACTTTATCTATTGGAGATGTAAAACGTCGAGGCATAACATTAGATCGTATTGTCGAATGCGTATATCCTATCGGAACATTGGGGATACACACGCTTGGTCTTTGCCGAAGTGCCGAAAACTCGTGAGTCCAAAGGAAGCGTGTGGCAACGTTGAGGCACCGCGCAAGATAATTAAGCTTCTGCACTCGATTCAGGTGGGCGATCTCCATTTCGACGTCCAACCTAATGGAGCGAATTAGGTAACGACGGCTTCTTTTCGGCTTCTTGTTCTGTCCCGGTACCGCGGTGAGCGATCGCCTTTTCAAAATATTACTCCGTCGGACACGACTGTTGAAAGGTCTGTTGGTTCGGTGGGTATCGCGCCATTATTATACGCTCTTGCCCGAGAGTAATTACATAAGTACGATTACGCACGGACAAGTAAATTCGATAGCAAGAGCCTGCAACGGCAACGAGGAATTACGTCGGCGCTACGTTTTCTTGGAAGCCCGTGAGACTCCGACGCTCCGACCTAACGAGGAAAGGCAGTTTCGTCAAGAAAACAGGTTCTCTTATCTTCTGTAATGATATGAAAAATAATGTTTCGAAAATCTGTCCTGATCGAGTTGACGAGTGCTCGCACAATTGAGTTTGAGAATTAAAATTCAAATGAGCTGTCCTTTGCTAAAAAAGTGTAAATAACTTATCAATTGGATATTTTTATTGAGCAAAATATGAAATGCATTTGGGAGTTTGTTGAAATCCGTCAATTTATTTAACGAGTATCCCAATTTTTAAATTGTCAGATAAGCTCGAGTGAACTTTTGCGCAATATTTCATTGACCGACTCTTTGATGGACAAATCTGAATAAAAATACACTAAAGACCATCAAACGTTTGAAAAGAATACGGAAATTTAATCGAGAGATCTTACATGGAAATAGGCTAGTTAAGTGTCCATCTTCTTGCCATCGTGAGAAGGGATCAGGTCGAAAGTTTATATCTTAAACCTTATTTTGTTTAAAAACAAAAAAAAGATTGTATATTTGTAGGTGCGGATGGAATTGTATTCGCTTTAAGCGATACGCAGTGGTAATTTTTTCTCGGCTTCGTGACAACGTGATTATACGAGTAACACGTTTAAGAAAAGAATAGGCGTTGCTTATCCCCCCCCCTCCGGGCACAACTCGATGTTCCATCGAGGAAACAAAGAGAATCAGTACAAAGGCCATAAAATTGGAACATGATAAAAATGCAGATTCTTTTCCAGGAAATCAAATGTCACAGATTTTTAGAGTGTGGGTAACCGTACGTAAGATTTCTCGTTTGCATAATCTCGTACGCATATATAATAGATTCGTACCAGGTACGGTAAAAATGTACTATTGCCTAAGAGAGTGTAATTTGTAACAATAAAAAACAATGCAACACGAACGAAATATTTAATAAATGCGTTATGTGACTAAAGGATTGTCAACAGTGTCAATAAAGTAGGTAAAGCAGGCATTGCGTTGAAATTGCAAGACATACATATTCATAATAGATTAGTCGCATTATTCACCTTATTCGACACAAAAGCGAGTACGGAAAGTAATGGAGAGATAATGAAACTAAAAGTGAATTATCTCCGATGGGCTTTCCGGGTAGGGGAACTTTGTTGCTAAACGCAATATAAAGTAGCGTTCTTCCCGGTAAGAGGGTCAAGATTATTGATCGAGAATCACGGCGGAGCGCCCGATTATTCCGCGGGGTGAGATTATTGCGATTCGCCTTTCGCTACGTCGAAGCCCGAGTATCGATTAAGCTTAGGACGACTGCAGGGAGTCGAGAGTTGCGTCGTGGGCGGAGATCAGCAGGGGAGAGGCGCATCGACTGCAACTGCTCCCGAGGATAAGGCGCGGAGGGGCCCGGGGAGGGGAGGGTGCGTTCGACAGTTGGCTACTCTGTCGGCTTCGAAGCCACGGCTCGTCGTGTCCCGAGACTCCCCGAGCCGCAGCAGCAGCAGCAGCAGCAGCAGCGCAGAGCCGTGGCTCGGCAATCTCGGCACTCGGTAACTCAGTATTCGACACTGTCGGCGGTGGCATCGCCAGTCGCCAGTCGCACTGTCTGGCGAACAGCTGGAAATCGAGCGGAGGAGGGATCACCGAGGTCATCCGTCGAGCCTCCGTCCGTGCGCGTTGTTGTGCTGCTGCCGAGCCAGGCGTTGTGCTCGTTTGTTGTCCTCGTCGTGTCCCGAGCGACGTGAGTAAAGTCCCACCGTGTTTACGCACTCCTCGAGCCCCGTCCGAACGGCGATCCGCCTCCCCTTCCCTGCCCCGCTGACTTTCTCGTCGCGCCTTTGTTCTCAGGCACCACCACTAGGGTTTCGTACTTACGCGCAGAAGAAATAGAGCAGGAGCGTCGACGCGCCACTCCAATGGCGAGAGAGCGAGAGCGAGCGAGACTGTAATGAGCGCTAGGTGACTCGGGGGACGGCGCGGGGGAGGGGAGAAGGTAGAGCACAGTATAGTCTATAGTGGCGCAGCAAATCTTGTATTAGTGCCGTGCAATTGTTAGTTCAACGATGTTCGACGAAACTTAATCGTCGAGAAAGTCCGTCGCGGAGTCCGGGTGAGTTTTTCCGCCGCGCGTTCGTGATCCTGTGCTTTTCCAATAGACCTTTCGCGGACTGTCGTCCTATAATAATAATAATAATAATAATAATAATAATAATACGCTCGTAGCCCGTTTACATTTTTGCGAGCTCTTGTATTCGCACTGAGCAGCTGATAAGCTTCTCGATGGATTCGAATGCGTCGAAAACAAGATTCAGAAATTTTTGTGCAATTATGACGAGCATCGGTTTGTTTATTGATTGATTGGCCTCGGGACTCTTGCATTTTTCCATTGTACTTTCCTCGACTCGATGTCGATGCCCCTTCTCGCTTCTTTCTTTGCAATAATGACGAAAAAACAAATGCTCGACAATATTTTTAGGCGATGTATAGCGGAAGGATTACCTTTCTATGATACATCATTGCTCTGTTTCTTTTCGATCTGTATTAACTTGTTGACTAACATAGAGTATGACGTTTAATAAAGACGCCTATCTTATTTTAAAAATTATGAATTTCGCGTTTATATTAGCGAATTGTTCTAAAAAGCGCGTGCAATTTTTCAAAGTAGCATTGAGTCGAACGTAGATACAAAAAAATTTTACGCTTTCTTTAATTATTTACGCAGTTAGTAAAAACGCATTTCAATATTACTTATAATTAATTTAAAAATTATCTTTCTCTTTTCTAGGTTAAAAGCAACAATATCAGTGAAAAAAAGGGAAGGAATGATATATGCTTTATGTAACTCAAGTAAGACTGTTATAAATACTATTTTAAATGGAATAAGGCATTATTTATAGAACTCAAGAATTTGAAAAATTATTATTAAAAACAAAAATGCAGCTGCTTTAAAGACCGATAGACAAAGCATCATGAACAAGGTTCCTAAGTTTGGTTCAAAATTATAAGTGGAATCTTGTTTCTCTGGTAGCTGTAAACTGTTTTCTTTTTAAACAATCTTAAGTTCATAGTGAGACACTGCTACTTTAATTACTAGAGTTTTATATTTTAAATACCGAATGATATTGACAAATGCTGGAAATTTTCAAACAGTTTATACACAAAGATTTGAGAAAAGTTCAACAGATAACTCAACTTATCGATGAAATTAAAGCAATCAGGGGCCATCCTCGCGCAGTCACGTAAACGTGGGGATTGGCCCCAGTGCAGCTAATTAAAAGGATATTAACAGTTGAATAACATTGCAGATAAAGGATATTAGCCTCCATTTACTGTAATATTATTAACAGAATTAATCAGCTGAAAAATGCTCTATATTTTTCACGTTGACACTGGAACTACCATTACATTTGACATCAAGCTTGCTCTACAAAGGTAAATTTTTTCTTATTATTTCAATAAATAATTTATGTCAATATTTATACTCCACAAGTAAAATTCATATATAACTCAATATCATATTATTCATTTTTTAATAATGGTTATTAGTTCTATAGCTTATATTTAATATATATATATATATATATTATAAATACAATTTATTTAATTCACAATTTATTACTAATATTGATGAAAAAAAATCCTTACTAATAAGTACTTAAAAAAATAATGTTAGTTATATTATTCATATAATTTAAAATATTATGTAACTTAAAATCATTAAGCTACAGTATTTTTTTTAGCCCTTTAAATAGTACAAGAATTATTTTTTTACTGATTTTATAGTTTATTTAACTTATTAAAAATAATATTCAATCGAAAGTCATTAGGTTTCGCTTAAATTTTTACTCATACAAAAAGGAATTTTGTATTTACAAAATGAAAATGCAAAACTTATTGGAAAGCATCACTGTTTTCATTTTCATTACTTTATTACAATATCTAAACCAGTAAATAAAATAAATTCCAAACAAAATTTTAAGTACTTGATAAATTAATTATTTTTAATTATCTTTAAAACGTTTTCAATTGTATAAATTTAACTGTTATATTATTTTCTCTACTAGAAAGTTCTAATCATATTACATTATTAAATTAAAGCTTCAAGATAGATGGAAAATTGTTATTGTTATAACAATTTCTATATATAGTTTCAAAATTATTAGTTTTTTGACAGTTTTCCTATTTTTTGGGTTATATAGCACAAGGTTCTTGTAATTGTTAATACAGCTGTGACACTTGCATTAAGTTATCATTTTCAATAAATCTTTGAATCTTTTTTTTTTTATTGTTTCAAGTAAAATGCCTGAATTGAACATAATATTAATTTTTAAAGATAATATACACTATAAAGTTGAATTGAAGGTAATAAACACAAGTTTTGAAAATTTGTCTGAAAAAATTTTTTTCATATTTTTCTAATTAACCCATATTAATATCATATTAATCTGTTTCCGATATAAATTTACGTATTTATTATATTGCATATGCATACAAGTAAACAAGCTTTGCATAATCTTTGCTTTTAATATTAGTAATATATATTGGTTGGATATAGCTATCTTGATTTTTTTTTGTTTCTCACAATTTATGCTTATACGATATTGTTTTTGTTTCTGTTTATTTCGATATGTTGTAAATTTGAAACGAACAAAAAATCTTTTTCTGTAGGTTTTTTACGACCTTTCAAAATCAGTGCTCCTGTTCGAACATAATGAAGCGGTTAGATTTGCTAACGTGACATTGAATTTTAAAGCCTATTTAAAATCTTTATTTTAGCACTTACGTAGTTTTTAAAAGAGCTTTCGGGACCAAATATTCGTCTATGCAACAATCACAATTCAACGAATTTTCATGTGTACTTGAAAATTTTTTTGTACGAAACAAAGTAGCATCTAAAGACCAAGTTCAGTTGTTATTTAAATCAAAAGCATCGGTATGACAGCTTTACAAAAATGAGCAGCATAATGCCTAAGATGTTTTCCGTGCTGGTTTAGAAACAAAATTTAAAATATACTGTAATATACTGCACAGTCGCATTGTGCTAAGATGGCCGGTGACAATATTTATATTCTGTACTTCGCGAGCAACCGTTAAGTACATACAACAAGAACACATTATTGCGCTTTGCGCTACGTTCACTGATTCACAGATGAGGTAGTGTTCACGCACCCAGTCACAGCATGCGTATTTACTAGTTTAGGCAGAAAAACGTCATGCTGCAGATGCTACTAGAGTACGCACAAATAATGTCAGTGTGTAGGGATGCGCGCACACATGCGCCCGCCCGCCCGCGCACACGCACAATGTCTCTCTTTCTCTCGGAAATAATGGCGTTGGCTTGTGGCTGCGATTCGAATTGAGTAATAGTAAACAAAGCACGTCGAACAGCATCGCTTTGTCTGTCCCTCGTCAGGATTACCATGAAAGATTGATAAGAAAACATGTAAAAATCTAGTTGCCATAAAGCTTCGTCGCTCATTTCTTGATTCTTTCTCGTATTCTTCTCGATCGTATGCGCTATTTTTTTTATTATTTTTTTTTTTTTTCAACTGAAAACGAAACTTCTGCCTTTCGGAATATCCGCTACATTTATTGTAAATTTTTATTATTTTTTTATAGTTTTGTCTTTCGTCCACTAACAGCTCGCGGTTGAGCCACACGTTTACATTGTTTTTACGTCACCCATCCCATACAAGTTATTTTAAAGCTAGATTTAAATTTTAAATGGCTCAAAACGAGTTTTGCTAGTGATGCATTTGCTACTATAACATTGTTTGCATTGCTACTTTGTAAGCTCTACGAATGGAAATTAATTTTAAAATAATAAAGAACATCATACTCGTTTATTCATAAACTCTTTTCCAATCTTTTCTATAATTGAGCTGAAGTAAAAATAATCGATATCATATTTATAAGCTTAATGCATTTATTGAAATAAGCATTGCGAATTGATTATAAAGAACGGGTGTATTTAAAAAGAAATACTTTCGTTATTATAAATATCATTTTTTAATAATAATTAAGTACGATGTTTATACTGCTATTTTAAAGATAAAAGTACAAATATTTTTATTAAGATACGGATTAAGTTCAGTCTACACGTTTTATAATTAAAAATTCTATTTTTAAGTCGTTAGTATATATTAAAGAGATCTTATTTACTTACAGCAATTAGAACACTCGAGCATATCGAGGCAGTAAGCGTGTCAAGTACGCTTTCTTATATATATATGTGCGTGCGTGCGTGCGTGCGTGTGTACACGCACACGCAAACGTGCATATTTTGATAATAAATTATTTCGTTAAAAGCAGTGAGCTAAGATGATTCGTCTAGTCTGAAAAGTAGCGTTAATAATTGTCTTTATTTTTCAAAATTGACAGCGTGTCGGATCTAAAGGAGGCGATTGACCGAGAATGTGGAATTGCGGCAGCTCACCAAGTGCTGCTTATGAGCGGTGGCGAGACCCTCGGATCCAATGCCAGAGTTTGCTCGTATTCCGCGGGCACGGATACAAACCCCATCTACCTTTTCAGTATGGCGGCCATCGAGAGCCAGGTGCCACCTACCCCCAGTTTGAATTACGGTTCCGGTGAGTCTAACCAGTGCAGGCTTGCAACTCTCTTTGATTTCAAGCACTTTCTTTATTGTCGGCCGATGGGTCAATTTTTCGCAACTCAAATTATTCTCACTCGAGAAGCGAAAATATGACTGAAATTGAGTGGTAGCTATTTTTTCTTGTTTAGTACGGATTCTTGTAACTTTCGTTCGTAGAAATAATTGATTTGTTTGACTTCTTAAGTTTCTAGATAAGTGCTAAATAACGATACGATTTGCCGCAAAAGATAAAACAAACTATATTTTGCAATTGAATAAATACAATGCAGAATAGCATTGTATTAGAATCAATGTGTTGTTATTATCTTAACTGTAAGGTCTCTGCCCCGTTGTGCTCACCGAGAAAATATAACACGAAGTGTAAATAATAAAGCAACTGTTATTCTAAAATATACGCAGTTAAAAATAATGCGGCGGAAAAAATAAGCACTTTGAGAAAAGTCAGATTTTTATTACAAGTTTCATTTTAATTTGAGAACAAACGTAAGATCGATCTATTTTGCGGTGTAAGAGATCTCAATTCAGCATTATTAATTCGATAGAGCGTTCCGGAGAAAGACGTTTAATGAAACGATATTAATTTAATTTCAATATTGTTTCTCGAAATTTAAATCTTTAAATTATTTGCCATTTATTGCTTAATCCTGGATTACAGTTCATTTGAAAATTTTTAAATAACCTTGATTGAAATCGGTTACAAACTCTTTCCTTAATTTTTATTTTTTATTGACGATTATTTCGTATCGTAACGTTGGACCAATAGACTTCAATTGCAGCTACAATTTACTAGTACTGCGTTAAACAACGATCAATTTATTGTTTTAATAAAATAAAATCTGATATCAATAGAATTTTACCACATATAAAGGGTTTCTATTTTTAATGTTAAATGATTATGTAATTAGTTTAACTATTAATAAGTTGCGTGCTAAAAAACTTAATTTATGCATCGAACTTGTATAACCGATGGTAGGATCGATAATTATTGCGTCTGTCTTTTATTCTCATTTGCTCATGCGTAATGAGTATCATGATACGTTACAATTGAAAATATTCAATTGTCAATTTCAACTGGTTTTTGTAGTTATATCTCAATAGAATATTGAGGCCTGCCCATGAATTTAAAATGGCTGTATTAATGAGTTGTGTTTTTATCGAGATTCGAAACACGAGTACCTAATTGTAATGAATACGCAATTATATCTATCAAGATAGTTTTACGTAATTTGTAGCTGAAAACCCATTACCTATTTCAATGAAATTATTATTAGCTTTTCTTAAAATAGTTAAGGTGTACTTCAATAAAGAAAAATCAATATGTAAATTTTTTTGATATACTTCTTTATTGTATATTTTTATTTCTCAATTGTTTTACAAATTACTTTTTGAACGTATTATATTTAAAAATCATGATGCAATACTAGCAAATCAATTAAACAAACGATAATTGAATAATCATTGACTTTTATTTACAATTATTATATAATAACACAGACATATTTAAGAAATACAGAGAAATTCTATTTAATATTTGGATGAAATGCGGGATAAATATTTTTACTAATCAACTAATTATTTATATGAAAATGGATATCTTTGTTTATTAAACATTTTGAATAAATAAATGATTTCTTATAAAATAATAGTTCTTAAGCAATAATACCTTTTATAATAAATAGATAATAATTATAAGTCTGTTCATAAAGATAAATGTAGTACTGTTATAAAAAAAAAACTACAAAATATAACCGATTGCATCTATACTTAATGTAAGCAAAACGCGTTTAGAGGTTTCAATTTAAATACGTACATAATATACATACATACATACATACACACATGCATACACCCAAATGAGCGCAAAAACGCATTTATATTTAAATAAATGGAGTTATAATTTGCTTGCATTTGCAGATGTGGACCTGCAGAATCAAGTGGACGCCTCGCTAGCTATGCCGGCAACTTATCAGACCCTTGTCACCCGGGCCCAACTTGCTCAGCAATGCTGTGGTCTTGCTCGTGACCAGACCTATATTTGTGAACGTCTCGTTCACGATCAGCACCTTCAACAGCAAGGATGGGCGGCCGTAGTCGCTAATCTCGAAGATATTACTCAAACATTTCAGTCGCGTGCAGAGGTGCTTCAACAAAACTTTGCAATATATTTATCGGAGAGGCAGCAGCACATGGAACTTCTAAAAAAGTTAGTTTTTTTTCATCAATACAGTAAGACAATTATAGTAACAATACATATGCTTGAGAAAATTGCGTCTAATTTGCTGGAGAATCGAAGCTAGATATTTAACGATTGTGCAACAAGCAATTGTGGCTGATTATGCATTCAATAAATAAATTATCAATTTGAAACACTTAAATGACCAAGGAATATAGAATATAAGTTTTTTTTTCTTGATTTAATTTTTAATATATATATTTAGATATTTGTATTGTCAATATTAAACAAAATTGCAGCTTTGCCGAAACTGAATTACAGCTACGCTTTTAACTTCAATTTTTAAAGCGGGTTAATCATTATAAAACAGTCCATGAAAAGTGATAAGGATTTATGCACATTTCACGATCAGAAGCTTAATACTATTTATCAAATTTCAGTTTCAATCTGGACCTGCGAACGCTAGAAAAAATTCCAATTTTGTCAGCATTGCGGTCCCAAGCCGAAGGCCTACTGAGTCCTGATGAACAGCGACAAAACAATGCAAGTATCGCCGATCCCCAACCATCGCACGAAGTGTTTGAGATATCGAAATCACTCAGCTTGCTTAAATGGATATCAGCCAAGGATAACCAGAGTAGCCTGGAACAAGTAGCTGAGCAATGCTCCCGCAGTCTGGAGCAATTCGACGAGCGTATCCTGGAAGCTTTGAAAAATGAGGTTATTGCTTTTACAACTCGCGTGTAGTATTAACTACTAGATGTAGAATGTAATGTCAGAATTTTATTGGAAAAATATGCATAAAATCATCGATAAAATCTTTGACTATCATTTTTCTGTTAAAGAATTATTATTTATTATTTACCATAACTAATGAAAACTATTTTTTTTATTAGGTGTGTTCTGCAATCGAAGCAGCTAAAAAGCAAGAAATGAAGGAAATTAAGGGCCTAGGTGATCGTCTTTTTGGGTTGCAGCAGTTGATGGTTCAAATGAAAAAGCTTGTACACGATCAAACTGAATTAGCTCAAGGCTTCCATCAAAATAAGACACGCGTTTCGAACTTGAACGATGATAGCGTACTTCCTGATCTTTGCACGTCACATCGCGAACAATTACTTGTCATGCTACAGAATCACAATCAACTTCGAGATATACGACGACGATGCACAAAGGTTTATTACTGTTTCTCATTGATTATTCCTCTCATTAAATCATTTAAATCATATTAAAATATTTTGTATTGGCTAATGTTCTTAGTCATTTTTTTAATTTTATTTATGTTATTTTCATAATTAATATTATATCTAATAAATTTATAAACTCGTGATCTCGTGAAGATTGAGCCGAATGTTTTAATTATAAAATAAAATTGAATTTTCAAATATACAATGCAGTTATTGTGACTATAAATTCAGCAATATATGATTTGTAAGCAACTATTCAGTGATTGCATTTTCAAAATAATTTCTATTTAAGGCCAAAGAAGAATTGTCTGTAAGTATTCACCGACGTCTCAAGTGGATAATGTACGTAGAAAACAAGATGATGGAGCTAGACGGAAAGCTGTTTATGTACCACGAGAGTCTAAGGCGGTTACGTCGTCAGCTTGAGATACTCCGCCAAATTCATCTTGCACCACAAATGTATGTGAGTGCAATTATGGAAGTTGTGCGTCGGCGAGCCTTCTCCGAGGCTTTTCTTGTGTGGGCGAATAATTTGTCGTGTCAGTTGCTCGGAGTACACAGCGAAGAAATAAAAAGAAGACGCGAGTTTCATATTAAGTTCGAGGGACATTTCTTAAATGCATTGTTTCCTGGACTAGAAGACACTCCTCCACCCTTCGCTACTCAGGCGCCATCAACTTTCGATAATGGATTGCCTAAGGTATGTCTATGTTATTTACATTCGTAGTTCGAAGAACTATAAATGACAGTAGTATAAATTGATAGCATTTATATTTTATCGAAAGTACTTGTTTTAAAAGAGGAAATGATTATTTTAACGAAATAACTACTTTGTCGGTCAGTTCTTGAGAAAAAAATATTTGTAAAATATATTTATTTTAAGAAGATAAGACTTTAAATATATTAATGTTGTTGCAACTTTGCCTATTGAACTAATCATTATATTCTATTGTTTTTCAATTCTATTGAAAAGCCAAAAACATTACGCATAAACTTGAATGATACGTACCATTTTTGTTTTAGCTTACAGTAGAAGATATAGAATCATTAAAACATCAGTTGCCAGATTTGACCCTGGGTGTATCCATACCAGATTTGAGTAGTATTACACACTTTTTTTTATCCAAAAGCTTCACAGACAGTGACGGAAATAAAAATAAAGAAAGTTTATCTATGCGTGTTGATGCACCATCAAAAAAACAGAGCACCTCTTTATTACTTAGTGACAGGTGAGAAGCAGTTAATAGTGTAAAAAGTATATTAAAGTGTAGGAGTATTTTGTTTAGGACATGTTATTCAAGGATATTTTAATATTTAAAAAAAAAGCACAAGAATAAAATGTTAGATTTTGACTCTTTTTTTCTTTCTTTTATTAAAAAATACTCTGCAATGTCAAAGACTTATGCACATATAATGAGATTATAGCATTGAATAAGAGATACTAATCTTATTAAGGTGGTAGACATTAATATTTGAAATTTTATTTACTCTTTGCAGAAAAGACTTTGAATCTGAAACTGATACAGAAGAATTCGAGAAAATACGGCAGGCGTCAATAGATTCGAATCTAATTGGTTATGAGAACACAAAGCCACAACAACAGCAGCATTATCAGCAGAATCGACAAAAACAGTTGGAGGTTGGTGCCTCAATATCAACCTCCTCGACCTCAACTAATATATCTCCTCTCAACCGATCCTCTTCTTTAAACTCGAGCGAACTCTTTCATTTCCCTTCCCTATCCGCCAGCGAGAAACAGCAGCAACAGCACCTCAGTCCATTAACCGAATGTGTCGAGCATAACACAATCGCTTCTCCCAAGTCCCTGAAACTTTCGCCTTCTGCTCTCGCGAATTCGTCCAACGGACAGCATAAGGGCCAATTGCAACGCTCTGGAAGCGAAGCCAGCAATCCTTGTGTCGTCAACCCGGCGTCGACCAATGACTTTTTGTCCACGGACTTTTATATGGACGAGTCGCTCCCTAGCAGCCTCAGTGAACACCTGGCAGACAGTCATCATCAAGCTGTTGTGTCCTTACTTCAGGTATTGGACACGATGTCAACCGACTGTCTGTACACATGAGATATTTTTCTCTAATAGCTTAATTCTTTACAATAATCATTCTATATTTTCATTGTCGAAAATTATCATTTTTTTTTTTTTTCGTTATCATTTGCTACAATTGTCGTACAATAAATACATTATTTATTAAAATTTTGTCAAAATATTAATTATCGTTATTTAATTTACGTAAAGATTAGTATTTTAAAATTAATCATTTTTACTTGACTCTTTTAGTAATTATGATTGCATATATTTTATTAGCTATTTATCAATACTTTTCAAGCTTTATGCTATATTAAAAATAAATATAATTATTATATTTGCATGTATAAGTAATAAATATTCAAAAATGTTTAATAATTAAACATATTTGCAATATTTTAAGAGTAGTTTTCGACTGTGATAGGAAAATAATATATTTATTTTGCAATATTTCGAAAGATTTTATATAATATTACATTTTTAATTTTATTAAAATTTTGCTTAATTCTCAATTGATCGTTATTTATTTTAATTATTATTGTATAAATGACATTAGTTAATAACAAAAACATTAGTAAATAACAAGTCGACAACATTTACTAAATACAGAATATTCCATTATTACGATGAATGCTTCTAAAACTGAGCTTTTAGAGTCTATGCATATTTCAATTTAAGTTGTACTCATTCCTAAATTACAAATCAACACAATATAATGCATGCATGAAAAAATATTATTAACAAGAGCACGTTAAACTACGTTACTATATATTAAATGAACTGGTCCAAAATCAATTTAAAATAAAACATCTTTAATTTTATTATTAAAGTTAAGAAATTTTAGATTTTTGAGTCAATATTAATTTATTTTATAAATATATTTTAAGCAATACATACAAATAATAGGTAAAAAATAGCTAAATCTTGTGTTCATAAGTATTTCCTTAATGAATTTCCTAATCAATTAAATTTCGAAAATATTTAAAAAGATATTTAAAATGTATTTATGACTGAGATAATAAACAATTTAGTTATTTGGATATAAAACAATTGTTTAATAATTTAAAGTAAAAAAAAAAATAAAAACAATTATTTTATAATAACGGGCTATATAATTATTGGAATACTATTATTAATATTTGTTTATGGCTTTTAATAATAAATGCATTGCTGCGTATCTTTAATATATCAATATACAAACAAATGTTCATTACATATTTTTTTAATATCTTACAAATTCTTTGATGATGCAATTTAAAGTATTTATCTTTTAGTAAATGTGCTCTATATATGCATCATATCTTTGTTATTCTCATTCGTCATTTTCATAATGTCTTTCATATAATGTAATTAATATGTAATTATATTATAATAATATGAAATGTATAATTCTGATGAAACCCGGTTAATAGATTACTTTATGAAATTAATTTTCAAAGTAATAAAAATAATTACTAATACATTTTAATTGATGGTATCTGGTTTTTTTGTCTTGATTTTTTCAGGATAGCTGCCGTCGCACTTTATTCCTTCTCTTTTTCCTATACCCTTAACACCGTCCTCCAATGTGTATTTTATTTTCAGGAACGAACGAATGTTTTTTGCTTATACCCCTAACAATACATTTTTTAATTTATTTTAATTATTCTATTATATAATAAGTTCGTACATATTTTTTTTAAGTAATAGGATAAAATTACATCCTAATCGTGGAATATTAAATGCATTAATTATCTAAAGGGATTTTGCGTTAATCATAATAGCCTTTTTTATATACAGCTGGATTAGTACAGGGTTGTAATATAAACTATTTCAAGTAGAAATCAAATGATTTTTTAATTAGATTACTTCGTTAAGTGTTTCCTTCAGTTTCTTGAGATTTCAAAGAGAAAACGATAAAAAGCATAATTTAGTTTTTATGAAATGCTAAGTATAACATTTCATTATACAATTATTATAATCAAATTATAATTAAAATTAAATCAAATACAATTATTATTGCAAATACCCGTAAGAAACCAGGTATTTTTAAATTTACGTGGCATATCTAATATTCCTGTGTTTGTGTGTTCAACGTTACGCGTTATTTATAAGCAAGTTATAGTAGGAACGCATACTTATTAGATTCTTATTTTTAAATAAGCCCGTATCATTATTTCGTTTCTTTGTCGATGCGAGAAGCAAATGATACCCAACGCTTTGAGTCTTTCACGATTTTGTTTTACCGAATCGATCGATTCGTAAATTAATTATGCAGAGCGAAAAATATTGTTTTCGAGAGACTTAGAATCTGAGTCTCTAAATTAATTGAAAAATTTGTTTAGAATGTTCTTCATTTTATAGAGCACTTGAAATTATTACGAATGATAATGACGGGTTGTTATATTCACAATATAAACGACAATGTATTTAAGAATGTAAGATGGGACATTTTAATTAGTTGCAGATGAAAAAAAATTTTGTAAATTAATTTTTTATTTTATCAGTAAGTAATTTGACTAAATTAAATTGCGTTAAATAAGTTAGTGAAATTTCGCCACGCAGGTAAGAAATGCTTAAGTAGAGTATTGTCGAGTTTATTATTGATTATGAATCGATTATTAATCGGTGTCTTAGGCCTAGGACTGTAGAGCATTTTTAAATAATCAAAATTATATTATGTGTGATTACAGGAGAATCTTGGAAGTACGCAAGAGGAAGTGGAATGTCTGCACGCTGTGATTACTAACATGAAGAACGTCGCAACCGATTCGCTAATGGGGCTTCGTCGGAAGCTTAAAGTATTGAAGGATCAAGCCTTGGCAGATAGGAAGACCGCTGCGAAGCTCTTATCGGAAATCGGCGATGCTGTTCAGCTGCATACGTGTGCTTTGAAGAAACAGAACGACCTGACGCTCGATTACGAGTTCGAACTTGCGAGTCTTAAAGAAATCTTGGCGTCCAGAGACGAGGAGATTGACAGCTTGAAACGCAATTTCTTTGATAAGGAACAGCAATTTTCGGAACAAGAGAGATTACTTATCTCGCTAAGGCAAAAGCTCGAAGAAGAGCAGCATACAGTGAACAAACTGCAGTCTGTGTTCAGGTTATTTTTATTACTGCTCGTTAAATAAATATTTTTTGTCAAGTGACAATTTTTCACTCAAAAATACAATAATATATGGGTTAAACTCTGTAAATAGTATATCTTTCTAATATTAACAGGTTTCTTACTATTTAAATTATCTCTTTCATATTTCTTTTATAGACTGATTGATTCGAATAATTAGAAATTAGAGCTTACAAGTATTGTTGAGGCTAAATTAAAACGAAATAATTTAACTCGTTGTTATAATTAAATGACAATCTGTATTTGATGTGATGTATATTTACAGAGAATTTGAAGAAAGGCTGGAAAAAGTTCAAAGTGATAAAGAAAGCTCTATAAAAGAGGCGAATGATGCCAGATTATTAGAAGTCAATGTGCTGACAAATTCTTTCAAAAAGAAAATCTGTGAATTGGAAGAACAATTGGCAGCGGCTCAGATGCATCATCAAAAAACTATCAAAGAAGAGACTGAGAAGTTGCAGCACGAATATAAAACCCAGTTAGAAACAATTAGAAGCAGATTTAAATTAATGGCTGCCTCTACAATGGAAAGTAGTCCGAGTGACTCCAGTCTTGATAAAATCGAGGTATCAAATCTATTAAATATCTATTAAATACTATACAAAACTATGAGAGCGGATTTTTAATTAGAATAGTTTCTTTATTTTTATTTCTAAATACAACTACTTCATTCATTATTTTATTTAATCAATTACAGAAATAATGTTTCAAAATTTATTTCAACAATTATTTGCATATTTATAAATATTTACATATAATCCATGTCTTCATATTTATAGTATGTAATAAATTTTCTAATTGTAGCGAGCTGACATGATAGAAATAATAAACCACGAAACAATCCTTGAACAAACGAAAAAAGATATGGAAATCGAAAAAGAAGAGGCTATACGTTTAGCTATCGAACAGGAGCGTTCGTCATTTTCTCATGAATTGAAAATAGCGAATGACATAATTAATAAAAGCGAACGAGAACTCGAACTTTACAGACAACGTGAAGCTGTTTTACTCGAAGAATGTGGAAATTATAAATCCACTATGGAACGACTTAATGAAGCCAAATTTGTTATTGAGAAACTTGAAGTCGACAAAGCAGCACTTGATCATAAAATTTCGACTGATCATGAAAATCTTGAGCAACATGAAAATCTCTTGCGTCTTTTAAAGGTTTTTATTTAAAGCGTTTCTAAGCAAATTTATAAAAAATGCTAAATAAGTCGGTACAAAATAATAGTCGATATGAATAATATATGTAAGAGAAATAACGAAACGTACAGTTAAACAAAATCATTCTCTGCATATCTTCGGTTGACGTTTAAATTGTAGTGATTAACTTTTATACCTTCTTAACGCAGTCTGTTTATAAATACTAATAATAATTTCACATATTTAATTGAAACGTTCATTATTATACATTATCTATACGTACTTTCATTATTATCCTAAATTATGCTAAAATGATGGACTTCTTAAAAATATTAATAAACAAAAATTGAGATCGTTATTATACGTAAAAATTATATTTTATTATCAAAATTAATCAAACTCTATACTTCATCTAGGTGGAGAGGGATGAGTTAAAACGGGAGTTAAACGAAGACAGATTGAAGATGAGTCAATCGAATACTGATCTTAGTGAGACCTTGAAAACAATAGATGAGCCTGATAAAGATGAGATCAGAGTATCCGAGTCCAAGAAAGTAAGATTAGAAACAAACAGCCACTTAGTTTCATTTCCTAGACTAGAAGTGCTGGAGTCAGACAATAAAAGGTTAATGTCGGAATTGAGAGCAATTCGTGAGCACAACGAACGTTTCGAAACAAAAGTACACGTTCTGGAAAAAGAAAGAAGAAGATTGGAGGTAGAATTAGGTGAGACATTTTTCATCTCCTAATGTATTAAAAGGAAATATATAATTAACTTTCATTAAATTATACAATCCTGACTTTCCAAAAAAAAAAAAAAAAATATTGATATTGATATTGATATATAATTATTGAACTATGTTAATATAAACTTTTTTATATTATCAATTTTATCAAAAATATCATTAATCTATCTTTTCATTTCAAAATATTTTCTTTTTGAATTGGTTAAAAAACGAAAGAAACTTTTATTATGCAAAAAACAAAAATAAAATTTGACCAATAGCATAGTATTTATTTTACAAAGAATTTTATTTGTTCAAGTGATATTATTTTAAAAATCTCAATGCGTATGGTGGATAAAAAAATGTTTATTTTGTAAATAGTACAAGAGCGTGCAAACAGAAAATTTGACGGGGAATCTCTGGGTACCTCGACAATGGTAGCAGCCTCGGATAATAGTCACGACAAAAGCATCAATGCATCAGTATCATTAGATTCAGAGGTGCCTCAGATAGATAGAGTGGATGTAGCGACAAGTACTGAAAGCAAGAGACGCGAGGCATTTTCTTTAACTGAGTCGATGCGAGGCAAACTTTCTAAGAACTCATTAGACTTTACGTACTTAGGCCTTGTCACCATCTCCTCTTGCAACGATAATGATATCGTCCTCATTATTTGGGATCAGGCGCATCGGAATTACATTGTGATGCAAGATAGTGCAACGATTTTCTTTTTAAATCCGGACTGCATTAACGAGTTAAATCTCAATCTTG
This sequence comes from Kradibia gibbosae, assembly GCA_018907135.1. Taxonomy (NCBI): domain Eukaryota; kingdom Metazoa; phylum Arthropoda; class Insecta; order Hymenoptera; family Agaonidae; genus Kradibia; species Kradibia gibbosae. Next base: position 8,704,820 of record JACCHX010000001.1, on the reverse strand, counting down.
GTGCAGATGGGCTACCAACAAAAGTTGTGACATTAGCGAGAGTCGTTGATAAGGAGTACTGTTCGGCTCGAAAGGTAATGTACTTCTTTATTATAAATTTAATTTTGTAGCTTTACCAATAATTTCATACCTTGTTCCATTATTCGATACTATAGATGAAAATAAAATTTTCAAGGCATCTAATCTTGCTGCATTAAAGTATTATAATTTTTTTTTGAAATATCATTACAAGTTCAATTTGTACAGTAAAATAAAAAGGCTATTTACACAAAAATTCTATTACTTAAAAGTAACCTTATTGATATCATCGACAAAAGTATATTATGGCAGCAAGAATTAAATTGAGTTTTGAGTAAATTTTATTTTTTATTTAACATTTCCTTATACTTTATATACTATATATACTATCTAAGAATAATAATTATTATTCACAAGATATTTAAGAATGAAAAATATTAATGGATAAAAAAAAATAAAAATGACAGTTAAAAATTTGAATTTTTTAATGCTTTTATTTTTTTAATTTTAGGCGGAAAATCGCTACAAGGTTCCACGTGGAACAAAGTTCTTCCGAGTGCGAGTGAAATCGCTAACTGATTTCTCGTGCAATCACGTTAGACCCACAAAAAATTAAAGGAAGAGTTCTTATCGTTATTAATAATTTAAAGGATTTTCGCCTAAAAAACCATTCTTTATCACTACAGAAATAAATACTTTGAACGAATGGCCAAAACCTGCCAGAGTCTTTAGGCACATCTCAAAGATTTCCAAGTGGTGCATAAATTACGAACAAATGTAAAGAAATGTGTATCAAATTACAGGCATGAAGAGTATTTCATGCACTACAATTCTATTGTGATACAAGTATTTAAAAACAAAAAAATATTAGGAAATGAGAAAAAATTAAAGCATACAACAGTTTTAAATGCAACATGTCGAACGCTACGGATTATTATAACTGTATCGGAGTAAATATAATTATTATCTTTATTATTGATGAATCGTTTTTCTAATAGAAGATTAAATCATTAGGACAAAAAATGCTTAACAAAAGTATTGAAAAAAACTCCAGAAATAATTGTAAACTATAACTATATTTTTTTCTTATTTAAAATTTAGATACTTTGACGAAACTTTTTTTAAAAATTTAGAAATAGTTGCATAATAATTAAATTAAATTATATGCGAAATTTATCTTTTATTCTTTTTAAAAAATCGCGGACAAAGAGAAGAAAATATAATTAGAGATTAGAAAATATAATAAGAAAATATAATTTTACTGTGAAAATTAAAAGATAAGCTATGCGCTTAGTGATTTATTAGTTTAGTAAGTTTGTAATTTGTGCAGGTTTACGCGGCAACCTTTAATAATAATCGAATAAATTAACTTTAATATAACAAATTTCTAAATTATATATAACTATATAAGAAATCGCTAATTATGTAAATCCTTTGCTCAAGTGCGTAACAATTACGTATAAAAATAATCAAAATGACCAGAGATTTATGAATAATTTTGTAGTTTTAAAAAATAACAGTAAGGTTATACCGAATTTTGAACGATTGACGGCACCGTATTGGCAAGAATTTTTTATTTAATATGTATTTATAAACATTTTGTTAATAATATTTATATAATACGTTGAGCTTTTTTTAATATTACCATTCTCATTTGGTTTTATTATAACGATATATTAACTTATTTATGATTAACAGTTACGTAAGAAAATTAACTCTTGAATTTAATTTTTTTAAGTAAAAAAAATGAAAAAATTTAAATTTCCAATAATTAATCGTCATTTATTTTAACTTATCAGAGAAAAACTGAAGAAGAGAAAAGCGTAGAAAGGTGACTAATATAAGCCAATAACAATGTAGTTATTGTTCTTATATTTAATCATTTATCTATAAAAATTAATACACTCCGATTTCTACTTAAAAAAAATTAGGTACCAACTGTTATTACTAGTAGATAAACATTTATGTAGTATATTGTAAAATAGCTTTGAATGCGAAAAAATGTCACTATATGGAAAAACAGTTGCATTACGAAAGTTTTTATTGTGCTTTTATGTTAAATAATATTACATTTTTTGTTGTGTTTTATACGAAAAAAAATTATTCATTCTCCTGAAAGATTTAAAGTGTTTCAATGATTTAATGGACCGACTTTGCATCTAAACTATTTTTTTATTTTTTTTATTTAAATAAATAATAATTCAATTATTTTAGTATCATGCAAGTATAAAAGGTGAATTTTGTCCATTCAAATGTATTATATGATGATGTGTACACTTACCAAAAGCATCAATTAACGCAACTTATTTAAGTTGATTCATGAAATATATACTTTCTTTATGTTTAATTAATAACTTTAAACAAATTCTACCGGTTTTAGTTGGTTATTAAAATTTAGTCAATTATTTGTTCTAATAACGTTTAAATTGTTGTTTCGGTTTATCTGAACTTTATTTTAATATTTAAAGCTTAAGTTAACTTGCAAGCCAAAAATTTTCAATTTACTAACTTTTTGAAATATTCTAAAAACTTAGGACCGTAATAAATAGTAGCTTTATGAAAAAGATTTAATAGTAAGTTTAATATTAAAATTGACTCATAATAAATAATTAGATCTTATATATTGTATGTACTTTGAAAAATTGCGCTGTTTTTTTATTATGATGAAACCCCGAATACTTTAAAACTTTAGGCTTTAAAAAAATTTCATAAATGATTATGATGAAGTGATTTCACAAGAAAATCAATATTAAAAAATGAAACTGCTTTGTAGTTTGACAATTTTTGTCGTACTGTTAAATAATTCTGAAATAATTAAATATTAATTATATTTACTTTGCATTTTAAGCATAGGTAAAAACGGAGTATATAGTTAAAAGATATATATTTATCTTCTTTTTTTAATATTGAATTGTTTCTAAATGCGTTTTATAATGAAGCTAAATTTAAAAATAAGGAATTAAAAATATTTGAAAAATTAATACATAAGCGAAAAAAAATTATACAATTTTATTAATGCTTAAAAAATTTTCCTTTAATATGTTTCAACTTAAAATTATTGTAAGAACAGTAAATTGATTTACTTGTTTGACGTTTCCTTCATTAAAAAAGTTTTGTTATTCAAAAATTATAAGTGATAAACCGAGGGTTTAGACATACAAAGAATTGTGATAGTTGAAGTAACTATTGGCCGTTAATGAATGACTAATAATTAAGATTCAATCAATAAAAAAGTGACTTTTACATTAGACATGATTTGTCTTTTATATTTATTTCAACCTGTCATTTTTATTATATTTTAAATAAACAATATCATTTATATATACATTTCTTTCTACTAATACTATATACAATCAGACTCAATAATCCTTACGACAAAAACAGTAATAATTTTATATTCATTTTTTTATTTTCATCTAAGCATTTAAAATGAATTAAGATTCTAAGACTTTAAAATTAATTTAGATAAAGTAGAAATTAAATTTCTTATTTAAAGAATCACAAGTAAATGCTTAAATAAAACGAATATTTTTATTTTATATTGTATTAATACCAACAAGAAGGTAACAGCTATATAAAACATTCTTACAGATTGAAAAAATTAACAATGTATTATTCGTTCGTTTTCGTACAAAATACATATTTAAATTTTTTGAAAAAAAAGACGAAACCATAAATTTGAACAAGTACATAGTACATTTAAGAAATTTTATAATAATTTTAAAATATGTACATATAAATGAATTTCCATCAGTGAGTATAAACTACATTAAACAGTAATAACTCAATAATCCAATGCAATTAATAATTTTTATACGTTTCTTTATCATAGCAAATACCTTAAAAATGTATACTTAATATATATATATATATATATATATATATATGTATCGATAGATTAATCGTATAAAAAGGTACTACGAGACTAAACAACAGCTCCATTTCCCTTTTAAAATTTGTGTAAGGTAAGGAAATGAAAATTAAGTGTGAGGTTTCATTCCTCTCGATAAGCTGTACAAAAAATACAGGCTACTATGAATACGAATGACTTGATAATTTCTCATATTAGAAAGTATTTTTTAATTATCGTACAAAAGCCAAGAATATGGTTATATGAAATCATATTCCATTGAAAAAATCGATCTGTTCTGACAATTTGAAGCTTGACAAATACGAATATGAATATTCTTTGCTAATTAATATTTCTTGAGCTTTGTATTATACAAAGTCATAATGAATTATTAAAATTGATTGTAAAAAAAAACTTTCAACATCAAAATGAACGCTATCTAAATGTAGCGCTAAAAATGCAATCAATCGTTAGCAATTATCAACAACTTTCTTGCCAAAAGCAGTATTTTTATTAGAAAAGCATTCGGAGAGGCGTGAATAGGCTAATGTAAAATGTAAGGATTGACTGAAGAAATCTCATTGTAATAATAATATTCACGACTGGTACTGAATGCTGAATTCGCGAGCATTATAGATTTGCATATCTACGTAATTGAAGTTAAATTAATCGAGAATCAAGATAATTCCTGGAAAATGATTGTCTTCTAATGATGAGGAATGTAATTGTGCACAAGATTTTGCGGCTGACAGTTTGGTATAATTCTCGAGTTCTGTTGCTGATGCTGCTGCTGCTGCTGCTGCTGCTGCTGCTGGTGGTGGTGGTGGTGGTTGTGGTGGTGGTGGTGCTGCTGCTGCTGCTGCTGCTGCTGCTCTTGTTCCTTTGAGCTACACAACATGCCGACAAGGGTGTAGTCGACGAAGGGCGGCAGTTCCATGTCTGTAGCTTCATTGTAGCTAATATTGGTATTGGGCGCAGGCATCGGGGCGACCAATCGCGTGTCAAGGACCTCGCAGGCATAGTGGCACCTGTCGACGCAGTTATTTTGGTAAAAAAACGGCTCGGGATTAGCCTGCGACTGAGGATGGAGAGTCTGATCGTGGTGGACGTCGTAGCTAAGCCCGTCCTCGATGATCATGTGCTGGCTCTGTCGGAGCTCCGGCGACTGTACGGGCGGCGAATTGTGCGCCCGCTGGTTCGTGACCTTCATCATTTGGTCGTAATTGTCGTAGCTCGGATAACTCGGGGCCTCGAAAGCTGGGGTTTGACTAGGTAGCAAGTGCACCGATCGCACTTCCTTCAGCGTCTCGCAGACGCCCGTTAGGGTGGCGTATTCCATTCGCGAATAGCTCTGATTGTTCATCCAGCTCGTTTCGGGCTGGTAGGCCTCGTAGGGTAGGCAGCCCTGCGTCTGATTCCCATCCCTCTCGCTCTCGTGGCCCTGCGGAAGCGAACGGTCGCCGTGGTTAGGCCTCTAAATCCTATCGCTAAATTCGGATGGGCGCGCGAATCGAGCAGGACTCGAGCTCCGAAGCTCTCGTGGCTTTGGGATTGCGCTACGGGCAAGTGTAGGTAGGATAGCTAGTCACCTGAGATGTGCTCACGTGGCTGCTGCTCGAGTCTTCGCTGAGCAACTGCGCCCAGTAGGATTGCTCGTGGATGTCGGGAATTTCGTATTTGATGGTGCCGCTGCCGAGGTCCAAGAGGCTCGGGGGCGACCGCGTCAGTTCGCTGCTGCCAACTGGAAAGTCCGGTCGGATCGGCTGGTCCAGTTGGAAGATCTCCTCAGGCTGGAAGAGATCGTTGGCGAAGGCGACGGGGAACTCGGCGCTGGGGTAGGCCGAGTACCCCGTGGCCGTCTGCTCGATCGCGCTGTCCTGGGACCAATAGCTCGGCGCCTTGTTGGCCGTCATCTGCTGGCCGTGGGGGTTCGACGGGGGATTCGCGGGGTTGCCGATGGCCATGGCCTCGTGCTGACTGTGGTCCTGCTGGTAATGCTGCTGCGCCAGCTGGTAGTTCATTTGACCGGACGAGTAATTGCGTTGGGCGCTCCCGCAGACGCACTCGAACGGCGAACAGGAGCAGGAGGGATCTAAATAATATGGGATTAAGAAAGGGCCTCGATTTTAGTATTAATCGCTCGAGAGTCGCATCTCTGTTTAAGTCTTGTACGTTTTACACAAACTTTTATCTCCGATCAAGGGGGCGACCTGTGCCGACCGCGCCGGTACTTCCAGAGATTCCAAATTCGGCCGCTTACTTCCTCTCAGGGCCACCAGCTAAAAAAAGTCGTCACATCGTCGCTTTAATCGCTTTGCGCCATTAGTGAGGAGCTTTTTTGCCAACTTCGATCTCTTTTGTAAGACGCATCTTCGCTTAAAGAGACGAGCCATTAAAGGCCGCCGGCTGAAGGGATCAGGGAGGTCTTTAGGTTTACCTTGGATCCAAGGGCGCTTTCTCGGGCTAAAAGGACGGCGAGGCCTCGCACGCGCCTGCCGGCCCCGATGTTCCTGCGCGCCTCCGAGGTCGATTTGGCTTCCGGGCGCGGATGGTCGTGGGTACCCTTAGCCTGGAAGAAGATCGCGTGCTCGGTGTGTCGCCAGAAGTGGGTGACCGGGTAGCCGCAGTGACCGCGACAGGCGTGAATTTGCAATCGACCGGAGCACTGGCGGTTCGGGCATGGCTTGCCCTGCTGCTTCTTCCTGGCCTGGAAGTTTAATCGCTTAATTGGGAGTCGCGCATCGCTCCTCGATCAATGCTTCGTCTGTTGGCCGACGATTGCCAATGAGCCATCGTTGCCAAAAGACGCGAGTGTCTTGACCGACTGCGCTCTCGGTCGGAGCTGAGGGTGAACGATCGCGCCTACCTTATCGCAAATGGCCGGTCTCAGATGAACCCGTCCACCGCCGGGCAGGATACACTTCAAGGAGCACTCGAGGACCCCCAGGCAGGACTTCTTGAGTATACTGACGTTGTGATTATTGGTGTTCCTCATGGCCCAGCCGGAAGCGTGTCTTCGGGCCTCCTCGCAGTCCGCACCGTAAACTTTTCTCACGTGGCCATCCGCCCATTCGCACCAGCCATCGTATTCCACGACCTTCGTGTAAGGCTTTATCGTTTAATCGTTCGTACTTACGTATTGAATAACGGTTCGATATAATCGCGAGTTATTACACCGGTCCGATAAATTACCCTCTCCATTGTTCATATTAATTTGATACATCAATTCGGTCAAGCGAAGTACGATTTTAAATTTGTATCCGTCAGTGTTGATAAGTTTTTACTTTTTTTTTTTGACCTAATTTTTTTTAATTCAAAATCAGATTTGAATTTTGTTTTGAAAATAATGTTAAATATCATTATTTAAAAGTTCTTATTATTAATTACGATTAATAATTTATTATCGCATGATCAGTACCGGTGAGCATAATTAATCAAAATTAATATAAAATGAATGCAATAGGGTAATGGTAATGACAAAAACTACCTTCGGTACATTGGAATCATTGATATCCCACTCTTGATGCGGATATTGTTGCTTATTTTCTGCAACAGTCGCTGACATCGTCGGCGACCCAACACGGCTCCTAAAAATCGAAAAGTACACATAATCCTAAGAGACACAACAGTACATTATTCATGTTCCCGTGTATTCTTAATGTAAAAGAGCAAATGTAGGATTTTCACGTGCGCTTGAATACAAATTAATTTACGCAAGCGGTGGGAGATGGTAACTTTAATTTTTTATTGCTGGGTTTCAGGCACTAATTCAGGACGGTCGGAAGGACATTGACATTATTATGGCTTGCAGAAGGATGAAACTAAGGTAGTAAAGCAACACGGTCCTTTCATTATTGGGTTGAAAATTAAATTACTTTTATAGGCAGAGAGTATCAGGAGCAAATTAAATATTTAATAATCGAAGGGCAAATGTAACCAAGACTTATGAGATTAGCAAAATAAAAATATATACATAGTAAATAATAGTCACACCGTATTACTTCACTTTATGTAGGAATACTTTTTTAATTTTTATCAAAATGTGGACATTATTCACTCAAAATTTTACGATAAGTCTTTTTCACGAAAGAAAAAATATCAAGATCGTGATTAACAAAATCCAGTTGTTTGGATTGCTAGTCGCATTATTTTCTTAAGAAGCTGCTTCGAAGCCGTATATTGTAGTTTGCGTTTATTTTGCCGAGACATTTGTAAATATATTTTATTGTACTTTGTATAATTAATTGTGTTATTGTGCACGATTTGTATATACATTTGATTTTATATACATAAGTGTGTTAAAGTGCTTGAAAAGTATTATCGCACCGAGCGTCTGCACATATATTTTCTTATTTGGTAACGTGAAATTACAAAAATCACCCACCGCTACCTTTCTTAATTTATGTCCGTAGTTTTCAAAAATTACAGCAACGGAAAACTCTAATTTAGCAGTGTACAATGATTCCCTTCGTCTTAATTCCGCGATCGAGATAAACCCATGTTTATGAGTTCTGTCAACATCGCATGGCGCCTCTTATTATAGTTATGGCTCTCCGTAGGTGGCCGAGCAATAGGTCTCTTAAACTTCCTTGAATCCGCACTCGTCTTCCATTAAATAAGTTATTTCCGATAACTTTCAGACGTTTTCATGTAGCTTCATTGTGAGTAGTTATTCAATAAGTACAAGTCTCTTACGACAATTGCTATCACCATTTGTCCTTTGCTTTCTAAAATCCAGGGGAATTTATACCATCCGCGTGTACGTGCATAAATTTATGCCACATTTATTAATAAACATTTGTTCAAAGTTCAAATGACCAAAGAATTCAAAGTTTTATTGCGGTAATGCACAGCTTTTTTGATACCACAACGGATGTTAATATGTTACTTCTAATACAAGCGCTTCCAAAGAGCTCATAATATACGAAAATACAAGAATTTTTTGAAGCAATACAAGAATTTACATTAAGCAATTCCATCTAACTAACTAACGTTGTAAACAATATCTGTATCTCACCGAAGAAAATAAGCATACACATTACAAAATTATCCGCACATCCTTGAAAATAAATAACACTTACATATATTTACAAATAAACACACCTTCGGATTTGCGAAAGAGATTAAGCTTATGCGAACAAGTTAATTCATTTGTGAGGGATTCCCGATCGCACCAACAAAAGGATTATGTAGAAATTTTTTCTGCATTGCAAGATACGTAAGGTCATCATAATTTCTGCTTTTACTTACGGGATCAATTAATATGGATTAATTAATAATTAATTACCTGGCCTGATTGATTGGTTAATTGTTTTTTTTTATTTTCAACCGCGTATTATTATAACAATAACTGTTGCGTCAATGATTGTCAACTTTCATCGAAGGTGAAAATATCTCAATGCAAGTAACATCTTATACAGTAATAATGTAGTGAATAATGAATATAAGAATAATGATAATGAATTTATGGATGTATATAAAAATTATAAATCAAGCGGAGAAACACTTTTATCATTATTATTACTAAAATCGTCGCCTACCAAAAATGATTGGAAGTAAAATATCAAGATGAAAAATATTAAATAAATAATAAAGTAAATGAGTTCAAATGAATGTAAGTCAAATTTCTATTAATTTATAAACGTATTTTATTACTGTCTAAAATTCAGAGTGCAGAAAAATAATAATCAAACGATAAACAAACGCTTGGTTTATTAAAAATTGTATTTTATTTTGGTAGAAATTTTACTACAGATAGTCATCTAATGATAAGAGGGGATGTTGAAGACTAATGTGGAATCAAGAATAAGGTAAGTAAAGACAAAGCAAACATTCTAACGCTTGCATACTCAATAATAATCTTCACTCAGCATCTGAGGTCAATGTATCATTTTAAGGACACGGTACATATATACCGCTTAAGGCGATGACTTTATCACCGATCCGAATAATCATTCATTTACTGCGAACTTTTCATTCCTCTATTTCTTTCCCACTTTCTCAATTTGCCTTTCTTTTGTTGACCCTCGCAGTTTTATCTCCGAATCCCTTCTTAGCTGTTCGCGTAATTTAATTTGCACTCGTGTTCTTCTTAAATTATTACGTTTATCCTGTGTAAATGTGTCAACCTTCTATTCTCTCTCTCTCTCTCTCTATCGCTCTCTCTCTCTCTATCTCTCCCTCTCTCTCTATCGCTCCCTCTCTCTCTATCTCACTCCTCCGTTCACTCGCATTCTATGCTTGTTCAGAAATTTCTTTCGCGCATGTAAATAGTAATAAATCGTGAAGTTAAAAATTTGAATTGATGAATCATTCTGCCTTATGTTAATATTTAAAGTTTAATTTTAATATAAACACTGAAATTATATAAAGAACATCACATGCGCAAAATTTTTTTTTGCGATACATATAATTTACGTATAGCATCGGGTTCGTATATTGAGCATATGCGAATCAACTGACCCGTGAAAATTAATTGCAATGCTTAGGAAAGAAATAATTTTCAAAAAATTTTACTTCACATAATAATAACGATTAAAAACAAATGAACTGTATGCATCGTGTGATTTAAGGAGTTTTGGACAAAAATCGTACGATTTATTACGAGAACAGAGAAGTCGGTCGCAGTTTGGAAATACGTGTATCTTCACAAGATATTTTGTTTCTTTTAGTCTCTGAATTTGTGAGTCCTTGCTTCTAACGTATACCTGGAACTTTATAATTCTTATCTTTCCAATGTTTCTTTTCAACCTGTATATTTCTTTCGTTTTGTCTTCATTTACTTCGCAGGATTATCTTACATTTGGTATCTGTAAAACCAACCAGTTTTCTTGGGATGTGCATAACCAATGTCCATTATATTAACTCCATTTTTCAGTTTTTTTTTTAAATTTTCTTGTAAATATTTTTCGTCTAGTCTAATTAGTATGCACTTGATATGTAAATTGATATTTCATCTGTTTAATTTTAAACGTTACCGTATTTTGTTTTACATTAATGAATACGTGAGTAAAATGTGTATTACTAATTAAGAAATTTTAGCTGTATAGGTACCTTATAAAATAATATTTCACTTTCTTTATATATAAAAAAACCATTAAATCTTGTGCAACAGACGCTATAAAGTACTCAATTCATTCTTTCGTATTCACGCATTTTAAATAACATTATGATATTTTTAAGAATAAGGGAAACACATAGAAAAGTACAAAGAATGGATATGACCGAATCATTGACAGACAAAATGTAGATTTGACAAATCAGACATTATAGTCTGATATAAACGATGTGTAAAAGATTCGAGTCTTTCTTATGTAAGTACTACTACTTCAAAAAAATGAGTTAGTGGAAAAAGCAAGCTATATCTGGATATTATTATTAATTTTCTTACTGTTGACGCATTTCATTCAAATTAACGCCTTTTGCTTAAGTAACAAATTATATGTAGCTTGAATTCTTTTAAAGAAAACCCCTTTAAGTGATAAATTATAGCTTGATGTCTTTACTTACAAATACAGTATATAAACTAATTAATTTTTTAATTTCAGATTATTCTTAAACGTAATAAATTGTATGGTATATATATATATATATATACCAGAAGTACGCGAAAAAAATGAATTTAATAAAATTAGTTAATTGATAGATTAAACAGTATTTACATTTAGTTAACGTTAAGCAAAAAGTTTACATCAATAATTAATTTTGTTTACTTCCAAATACCCTCGAACTAACGAAATAATTTTGTTTATAAAGGGCCTATATAATGTTGTATTTGTATGTAAATTCACACATTAATATTATAATTTGAACACTAAACCAAAAAAATTAGTGTAAACAAATTTTATCCGTAATAAAATGATAAAATTATTGTGGCAATTGAATATTTAATTTTTAAGTTTAGTATTTTTATTAGAATTTTTACTTAGAATAATTTATTATGGGAATGTCTACTCCTTAAAATATTACTAATCAATTAAGAATAACAACGTGTGAATCGCGCTTCAGAAGTAAACGTATAATTATTTATTGGACTGGCACTCCAGTGATTCAGTACTAAAACAAGATTAAAGCTCAACCAAAGTATATTCACTTGGCAAATGTTTCAGAGCTTGGAAAAATTGTTTGATTTATGCCGGGAAAAAATCTTGTACTCGCGACTTTGTAATCCTGATTTAAGTCAACGAGGTCTCGCGACTCGCGTCCTAAATCACATTTTATGCTTCTCAATCGAAAATGGCGTCTCCTTAGTTCAGATTGTTAAATAGAGGAAGGAGAGGAATAATGAGAGAGAGAGAGAGTGATGAAGAGAAAGAGAGAGAGAGAGAGAGAGAGTGAGTGAGAGAGAGGGAGTGAGTGAGAGAGAGGGAGTGAGGAGGGAGGGGAGTGCTGATCCAATCGCGAGCTAAAGCAACGTGAGCCAATGGTTGCCGAGCCCGACGACGCCCACGTGCCAATGAGCGCGAGCTCAGCGCACGCCCACTGATTAGATAGATGTAAGCTCGATCGAGTGATTCATTTTTCGTGCTTTCTCTGTTTTCACCTATTTGCCTATGTTTTTTTTTTTTGGGGTCAGTAACAATAACCGGTGGTGATAAGGAGGCTGCACCGTTCGCATGTGCATAGATTCCCGCGTTAATTTAACGCTGACTTGTCATACGTTACACCAAACTTTATGCTGGATATTGGAAATTTGTGAAATTCAATAACAGCCTTTCGTTTGCCTCGATTATTCATTTGCGGCCCACTTGATAATACTTGATAATAGCATAAAAATGCTACATTACCTTTAAACTTGTAATAACTAACAGTTATTTCTAAAGTCTTTAAAATTGTTTGATTTCTCTAATAAGTTTGAAAATTTCCAAAGAAACGTATTAAATCACCCTTAAATTATGCGCTTCCTGCCATTGAACAATAGATCGAATCGTATCTTTATAAATATTTTGAATAACTTACGAGAGAGTTACGTCGATGGAAACTTAATGAGTTGAATCCCTCCGATAGAGCCATTGATGGCAATGTTAATCTAGCCTACGAGGCAAAGCTACACGAATACCGACGAGAGTTCCAGGTGGTATAGTCAAGTAGTTGGTAATGGAGTTAATAATCGACTGGTTGAGAAACGAGGGAGGAATCGAGCGAGGTCAGGAATAGAGAATAGGATCCGCGCAAAGATTCATGGACTGCAAATCCTCTCGGGAAAAAGATTATCGAGTAGCTAATCGAAGGAACGTAAGTCGAATACTCACAACACAACCATAGTCGAACGACTCTTCGGCAGTGGTCCTGGATTGTGTTGCTCGAATATCCCCGCGGGGGCTGGAGCATGAGTACGTCCGAGCCCGAACTATCACAACGGGCACAAGAGTACGGGAGCACCGCAGGAGTTGGCTCGGTCGTCGGAGCAAGCCTGATTACGTGCGTGCATACGTGCATGCGTCCGTGCAAGCGACACGGAGTCGCTCGTCCTACTGCTAGTCGCGTCGCGGCCGTGGCTCCGATGCGTCTCTAAGGTCCTGAGGACCCCGCCCCCGGGGAGTGGCGCCGCTCGACCAATCCAAGCGCGCCCGAGGGGTTGTCCACCCCTCGCCTTTTTCGGCTCGCGCTCGTTGCCGCGGCAGCCTTTCCCGAGGGATTGGTTAGACCTGCTTGCGGGAAGCGATTGACCGATCTATGGACTTATCACCTTTCTTACTGCTGTCGATGTGCGCGGACTTACCCTGCCATCCGATTGATTATTGGCCGCTGCTCGATTAATTCCGAAAGGCCACCGGCCTTCCTACGAATCCTCGTTAAGGCTCCCTCGCCTCCAATTCCATTTCATTCCATACGATATTAACAATACCTTAACAATTATCGATCACTTTGATGAATTTTAATGCCTGTCCCACGCATTTTACACCGATAAATTTATAAAGAAAGTATTAATCGTACGTCCCTTTACTCTTTCTTTGGCGCTATTATTTCTATATTTTGTATTTTATATGATTTTTTTTTTTTTTTTTTTATCAAATTTTATTGTACAATAGACACTAGGCCGTTCGAATGGCCTTTGTTTGATTGTCATTTTTATGAACATACCGACTGCAATTTATTCTTTCTCGTCAAACATGCATATTAATGTATGTACAGACAATTCCGGCAACTACCTCGCGGTGGAGATTTTCTCCATTTTAGCAAATAACTGTTAACGATAAGTGAAATATATACCTACTATAAATGTTATCTGAATTAAATTTATTTAAATACTTTGTACAAGCACTTAAGCAATCGTTTATTTATTTAAGTTTTTAAATTTTTATTTTTTTTCGACACAAGTAACTTTGATACTCTTCAATATCTAAATTTAGCGTACAGTCATACGTGGTAGTTTCAATTTTTCAGCTTTTCTTTGATCGTATGCTTAATGCTGTACATGTAGACAAATTAAAAAAAATTTTCAATGTTTCAATTTTATCATTGGTTACTATAAAATATTTAATAAAGAATAAACAGCTATGATGTTTACTAAAGTACACTTTGCCCGTAAGCTTTTCTAATTATTCATTGATGTAAGATTTCTATATAAAGTAAAAGTGTTGCAATGAAACTAAACAGTGCAAATATTTTTTGTCTTTACTTTATAAATTGTCATACATAAGAATGGCATTTAAAAAAAAAATTACCTTTGATGTTACAGATATTGGAGATACTTCCATAAAAAAAATATCAAAGAAATCGTTCTTGGATGAATAGTAATCAATATTGCCTTTCCACGCTTTTATGAGTATTTTTTCGAAAATAGCTTTGTTTGTTTCTTACTTTATTTCGAGAGATAGAAATATAGGCTATTGTTCAGGTGACTTTTGTAAATTCGAGTAATTTTCATTTGTATCAAAATGAAACATATATTTCATTGGAGAAGCGTACAAGTTGTATTCGAAATTCGAGGCGAGTAATTCGTCGCAATAAAAAAAAAAAAAAAAAAAAAAGAAAAGAAGAAAAGAAAAAAAATACATCGAATGAAAAACCGACAATTAAACATTATAATTTAACGTCGTAAAATAAGACTCGAATAAAGGCTGGAAAGAATAACCTCATTAGAAGTACATAATTCATAAAAAAGGTGTTTCGCTTTGGAAAGTCTCAGGGTAGTAATGGGGGACACCCTTTTTCCTCTTCTACACATCCATTGCCTCTCGTTTCGGTCTCCATAGCTCCCCTCTTTGCCTCTGCGCTCTAAGGACCCGCATATCTAAGACAACGCCCCGTTACACTCAAATCGAACTCGCATAGTTGTCGAGGTGAACTTGCGCGCATCCTCGTGTATTCGTCGCAAAAACATAAAGGAGAAGTACCAGCAAGCGCGTGCTGACTGCTTGATTACGTCTATCAAAGTTAGATTCGAAAAAATGGCATCATCGATAAGTTCGATACTCGGGAAACGAGTAATTGTCATTGTCATTATTGTAATTTTAAAAAAGCTGAACGCTGCTAATATGCGCGATGCGTTGCATCGGAGAAATATAATGAATCCAAATTTTTATTCACAGTTTGTCAGAGTACCACGCGTAAGCTAGACAACACGATACGTTTGTTAATTTAAAACTTTTATTAGACAAATTTCAATCCATTTGCATTGTTTAATCAGGGATTGTTTTGCTTTTAAATTACACGTACTTTTTGCAACGAACCTTTTGTGACAGCTGTGCTTTTTCCTTAACATGTATTTATGTATAGGTCTTTGATAGAAATATTTTAATGAACGAAATTTATGATTTTTTAAATTAACTAATTGCACAAGAAATGTACATTTAAGTAATTCATCGGATTGATTACTACCAACGTGATTTGAAGTTTCTATTATTGAAAATTTAAAAAGATTCCCAAAATCACTCACACAAATTATGGTTAGAATTGGATCACATAGAAGTTAAGGGTAAAATAATAATCGCCATCGATTAAATAATAGCACGTATTTTATTGGTGCTTAATTTAAAAAAAATTGCAGCTAATGGTAAACGAAATTATTCTTTTCTCTCTCTCTTGATTTAAAATCTTTCTTGACCATTGTTTACTGAAGGATTTAAAATGTTTGCTTAGAGCTAGCTACTCGTTGAAACGGAAATGACAATTAGCGTTCATATTGTGGGGAGGCAGGGTCACTCCTTTATTCTCAGCAAGTTGTGGCATGTAAACAATACTCACGGGAATTATCAACGATTCTCCGTGTGTGTAATGAACACATAATTTGGAAACTATTTGTTGCATTCGCGTCACTTAATCCTTTTACCAAACTTCGTAGAGTGCTGGATTTATTTTTCATTAGGGTGACTAGTTCTGGGATGGTAAAAGAGTCTTCAATTCTATTATATTAGTCTTGAAAATTGATGATACAGATAAATTTAATTAAAAATAGTAGTAGGCTACTCATGAATGAAATAAAAAAAGCTTATATTATTGTTATTTTTTGTAGTTGAAATTTGCTTGCACATTGATGTAAATGAAATTTAATTACAGGGTAACATTTTTGACAATAACTTGATCCAATGTAAAATTGTATTTCAATTATAGAAATACAGTTTCTATTTTTTTCTCTCTTACAATAAGTGACACTTCTGTTATAAGCTCGGTCTCTTTCGGTGTTGCTTAATTAAAAATAAAAAGTAGCAATTGTGAAGTAGCGATATATTTTCTGCGAGGATACAATAAAGATGTGACGTAAAATTAGTGAAATTTTCGACTTTCTTTTTACCGTAATTCATTTTAAATAATGCACGTGCACTTACCGAGCGTTTCATGCATGTGTGATTCGGCACGTGTACATCTTATGATAATAGCTTTGAGTTACTTCCGAATACATGCCCCCAGATGGGATAGAGGAAAGCTCACACCAATTCCTTATTGCGACTACTTTTATCGTATTGACTGTGATACTGGCACTAGTGTGTTGAAATTTACATTGGCTTTCTACAAAATAAGATTAATAACGTTTTCTATTTAGATTACTCCTAATTTTAATGTAAATATAGAAGATTACAATTTTACTTATTTCAATATTCATTTTATGAGAAATAAATTTTTTTTAAATTAAAATTAATCGTAGATGGCTTAAGAGTTGAATTAAGAAATTATTCAATTAATTTTAATTATCATGTTAAAAGCTATGTTTCTCAGTATTGACAAATATTTAACTTAAATGAGCGAAGACAGCTTTTTCGGAAGATATATCTATATAAAATGAGTGAGTAAGAGTACGAGGTTTTCCCTGCGGGAATCACAATAGCCTCATACAGTTTGGGAAGTGGCGGGACTGACTAAAGGAAAACTCTAAGGGAAATACTCAGATATTTAGTATTCTAATAAAAGACAATTATTCCAAGCATGTACTTGTTTTGCGTAGTCGATGCGTTTTTTTTCTATTACTTCGATCATTTTTATTGGCTCATTACTTTCTCAAAACAACAACAAAGTAGTATCTGCGATTTACATTGACGTAGAAGGAAGCTGAAATAAGAAGAAAGATGCAGAGGCGTAGAAAAGGGGACAGAGTGAAAAGGAGAGAGAGAGAGAGAGAGAGAGAGAGAGAGAGAGAGAGAGTTAAAGGTAGCAGAGAAAGGAAAGAGAAAATGGTTAAACACCGAAGACAACGCTTTAACAGTGTGAGATAAAGTCTGTTTAAATATAGGGAGGGTTAAGCAATCAGTCGAAACAGCTATATCTATTTACTACACACATAAAATATATGAAGGAGGGACAGATAGGAAAGAGACAGAGAGAGAAAGAGAGGAGAGAGTGAGATTGTGTGCCTCAGTGTGCGAGTGAGAAACGAATAGGAGAAAGAAAGAGAGAGGGATAGAGAGGATCAAAGGATAATGGGGTTGAAGTGATAGTATTGCCATTTGATTATCAACCCCGCGCTACTCTGTTCACTTCTATTGTCCTCTATTCCTCGGCTCTGTTTTGCCTCTCCTTCTACGAGACTTTTCCTTCTCGTCCTACCTATTCTATGTAGTAGAATGCGCAATTCTGTGAGCGCGATATTTTGCTCTTCTGTCACTGACATTATCAGTAAATAGCAATTTTCTCTTACGCTTTCTCGCTCTTCCGTTCCCTAACTTGCTCGTTCGTTTACACACACATAGACATGCCCCTCTCTTTATCACTCTCTATCTCTCTCCCTCCCTCTCTCTCTGTCTCTCTTTGTCTGCCTTTTTATGCGTTTATTATATTTTCCTCCGTGAAGCGTGTCTTTCAGTGAGGAAAATAATTTTTTTTTGCTACATTTTATCTTACTTTCTATCAACTTTTGTGTCTTGACACTTAACCGATGAGTATGATTTATTTATACGTTTCATTTCATTCTACGCTTTTGAACATTTTTATGAAGTTTTATGAGATTCACTACTAGTAAGAACATAAATACACGTTATTTAATGGCTAATTGAGATTATTATACAACGTTTTGCAGTAACAATTATCTACATTTTATTTATTTATGAAATTTATTTATCATTATAAATATTGTTTAGTTTTTTTTATGAAAAATAGGATTTAATTTATATATACCTTATTTACTTAAAATAATTTAATTTATATAAACATTTTTTTTATACATAATAGAATATCAAATGTTTGGTAAATCAATATTAAAAAACGTGATAAAAATTCTGTCACAGTGCAATATGATTAATTTATCATTTAAAATACAATAGATTTTTATAAATAAGTTTTCTGTAGCAAATTATTGTTAATAAAAATTTGTTACGAATAATATTTTCATTTAAAATTGTTAAACAAATTTTATAGATAATATAAGCTTATTAAATGTATGTTGTCAATTCTGAGACAATTTTTATGTCGTAATGAATTGTTAAAAATTATTATAAATAGATAGTATTTGATTAAAAATTTGTTATTGACAATTGATAAAATATTTTTTAACATTTTTTGTATTTAAAAAGTGCTTGCAAGATTTAATTCTGATAATTTTTTTTCAAATCAAGATATTACAATGCATTTATCAGATGTTAAATATAAATTTTAAAAGCCAATACAATTTTTTTTTTAGAAATTGAAATACTTTTTTATAATTTCAATTTACCTAGTTATTTCAATGGATTAATTATTTGTTTTAAAGATTATAAAGAATTATCAATTATTATATTGATTGATTATAATTTTCTTGCGTCTACAGAACTTTATAAATATGTGGACATTAAAGAATAATCAGTAAGCAGGAACGGGAGTGAAATCTACATATATTTTAAAAAACCACTCTACAGTATCCATCCTGAATTTTTATTACTAAGAAACATCTGCAAGTTTCCTTTTAAATTCAAATATATTTCTAGGTGCATACGTCGAACACATAGGTGGAAAAGGTAGGAAATCAAACAGTACACGTACTTTTAAAAAAGGCTCTCACCTGTCAAGTTCTTCGTTTAAATAGTAATAAATTAAGTTTTCTATTTGACGCATCTTTTATGTAACCAATTTTGTCATTGAAAGTGTAGAGTATGCGTTGAAATAAATCGGAATATTTAATTTTGCAATTAATGACGCAATGCTTAAGCATAATAAAAATTGTATTTTCAAAACATTGTATTACTTTCAGTTTAATTTTACTTTAAAAAATAAAAATTTCGGTTTTATTCATAAAGGATTTTGAATATTTAATGGATGCGAAAATAAGCTTTTAAATAATATTCCAAGTATTTGTATCAATTTGTCTAACATTATTGTAAAATAATATTTTTGTATTAAAATTTTAAAAAAATATGACATATTTCTAGCATTTTCAGTTAATGATTTTTCAAACATTGCAAAATTTCTTGTTCTCAAAATAACATATCGAAAAGAATTTTATAAATCACCTATTGCACAATTATGTATGTTAATACAAATTAATAGATATATGTAAAAATATTTTTTCTTAAATAATTATCTATACAAATAGTACTTCTTATTTTTTTTAGATATGAAAATAGCTTCCAAACATGCACATTTTATAAGAATCATTATAATAAGTTTTTTGTTTACGCTGAATAAATATAAAAAATACGTATATGCAGAGTTGCAGCAACGTCCCCTGGGTCTTTTACTTTCGGCACCCCTAGCATATGCTGAGATTGAGCAA
The DNA here is from genome assembly GCA_018907135.1 of Kradibia gibbosae. NCBI lineage: Eukaryota > Metazoa > Arthropoda > Insecta > Hymenoptera > Agaonidae > Kradibia > Kradibia gibbosae. Next base: position 8,684,832 of record JACCHX010000001.1, on the reverse strand, counting down.
CGAGTAATGTACCATTGACGCGATAGTGCGAAGGTAAACTCCTTTTGTGACGAACAAAAGGAAGTAATTCTATCCGATTAAGACTGTCTGTGAAAGTAACACGAGACTACGCAATTAATTCTTTCGTAAATGGTAAATCAATGATATTAAACATTTTTCAATAAGTTTCCGTTCTGTTTGTATTTTATGGTAAATCCAGATGCTATATATTATTTAAGTAATTGCCATACATACGGAAATTCAATCCTATTGCTAGAACATTAAACAATATACATAAATCAATTTCTGCTTACGTACTTTTTTAAACAATATAATTGGTATCTTTAATTTCATTTTTATAACTATATCGTTTAAAATAAAATTTATCAAGACAAAATTGATACGATACATAATTGTGCTATTAAAATAAAAAATATACAATAATTCAATGTTTAAATATGTAATGTAAATACAATTAGTATAGTAAATGGATTTTATTAATCTCTACTATTTAAAAATTAGTCAATATTCAAGAGTATCAGGTTCTAATAAATTTTATCGTATTTGTTATTAAAATGGGAGTTCAAATAATTAAATTATAGGTAAAATTAGGACGCTTCTTGGAAACTTATCGTAAACAGTTAAAATAATATAAGTAGTCATTCTTCGGAAAGTCATATTTGTCTATTTCTATGCATTGTATAAGAATTTTTGTTTATTTTTGTTGATATTGCATTACGAATATATAAATTTGTTAATTATCTATTAAATAAAATAACTAAATTTATATTTACTGCAGTTTGTGTATTAAGTTTTCCTCAACGTAAATGATTATTACAAACGTCTGAGCTTTTACATCATTTAGCATATGCCAACTTCATCCCTTTGACAACGATATATTAGTTGTCAGGTCCACAGCATTTACGAGTATGCGTTATGAAGAATCACTGGAAACCCAGGATACGAAAATTCAAAGAGTCAGCACAAAGCAAAAACACTGAACGGTCCGTTTTTACCTACTCCAGGAGGCGTACTAATGGTGAAATAATGTATCGGCGTTTAGAACTTTTGATGTGGCCACTGGGAATCCATAACGAGTGACTGCTGTAATGGATCGGGCGGATTTTCACGTACGGGGACACGCGTCAACAATTGTCACAATGGACCATCAGAAAGCCGATTCATGGACATTTGCTTACTCACCCTTGAAAAGCTGCTTCTATCTTGACAGATACCGGTTTATTCGGTTATAGAACCTATTAAAGTTCTCGTAGTCACTAGTGTAATAAGATAGTTATACGCATTACATATTTGAAAATGTTATCACTTTACATTTGCCTAATATGGCAATGTTTTTAAAGATTAACGTTCGAAAGATTCACAGATACTTATGATTATTTGTTTGTCTTATATTATTTAATAATAATAAATGGCTAAATAATTTATACGTATACGTTGAAGTTTTTAGATTTTTAAATACGATGAATGTCCTATTGAATAGAACAAGGCATTCTTACGGTGTAAATCATTCCAATATTCTTTATTGAAATTTATATGCACGTGCATATGAATTTCTGTTTAATTTGTTACTTAAATTAATTTGTAATAAAAAGTATAAAGGCTTTGCAATTTTATGAACTTACAGTTGACTTCTATTTTTTATAATTTATCATTTTAATTCGCACTACAATTTGATGAAAATATAGTAATTTAGGATGTACAAATTTTAAAAAAATTGTAAAAGCTTACAAACATATTCGATTAAAAATATCATAAATTATAATTGTTAGTAATGTGTCAGATGATAAAAAATAATATTTTAATGAAGAAAAAATGTGGACAAAAAGAAAGTTAGGGCTAATTAAACGATAATAAAAACTCATTACATCCCTAATCCAAATACCAGCAACACGTGTGAGCGTTGCGAAAAAAAATTGAAAAGTAAATGAGAAAGTAAGAACAGCTATGAAAAGGGTTTACGGTAAACTGATCGTTCACGTCATGCCTTATTCAGATGTCAAACCACCCACATGAATGTGCGCCTATAAAAATTGTGGAATCTGTTTCCCATGAAGAAATTTCGCATCGAGTCTTTCACAAATGTTCGCTCCAATAATCGTTATTAAATTAATCAAACAACGATACATAAATTTGTATTAAAACCATGATAGCACGAATGGCTTTTGTACAAATTTCTTTAATTCTTACAAAACGTCGGTATCTTTAAAAGGTGCCTGAATTATTAATTTGCATATTTTGTATATTGAAATGAAATTTGACAAAAGTATTACACAACAGGATGAAGTAAGAATGCCTAATTGTTAACGGTAAAACGTTAACAGTAATAATACTTACACAGATTTTTAGAATCACAATTTTCGTAGGTTAAACATTTTCGAATGTTTGATAATGAGTTAATTTGTTCATAAGTTATTTCAATACTTTAATAAAGTTATTATTAAAATTTAAACAATTGTCTTAGCACGCTTCGGTATTTGAACTTATATACATATTTTAAATATCCTCATTCTAAGTACATTACATGAATAATTTGTATCGCCAATTGAAGATTCAATTTTCTTTTCTAATAACCGCGTTCCTTAACTCAAGAGGTTACGTACTTTTTTTATCGACTCCAAAAGAAGAGCGTGTTACTTATGTTACGTATGAAGTAATGCCATTGCCAGCAATTGTACAAATTAACAAAACTATATTGACAGTGTGCAGCCCCTTGGGCATAATAACGAATCGCATGCCTGTGCAACATTCATAGATTTACTCGGTAGTCGCGAGCAAAAAAAAAACAAGCTTGTCGACAAAATTTATTAATTACTTCCACGAGCGATCCGACACGCTTAGCCCTCATGATGCATGACTCGCTTCGTCGCGACACGTGCGTTTTTTGCACCAGGTGGTCTAAAGAGACGCGTGCACGGTTACGCTTGGAGTAACGTCTAAACACCCAACGACACTATGATAAGAGCGATTTTTTGCCTCGAGTAATTCCAGTGAGCCCATCCTTCGAAAAATTACATCGAGCAATTGTTTTTCCATTGGAGGAATCCTGGCTAGCAGATCTAATTGCTAAGTACAGATTGTGCCAATCTTTGGTAGTTTTTAAGCTAATAATTTAATATCTCTAATCAATGCTTAGATAATTAAATTCATTGTTAAAAGGCTCTTTCGCAACACGCGGGAAAAATAAATAATCAAAAGGAGGCATTTTAGCATTTGTCTCATCAAATTAATGATTTAAATAAATTGAGCTCCAGAAGTGTTTTTTTTTTTGTAAATACTTCAACTTTAACTTTAAAATACCGTTTGTAAAAAAAGAAGAGTTTTAACTATTAAATTTGCAGGTATTCTTGGTGAAAGTGATGAATTCCGAGGGAAGGTAGGAATCGTCAGTCATTTAGCTAAACGGATAAAAATGAGGCAAATTCGTGGCGAGCAAACGTGGAACATCCTCCCTATTCTTCACCCTTGTACCCGATCCATCGAATCCTCGACGCAGAGACAAGCTCTGCTTCTGAGCCTGGCAAATAAACTAATATTTAAGCGTTTCCCATGAATACACGTAAGCGATTTTCTCTGGGTTAAGAGCCACTCGGCACTCCTCGTGATGGGGGCCGAAAGCTACACGCGTTCCGACGCCCCCCGCCGTGAAACTCGGCAACCCGCCACCAATCGTCTGAGGAGAGATTCCCATAAACATGTTGTTCCGCATTATATTCGACTTCTCTTTTCCTGTTATTCTCTTGCATCTTGAATTGAGTGTCCTAGCACCCGGTGCACGAGTGCGCGGCGCGTCAGAAAATTTCTCTTCTCTAATTCAGTACTCCCTTTCGGCGTTTTTAGGGCTGAGTGTCCGAGCGATATTATACGAATTTACCGGAGACTTTCGAATGACAATGAACTCTAGTCAATCCTGCTTAGCGTTCTTTGTTCATTGTCGTGCCCTCTCCATGCCTTATAAATAATATCCTGCCTACGAATATCCGCGTGCTTTGCGATCAGCATGGAGCTGTACTCGAAAACATTTATTGCTTTTGACGCGCTCCACGGCGTGTGTCGCGGTCGCTCAACTTAAGCAATCCCCGACTATTTTGATATTCTTTATAACTGTAGTGTGAGTAAGTTATAAATCTCCTGGTAGATTTATCATTAAATTATTAATTCCTGAATTGCAGACAGTAGTAAGAATCGTTGAATTTAACCAAGCGAATTCGCTGCAAGTAGTACAGCGAGCGTAGAGCTAACAAACCTTATCGACGTGCCGATCGAATAGATTAGACTTAAATAATAATATAGTAAAAAATCTTTACATCAGAGTAAACGAAAAATAAATTTGAGGCTCAAGGAGTCGCTTAAAAATCCATCGACGAAGCCGTGGAAAAAATGAAACTCGAAACCATCGATCATTCGTAGCTAGAAATTCTAGTGGGTGAGGTTCGATGAGAAGAGAGTAATGAGAGGTAAACGATTTTTACACGAGCCGTGAATGAAGGAGACGCGGGAACGCAGTCCACATAATGTAGCCCGATAGCCACGAACCCGAGGGTAGATAATTCAGCTGGGATCAAAAGTTAGGAGCACAGCATCACGAGCATTGTTAAAGGGCGAGCGCATCGGGGACTATCCTTTGATTGGTGTGGGAAGAGAACGCTGAGAGAGTTAAGCTTTTCCCCTTCCCCTCTCGAACACATAATTTCCTTCCTTTTATCGGCCCTGCCTTCGTGTTTTGGTCATACGACCTAAAAATGGGCGACCGCGTTCGCCCTTAGTCTTCTCTCGCGCGCTTTGTTAATTCATAAAGATTTCGTGTGATCGGTCGCTCAAGTAAATTAATTATTGCCTGTGTCTTCTCGATTACGAACAATATTGCACTATCCGTTCTTTGATTTCATCGCCCTTAGGTTCCACAGAAAAGTATTATAATTATATTTTTACAAATCGAATTCACTCTCCATTCAGTGTATTAAAATTAAAAGTATAATAATAAAGTATGATATTCTATACAAGATAAAATCACATAAGGTATTTCTTCTTCTAATTTGTATTGCATACCCTACTTACCGGGCTCTTAAGTGTAATTTACGAATACTTTGAATCTTTGTGGAAAAAAAAACAATTTTTCAACCAATTTCGTTGTTAAATAGAATATTGTATTAGTAATGTTTAAGATTCTTAATATTTAGCTACCATCTGAAGTAAAACTGATGTCTATTGACGCTTGCCTCTGAAGTATATAAATTTGATACTATTATTACAATTAAATAAGTGAGTATAAACGGCCGTCAATTGTTCGACTAACTACACATTCGTGCAATGTATATTAAAGCATAAAAGTAACTCATTACAATACAGCCATATGAATACAAACTGAGGAAAAACAGGAATACGACTAGTACAGTAGACAGAAGTGATCGCACGACGGCCACAGCAATTTCGAATTCATAGGGGATGAAATCGGCCATGCATTTAGCAATGGCTTTCCCGCTTATCTATACATGTCATAAACACGCCCCTGCTTTTCGATGCTGCTCTTTTGTTTCATTGTTTTTTGGCTTTGTAGCATCGTAAAGGCATCTTCCCTCTAGTGTGCCGTATTCGTTTAATTTTATATTTCCCTGCCACAAATAAGATACTTGATGTAACGAAGATGATGCCCAAGGATAAGATTTTTATCTAGCCATACTCGAAAAGATTTGAATTATTAACATGCATTACGGATCCTAATGGTTAGCGGTTCGCTAACCGTTAGTGAAGCTGTAAGTGAAATAAAAAACCGGCACAAAATACTGTTAATTTAATAAAAAAAGGCATTTTTATAATAAGCTATCAAAAATGGCAAAAGTACTTTCTAGAATGTTATCTTTACAATAAATAATTTACTAGCGTGCTGAATAAAAATTGAATGCGCAAGCGTAAAACCATAATAATCATACATCCTTAATTTAATACATCTGATTAAGTGAGTAGATTTGAGTAGAGCTACAATAAATTTTATGATAAGTGTTGAAAATAAATTTATAATGAACCAGAAATTTTATCAGAGGTATACTATTGAATACCGTTCACGAATTAAATTATTATCGATTATGAAATAAAACACTTTAAGATGTAATCATTATTTATTTGTTGCCTATTCTAGACTAGTCTTTAATTATAAATTATTATTAACAATTGTTAGTTCAGCATATCTATGATTATACCTGTGTATTCATCATAATAAATACTTTAATGGGGTCAACATGAAATAATTTTTTTATCAGTTTTTAAATTTATCTAAAATGCATAATTTTGCATGCCTTTGTTTTAAAGTCATGAAAGTTTTAATTTATAACAAAGTGGTTTATAAATACCAATAATAATAAATTATGTAATTAACAGATATTACGTAAAGTATATAAGTATGATAAAAAATTTAAAAAAAAAACAATAAAACTTTTTGCATTATATTAACTTTTTATGTTTTTAGACTATATTGATTCAGAAATATATATTTTATTTATGTCAACTTAAAGTATAACTCAAAACCCTATGATCTCAATTAGAATAATATTTACAAATCTTCACCCTATTATTTTTCCAAACTTGATACACAATACCTTACTTACTTATACTTACTTGTTTTTTCCTAAAAATGAAATCTATAATAATAAGTATAGAATGGGTGATTAGTTTCATACAGCAATATTTAAAAAATAAAATATAGCATAATCCGTATACATACGTATATTATTTTACTAAAATATATTAATAAGTTTAATCATCGTATACAGAAATTAAAAGATTCCATAGAAGTATTATCGTTTCAAATTTTATCCAAACGATAACCAAATATGTGAACAATTTCGTCTGTAAAGTATCGCTGCCCGTCATTTTTTCTCTGGTGAAAGAGATTGCACCTTCCTCCCGCCACAAAATTGTTACCGATTGAATGCAAAGTGCACGTGTAAGTGCGCATTTAAAATTAAAAGACTAACAAAATTTTAAATTTCACGTGCTTTTCTCATATTATGATATCCATCGGCGCGTATGATACGACATTGTGTTTTTCTTTATATATTTTTTTACTACGATAATGAGTGACTATCGTCTGGAATTCATGTACAATTTTGAATATTAAAATGATCAAAAAGCGAATGGGTCTTTTAATATTTCAATATAAATTGATGATTTTATAAATATTACAAATGCATAATAAATACAATTTATTAAATGCTTGGTTAAAGATGAAGTTTAGTTGTTTAATGAAAAAAACATATTTATTTCTAAAAAAAATATTTTTTTCTTTAGAATAAATAACTTTAAACAGACGTAATTAAACAGAAGAAAAAGTGTAAATAAAATAAGGGAAAGACATGTATAATAGTGAAATTTGCCTAAGTTAGAGAAATACTTAGCAAACTAAGAATCTAGTACTAGAAAAATAGGAATATTATTGACTGATTTAAAAATGAATACTTTAACGCAGGGATTGAAGGATAATGGCGATAAAGTAATGAAGAGATTAAACAGAAGTAATGAAATAAAGAAAAGTATTATCAGAAGATTATTATCTAATAATACCATTAAAAAGCAATTTAAAGTAAGTAAATATATGCTATAGAAATACGCCACTAAAGCAAAAATTAAGAAAACGAAAAATAAGTAGGAGCTTATATAAATCAATAAGAAGTATGAAGAAAAGTGCCCAAAAAGATAATGACAATGTTAAATAAATTAATAAAATGAATGCCAAAAATCTTATCAAATAAATTAAAGCAATGACAGAACGGTAAAAAGAAAGAGAGAGAATAAAATAGGAAATAGAGAAAACTAATAGAAATAATATAAAATTTCGATTAAATGGAGCAAATAATTCAAAGAAAATAGAGAAACACTCCATTCGTGAAAGAGGCATGCGAACAAATTAGAAAATAAAGTAAAAAATGTAAATGTAAAGCAAATAATATAAAACTGTACACAATAATATTTTATAAAAATATTTTCTCAAAAGAGATATCATACTTAAAAGATAATTGTAAGTATAATTGCAGTTATAAAAATTATTGATGGAAAAAGAAAATTATGGAGGGAAGGGTAATAAAGAAACAAAACAGCAATGTCAAAAATATAGTGTACGGATCGAAAAATTTAAGAGCTGTAGGAAGACTAGAATAGATCGTTAAAAAATTCATGGTACATCGAGGAAATTATGTGAATCAAGAGACATTTTTAAAGATGACGAGAAGATATGTAATATATTAAAAGAACGAAAACTTAAGGTGTATGTAAAGAAAAAGTACGGGAGATAATAGTAAATGTAAAAAAGATAAGAAGGATGTTAGTGAAGAAAAAATTTGTTTTAAAATAAGATTTTCTAATTTGATTGACCTCGTAAACTCATTAAATCTAAACTAATTTTCTTAAATTTATTCCTATGAATTTCTATTATTATAGTAAAAACTGTAACGAAGATTAATTTACCACTAAATTGTATTACTATTTTATCAATGTATTAAATCAATGAAGTGAATTAATTCACATAATTTATTGTTACATTAATTGTTATAGCAATAAAATAAAAATTATTAAACAGTGTTAACCGTATATCAACCTTAAATGTAAAAACCTTTTTATTTTTTAATTAAATTTTTTGCATAAATATGAATGTACAAAATTAGCGAAGCAAATAAAAAGTTTTATGGGTTTTAAAACTTATTTAATAATTGATAAACGCGTGTTGATCCTCGATAAAATTTAATTCCTAATAAATATACTTTAATTCTCTGAAACTTGCTTAATTTCATTTTTCTTCTCTATAATGTTGTTACATATGTATATATATATTTATACTTATATATAATAGAGGTTATCTTTAAAGTCATCAAGGTTCTCTTTAGGTATTTTCATATCAGATTTTAGATAGGCAAAAAGGTAAAAGGTAAAAATCGAGGGAAAAACTTCAGACCACAGCCCCCGCCCATCTGTTCTGCCAAATATGCACGCGTATAGGCACTTATGATAATTTATATTCCCCGCTCTAAATTCTCTTTACACGCTATCGATGTCTAATGTTACATATGGAATTATATTTTAGATAATTATGCTGTGGCTGATTTATATAATGACATCAGATACTTTGGAATTGCTCGTTGTAACGAGGTATAAACATTTCTGATTCCTGCATGAGTTTTTTTTTATACGGTCGCCTAATAGCCGTTGCGTGTCAAAACAATTTAATGCTGCCCTGATTAGCCAATGAAGATATTACGTAATTGTGCTGAAAATTATGTAGATTATAATGAGTGTAGAGGGAGAATTGCATGCGGAACAAATTGGACATAGCCAAATGGATCGTTTAATTTCTACTAATAGGCTATAGTTTGAAGATGCCTCTATTTCTAAACACGATTACCATGAAAAATATGATACTGTTATACTTTTTATTATGTTTTCAGTTCGACAGCTTTTTAAATTTGAATCACTGAAGAATTTTTGTTCACCGTTATAAATAATACGCACTTACGTATTTAATAAGAACAATTAGATTTCGCAACGAAATAACATCTGTTTAGGTGTGTTGGATTTTGAAAGACAAATCAATTAGCTTTTAAATACTACTAAGGCGTTTCAAAAGTTTTTGCGTACTTATTTTATCAAAGATGTAGCTTTTATTTAACAGTTAATTATTAAGTTTTGTTTAAAAATAATCGCAATAAATTATCAAAGCGAATAAGAAGCATAGCAAGTATACGAGAAGAAAAATTCTAATGAAAAAAGAACGAAGATCGAGTAAGAAATTGATCAATGTTATTCAGACAGAATAATCGTCCGTGTTATTGAATGGTGAGCGTATCGCAAAGTTGGTTGTTTGTCAATCCTGCAATTCTCGCAAGTGCTCCAATACAAGGCAGCCTTCCAGGCATTTCAAGATCCTGAGCCCTCTTTGCAAAGAGGGTGGACCGAGGGGGCAAAAGGGAAGGAGGGCTTCAAAAGATGGCCCTTTCAGACCTCTGGCATGTCAGTGTTCGGGGGGGTCTCAGGCTTCGGTCGCCATTGCCGTCGGGCCTTCAGCGACTCTCAAATTACCGTCTGCGCGTGTGGCGCTTCAGGTGTCCCCTGATCCTTTTCATAGGCAAATGGTAGGTACAATTCCGACAGCTTTTCACAGTGCCGCATACGTTTTCTTTGTACCTACGGGCATTCCAAAGAATCTTGCGTCGTGGCTTCCTTTCTTGTCTCTCCTGCTCGATCAAGTGCTTCTGTGCGATTGCTTCGACGCCCTTTGGAATGACGAGCCATTTTAATATTTAATAATGGGCCCAGCAAAACAAAGAGCTCGAAAAAATGTTATCGTAAACATTGACTGTGATCTTCGTTGTTTACTATTCATTTGTGGCATCTATCGTTAAATAATTTGTCCATTCTTTTTAATTTATTCTACTTTTCGTAATGCGTCGAAGGGCAATGAGCAAATGCACACAGTTATCGGTTTTCACTGGTTATTATTGGGAAGCTGAAACCGAGAAGAAACCAATATTTCGCTTAATATTACATTGAAACGGCATAATCATTCCATTTTCATATTATATTATGAAATGAATAAATAATAATACTTTTGTACAGGATAATGTAATTTTAGATTTTAAACATAATACAATTTGCAATATAAGAGGATTTCACAAAAAAGCACAGCCTACTCGCGAACGTAGGCAATCGTAATTTCTGTTTTCTTAAATAAAGAATTATAAATATTTTTTTTTTCACACTTTCTTAGTTTTGTTTGCATGCGATTCCTCTTAATTAATGCAATATGGATTATCTTGCCTTTCATTTACCTACGCTTTTTTTTTACAGATTGTAACAGCAGAAATGTATTATTTTTGTGAATTGTGTTGTCCATTTATTGCTAAGTACAAGCAAAGAAGATATTTATGGGAGCAGGTGAAACATGAAACTGGAAGTGATAATGTACGAAACAAATTTACATTATGATAGTAGTAACATACGGGTTGATTATTCGCATACGTCGGATTTTCCATATTTTTTATGAAATGCTTGCTGTCAATTGCGCTATTTTAAGTCTTGAAACTTCCATCGGAATTAGAAAAACTAAACAATTACGTTATTTACCATGTAATATTGATAAAAATATATTACGAACCGTTAGATGTAAAAAATATAATTGAAATCTCTTTACAATTTGCTTTTAATTTCAGTAGAATGAACTCGATTCGTGTAGAATTTGTATTTTACAGGCAGATAAGTATTTCGTTCACGTCTTGACAAATTCACGGAGCGCTTTTTAAAATTTTAAATTATATTAAGAAAAATAGGACGTAAAGTAATTTGAATGCCTTACGCATACATTTTATCCGTAAATAAAAAGGCCAAATTTACTTACGACGATAGGTAATGTAATTCATGGAGTAGTGAATCTAGAAGTATTCGAAAACCTAAATTCATACGAATGTAAAGTATCACGGGGCAAAAAATGCAATAAAAATAGCTTTACAACCATTTAGAAATTTGACGCGCTACAAAAATGACATGGCATAAAAGGCGTAATGATAAATGGAAGAACGATGTGCTTCTGCCCACGTGACTAACTTCAATTATCTCCATCTGTCGGTAAATAAGCTTTTTCCGACCCTCCAGCCACGCTTCTTCCACCCATTTTACAGGATACAGTTCTCCATTGGGGAGCTAATATCGAACTGTCGTTAGGAGTGCCTTACCTGCATTCACGTGGTAGCTGCAATATGGTGATTCCTGGTTCCTTGCAGCATCATCACGGCATATTCCGAAGTCAAGGCACCACTTGGGCGTCGGGGGGCTTCCATATGCGAGTGAAATTACGACGCATCGAATTAAACTCACAATCGCCTTCGATGCGCGATTAACTCTATTTTGTTGGGCTGCAATATGATTGAGCAGCAACTTTTGCCAATGTTCCTTTTTGTGTTTATGTGTTCCTTTTATCTTTTTTTATATTTTCATTTTTTTTTCTTTTGGTTTGTGAAAATATTTTCGTTGTTCTCACTGATACGCGTACAAAATTTTATTCCGTAACTTTTTTCCAACAATTACATTTGCTATACAGTCAAAAATGTCTTAAAGTGTCTCTTTGCCTGACAATATGATTGAAGCGTTTCGTCTTAAAATAATCGTTAAAAAATGCAATATAACAAAAACTAATATTTCTTTTAAGACATTTGAATGATTTGTATTTTATAAATTGCAATCTACAATTTGGATGTATCCGTATTACATTTACGTCCCAAATTGTAAGCTACTGTTTTCTTTTCAGGATACTCTTTGACAAACGCATTCGACTTCAATTACGAAGATATAACACAATTCGCAAAGCTGCATAAATTAATAAAAAAAAGCATTCATGAATATTCCTCAATTTATAATTATAACTGCCGCCCAACATGCTAGATTTTAAATGGAGCATATAAAATTATTCGTGTTAAAATTCTTATGCATTTTTCTAAACTAGCGAAAAAATTTATGCACCCGGTAAGCAACAGCTGCAGTGAAAATAACGGAGACGTTGAATTCTTATGCTCTTGCTCGGATGTCGCCTGGGTCAAACCTATCAATTCATAATGTATCTAAAGGCAGGTGCTTATAAAAAAAACTCATCGATACGTCTATAGTACGTGAATTTTTTTATATTTTCCATGAGTAAAAATCGCATTTTTATTTATAAATGTTAAATTTAGATATATTTAGCCTGTTTTCAGTTTATGGTGTTTAGTAGCTGTTATATTTGTATCTATCATATTTGTTCATATGAAAATGAATATTTTTTCATTGATACAACCATTAATTATTTAGATAAATTGATAATTGTTACTTTTATATTATCTATCGATTTAAATACAAAACCCTTTAATATGTCGAGGAGATAATTCTTCCCATGAAATTCGTGTAGCTCATGTTGTTTTCATCTGACGAAATAGGGTCTGAAAACCTATAAAACAATTCTGCTTTTCAGAAATATTGGAATATGTCAATTGGAGTAACATAAGTTTGAGATTAAGTCCATCTCAATATCAAATTCACTCGTGAACTTACAAACAACAGCACACAATTGTAATGCACTTTCTGCGGTGCATCTCAAAGGACACATAATCAGTAGCTCCCCCTTTTCTAAATTTCTCACTCTCTCTCTCTCTCTCTCTCACTCACTCTCATTCTATCTTTTTCTTGCTCTATCTCTGTCTCTTTCCTTCACTCTCATTTCGCTCACTATCGCGTTCCGTCTCTTTCACTTCATTTCTTTTTTCCCCTACTCGAGTAGTCGGAGATGAAGCGAAAGCAATATTGGGTTTCGCACAATGTAAAGCGTTTTGTGGGGTATCCGCTTACGTTTGCACTACAGCGCGTGTGCCAAAATGAAAGGTAAAAAACCTACGCGCACACCCTCTCTTTCTCAACCCCCCATCACCATCTCTCTCTCTCTCTCTCTCTCTCTCTCTCTCTCTCTTTGTCTCTCTTTCTTTCTCTCTCTCTCTCTCTCTCTGTCTCTCTCTGTCTCTCTCTCTTTCTGTCTCGCGTACAGGTCAAAAGACGCTATTGTAAATGAGACTTTAAGCCCTGCGTGAGTCTGGATACATACCTCATGCTGTTTTTCATCAAATTAGTCGACGTCGCGGAGATGCAGAACGAATGGAAATGAAAGATAAGGAAAATACGTACAGAATCACACTTAGTTCATCACACAAAAATTGAAATAAATATATAATTATACGAAGTAAAGCGATTTGAGCCTGTTATAATATTTATAAGCACACTCAACAGCGCATAGAAACACATCTACACAGAAACACATTCACACACACACACACGTGCATACACACGCTATGAGTACTGATTGGTGTAAGGTATTATATTGCGTGCATTGATCGAAAAAAATGAGCGCGACATATTTGATTTATTGATTCGCATATTTTTTTAACAATTTGAAGTTTTATTTCAGTTGTTATTTTATTCTCCGTATTTTATCATTTTGATGAATGCTCGAACTGGATATGAGTTGAGCCTTATAATTATATAGCCTTATAATACACAATTTTTCTTATTATTAAAAACCGTTAACAGGTATTTATATTTTCTATACTTAATTAACGAGATCTAATTATGTTTTCTTGCGCGATAAAACAATTTAAAAATATATTATTAAACGCATAGGAAACAACTACTAATAATTCCGTAAATACAAGATATATTTTATTACACAATTACTTTATATGTCATGATATATATATAAATTTCGTAATTTAGATATAAGCATGAATTTAATATTTTCATTGTGAAATATATTTGTTACAGCATATAAAGGTTGTATAAACAAACTTAGCTTACTTTTTAAAGTGTAATATATCTAGTAAAAATTGCCGAATTTTTTAGAAATTAAAATTATAAAGCTTTTTTGTTAAGAAATATATATAAATATAAGTAGACCCATTAGGACTTGATAAATATTTAATGAATAAAGTAATTGTATTGAAAAATTTGAAGCACTCGTGTTAACATTTTTATCAATGTATTATATAGAAGCTTTTTAACACTCATAATTTTTTTATATCATTACGGTGATAATATTTTCTGAAATATTTGCTTTTTATTTACTAAAATATTTGCGAAAGTAAATATTAGTATGAGATATCATTCGTTCGAAATGTTCGAATAATTGAATTTATATATGGAGCAAATCTACCCCGATCACTTATATTTGCTCGGACGCTAAGTATGAAAAATTAACTTTATTTCATATTAATAAAATTAAACAGGTATTTCACTTTATTGTATCTTTATTTAAAACTTGAGTTCGTCACGACAATATTAATGTCAGAGCATGCATCGCAACCTTCAAAAGTCTTCAGCTGTTCCACAAGAAAACTATTGGCGTGCACCGTTCGGTGTATTTTTCATTGCATAGGAACAAACGACGCGGTCGTCAAGTTTGTGCGTGCGGTGCGTAGAAAAATACTCGCCACGAGCTTTACGAGACATTGGCAGTGCGTAAAAGGCGGCGTAATTGGCGGTTTACCGCGGAGCACGTCCTTTTACTCGCTTCCAGGTGTTTTCTGACGGACAGAAAAGAAACATAGTCTGGGTAAGCAGGAGTGGGACGAGGGAGCGCGGCGACGTCGGCGGCGGCGGCGACGGGCTGCGGCGGGGGCGGGGGGTTTATAGCCGACGAGCATCAAACTCGACTACTTCCACACGAGTTTCCTTGGTATCGGGAGCGAATCGGGAAAGCTCGAATCGCTTCCAAGAAAACACGTCAAGAAAACCCTATCTCGATCGTATCGTGCCTCGCATCCGAAACTTTCATCTCGAAACTTTAGTCCGGCGACCGGCTACGGACTTTTGATAAAGAGGCCCCCCCCCCTCCACTCTCAAGATCGTCTAGTTAACGATGGGTAGCATTCGTTTTTGTTCCCTCGGGATAGCTTTTCTAGCTTGCGATAAGAGTACGCGACTCCAGTTCAGCTCAATGGCGAAGCTGGGAATGGCCATCGCTGGAAGGAAGTCGGCATCGATCGCTCGATGCTTCGGGCAGCGGAGCCGCGGCCGTTGCACGGGGCCTCGACGGCCAGGTTGGGGGTGGGGGGGGAGTCAAAAGCTAAAGCGCCGGTGATAAGGATTTCGTTGGAAGCCAGCGGGGCTTAAAACGGGTAAACCTGTGCGACGCGAAGCCAGCAGCTGCACTCGAAAAATCTAGCTGGCATCTCGCGAGGCACTCGTGCCGTTTTCGAGATGAAAACGGAAAGGGCTGAAAGCGATCGGAGGACAGATGTTCGTGGATGCACACGCCCCTAGATCTCATCATTCCCTTGCCGGAACTAGAGCCGAGTGACGCGTGCTACCTTATTTTCCCTCTTTCACGTCATCTCTACGGCTCGCACTCGTGTGCGACGCAGAAACGACAGAAGCGAGCCTCGGCTCGTGCCGGTACACCTAATGAACCCGCATGACTCGTCGCGCGAACGACTTTCCGCCACCACCGCCGCCGCCGCCGCCGCTGTAAACGACTATGACGTGCTTCGAATGCGCGTAATCTTCCCGGAACCTATGCCGATGGCGTAACTACCGAATGAAATATAATAAACGATAGCTTGGCCGGCCTAAGCCAACACCTGCTGACGGCTCGCATGAGGATTTCGCGAGATTGAGGAGAGAACCCAAGCGATCCTCCTCGTCCCTGCAGTTTGCATCTGTGCTATTCACGCAATTGAAATAAGGGCTCGCGAGCTTTTCCATCCAACCTTTGCTTCCGATTCTTCGTTTGCCTTTTCTCCACATTTACGCCTCTACCCTCCTCTGTTCGATGATATCTCTCTTTTTTACTCTCATTATCCAATTTTGTACAATTCGCATTCGTGCGCTTCGTTCGATCGGTATTTTCTCTTCAGTCCTTTATCTTATATCTATCAGTTTATATTTAAGTAAAAGCTTATTAGACCTTTATTCTGAATACTTTTTTTAAATTCTTTGCTAAACCCTATATTAAAAGGTTTTTACAACTAATAAAAGCTTGCAAGGTATTTTCTTACGATTTCTTAATTTATACAGGCGATTAAAGTACTTATTTATCTGCAAAAATTATTCATCGATGAAAATTCTGTGAATATCTTTAAATGCCAACAATTTCAATATTTAGGCTCTTCGTTGCTTTCTTGAATAGATAAAAGTGCATCATATTCTGCATGTTGGATTAGTTCCTCCTATTGTACTTTAAGAAATAGAAAAGAAAAAAAAAACTGAATCATTACTGGTATGATAATAACACATTATCTTATTTATTCTCAAAAAAAGATGGGATTCTGACTGTAGAAACTGGCACCACACAGTTTACCTTTAACAATCGAGTTTAGCAGATGCAATCTTATGGTCAGATAAAGGTACAAATTTCAAATTTTTTTATTTAAAACCTTAAAATTGTTCCCAATGTATTAAATTTTTCTTGCATATTTTTAGTTCCTTAAAGAAATAATTCACTTAAAAGATTTTTTTCTTAGATTTTCATTACATAAAAACTTAAGGTTTACTGCACTTAAGCAACGTTAGATTTGAAAAATTCTATTTTTCACCCTTGATATTGAATACATAAATATATTATTATCGTTCTGGGATCTTTTCTTTCTTCGATTTAAGATATTTAAGAAAATAAAATTTAATTTGTAAAACTTACGAAATATTTGTTATGAAATTTTCTCTTTAATAAAAATGCATGATATAATATAGAATCTGCAGTATTGAATGATATTTTTGTGGTAAAGGATAATTTTTCAATAAAATAAATTATATAATAAATTATATAATGAAGAAAACCTTACAAAAATATTAATTTGTAATTCATTAAGGATATTACAAATAATGAATCATATAACAATATTTTGGCTTTCATCAAACTTAGTATTTAATTTAAGAAAATTAATTATTTAAACAGTATATAATATAAACTTAAATTATTAAAAAATCTTGTTGTAATATATTAATTTAACTGTGAAAAAAGGAATTGAAACCACCTGAAATGAATGAAATGAACAATAGTATTATAAAAGTATTTTATTACAGCATTTGAAATATGTAATTATTTTACGTGTAATATCTTTAAAATATCGTTACGATAAAGTTTGTATAAAGGATTTGTAATTTTTATATAATTACCAATGATAAAATCAGATTCGTCCTGAAAAGTTTCCTTAGACTTTGTCGATTTGTTGGATTTCATGAAAAGATATTTACAGTGGAGGCACACAATTGAGTTTTTCCTCTCGGATTTCTAGAGTTTGTTGTATCAAAACAGGCCGGTTTTGCAGTGCGGTCGCCGGGCCCACCGCCTAAAAAGAGTAGGAGTTTTACAACTTCTCCCTCCTTCTTGACTTCATTCTTCCCTGGCGCGAGATCTTCATTCATTCTTGCTCGTCCCTCTGTGTGTACATATACAGAGACTCACGTGTGACTTTTACTGCATTGGACGGTTTTATTGTGCAACCATTCAAATTGTATTTACAAGATGTAATCGCCTGGGAATCCGCAGAGAGGGAAGGAGTCAAGAGACTCTTCTCAAAGTAGTTGAAAAGAAAATAAACAGGAGGAAAAGAAATAGAGAGAGAGAGAGAGAGAGAGAGAGAGAGGCTGAATGAAAAGCTGAATGAAAGTCTGTTAGAAAAGAATAACAGTTCCGTGTGTATGTATCAGGGAGCAGATATAGATTTCATATTGGTAATCCATCAAGCGCAAGCAACTCGAAAAGAATCCTCTTGACTTTTCAAGAAGCCCGAATCCCACATTAATCTGATGCTACGGTCAGATAAAACGAAGACATCTAACCCCCTTTTTTCGTTTTTTTTCCCTATCGCGAGTAAATTTTTCTTTTATTGATCCATTTAATAGAGGGTGGGAATTCTTAAAAAGATCAATTCCACCGTTTTCAATCATCAATTCATCAATGCGACGTGTGCATAGATTTTTTATGTGCTTTCAACTTGTTTTTATGCTTAAAGAATAAAGCTCATCTATTTCATCTATTTTTAACTGACTCTATTCAAAAAGCGCTGTGAAAGCTTATTATAAAGCTTATAATTCATTACTTATTAATGTCTCTTTTACTTAGATCAAAGCCCTTTTTACATTTCGTATCAATTTAAAAATTGAAAGCTAAAAATGAAATATAATCATCAATGTATCAATAAAATAGTCATTCAATCCAGTATTAAAAATTTCATTATACCAAATAGATAGATAAACGTTAGAAGCTCCAGATATTATGTTTACAGATTTTTGCACACGTATTTATGTTTGGTTTAGATAAATATTTTGAATTTTAGTTTTTAATGGTAAATAAATTTGGCTTAAAACTATACTTAATTAAGTAGGGATCTTTAATTTTACTTGTAAATACAAATGTTTTCTCTTCTAAATGTATTCAAAACTGAATTATATCTTAATTCTTTGTTTAACAAATTATTACAGCAATTATAAATAAATTAACTACAAGCAATTATTTCCTTATATACAACTTATTTAAAATTATGCCATACACTAATTATTACAATTAATATAATCTGATATTTTGTACTCTTTTCAAATTAAGATATGTAAACTCGTTTTTTTAACTTCTTAGCTCATTATAATATTATAAGATAATGCAAAGATATCTTATTTATCAAAGTAATTTAAAATTTTATTGAATTTAATATAAATTTTATATATAATTTTAATTCAATATAAAAATGGGTTTTTGTGTAATAAAAATGAGTTAATAAAAACGATTTTCAGCATTATATGTAAATAATATATATGTATGTTGACTTTTATTGACTTTTATTGACTTTTATTGAATTTTTATGACTTTTTTTACGATTTTTTAAGTTCAATGAATGATGAATGTAACGAAATTGGTTTGATATTTCAAAAAAGGACTATTCAATGTCGTTTTATTTTTTATTTAAATTTAATTATATATTAATGTGTTAATAGAGCTTTGTTTCTTTTATAATAGTATTTATTTTTATGAAAATATAATGCAATAAATTTAAAAAGCGCTATAATCAATTCTTAAGATAATAATGTTATTGTACGTATTTATTTGATAAAATTGTATAATTACATCAATGAGTTTTGTTAAATATTGCGTATCGATTACTTATCGAATGTAAACAAAAATGTTCTTATTAAATTATTTATTTACCCAAAAGTGTAATAAATGAATTTATTATATTTTTTCCCTTCAATGCGATTTATGCATAATTTTAAACTTTTATTATGCATGGTCTACTCGGTATAAAATTAGTTGTGAGCCATTTATTGTTACGCGTGGTTATTTAGTTTGATCCCGTCAGCTGAACTATGGTATCCTATTAGAGATTCACCCGAGCAACAGAACTGTTAAAGTGTCGTAGAATCGTGTCTATTGTTCGCCGGTCATGCAAAATCGCTTTGGTTACGTAAGCCTGCATCTTTAAATGGCTTATTATTCGGATGAAAGAGCCTTGTAAGCGCAAGCCTTTGACGTTCTCTTATTTCTGAAATTTTTATACGCAGCTCAGGTGATAAGGAAGACAGGCTAAATTTCGTGTTGAACCCTTTTACACGGAAGCATATGTTGAGGGGGTGAGTATTGTACGAGCCATAAGAATAGGGTGAATCTCTAAGAGCGATATTCAACAGGGCTCCGTGTGAATATGAGGAACCTCAATTCTTTTTGAATTTATTTTCATCTTATACGGTATTTCCTTCTATTGAATTGCTTTTAACAATAATTAAAGTAGAGAATTTAGAAGACATTTTAGAAAATGGGATACTTTATGCATTCAAATTGTAACGATGCTAACATCATTGTAACTGTAACTGAAATAGATTAACAATCTATTCAAATATCACGCACGATTTATTATATCTTCATCATTGATTTCTTAACGAGCTAATGCCTTTAATAATAACGATAATAAAATGCAAGATATTGCATTTGAAACAAGAAAGTGGAAAAACGAAATTAATTTTTTAAGCACATACTAATGAATCGTAAAATAGATGATGTCAAATTTTTATAAATTATAGGCTAAATAGATCGTTTAAAAATAATATAGAAATAATTATCACATTTAGGTTTATTACATCTTTGAAAGCACAATATGCTCGCTAACTGTAAACATTTTAACTTGAGTAAAATTGATCATAAATTTTTAAGAATTTTTCTGCATTTTTGGAATTTACAATTTAAAATTATGCAATGAAAAATTTGAAGATTACGAATAGAGAGGAAACGTTAGAAAATAATACTAAAATAATACAGTTTATCTTAATAATTCATATATTAATATATTTAATATTAAGTAACTGTGTAACGTTGAAGCAAGACAAATAGCAATGCGTGTGACAAAGGAAAGAAGAGGAGCCCGATTAGATAAGGTTAATAATCGAAGAAGGACTTATCAATGGTCATTTGAGGCTCTGCCGATAGTTGATAAGCGCCTCGCCATTATCAAGTTGCCGATGATCCAACTGGGGTAGACAATCGCCGTTCATTCCTCACTTACTTAATCCTGGCTATTAAGACCCTCGCCGCGATAAACCGACCATTGAGAGTTTCACACTTGAGCTTTTCATTTGCGGAATATATGCTTATGCTTTCATTGGATTCATCGGCAAAATTTCTGTAGCTCTGATAAAAACTATTCCGCATTCATCAGTATTTACGCTTTTTTTATTGTCAAAAATTATTTTTATAACTAATTTCCATTGTAAATAGAATTCCTATATTTCAATACCGCTTTGTTGGTAGGAAATGTTAATATACTTGAAGAATTTAATCGTGCACGCACGAGAAATATTATAATTATTTCTTTGATTTATTAAAATTTCCTTTTCCATATTAATTACAAGAGACAGAATAAGTTATTTATATTTTACATTATGCAATTCAATGTATTATTCTACGTTATTTTGAAATGAATGTTTTTTTTCTATTGTATTTAGTTTTTGTTAATATATACATATATATATATATATATATATATTGTACGTAACATATTTTAGAAAAGGCAGTTTTAAATTAATAATAATAACATTGAAACAATATTTGAATTACTATTTGTCATCAGTTTAAGTAGCAAAGGAGAAATCTTATGTGTATATTAGCAGTTAAGAAGCCGCAGCAGGACAAATTCAATTAATGTTGAAGAAAGTGAGGTAAGGTTAATATAAAAAAATTCTGCTTTAATTCTGATGTATAATTAATATGGTATCAATTTGCGTTCGGTTTTAAACGTTAAATTAAAGCACGCGATTAAAACATAAAATATATTAACTGAATTAATTTCTGAATTCTAGAAATAAATTATTCCCGGGTTTCATTTAAGAAAAAAAAAAGAAATAATAATTGAATTAACCTTTTTTTCAGATTTTGAGTTATTCGCATTTTTTACCACAGTCATTACACATTGATTTAAGCCGAAAAAATTGATTAATATATTTTAGCAATTACATTAATTTTAAATTTTATAAATATAGTTAATTATCTGCATTTGTAAAACCATAAGCGTTTAAATATTTTTTGAATAAAGAAACGTGTGATACACCAGTGAAAAAATAATTAAAAAAAATTTTTTTTACATATATATATATAAACTAAATAATTTTTTATTATTTTACATTTATATGCGTTTCAAACAATTTTTTTTCACATAAAAATTCTTATGTAAAATAGTTTCTTTTATTAAAAACATATCATATCCTATTTATATATTTCCTTTATTAAATGATTACTAGTACTGGTATTGAACCAGTTTAAAAGTTATGTATGCGAAGTACTTATTTTTTTCTTATAAATTTCCAAATCCGAATTGCACGCATTTTGGTACTGTAGCTGAAGAGATACTTTTGTGTCTATGTTTTTAAAGTGAAGCGATAATTTTATGAAAAAATATGGATAATTAATAAGAATGAATAATAAAAATCACTATTATCTGAGTCGACGAGTCTGAGGAGACCGTATAATGATCAAGCTAAAAATGAATTGATTAGTAATTATAATTGGTTGTTAACGGGGGGTCGTCAGTGTCTACGGCTGAAAATCATATCCAGGATACCATTATAAATACAAATTAAAAAATGAAAATAATCTTAAAAGGAGAAAAATAAGCGGGGGAATAATACCGAAAGATGTAAACTCAACTCCAAAAAATTCCATCATTGTGGAACTTTTTAAACATATATAAAATATCAGATGCTCCAAGTAAAAATAATATAAATTTTTAAAACTATTATTCAGAATTTTACATTACTTTATAGCGTCGCTATAAGTATATTTTATAATCCAATTTACGATTTTTCGCCTCGAATATGTTTATTAATAGCGTGAATTTTCATTTAATGCAATTCTTTATATGTTGTTTATTTTATTAACGACAAATTTTATAGCTTGAAATAGTAGCGATTATGTGTTTATTTTTACATTCTTTATTATATATTATTAAACCACTTACTCTCATGCAAAGCGTAATTTCATACTTAGTATGATTTGTATTATATTTTTAAGTAATGATGACGGTAAGTGATTACAAATATTCATTAACAAAAAATTAAAAAAACAAATACTTAATTTTTATTCATTATAAAAATTAATTAATGAGGAGATTGTTTTATAAAAAATGAATACGTTATTAATATTGAAATTGTAAATAATTATATCCGTAAATGATCCTCTGTATAATTTATGATATTTACTTGCTACAATTTTTGTGTAATCAATACGAGCAAAACCTCAATTTGTAACGAAGGTAAAAGGTAATGCAGTTTGTTGGAAATCTTTAGTTTTGTTAATAAGAACCGCTGAATTTTCGAAGATGTTTTACTCCTACTTGCACCTGCAAAAAAGAAAGTCACAGAGTTACCTCGAGAAAGACTGAGATGACAAATGCACGATGACGATAAATCTTGCTACGCATTCGCTCGCACGCTTCATACAAAGATGGAACTGCAGATATATTTAGGGCTCGATCGTTTTACCGGTGAATACATAACTCTCTGCCTTTCTCTTTTCCCTTTTCTCTTTAATCTACATTCTTTAGGTTTTTAGTTTTGTTTTTATATGCATTGTGTGTGTGTGTGTGTATGCGCGCACGACGCGTGTCCATGCGTGCGGGAGTGCGTGAGTGCGTGCGTGCGTGTGTGTGCCGTGTGTGTAAAATCTACAGACATCAATTTACTCGCTGATATCGACAAATGAGAATACTAAACAAATCTACAAAAATACGGAGATTAATTTACCAGTTAAAACAAAATACTCATATAGCTATATTCAATAATATAAGCTTTTCTTTTTTTTTCATTTTTGTTACAACATACTATTACGTATTATTCTTACACTATTCAAATTTTGTTACAAAATTGAAAGCTCTAATTAGCATTATTATAAGCATTTACAGTTTAATATTTAAAAATATGTACAATTATTGTCGTAATGGTCTATATAAATTAATTATATAGATACTTTCTGGGTTAAATGCTTGACTTTGAATGTTTTAAATGTTCAAGACGTCTTTATGTACTTGTTAGTAATATCAATTATATTAAAGTTATGAATCTTACGTGAAACCTCTCCATCCCTAAATATAATAATTATTCAAAAACTGATTGCTATTAATTACTGAGTACGACTGTACAAATATTACAAACTGCTCTATCAAGTCACATTTCATAGATTTTAGCAGCTTTTTTCGTTGATTTAATTGTCATGATCAAGAAAATATTTATACTTCTAACATGATATTTATGGTTGTCTATTTGAAGATTTTTTACTGATTATTATTAATTCGCATATGTATAATAATTGGAATTTTATAGAAAATTTGGTCTCTGACCTTCATAATGAATAATTGCTGCAAAAAATAATATGTTGCAAAAAAAACTAAATCGATGAATATTGACTATTAATTAATTAAATAAATCATAAAAGAAGCTTGAAGTGTTGTAACGCGTATCTCAAAATTCAACGTTTAAAAATCAATTTATGAATGCAATATTATTATATTATGTGTAATGCAACTTATCGTCCTGTATATAAATTATATATTATTCAGAATATAGTTGCGAAAAAGATGATAATTGCCCTACGAGTCTGCAGCTCACCATTCAGCCGATGCTTTATTTTCCCATAATGCTATTATATGGTTTGACCTATTGTGTGCAAGAGTAGCAGTGAAGGAGTCGACGCGTACAAAAAATTCTCCGAGTGTGTGAACACGGCGGTGTAACAATAAACCTCTCCTGACATCGTGTTGTCCCAACCCCGAAAATTTCGCACTTTCGTATTTGAAGACACTCGATAGTAAATTTTGAGAGGATAGCGACCACCCGCTGAGATCCGGAAAACCGAAGGCCATAGCCTGGAGTCATTCTTTCTTCGCTGGTGGAATTTTTGTTTCATGAGTCGACTAGGAGTATTAATTGACATTTACATTTTTCAAGATCCGAGTAAAAATTTGACTTAGTTCTTTACTCCCCTCTACTTTCACGAGTCATAAATTTTTTTAAAATACATAATAGCCTACCGATGTTTCTCAAACGTGATAAATTCGTACGGTGGTTTCGTTTTTCACGGTGAAAAACTTAGTGTAAATTAGAGACGTATACACAAAAAGAGTGTAATTACTTTTGTGTGTCTTATGTAGATTTTTAACGTATTTTTTAACGTACAAGTGAGCCTTTTTATTCTTTAAACATCACCGTCTTAGATTTAATCGGCATAAATTGAAAGCGGCATAGAAATTATTGATTAATACAATAAGACTTAAGGGATATTAATGATTATATATGAAAAAAAATTATTTGAAGTAAAAATTATGATATATATTGTAACAGTATTTGTAAAAAGTGTATGATTTAATATTAATCCTAGCAATGGGCTAAGTAAATTTTGTAACTTATAATAGTTACTTATAGCAAGTCATATAAGACGAAATGATTTATGATTTATTATTGATTTTAAAAATTCGTAGTTGATTTACGGTTTCGCAGATGAATACAAGAAAAAGAAAAAAGGACAACTTTTTCATATAATTATAGATTAAATAAAATATAAATTAAAGAATCAAAATAGATACAGAACTGTAAAATGAAGAGACCAATATTTCCAACATTCTGTTGGGATTGAATTTTAAAATATGCGAAAATATTTTTTATCTGCAAATTTATACAAAGTTATAAATAATAGGAATATTTAATTTTATAATACGAGTTATTATGTAATATAAAAGATAAGAACATTAAATATAAATGTATTTCAGTTCAATATACTTTATAACTATTGAGTCCTTAAAATACAATTAAAATATATCAATTTACAAATTAAATTTAAAAAGTTTTTTTTTCGAAATTAGCAAATTATTAAAACATGCATTTAATATATTTTTGATGAGTGCATGAGAAAGATTACTTAAAATGTAAATGTATTATTCTTAAATACTTCTTGTAAATATTGTACTTACATTTTGTAACGTCGGAAGTCAATTTTCTTTTGAAACCCGAATAAATGTCGTTGATTGAATAAATCTGATGCTATCACATTGTAAAAGAAAAAAATTATTAGTGTACTTGCTCGAACATTTTATTCCCTTTACAGGGTGAAATCGAGTATGAAAATCCTATTATTATGCCTCAAAAGTCTCAGCTTTAAGACCCTCGTAAAATCTCGAATCACAAATAAAAAATTCTTCAAAGAGTGTCTTTTGAATTTCATACACAAAATTTCAATAAATACTTTTTAAAATCTATGAATTCTTTTAAGATATATTGATTTTTTCTATTTTGAGTAAAATTAATTCTTCGGTTTACAAGAAAGCTGGATTGTCAAAGGTTTAACATATTACAATAATTTTCCCAGGTTCAAAAGAAGGTATTACTAACTCGCCAGCAAAATACTTTTGAAATAGTACAAATGTAACAGAATAATTTAAAATTTAAATTGTTGTTGTTTTATTTAAAAATGTGAAATACTACTTAATTTTATATTTCTTTACGTTTAACGATTTCTTAAAATTAGAGAACAGTTTTTTAAAATAAATGCTCGTGTTTTATAATAACAATATATAAGTAAAATCGTAAGTTGTTAAATGTACATGAATTTTCGACTGTCAAAATCAATCAAGATCTTGCCGAATTTAGCCCTTTTTATCATTCAAACAAAATATATATTATATGTTATAAAAATTTGAATGCATCGCTCAAATGTAACTTGAGAAGTATTTGGCAAAATCCGTAATATTTATTATAAAACGAATAACACGTTTTAGGTGTATATAACATAGTCTTAAGGAAATATTTTAAACAAATTTTTATCGATGATAAATAATCTTTTATGGTTTCGGAAGATTTGGACCGCACCGTATTTCGGATGCAATCATTTTTACAAGCACGATGCGTTTGTCCTTCAAAATAGTTGAGATGTTACGGTAAAGAAAGGGGCAACCGATATTATGAGGATACTATCTTGCATTTAGAGTTTCGATGACGATATATAGGGGCTATTTGAAGGCTTGAGGACTGCTGTTTTTCTCAAATGTACTTGTTGCACAATGTAATACTATCCAAGGGGCTATTGAAAGAGAGCAATAGAGGGAGAGTGATTGCATGGCTGTTTGCTTGTGTGTGAGATTCAAGGACCTTAATGCGAAACTAAGCATCAACCGAGAAGTGTACGGTTCGACGTTGTTTTTCCATGGAAGGAATACTTTTATTGCATCTGAGCATTCATGAAGAAAGATAAGTGCTAAGTCGAAAAGAAGAATACGTATCGCAATTACTCTTGCTAAGAATAAGCATTTGCAAGGTACTACCTCTAGGTTTAAGGATACATTTTTCACTGTTACGCTTCTATAAAAATATAATATCGCGATATATAAAATTTAATTCGAAAGCACGCGTAGAAAATATCAGCGAAAGAATTTTGCTTTAATTCTAGAAAAAAAATTTGTTTACACGCGTAAATGAATTTGACGTTCTTAAACAATAAGTAATTGTAATAACGTAAATTTTATTTAGAAATGTCAAATCTTTTATAATATTATAGATGATTCAAAAGAATAAACAATTTTTAAGCTATTTATTTCGCACCAATCAGGCCATAATTCACTGTTGTAACTCAAATTTACATCAATATATGCTTAGTTGTTCACAATATAATAATGTATATTGATGTACTTTACTTGTCCTTTATATAAACTAATAAAATTCGATTTATTCTTCTAACTCCTTTATTAAACACACGCTATCAAAAATAAGTATAAAACCCCAAATGATCTTAAATGAACGTAATATACCAGTGTCAAAGCACGTGTCATCCATTATTTAACTGTGGAAACGATCGTTTGTATTTATATCCAGGTCCCCTAAATATTTTGGCACGCACCCACCCCATGTAAGTCTCGTTAATGTTCTGTCCTTCTCATGTTCAATGTGATATTTATGGGCGAAATTTGTATTTGTATTTATCGTTTACCATATTCTTATTCTCTTGGTTCGATCGCATATGTAAATGGCATCTGCTTGAGCGTAGTTTCCACAATTATTTTTATGTAGTGTCATTTTTTTATTCAATACGAAGAGCTTTGATATGATTTCCAAAAAAAACGTTGTAATTCTAGTAATAATTATAACATTAATGATTGCTACAATAATACTTATACACAAAAACAACAATAACAATAACAATAATGACATAACAACAGCTGCTGGTGCAACAATAATAATATTTCGTTAATCGATTATCATACAGGCAGCCTCTCCTTTTCTAAAACACGCCTTGAATTTATTTAGACGAAACAAGAAGTCTTTTATTTCGATGTTTTGCTCATTATTTACGAATAATGAATAGAAATTTTTCAATAAAATATTATTTCACTAAATTTATAGAATTTTTGTACTATAACTTAGTTGCAGTAATTACGACTAACGTATTACTAAAAATATGTTTGTATTTTGATAGACCTATAGCATAACCTTGTGAATTTGTAAATTTTTTTTTATATTCTCAAAAATGCACATATTAAAAAATCTTTTTAATAAAAAATTTTTGATGATATCTGATGTCATTCACATTACTTTTAGCCGTACATAATTTGTATTCTGTTCAAAGCGATTGTTCGATAGTTTTTTAAGCAGCGCGTGTTAAATATAAATTATTTTTGCGTCTTACTATAATATTAGCTTACACTTACACAACAGGATTGTATGGAAGTAAAAATTTTCTGTACCACATGACAAATTTTTAAATACATATATAAAAGAGATTTAATCGCTAAGAGTCGAGCAATAGCAGTTACTAACTTACTTTAAAGTAAGTTACAAGTAAGAAAAATTTTGTAATTCATATAATTAAGAAAATGCAAGCTTATGCTGATTTATGTGTTTCGGTTCGGTCCACCTTACCAACGTCATAATAAAAAGCAAAATAAAAAATTCATACGTGTGAATCCAATTGTGAACATGCGTAAAGAAATAAAACAAAAGTAGAAGGAAAAGAAGAGAGTAAGGACGAGATAAGCATCAATCATGCCTATTTGAGTGAAGAATTTCTCACAACAATAAATACATGCCGAAACGAACTTTTACAAAACCTGTACCACATATTCGAACATGAGATGCAAAGGGAGAGAGATAGCAATATAAAGAGGGAAGGCGCAAGAGAGAGAATGGACGAGAGAGAACATCCCGCTGTGCATTTGAAACCTCTTTATACACTGAATGAAGCTACTTTTCTGTGCTAATGTTCACTGCCAAACGATACTTGAACGTTACCATTGTACCAAGTCTATTCTGTTCTCCCATGAGTCCCTACGAGTATACGTACTTCCTTCAGCTTTTTTTTTTGATTGAATGCAAATACGAGTATAAATTTATCTATTTGCCTATAGAACTGTATTCTCTTAGCAACATTGATAAGTCATATAAATTTTACAGAAATTCTAAATGGTAAACTGTATTCGTATGCCTTCGCTGCAGACATATTATATATGAAATAAAATTGAATAAAATTTACAAAGATAGAAAAAGGTACTGTAACTTAGTGTAACGCGAGTCAGCACTGAAATGATATTGTATTACAAATAAATAATGATTTGTATAAAGTCACAATTGTTAGTCTTGCAATTTTTTTTGTACAAAGTTATATTTTAAACGCTGTTCAATCATAAATTCACAACTCGTAGCTAACGCGCAAATACATTCTCAGTTAAAAGAACAACTATTTAATATTTAAGCTGCATTACTTATTTCATCGATAATAGGATCTGTATTAAGAATAAAATAAACATAAATAAGTTATTGTATTATATGATTAATGAAACGTTTATTCTGAAAATTATTAAGAGATATTCAAAATTTATATTTTGATCTTTCAATTGATTTTTTATCCCTGTTCGACAATACTCTTATTGTCTAAAGCCTCTTTTTTCCCTTTAGTATGAGTATATAATCAACGGATAAGCATCTAACATAAAATTAAATTATTAAAAAGTACTTATTAAAAATCATTCAATAATATTTGTTTATGCGGTAGATATTTTTTAAGATGTGTATTGTACAAAGAACTAAGAATACTGATGGAGTTAGAGCAGAAATGTAGATAAAGGATGGGACACTCAAAACAATGTACCACGGAACGATCGTCGTATTGTACTTTCATTCTTCGGGGTCATAAAATTACTCACATAAATATTTTCAAGCATATACATATGTTTGTAATAAATTGTAATGTAGTAAATTCATAAAAAAATTTTTACTACTTTTACAGATTAATTTATATTTAATCAATTTTTTTTAAGACACATTGTGTATTTTTAAATTGACTTTATATAAGACGATCTAATATTGCTTTTTTTGATAAAAAAAAAAAAAAGTAATTTAGACGTACGCTTATTCATTGCGGAGGCGACATCTACACGACGCAACGGCAACTAGTTACAGCATTTACTTGACCGATATGTGTGGGTTTTTTAAAAAGTCCGTTAAAGGCGACATTAATAAATGTCTAATGAAAATAATGGAACGAAAAGTATTAGATGAAACAGACTATAGTAATTTTCAAAATCATATAGAACGGAGGTATGTTTAGTAAATTAAATTTATAATTAATGTATGACTTATACAATGAAATATCATAAATAATATTATCATAAATCATTTGATTAAT
The DNA here is from genome assembly GCA_018907135.1 of Kradibia gibbosae. Lineage (NCBI taxonomy): Eukaryota > Metazoa > Arthropoda > Insecta > Hymenoptera > Agaonidae > Kradibia > Kradibia gibbosae. The sequence goes on along the minus strand of JACCHX010000001.1, from coordinate 8,654,147 downwards.
AGTAAACTTAATCAGTAATTTTTTAAATTCGCGTAGTTTTTATGGACCAATAAATAAAAAAAAACTTTCCCAAGATCTAATATCAGTTTATTAACTAACGAATTATATATTTACATGGGAGTAAAGTTGAAATAATTATTTATTTATTACACAATTACTTTTCATTTAAAAATAACTGGAAAACAGTAGTTAAATAAATCTCATCAAGCAAAACATTTTTTTTAATGGTAATCAATGTAAAAAAATTTTTTTCATTTAATAATTGCTTTGAATACATTATACGTGATTAATTAAATTTTTATTAGTTTTGATAATCGATAATCAGTAAACAGTTGTATACGAATAGAGTATCTTATGAACAAAATTAATTATTATAATAATATAAAAGGAAAATTGATATATAAAGTATACTTTATTAAATTAAGATTTAAATGTTACTGAAAATAATATGTATTCATTAAAAACCATAGATAAAACTATAAATTATAATTGTATGTTTCTCTGACAAAAAATTTTAGGCGTTATCTGATAAAGCGGATCGAGGATATCGTTTACGATTTAATTTGGAAAATTGTTCATAAAGAAAAACCAAGCTTAACGTATAACGATGGTAAAAATTCGGGTTGGACTGCTATCAACGTCACTCCTAATGATGAATCGAACAGTGTTTCCGATATACGAATGAAGACACTTCGGTTTACTGGTAATCAAAGTCGTCAGAGATTTGCTCTAATTATGACAGTAATGTCTTACGTACATTCCAATCTCCTTAAAAATCTAAATCATACAGAAGACGATTTTTATTGTACGAAAAGGTCATTTTATTATAGCTTAAAGAATGAATGTATTAAACGCTTCGTTACAAATCAACAGAAGGTCGAATGGGCTATAAATCAAGTGACGTTGTTGTTAGAATGCGCCCCTTGGGAACTTGGTAATTATTTTATTTATCAATTATAGTATTTTATGGAGTTATAAAATACCAAAAGACAGTCAACAGTCACAAAAAAAGTTAAAATAACATGAAATTTTTACGTATTCCGTAAACAATATTTACATCGAATACTTATTAAGACTGCTCGTAAATGTTTATGTCAACACCAATTGTAATGCGCATCTTATTTTAGGCTTCATTTCGACGAGTAAGGGTTTGGTAGCCGGTGATCTAAATGTACACTTTGGCGATGCAAAAGTTATGAATTATGAAAAGTGTAGCTATCATGCGGTGCCTGACATCATTTCCAACGTAACGCGTATTCAAACTAGCGCCGAATACGTACTTGTAGTGGAGAAGGACTCGGTATTTCAGAAGCTCTTACGTGAAGATTGCCCGTCTTTCAATAACTGTATTTTAGTCACTGGGAAGGGTTACCCCGACATTCCCACACGAATGTTTGTTCACATGCTGTCGGAGAAAGCTCATTTACCAATATATGCCCTCGTAGATGCCAATCCTCATGGCTTCGAAATTATGTGCGTCTATCGGTAAGTGATCATAAAAACGAGTTCTTTATCTGTGTATTTTTTATTCATTAAGATATGATATAAATGACATTCAAATTACTTTCTTCGATATTTACAGATTATTTATAATAAAAGCACCATTAGAAAGATATAAAAAAAGACCTAGATAAATTAACTTACTAAAATAAGTATTAAAAAAAAACAAAATATAAAGAGCAGTATTAATAAATTTTTTTTAAAAAAAACATTAAATAATGCCTTCTTTGCTATGGATTTTTTTTCATTAGTAAAATAAATTCTTATAAAGTGAACATGAAAGGATTCAAAATATCAAAGTTTTCTATCTTTTATAATTATAATTTAATATAGAATATACATTAAAAATTGGATTAAGTTTTTAAGAAAATTATATATATATTAGAATTTTATGTATTAGAGATTTCAAAAACTAAATAGTGTTCATTATAACTTAAAAACCCCAAAAATGATAACTATAACAAAATTAATTTTATTTTCTCCTAGATTTGGAACGTTAAATAATTTAGGATACCGAAAGAAACTTCTTTGTCCAGAAATGCGATGGTTGGGAATTCATCAATCTGATTTAAATACATTAGACGTGGTTAAGGTAAAATTAACCAAGAAAGATATGAAAAAAATCGAGGACATAAAAAATCGCAGTTACATTGATATCGATTTTTCTAAACATTTAATGGAAATGAAATTAGGTAAAGCTGAAATCGAATCAGTTAGTAAACCAGTGAAACATTTTCTCACGGAATATCTTATACCGACAAAAATTCGAAACAAAGAATATTTTTAAATATTTTATTTACTTACAATTATTATATAAAGACTTTTATTTTTAAGAAAAATAATATAGCTTATATCTTTGCTTATTTTTTAGAATTTTTAACATTGTAAAGAAATTTTTTACTCAATACAGTGTTTTTTATGTCATTTTAAATCTACATGTTTTTAAATTAATGAATCCTAAAAAAGCTATATTCATTACTTTATTGAAAAAATGTTTATTATAAAAACGTAAACAATTATTTTGGTACATAAATCGATCAAATTATAACACATATTAAATAAATTAATACAAAATTTTTAAAAATAATTAAATTTGTATATAATTTACCACTCGGTTATATTGAAGCTATGAAATATAGTATTTTTTACAGAGGTGTTAATTTTCATTTTATTAAGCATATTTAGAAGATCACCCTCATTGTGAAAACTATAAAGTAATATCAGTTGTAAACTAACTAAAGATGTTAAAAATAAATTATCTATATAAGAATCTTACGATTTAATTTGTCTATTTCTTAAATTTTTCTTCCTTCCTTTCATAAATGAAGAAAAACAAGACATTCGGTGTTTACGAACCCTCTTTTTTAATCCTTGTGATTTCTCGTCGTCAGTATTATCATCGAGTATAATAAGTTTCGGAATTTTTCTATAATTGCCGAGACAGACTACACTTTTAAGACTAGATACAGAGCAGGATCTTTTTTTTCTTCGATGTTTCATAACATCTGTATTTTTCGTTCTAATAGGTTCGCATGATCGATGTCTTCTTCTGCATATAATTAAATTTATAATACTTTAAATCATAATTTTTATCATTTAAGCTTATAAGTAATTTATGTTGCAATAATAATATTATATGCACATTATAATTATAAAATGCATGATCAAATTCTTGTTCTTGTTTCATAATTTTTTTTTAATACAAGCAGTAGTGGAGATGAGAATAGCCATACAATTACATTATAATAATATTTAATTTACTCTTTCTTTAACATTCTTGAAAAAAATTTCGTATTGAAATTTATAATATCAAAATAATATATGCCATAATATGCCTTATACTTATAATTATAAATTTTGGTTTGAAAATAATATAAAATTAGAATAATATAAAATTAGAAAATATAAAAAATTTTATATTAGAAATTTTGTATACATTGTTTATTATTTATATCTCTTATAATGAAAAAAAAACTAAAAATATTATACCAACTTTTGTTGTTGAGCTGTACTTTTTTTAAAGGGACTATCAGTATAACATAATCTCTTTTTTTTTCTTAATGTTCTTCTGGGTTCTTCGTTATGTATTTTTTTCATGATTTATATAAAGTTTTATTAATATATTACATATTTAAAAATAAAGGTAAAGAACTTCTTTAAAGTGACTTTCATATTAAACGGATTTACACACATAAAATATTGCAAATTATATAACCTTCTAACTAAAATGTCAAGCTAAAATTTGAAAATAGATATCAAATGTTTTTTCTATGACTTTTAAGTCTCTTATGCTTATGTTACTTATATTCTTATTTTTTAAATAATTAATTGCCTATACTTGAAATATAAGTTAAAATAACGCGAGATGAGACACGAAATAAAATGTAATTAGGTATTCGATATTAAAACAAATCTATTTTTACTGAAGTTACAACTTAAACGGCAATGTCATAAGAATTTCCGAATTAAATCTAAATGGATTGTTTAATAGCCGTTTTATCACTTCTTAACATGAAAAAAACATTTGGAATAATCTACAACAGTTTTGAAAATATTTTATTCAATTAACGAACTTTGTAACTTGTTAAGATTGCATTAAAACTGAGACGAGCTCCACCAACTGATCAAGGAGCATAGGGGAGAGGGTCAACGAGAGGTCCCGGGAAAATCAGTCGGTGGGAGTCGCGTAATCCGCTCGTCGAACTGGGCGAGGAGGAAGCGCATCCTTGGCGCTACCAATGCGAATTAAAACTATGCGATCCTCGCGTAGTGCAAAAGTGTTACGAGGACATAAAGGGGCGAGCTCAAGAGGATGTACGTGAAATTGCAGTGAAAATTTGAAGAGCGCCAGAACGGAGGCGAACTCCGGGGCGGCCCTGAGCAGGGAGAGGCCGCAGGGTGGACGGCGGCTAAGCCCCCACTCGCCCCCCCCCCTCGTCGCCCGTCCCGCCGAGTCCGCGACCCCCTTGGCCGGACTCCTTGGCGCGCGAGCGCCGCCCTTCCTTCTCTTCTGGCCTACCTAAGGCCAGAAGATCTTGCGAACGCGACAAGATCAACGCTAGCAGCGGACGCCAAGGCCTGACCCCCTGCGTTCTCGCCTCGACAGCAACGGCGTCGCTATTATCGCAGCATCAAAACTCAAATTCTGCTCTGGCCGTCGCGTGAGCCTCGACAAGCAAATAAAAATCTACACGATCGCTGTAAATTATACCTATTGTTTATATTCATTCGCATGTGTAAAAAAATTTTTTTATTCGTTAGGAGTGAATTTCCCGCCTTCGCCACGAATCGAGGTAGGACATTTGAAAAGTCTATTTTTGCTCCATTGCTCTTTCTTTGGCCTATTCTTTTCCTTCGTCCTCTTATATCCTTCCCTTCGCTCCTCTGCCCCTTGATCCCCACGAACTTCGAGCCCGCCGAGATGTTCCCAGCGTAGGCCACTTAGGCCCCAGCGGGGCAGAGCAGAGGAGCCCCGATCAACCTTACTCGAGGAGCGGCTTCTTTTTTTTGCGAAGTACGTTCTGCGTGGAGAAGCTCCTCCTCCCCTCGCGCCTCTCCGCTACCCACGACCACGGGGCCAAGTGAACATTCGTGCCTGGTACAACGAGTAAAAATCCGACGATCTCGTTCGTTCCTTCTGTGAATTTTTGCAGAGAGTCTTGGTGAGATAAAAAAAAATCCAAGTCGCGTGAATCGTGGGCTTACGAATTCCGCAGGGGGGAGAAAACTGCAAAGCCGCATTGGCGTAAGCAGCCCACAGAAGGGGAGATACGCGAAATTAGCCGAGGGATCTATAGCAGGACGGTCACAGGGAATCATAGGCGTAACTGCCGAGCCGAAAGCGGATTCGCGAGTTGGGGGGCAAGACAAGGGCGCCAAGCCTCGACCAGCCGAGAAGCCCTGGCCGACTGCCCGCGGTCTCCTGTCCCTGGCAACGAGGCCCAAGTAGCTTTCGATGGCACGGAAAGTCTTTGGCTTTCCGGAGAGGGCACAGAAGCTCCGTCGAGAGCGCAGTCGGCAACCCCATCGGGTGCTCGACTTGGGGCTGGCGGTGCTTTTACAGGGCGATGCCTCCATTAGAAGTCCCCATTCCTCGCAAGGATTTGGGAATGAGTTCAAGGGATACTTCCTGAACTCCAGGGGCCAATAGCAAAGTCCATTACTGAATCACTCCACGGAGCTGTACACCTTGTGAAATTCCTCGGAAGGGGCGAAGACAGATCGCCTGTTACAGGCAACTGCAAGGCTATTATTAGAACGTAGGTAAGGCGTCGTCGTGTCCGCTGTCCCGACGACTGTTTGTCGACCTCCTGGACGAGTCCGAGGCAACTATACACCTACCACGATTGATACCCAGAGAGGGGCGGAAAATCGATGGCGAATCCCGGCGGTGTGGACTCAGGACGGTTATTTGTATCAAGCGCTGAGCCGCAGACCATTGCAAGGAACTTGGGTCTCGGCAAAGCTCACCCGAGGGAGGGCACCTCAGAGGGCCGAAGCTCTCGTATAAAGCGCGGGACAACGAAGGCACTGGAGCGCGACGCGCTAATCGGCAGGGATGCCCTGCGGAGGAAGCCCTGCGCCGTCCAACGGAACTGAGCGAGCCCAAGGGGCCAAGGAGGAAGCGCATCGTTCCGGGGGAGCAAACGCTCCTAGGGCCGTCGAGGGCTTTCGAGAGAGAGAGAGAGAGAGAGAGAGAGAGCATCCCGGCCAAGGCCAGGAATACGAGAAAAGAATGAACTTTCGATGAAGCGGGACCGCCACGCCAAGTGGGCGTTTACGGACCCACTTCGGGAGCCGAGAGGCCCTCCTTCATAACCGAGTCGGAAGCTCGAGAGAAGGGCCGTGTGCGCTCATGTAGGAGTTTCGGGGAGAGGATGCGGGCCCGCTGCAAATGCAAACAGCCCCGAGATCCTCCGCTGGCTAAGGCACGCGACAATTCTGCCATCGGAAACGGTTGGCCAAGCCTACGAGTATTGCCTTGCAAGTGGGCGCGAGCGTTTTTCCGTTACTCTCTTGGTAAATGATTGGTCGCGACGGTGTACATCTTAATCGACGACTCGATGGGGAAGGAGAATGCGACGGCACTAGTTTGTGCCCGTGCGTCTTTTCATTCAATAAAATAGATTATTAAATAAAAATTCAAAGTAAATATATTTTTTTTTTTTATGAACAAATTGGAATCAAAGGATACTTTTTGTAAAATAAAATTAGATTAACAGTAGGAGAGGTGAGAGGTGACCGCGTCTTTGACCTCAGCATTGAAAATTCGAGAGCGGATACGCAGTAGCGAGTTTTCCGCATAGCGAACGCGTCGGTTCTGAAAAATCGAAAGCGACCGTCTGCGATTGTAGCGATGCTCGTATTTCGGCAAGGAGTAAGCAAGGGGTGGATGGATATTTCATGATCCGCTCCTTCCGTTCGGAGGAAACTCGCTTGGCGGAAGGCAAGTGGCGGTGCCAGAGAGCGGGTGGGGGATGGAGGGGCGGAGGGGTTCGAAGACGAGGCGAGCCGCACGCAGAGGAGTGCACCACTTGTGCTGCTCGAGAGTGGTGGAGGACGCCGGCCAGGAAGGAGCGACCGAGTCCTGACGCGGGACGCCAGGAGAAGTCCGACGTACCTCTCGAATTCTCGACAACGTTGCATCGTCGCTGTGGTAGACGCGCACGTGTGACTGGTCGCCCCTCTCGCGCCGCTACCCAAGCCCAGGCGATTTGTATATAAATGCGCGCGTCGCCATTCTCCTTCTTATATTTATTTTTATTTTTTAAATTAGAAGGCCTTATGTGTAAAAATCACGCCTAATTTGCAATTGAGGTATATTTAACAACAATTAAATAATAAAATGCGAATTAAACAATAAAAAAGCCCAAACCCGCTGAATTTTCTTTCGTCCTTATTCCCCGTGAATCCTGGAAGCCGTTGAACTATCCCAGCAAGACCCCCGCCCCCCTTCATCCGTAACTGTGGCATAGCTGCCAATGATTTACCCGCGTCACAAAATCAATACAGAACAATGTTATCTTGTTTATATTTTTTTAGTTTCGTAATAATAGGAAAACCAATAACTTGAAATCTTGATTCATACTCAATTTATATAAATCTTCATTTTTTTAATTTTTTTTTAATTGAATCATTGTAATTAAAATATTTCACGACTTGACTAATATTTTCATTTTTTAATTCAATTAAGATTTAAACTTTGATTTTTTCTTTGACACATTATACAATCTCATCAAAAGTTATTGTTAAAAAATTATTTTTAGCGTGTACATACAACATTTGTTTTTATATAATAATAGATACTTACTTGCTATGTAAAATTCCTATAATTCAAAATGTATAATATTTATTAAATGTAAACAATTGTTTATACATAAATATAGAAGGAAATAGCAGAGTAAAAAAGGTACTCGCAATTTTATATTTAATAAATTATAATTAATAGAAAAAATACTTATACGATCTTTTTGAATTTGTTATGAAAGTACGATAGAATAAATTGGAAATAATCCAATAAGAAAAAAATTTTGCTATGCTTTACCTTGCGACATCGCTGAGTATGGGAGAGAGATAGAGAGAGAGAGGGAGCGGACGAGCGAGATTAACGAGCTCGCGAATATACGAGAGACGAATGAGATCGAAATATTGTAAGAATGAATGTGGGGGTTCGCATGCGAACTCGGAAGTGTGCAAAGGTGCGAATGCGGTGGAGTAACTTTTTAATAATTCCGGTTCCGTAGGGAAGGGCCATGCGCAAGAATGAGTATCATGAGCGGTTGGCAAACTCGCTAAGAAAGCGACAGAAAAAAGCGCTAAGTCTTCGCAACAAAGGGAAGGGGTCGTGCGCATTTATAAAATTTGGTCGGTGCAGCGGAGTGGAGGCACCCCGTATGCATAGGGCCATGCTTAAGCATACGAGGCCGTTATACATGGGTTAAATGGATGTTATCACGCCGTCGATTTTTTCGCGGCCGTTGCGAGATAACGGAAGCCGGGATTCTTCTCATTACCTCGAGGGTTAATTGCGCCCTCTTTCGCGACCCTCACGGCCGCGATAAGGCGGCATTTAGGGTATAAAAGCCGACGAATTCGTGAAGTCGGGGATGTTTGCCCATCCTTCACAATCAGGTCGCACTGAAAGGAAACACCGAGGTCCGATAGGCCTTATCTTTTCCGGGTGAGGCGGCTACCTCACTTCCCACCCTGGCGAAGTCGTTCGGCTTGTTTGTCCAGTAGGAATCGCATCGCGAATACGGTAAATTGTGGACGTTATTGAAGGCTGGAATCAAGGTAATTCGCGATCCGCGATTAAGAGGGTTGGATCTCGCGATTCGGGAGAGTAAAAAACGAGAGCTGGAAAAAGCTTAGCTTCCGCATCTGGGAATAGATGCCGAGTGCTTAATACTTCAAAGTATTGTTTAGAGGGGTTCGGTAGCAGTGTAGAAGTAGGTACAAGCCGCGACTATACCCGTACGTTATTAGTTGTCAAATAAATGAGAAAAGAAATAAACAAACCATTTTTGAAGTACTCAAAAGTCTCACCATTTCGCGAATCCCAACCTGTACGAACACGGCCCGACTTTAATCTACGCGAGATGGTTAGATTTCACTAATTATAATCAATGGAGTAAATCAATAAAAACAAGCTGTAAAATTACGAAACATGTGCATAAAAGTTTTTGTGCGAAATAAGTTGCGTAAGATAGAAGACCGGGATAAAGTAGAAGCTTGGCTTCACAGAGTTCTCCTATCGTATAAGACCTCGATTCGAGCGTGGCTCTGACGCGGTTAAGGTTAAGCCAGGCTTTGAGACAAGGTCGACCACTACGCGGACGAGTAGCTATAGATAAAATCACCACGCCCGAAAAGAGGGCAAGAACTTTATGACTTAGACAAATAATGATAATGTTGTAAAGTTACATTTGTAGACTTTATTTCTTTTTTTCTTACATTGTAAAGAATATAAACATTAAATAATTAATTTTAATATTATAATCAAATTTTGTATATATATATATATATATATTTTACTTTCTTATATAACTATATAAATAAAATTTTTAATCAATTTATTATAACACAACAATTTTTTCAAAATAATTTTTTTATTAATGCTAAAACTGCATTTTGGAAACGTAGAAATACTTATCAATATGTAAAAGCTCGATTTAACGAGACTTTCTTCGATTACAGCATTCAAAGATTATCATAGGCCTGTAAGAAGGACAATTATTCCATCTTTTATTTACTTAATATTATTTATTTAATAATTGTGTTAATAATACGCTCAAGCTTTACTATTTTTTTTATTAGGTATTACAAATATATATATATGTATATATATGTGTGTGTATATGTATATATATATATATATATATATATATATATATCATTGAAAACGTACGTAAATTGTAAGAAAGGTAATAATGATAATAATAATAATAATAAATTACCGGTAATTTTGTTTTGTTATTTATTGTTTAATTAATTGCACTAGCCTTGATTGTCGGCATATAAGGGCTGGCACACAGCGAATAATTGCAACGTGCAATATTCATGAGCGCGAGTGTGTATCCGTCGATCTCAGAAAGTCACCCATCATCTCACAATTACGTTGTCCTATCAATAATTAATATCAAATACTAGATTCGTGTACAATCGTATTAGATTGAAATAAGCGTTAATCTAGGTTTTTGAATAAATGTATCAGTTCATTATGAGCGCTCGTGAATGCCATAACGAATTCTTAAATAAATGGCAATACTTATATTATTATTAATGTAATAGGTACAGTTTATTTAATTCAACAATATCCTTATGGCGATTATAAGATATAACGATTGCAACTGAGAGCAAATTTTGTTTGAGTTCAGAACAATATTATAATTACAAAAGTTTGGAAATTTCGATTATCGTAAAATTGTAAAGTAAAATATTTCTTTTCAAAGTTATATGAATAATATCTAAAACCACGAAAGTTGGTTGTTATTGAATATTTAATAATCATAATCAAACATTTTTTCGTTATGTATTATATTTTTTGGTGAGAACAATACGGGTGACGCTTTTAAGGAAGTATCGAGAGCACATGTAGTGACGATATGATGATGATAGTTATAACAATAACAATAACAACTATTTTATTACAAAGTAATCATAATAAATATTGATACTTTTTGTCAATAATAACATCATATGTGCCTTTACTGCATTGAGATTGAAAGTAAAACGTTCATTTCTCCATGTCTTGTTTCCTTAAATATTTCGCGGTTCATAATCCTTTTTTTATTTTACAATATACATTAAAACGTAGAAAGCTCACATGAAGACGAAACATTATGCATACTTTATATAATACTTGAAAAACGAGGAATTGATAAATATCTACAGTTCATTTAAATTTGATTGTATCGCTGATCTTTGCTGTAATGACGTCAGGCAATGGCATATTGTAATTTAGAAATAGTTACAATCGATTGAGATAAATGAAATAATATAGAGTGAAAAGTAGAGAGAGACAGAGAGGGAGAGAGAAAAGGATCAACAGAGTGAGAGAAAAGAGAAAGAGGGAGAATGAGAGAGAGAGAGAAAAAAGAGAAAGAGTGAGAATGAGAGAGAAAGAAAAAAGAGAAAGAGGGAGAATGAGAGATAGAGAGAGAGAAAAGAGAAAGAGGGAGAATGAGAGAGAGAGAAAAGAGAAAGAGGGAGAATGAGAGAGAGAGAAAAGAGAAAGAGGGAGAATGAGAGAGAGAGAGAGAGAAAATAGAAAGAGTGAGAATGCGTGAGAAAAAGAGTGAGACAGTTTTAAAGGTATAAACGAGAAATTGTGAACAAATATGCAGAATATTATGAATTTTATCACGAAAAATTATTTCTTTGCTTTATACTATTTCGTTGAGTATTGGAAATTGCAAATTTTATTCTATTTTCGGATTGAGAAAAAAATAATTAAAACAGTAATTTAATAACAGTTTAAATAATTGTATTAACGATAATAAGTTATTAATCATTGGTTAATATTATTGTATATAATTTTAAAATCAAGTTATTGCTTATTACTTGATTTTTATATGATAATAATTTATTACTATCTATTAATATTTAATTATATTAAGAAAAATTAAAAAAAAAAACTAATTTTTAAGCTTATTATTCGCATAATTGTATAATTTGTTCTTTATCTAACCTTATTTATGTAATAACACGTTGAAAATAATTGAATAAAGCATCGTATACTTTGTTAGGTCCAATCAGATCTGTGTAGATAAAAAATGTAATTAATTTTTTCTTAAATACTTCTATTACGTGTGATTGATATACAAATTTAATATATTTATGTATCCCAAATAGAAACGAAAGACAATAACAATATAATTAACAATATTATTTTATACAGTAGATTTGTAAAAAATTTTCACTTAGATATATTTATATATTGGAAATAAACTTGGCTATTTTCTCGTAAAAATGACCTTAGAAACGTCTTAAAATGCATAATATGAGAATATTAAAATTAAGCTAATACAAGACTTTTTTTATATCATATTTATTACTTGCATTGCTTTGCATTGATCATATGGATTAGATTGAAGTGAGTATATACATTCCACATTTGATTTTGCTTATTTTGTTAACGGTTTAATAATTATTTTTGTTTATACCCAGCAGTAAGGAATTTACAATTCACTAGAGTAAAAGTAATTCGATATGCGAGGACGATGTTTCACATATTTGTATACTTCAGTGAAATTGATTGTACACAATTGCGTAAGATTTCATCCTCACGGTAATTGATATTTTTTGTAGTAATAAATTAATATATTATATATATATATATATATATATATATATAATATATATTCCCCCCTTTGCTGTAGTATGAATTTAAAAAACCTTTTTTTATACTATTCTTTTAAAAGCTTTAATAATTGTTTACATTCTTTCTTTGACTGTTCATCTATGAAAGTTTTTATGTAGAAATGAAAATTTGCGCATTATTATTTACAATAAAAATAAATATTTTGTAGATATTATCTATCACAATTTTAAATACGTAAATTTCGTAAGCTTCGTAAAAACTAAGTAACAGCTTTATTAAATATTAATATAAGTATGTAATAGCATATAGAAATAATCTAACTAAATGTACAGTTGAATCGTTATGCATTTCAATAATAAATAAGTTTCAATAATTGCTTATCCGAAATTAATTCAGTCGACAATATAATTGTTATACTATGTCTTTTGTAAACGATTGAATTGACTACCTCAGTACCCTTAGCAGCACTCAAAGCACTCCGAGTACGCAAATATCTATTATACACCTTACTATCCTATACGAGTGAGATGCGTAGCCATAACAAGGGTGAGACACATATACACATATACACATCTATATGTGGCCAGGTGTGTGTGTGTGTGTGTTTGTTTGCTCGCGTGCGTTTGCGCGCGGGTGGATTAGTGTAAATTGAAAAGAGAACGTAAGAGTGAACTAATTCCCGTATTCCCTTTTGGAATACTTAAATATTACGCTCGAAATACCATAGGAGCATTTCAGTTAGGTTATAATAACTAGTTATGTTAACGTAAACTAGTCGGAAGATAGTCGGTCTCAGGCACTAGGAGGGATCCAGGGCGAGGCACTCGGCGAGGAAATCCTCCATGGAACGATAGGCATGCTCCAGCACACCGGCAAGGGCGTGATCTTCGTCCGCGTAGCTCTGCATTTCATCAAAGTCAATAAAAAAAAAAATACTAGTCATTTTGGTGTTGCTTAATAATTTCTTACATTAATAGAGAGCAAACTATAATTTTGAGTCATCGAGTGACGAGATAGCTCATTGATATGCGAATGAAAGTCGACATAGGTTTACAAGCTATGCATAGATTACGTACAATAGCCAAAGGAAACTACGAAACAACAGCCAAATAAGAAACTGTGTTGAGCGATCGATTCTCACTATTTTCGAAATGAATCGCACAGCACAATAGTAGTGAATAGCGGCGAGGGCAGTTTTGATCGTCGACAGTAGCTTATCTGGCGGTGTTTCGCAAAGAGAATACAAGCGAATGCTCAACATTGATCTACCTGGTATCTAAAAATGACGCCGGATTCGGTTAGAGATTTAGCGAAGGTAACACCGTGCGTATAGGGTGCGGTGAGATCGGCCATGCCGTGTAACAGAAATAAACTACGGCTCGGTACCAATCTCGCCTTCTGCGTGAGATCAGCCTCGACATAACTCTTGTAATTCTCTGCAGGCGGGCCAAGTACACGCTCCGTAAATGCTGAATCTGAAAATTGGCGATCAGTTTTAACATTTAGACTCATCGGCAGTCGAAGCTGACGCCGAAGTCGAACCAGAAAACAGACCTTCGCGACGGCTTACAATGTCCCTTACCGTTGCAAATGTTAAGACACGAGCTCCTTAATTTGGGCTCAACGCGTTTTTTGCTTCTGTTGTACCGTCGTGTCAATATTCAAGAGATCGACGATCTACCATCGGCATCTCTCGAAACTGTGAAAATTGCGGTAGGAACGAGCATTCGGCAGGCTTAGCATCGTTCAGCATCTAACGCAATTCTCGCGCGCGCGGGTGATCGCGAACAATGGCCACGTGATCGTTACGATTTTCAGGGTCGGGCTACTCACTGTAATAGAGCCAATCGGCGATGGGATTAACAGCGATCCCGCATTTGAATATGCTCTGCTGACTGCCGAGGACCATGGAGGTGACGTAACCCCCGTAACCCCATCCCCAGACGCCGACCCGTGACTCGTCCAAATACTTGAGAGTGTTCAGCAGATGCCTGAGTACGGTCACCTGGTCCTGCACCTCGACGCCTCCGATGCGCCGATAGAGCGCGCGCTTCCCCTGGCCCCTGGCGCCCCGCACGTCCAGCCTTATGTAAACGACGTCGTTGTGACTGGACATGTAGGTGCCCCAGTCGACGCGGAATTGGTCGTTCACAGCTGCGCTCCCGGGCCTCCCGTTCACTTCCACCAGTACCGGGAAGGCCGCGTCGCGCAATTCTTCCCGCCACGATGGAGGCAAGAGCAACTGCACTTGGGCTTGCCAACCCTGCGGCAAGGGCACCTGAAACGTTCGAATGCTTTTGCTTAACCGGCGTGCGGTAAATTGTTCGATTTTACTTTTGAAGGGAATTTTTTTTTTTTTTTTTTATTTCTAATATAGTTCAATACGAGTAGAAGGTTGCAAAAATAAAAAGCTGCATGCACATAAAATGTACGTGTATACTTTATTGATAATAACATTGTATTTGCATAGAGAGAGAGAGAGAGAGAGAGAGAGAGAAAGAGAGAGCGAGAGAGGGAGGGAGAGTTCCGTGCACCATTTACGACGACACCTTGACGTACTTTATACGCTTCGGCTATTGCCCACGCCATCGAAGCTATTCCGAACTTTCCCGTCATTTTCGAGCCTCGACATTGTATCGGGAGTATAATCTTAAGACCAGTGTACCTCTTGCCGGGGGCGTTCTTTAGATTGGTACGAGTCCTTGCTTGAAATTCGCAACTACGCGTACAAGACTACTCACATACGACAAGTTTGTTTCTCCTCGAAAAGAAATAAATTTCTTAGATTTCTGCGATCTCTCTCTCTCTCTCTCTCTCTCTCTCTCTCTCTCTCTTTCACACTCTCTGTCTAAGCTCAGTGCTTTAATAAAAGTACTTATGTACAATTAACATCTCGCCATCGTTATATTTATGTATTTTAATAAATCATGCAATATATACCACTATAATAGAAAATAAAAACGACTTTCGTTTCCGTCCGTGCGAACTTCGATATGAATTGTGTTAAAAACAGTGCTTTTAAATATAAATATAAATAAATGAAAACATTGATTTTTTATTTATTTTTTAAATGCAGAAAATTTGATACAAGTTATTAAATCACTTTATACAACTTTAATAGTAACGATCGATCGTGGTGTTACCTCAAAACTTTGTCTTTTGGGTAGTGCCAACTGCGATAAAAGTTCTGCCCTCTGGATCCTTGTGTCATATAGAACTCGGACAATTTTATGAGTTCGCATAGAATGAATAGCAGCAAGAGGCAGCCCTGGACCTTCGCAGTATAATACATAATATCCCAATTCTCCATCCTCTTTCACATCAGAGTGTTGCTCGCCCGTGTGAAGCGGTGGATTTATCGATGCTCCAAAGTGTGTACAATTGGTGTAGTAATATCTGAAATGTAATTTATTTTGATAAGAATTTTTCTCCTAGCCAACACCTACCTTACTTTACACATACATATATATTTCTTTCTAAAAGTGGTTGTTCGTACAACCAAAGTAATTATAACCTAATAATGATTTCCGATTAATGTTAAATATTTTAATTCAATCCAAAGGAGACTCTTAAGGTTAATATAATTTATATATAAGAAGCATTTCAATCGACAACAAAACAACAGTCTGGTGAACTAAATTTTTATTGTGATTATGCATCGAATTACGGTAAGCATCTATTATAAATTTAGTTTATAATAGATGTTATTATTCCATTACTCGTAACAAATTTTTATTAAAATAATATTCAAAATATTAAATTTCAAGTTTAGTTAACTCAATGCATATAGAATCATGAGTCGGATTTAACTAAAATCCCTTATAAATTTACCGGTTATTCCATTGAAGGCTGCTGATGTCACAGGTGATACAAATTGGTTCCAATCTTCGCGGATCGTCCGCTATTGGATCTTTCACTACGTAAAGATGTTTTTGTCCGGGACTTCGTTCCCTCGACGCTAAATAATAGACTAAATGAGATCTAGTATCCCAGGCCAAGATTTCACTTACCTGAATAAACAATACTTTATCTGATCTCATTTTCCTGTGTTGAAATGAATAAATGACTATTTTTTTTATAATAACATATAATACAGGAATAAAGGTTCGATGTTACAGTGACATAAGTCCGTAAGGGGAAACAATTTTTCTCTTGCGCGACCTTCTGTAGTCGAGCATTTAAATTTGGAACTACTCAAGTTTTCTCACATGGCCTTGTATGGTTATATTATATATAATATATATATATATATATATATATATATATAAATATATATATACATATATACATATATACATATATGTATATATATATATATATATTTATATATGCGTATATGGAGGCAGTAACCTCCACACCATCCTGAAAATAGAAGAATTCAGGTAATGGGCAGAAGAAGGAGTGGGAATATTTCGTTTAGAGTTTTTTCAATCTACGTTTTTACAATCAATTAACTGTAACGTTGTATCAAATTTAATCGTCGCATACAATTGGCTGCATGAACTATGGATGCCAACTGCAGGTGTACATATAATTGTTGAATTTGACCAAAAAGGTGAATATTAATTTATTTATTTATCAGCATGACCTAAGCTAAAAATTGTAATTGAAGCTAAAATTTATCCAGTTTGGTTTTAAAGATATTGTGATTGTTGTATATAGGATAATTAATTTTTAATAATTTAATTGCATTTAATATAAAATTAAATACTGCTCTATTCCTACTGCTGGTATTAGATAATTTCAATGTTATTCGATACATTTATATGTGTGTGTGTTAAATTTAATAAAACCCGTGTTCTATAGTTACTCGCAAATATTCAGATGAAATTGAATTTGTACCTCATTTATACGATCTGTGCATGAATTAATTTAATCAGCTAATTTTATTCTTATAATAAAATATACGGTTATAAAACAATGATAGCTATACTAATAATATTAAAACTTTAAAAGCTTAGCAGTACGATTCCAGCTGTCGGGATATTTAATTTAAGAAACTTAATGGACACAAGCAATAATTAATCTATACATATAGAATAAATAAAGGCCGTAAAAAGAATTTGGCCGATGAAATAGAACTTTGAGCAATATTTATTTGCCTTGTGGTATACTCTTATGACCGACCTATTAAGAAATCCTCCTAAAGTTCCGAATGGCCAGGGTCGCGTTGAAAAATGACTTTAGCTCAAAATCCGTGACTTAAGAGGAAGACTTGGGCAATGACAGGGAGAGCCATAAGCATTGGCTTGTAAGCGTTAGAACGCGTTCCACAATCGGGGGTAGCAGTTGCAGGGGTTAGGAGCTCTAGAGTACGGACGATACCTCGTATTGTCCATGGGAGAGGACAGCTATTCTTTGCTGGGTGAGCGTAACGTGCTTGATGTGCGTGAAGTGCTCCTGACCGCCCTCTTGCACCGCAGCCAGGAGGAGGAAACTGTCGCCGTCGGGAGCGAAGACTGGATGGGGCTGGGCATCGATCCACTGGCCTTCGGGGGCGCGCTCCGAGTGCGTCTCCTCGCAGTCCCAGCTCGGAGCCCGGCAGGCCGAGACCACCGAGAGGTTTTGCGAGCGGGTCATCCAGACGACGGCCACCTGGGCCGAATCCTCGCCGATCCATCCCGCCGATATAAAATAGTATTCTCTAGGGGCGTGCAAGCAACCGTTTATCCTCCTGCGCCATTAGATTGAGGCTAGTACTGCTAAGACCGGTCGTTATTGTCGGCGAGCCATTTCTCGATCGCCTCTTTCTCTCGTTGCGATAATGCCTAATTGTATTGAACCGGCCGATGGCCCGATTGCGAACTAAGACCATATTGATTTGCTCTTATACAAATTAACTCGCACTTATTTTCGCACAGAGTGAATTCATATTCATCGATCAACTGCAGCTTCATTTTTAATGCACGAAAATTTCACGTCAGAACAATTAAGAATCGTTGCGCACTTTCGCGAATGCGACACAAGCGTAGGATTGTGTCTTTGTTAATAATTTATCAATCGTGTACTCATAGGTAACGAAACATTCATTATCGCGACACGAGCGTTTGCCAAACACTAGGGCCATTTTTCCCCCTGGTATTCGTTAAAAATTTATGCTCACGCTTACATGTGCGATCAAGAGCTCTTCGTAATCTCAACTTATTGCGTTTAACCCGTTTAGCGGAGTACAAAACTTGAGAAAGTTCAGTATGGGTGATAAGTAACCATTGGGCTTACTGTCCGTTTAAAACCGGTGGCAGTTTCAGCTTAATTTTCATCGGCATCGAATTCGTTACATTGGTTGCATTATTATACACCGTGGTCATGTTGGTAAAATCAACGATCCAGACGTCAACTTCCGGATTGGGTGAGCCTGGCGTCGGGTACCTCACGCTCCTCGCCGGTGGGAAAACACCCTTCCGCACCGTTTCTGAATTCATTGTCGCGCCGAACCAGGGGAACTCCAACGATGCCACCTGGGATTTCGTTCAACGTTAAGGTTTTATCGATCGTGTCGATAGTTCAATTACATTTTTCAGCATTAAAATTCTAAAAGCTGTAATTATAGTTATTATCGCAAACGCGCTTAAGCTATTACTGCTATCGTTGTTTTATAAAATTTATTATCCATCCCGATGAAATTTCTTTTATTAAGTATTCACATTTTAATTTAATAAATGCCTAACTTGATAATATGCAATATTTTCATCTCGGTCGTTCGTTAATTTATTTTAAAAGGAAGCTTCTATTGGAATATTTAAATTAATTTACTTATTTGAAAAGCTATGATTACTTTATATTCAATTTGAATTATTAGCTATACTTTTGTTACGGTGAGATTGTTAAATTGGGATTAAAAGGGGGAAAATGCTTAAAAATTGGAGAAAAAATTTTCAAACTATTCGACAAAGTCACGGAAGTTCTTCTCCAAGTTGTGGCTTTATTTCATTTTCTTTTTTAGAACAAAAGGGGATTAGCCAGCAGCTTTTATGACCGAGCATGTTAATGGCGCTCTGTAAGTTAAAAAAAGGAACTCTTACTGTAAAAAAATTCTATGCTGAAAATCTTAATGATTATTTTAATTTCGAAACGAATCGAAGGTAAAATAAAATAAAGCGAAGCCTAGCAAAAGTGTTCGAGAGGAGGGAAGTAATTGGTAGCAGCCACAAGGTTCATTTGAGCGTGTAAATAGGACTCGTGGGAGCCACGAACTTTGGTGTCGTTGAAGCTCGCGAAGAGGAGGTGGGAGCCATCGGGGCTGGGCCAGCTGCAGTCCGGCCTCGGCAGGACCTCCTCCTGGTAGAGCCAGTCCGGGACGCCGTTGTACAGGACGCCGGGTATGCCTGTGTCCGTGAGCCTGAGCTCCTCCCCGGAGGTCGGCGAGCTCCTAACGTAGATGTCGTTGTCGGAGACCATGAGGAGGGCAGTGGTGTTGCCGAGCCAGGAGGCCTGCTGGAGCCTCGTCTGCTGGATGCGCGGCGACGACTTGAGCCGGAGCGGCGTGTGGTGGCTGCGGACAGGCGACCTCTCAGTACCAGCCTCGCCGAGTCTCGCTTGCCTCCGCTACGCAGGGCCGAGCCTGGCCATGCTCTGCTTTTTTAATCCCCCTCCGAGGCCACTAGTCGCGAGGTTTTTAAGCGCTCGCTTTTTTATGCTTTGCCGCTCTCGTTTAAAAACCCAATGGCCCAAATTACTCCTTTAAAGAACGAAAAGCCATTTCGGATAATTGATTATGTCGCGTTAGCATTATTGAAATAGGATACTATTTTTCATCGACGCTCTATCCTTTGCTTCCAGTTCCAGAGTAAAGCTGATAAAAAAATACAACGAATAATTTCGAAAATCATTTAAATGTGCTTCATACGGTGAACCTACCCTACGATGTAAATTATTCCTTTATACTCTTCGGATAATATTTATTTATTTCGCATTAAATTTTAAGACTAAGTACCCTGTTGTAAATTAATATAGCAAATTCTTGTTTAAATTATTACAAGTTACGTATATTTTAAAAAACACACACACACACACACATATATATATATATTATGCTTATACTCACTCATTAGCAATATCGTAAACGGTGTAATGCGCAGTAAACGTGTGTCGAAATACCTGCAAAACCATTAAGTCATTAGAATGAGCTAAAGTTAAGGTAGAAATATTAACGTTGTAATATAATATATATGAGCTACCTATATATATATATATATGTATATATATGTATATATATATATATATATATCTCTATACACGCACACACAAACATACATATATATAAACATCAGAAAGAGCTTCTCGCTTACATACCGGTTTAACGTTATGTTTGAAGAGCACATAACGGAGATTTGTGCTACATTGATAACCGTGTACATTCAGTTGCCTCTGCAAATTTCAAAATGAAAAGTGTTACTGGCTATTTAGTCAAGCGAAGGGAGAGGAAATGAGGAAGTTGGATTATGGCAGTACTCACGAGAGTATGATTTGATACTAGGAGCGAAATTGAATTGTTTGAGGTGTCGAGCAAAGCGAGCGAGCCATCGTCCGCTTGGTAGACGAATTTGTTATGGGAAATCCAAGTCTGGGGTAGCCTGTGCGGGGTCAAATCACCGTGAAGACATTCCTCCAATGTCAGACGCCTTCCGCTCCAGTACAACAGTTCATCAACATAACTATTTATCGTAAACAAAAGATACTTTTAAGCATATCTAAATAGTACATGTTCACTTTTACGTTTGGTATAACGACAACTTTAATAAGATTATTAATCGAATAATATTTTACCAACCCTAGTAAATAAATAGCAGTAACGATCCCGGCAATGACTGCACTAATAACCAGTAGAGAAAATATGATACTTCGCCAATTGTGTCCTCCATCAGCGTAAGATAAATCCTGCAATGAAACAATATTATTTCCAATAAATTTTTGATCTGGTACTCAAACAACTATCACAATAAGACGAGCACATGACAGTCCAGGCTTATTCATGGTTAAGATAAAAAAGTAGTGTGTGAATTATTATGGGGTGTAATAACAATAAGAGCGAATTAATATATAAAAAATCAACACTAACAAAATAAAAAATGTAAATGGGATCACTCGAATGAAGATATAAAAAAATTTATAATTTTATGGTAGTACATTAATTTCAGAACACATTAGCCACTACATTAACTCTGTACCAACATAATAATCTCAAACACATGTCGAATGTATCGAATATTGAAATGAATATTAATAAAATCTACTTATTTCTTTCTCACCTATTACCTCCCTAGCCTTCACTCTCTCTCTTTCTCTCTCTCTCACTCTCTATCTCTCATTATTTCTTTCTTCTTCACTTTCACGCTGTATCTTACACTTCATTCTTCACTTAAAATCCTATCCATACTTTTTTTTTACAATAATAAGCTTAAGTACTTTATAATTTAATTTACATAGATTTGAAAAAGTGTAAAATTCTTATTCCAGTTCACTTTTTACGGAATTAAAATATTTTTACGTCGGCACATTAACGAATAAATATTGTTATTTTAACAAAGAAATTTTAAACTTCATCAAAATTGAAGTCGAAAAATCAAACCTAAAAGTTAAGCCTTTTAAATATACAGCGAATCCATATATATTCCCATGAATTAGAATGCGAAAAATGAGTTTTTAATTTTATCTAAATTAAGATTGCAACGTAGTCTAAAATATTGAATATGAATACCTCTTTATAAAAATAAGTACATATAAAAGTATTTTAAATACTTATTAAATTTCTTTTCTTACGATTAGCATCTTTTACCTTGCACTATTAATACCTTAAAATAATCGTTAAATTTATTAATACAGTCATTATACTGCTACAATATATACTCTTATAAGAATTTTGACATTAAAACTAGCAACTCTTACAGTGACAGGCTGTATTAAAGGAAATAAAGAAAGAGAGAGAGTGTGTGTGTATGTGTGTGTGTGTGAGAGAGAGAGAGAGAGTAAGGAAACGTTATGGTCCAAAAAGCTGTGAACATTGGTTGACTAATTTAAAACATTGTAATTTAGGTGGATACCTTAATAGAGTTGACGCTAACCACCTAAATTAAGAAGCTAAAGTTTACCAAATGGAACTCGAAAAACCTCGAACAATTTAATATATGTAATACTATTAATATATGTAATAAATATTAACATATTATAATTCTAAATTACAGAAATATTTTTAGAAAACTCGGATAATTTAAATCCTAATGATTTGAATGCATATATATTTATATATGGTGTGTGCGCGTGTGTGCATTGTGTGCGCCCGTGTGTGTATATGTGTGTGTGAGTACGTTAATTGTCAATGTTACTAATATAGAGTAAAGTAAAATTTAAGTAAACAACATAACTTAATTTACAACATTGACGAATAAGAAGTTTGATAATCTTTCTTATTTTAAAGGGAAAAGTTTAGATGTAAAACTTATGAATCAAAGAAAAGTTTTATGAATTAATTAAATAATAGCATGAATATTAACATGCGAACTTTCTAAATAATAGCAGAAAATTAATATTCCAATTAAGTTACGGTAGCTACTGAAGTTTAATTGTAATATTACATCAAATTACAGACTGTAAAAATAAATTTTTAACGGGAATTTTATACTAGATTGTACTTAACATTAATAGATTGAACAGCAAATTATAATATATTGATTAAAATTTAAATTATACACTACAATCAGGAATTTTTTGGGATGCGGACGAAGTATACGAAATAATATTCAATAACGAATCGTCCTATGGAAATTTATGGTACTGTGGCTATAGTTGTCCGAAACTAAATGTTACTCACTTCATCCAGAGATTCATCTTTGTGCATACAAAGTTTATAAAATAATATTTAACAATTAATTTGCTTCCTAAATCGGCAGAATTACGGCTGTTAGTTGAAATTAAATATTGCACGCTGCAGCAAAAGATTTGCTTGTTCCATACGTATTATATGGAATTTCTGTTAAACAACGAATTATCCCACAGAAAAACATTGTATATTATAAATACTCAAATATCGAAGCTGTAGCTAAACGAAATTAAATACTGCACACTGCAATAATAAATTTCATCTTATGTGAAATATATAAAATAATTAAAAACGGTAGCGGCTTCAACAGGGTATAAAACTAGGGAATTTACCATTAAAAAACATTGTAGCAGGTGTAAACTGTAGTAAACAGGTATCAGAAAAACCAGTAAAGTAAGTAAGCAGTAAAGAGTCTTTTAAGTATTTGATAACGAGTATTTATTACTACGTCAGCAATATTCAGCCGAAATTTATCACCGTTCTTCGGAAGAGAATATTTACAGACAAAGATGCCAGGCCGAAAATTTTGCTTAGCCGACATTGTAATAATTCAGCCTCGGTACTTAAGTAACAGCACCCTACTGTAAAGAAATAATAATAAATAATAATTTTATAAATTTAATAATAATATCATACGTATGAGAAGTAAACCTCTCTATTTTTGCAATGATTCATATTATTAAATATAAATTACCACAATACTCGTTTACATTTTACATCCATGTTTCTGTACTGAATGCGATTCACCCCATTAAAATTATAATGATAACATTTTAATATAAACACAATGTTCGCTGTCGAAATTATTGCATATCCAGAGCTATTGTGTGGAAGAACGGAGGATAAAAACGAATTAAAACTAGTTGCATCGCAAAATATATGTTGACATAGTTAGATACATTAAACTCTATGAAATATTTAAATACTAATAAGTAATTTAATTAATTTAATAGTTTTTCACCAAATATTACGATAATAATTATTATAAATTTTGTTGATGAATTTAATGCACAATATGTTTTTTAAATTGTTCATTATTAATATTTCAGTATTAAATTTTAATTTATTAGATATTTATTACAATTTTAAAAAATCCTACTAATATCAACATATTTGTATTAAGCTTCAATTTAAAGATTTCATATGCGTCGTCTTATTATATGTTTTCTATCTTCTTATGATTCTACTTTTATGTACAAAAATAAAAATTGAGAAATAGTATTTTCTGTCATATAATTTTCTTACTAATCAATCATATTTAATCTTTATTACGTATTTTATTATCTGTTTTAGTATGTATTGATGAGAAGCGGTGGCGATTCTCTCATTAAGTATTCCATTTGTGTACGTAGTTGAAAAATTGACTTACGCTACGATAAAAAAATATGACATGGAGACACGTAAACGTAATAAAAAATTGAAAAATCGATGCTTCTCATCATTATTTATTATTTCAATATAAAATTTATTAAATCTGAGAGAAAATTAAGCTTTTATTACTAAAAATGCTGGAGAACTTTTCTCTGCAAATCTAAACAATGAATGTTGCTTGAATATTTAAAAATCTTAATTTTTTTTTCTCAAAAACATTGATTTTATTAAATGTCACTATTGCCGTAAAAAAGTAACAATTTCTAAAAATAAAAATAACCTTAAGAGCCCTAAAAATGTATAATTACGTTTGAGCAAAACTAAAGAATTATAATTATTATTTAGATACACTGTATTCATGGTATAAATAAGATACATAACAAGGCAAAATTGAGTTTTGAGTTGATTGTACGATAGTTTTATTAAAGTAAATTCTATGCAGTTTGTTCAGACTCAACCATTGTCCATCAGATTTGCATTCCCGAGTAAGCTTGATTGGTAGGTCTGCAAGCAAGAGAAAATTATTCTAAAGACATATAAAATCCACTTCGTAAAGTGAAAGTAAAGCTGAAGAATAAAGCAGGATGCGAGATTCCGATTGGGTAAGCATCTACGGAGGAGGGGAAGTGTACCAGCGGCGAGCTATAATTAGAGAGTGTTTCAATGAACTTGACGTCGAGATCGAGGATTACCTTGTTATTATTTTTTGCCCGGTGCTCCAGCATCTTCGTCTTAGCATTAAAATTATCAACGGGGCTCGGAAGCTACGGGAAAGCGCGATAACGAAGTTGAAAAAGCACTTGCCCCGGCAAAGGAAAGGCTATTACCTGTCACACTACTTTTTTTCCGTTCTACTTACAACCACGGTCATTGCGTTATGGATCATCCTAGGAAAATCGGTTTACATTAGCATACTAGCTAGTTTAATGCCTTCGAATTTATCATGTAAATTGTAGCACTTGAGCGGGTGCATGTAAATTTTTACATTGTCACTAGACGTCGAATCCTCGAATGCTAATCCATTCGGCTACAACAGCGTTATTACATAAGCTTTGGCATTCTCCAGCGTAAAACTGCAGTCTTCTATTTACTCGCAGCTTATGCACGGCAGTGTCCGCAGTAAAATATTAAATTTAGAAGAAATCCAGGCAAATTTTGTATTATTATTGAACAAGCCAGCCCTCCTATTGGCAATTGGATGCATTGTACGAAACGAATAATATCGGAACGTAGCTTAGCTGACCGAGCGAGGAATAATGCAGTCGTCGCACAAGCCTGGATAAGAATGGATTATTATCATTTGATGGCTGGAAACGGCAATTAATCGTATTTAGAAATAAGTATACCGCGATAAATAATACAGCCACACTAGTAGCTCTATGATTTCAATCTAATATTAACTATTAAGCGACACTAATGAAGTCGCACTAACATTATAACCGTGATCAGTCACTAATCAGGTTAATTGAATTATTATACGAATTCAACGTCCCGTTGTAGACCAGGCATATTGCCATCGGCAGCAATAAATGTAAAGTTTCCAAATGTCTAAGTTTTAATAGAATTCAAAATGATGGCTTTTTATTATACAACCACTGGGGCTCCGATTCTCCGTTCGGGGCTTCTGTAAGAGTATTATCCGAGACCCTTGTGTACGTACGCACATCGTAAAAATCCACACGTAGCAGATACCGTATATGGATTTAGCTTCATTTATGTGTTTTCAAGAGCTCTAAATCCGCGCAAACTATGAGAGTTCGAAAGAAAGTTTGTAATCGTGGAGAGAAACAAGATTAACTTCAATGACTGTGTCAGGGTATCGAGGCCCGAGATCACAGCGGCGTGAATTCTTTATGATTCGATTCGATCGACTTCACCGTCATCTCTGAAACATCTGAATATATATATATATATAGTGAATCATTGCTCAATAAAGCAAATGGCTTCATAATTACAATACGATTATCACGTGTACAGCGTCTAATGATGTATGCGATATCGAACCAACGAAATTGCATTATTTATTCAGCATCTTAATCAAAGGTAATCCTTGTATTGGTCTATTTATCTTGCTTTTCTTCCCCGTTCTCCTTGTCTATTGACATTGCACGAAGAATAAACATCGGAATTCGCTTTATACGACTCACCCTATTCTTTTTTTAAAACATTGGAGTGCACTTATTACAGCTATAAAAACCTCATTTGACAAGTTTACGTTTACTCCAGATTGGGAAAACAGTCAAATTTTCCAATAAAAATCATTTCATTTAATAGAAATTATAAAGCAATCGTTCTCATTGCGAAACTATATAAAAATCTTATAATGAATTATAAGCTATTGATTTATAAATGCCATAATCTTTGTATACATGCATCGAAATCGTAAATCGATTGCAGGTTTAAATTAAAAATACGAATAATTAATTAAGTTATATGTATCAGATATTGTAATCATTTATTGATTTTTATTTTAGAATATTCACAAAACCACAGGACAGAAGTAAAATCTCATTTACCATACACAAATGAGGACGGGTTTTTTTTTTAAATGCGCATACAATTAGACTTAAAATTATTAAATATAAAATGCTTATAATTGTTTGAAAATCATTTGTTTTTACAATTAAGACAATTAACATTACCATTATAATTTACAAATGACATTATCAATATTAACAAGTTTCTAAGAGCCTATCGCTTTAGTAAATTATTTTCTTTACTCTTTGCATTATCTTGAATTATACTTGAAAATTAAACAATTCCTTTCTACGAAGTCGTTCATCATACAATAATAAACTCCCAAGATTTTTTAGTATGTATGCATTTCTTGCAATAGTTAAGTTCAGATTGAGAGAAAGCAGTAAAAATACCGTCAAACTAATACGCGCGTTAATAGTTAAATAAATAACGTAACTGGGATAAATTACCTCTTTCACTTGGACAGACTTGGATCGAGGATCGGCGACTTGGACAGTTTCGTCTGGTGGTAACCGCCACGAGTTTCTCTCAATATTGACGCTGGCGTTCATATCGGTGTTGTGTTTCAGACAGAAAATCGGACGGCGCGACGCCTAAGGGTTAGACCTCGGGCGCGCGCACAATCTCCACAAACACGGTGCCGATGTACCAGCAGCTGCGCTGATTGACGAGTCTCGCCGATCTTGCACCTTTACCCACAACAAATACTTTACTTGAGATACTGGGATCACAATCTTAATGTATGCAAGCACTCAAAAGCTACATTATACCTACTGCTTTCAGTTGTCATTATTATTAAATATTTGCGGAGTTTTCTTACGAAACAAATACGAAATCCGGAAATTTCTATACTTAGATTAGAAAATATTCTATACTTAGTTAATTATCGGTAAATTTAATGAAAACTTTTAATTAATAAACGGCACATTCGAGTACAACTGAGTACAACTAAAGTACTCTAATTTGAATGCATAATTCAAAATTTTGAAACAGGGCCACGCATTTGTTATGCATTGTATTATTTAATATATTGTACATACATGTATATATAATAATTAATAATTAGAAAATATATATTATATTATTTTAAATTATTACATTATTAAATTTATAAGCAAATGCTGAGCCTTATAACAATATTAAATTTTCTTGTATTTATGTATGCACCGCAGAACTTGAAAATACGCTAATTGATACAAAGTAAAATAATCCAAAATGCATATTAAAAACCTTTGAATGGTTATTCTGTATAATTTCTTAGACGATTTTTTATTAAATAAATCAAATAAGCATAAAAGAATTTTATATAATATTAAAAAAAAATAAATAAATAAACTAACACGTCTAATTTAACAAAGGCTATTTGTCCATTTTTACTATTCTGGAGCTGTTCTTGGTATTTCACTGAATTCGCGAAAGAAAACATCTAAAGGGCAATATTTATAATATTGCACGAACATAGAGTTTATTGGAAGTAGTTTAGAATGCTTTTTTTACTTCAGCTATTTATGAGAATAATAAAGGTATCTTTTTTATATTACCTTTATTCAAACGAATATAAAACTTAAAAGTAACATGTATATCGCGAATTAATACGGTATATGTATTCTTGACTAAGGATATAAAAATATAGTTTTATGATTAATAGAATGGCCACAACGTATTAGTAAAATATATGATACAGTGTAATATATCATATTTGTGCAGTATGCAGAAGATCACAATAATTGAAAAAGAAGACAAGTAATAAATAATTGTTAATTATTGAATTTATGAAATAAATTGACTTGAATAATCTTCAAAAATAGCAAGTGATTCATAATGATTCATAAGTATTTAATAAAATAGAACCTGGTCACATATAAAATATTCTGGTATAGATAAAGGTGAAGCATAAAGGGAAAATAGTGATACTGAGAGATGTAGACAAAAAAAAGAGAAAAAGTAAAAAAGAGATATAGGAAAAAGTACGTGAGAATATTATAGTGGATGAATGGGAGAAAATCAGATGAATACGTGATTTTTAAAATAAATATAAAAAAAATTTGAATTATTTCACGTCTATTTATATGCAAATGATAACAAGTAATTGCTACATAGTTAAATCGGTAATATATATTAGTGAAATTCATTTCGCAGGTACTTCGTATTTAATAGAAAAATCTAATTTATTAAAGATTTATTTGATATTTGCTTACATTTAATACATTTCTATATAAATAATTTTAATAGAATTTAGAAATTTAAGAATTACAATATGTATTAAGATTATATTAAATACTTGTATATTATAGAGTTATTTGTAGAATATTATTTATATAAAAAAAATACATATAAATATTTGTATCTTAACAAAAAGAGAAATATTAAAAATCAATAAATTTGTATTTATATATAAAAACTGTAATTATAAAATATTATTTTTAAATC
This sequence comes from Kradibia gibbosae, assembly GCA_018907135.1. Lineage (NCBI taxonomy): Eukaryota > Metazoa > Arthropoda > Insecta > Hymenoptera > Agaonidae > Kradibia > Kradibia gibbosae. The sequence goes on along the minus strand of JACCHX010000001.1, from coordinate 8,624,730 downwards.
TACAATAATTCTTTAAAATTCCACTTATAAATTGTATTCGTGCAGAAAATCATATTTCAACATAGAATATATCATTTTATAAAAAAATGCTACAATAATATAAATATTTATTAAATAATTTAATACTGTAAATGAGAATTATTTTAAATGAGGGAGGAGAATAATGGGATAAATATTTTTACCTTAGGTAGTGTAGGACGAATAGACAAAAGCCGTAAATCAATGGAATGTGAATAAGATTTGCAAGAATCTTAGACAATGGACTATTTAATTATTTGAATAGGAAGAAATACTTTGTTTCGTGATACAACTAGTATATGTAGCATAATATAACTTAATTATTAGCTTTCATTTCAAAACGAAGATATGAAAAACATGATTATCATAAGATAAAACTAAAAATTGTAAAAATTATATTTTTATATAGAGAGTTTACAAAAAATGAATATTGATTTTAAGTCTCACATTAACAGCAGATCTTGAAATTTTTACTATATGCCTCATGGGAATAGTCAATTTATAAAAAAAAATTCTGTAGAAAAACTGCACTATTTTTTATATCAATTATATTTTTAAAAAAAGTGTTTAAACTTTTTTTTTAAATATTAAAATATTAAATGCAGTTATTGTAAATTATATTCTGTCCATTCTTTATTTACGATTTTTCATTTGAAGTTCCAACAAAAAATTAAATTCTTTTCACTTGGGATCTGTCCTAACTAATTATGTAAAGTTATGTAAAAACAATTATATACAAATTTGTTTTCAATTATTTTAAATATTTTTTAATGTTCTAAATTAAATCCAGAGCATAATATATCATTTTTATTATAAACTATACATTTTATAACTAAAATCAAAGTCTTAATTATTAAATAGCATAATAAATAATTATTTTAAAGTAAACTTAAAATTTTAATTACCTATTACAATTTATTGTGAAGACAATATTTGTATTAAAGCTGTATTAATTTACGGCAAATATTTAGTTAATAAATTAATAATTACTATAATAAGATAATTGTTTTTAACGAAAATTGTAATTTTTTCTACTAAAAAAATCTTCATTTCAAAATGTCATAAAATTGAATCAAAAAGATTAATAATTCTGGAAAAAGAAAATTTATTCTGTAAAAAGTAACTTTAATCAAAAAGGCCTTTTCATTTTAGGGCATACATGGAATTCGGACGAAATGTAATTGTAATAGAGGTAGAGAGAAAGATTTTTAATTTGTAATTGAAATTGCATATTTAAAATTATAAAATATATTATTATTCAATTTTCTTTGATGAATTTTTCGATTATATTTTAATGTTAATTTATCAATTACTAAAGATTTAATATTTTTATAATTTTAATCTTTTTATTCTTAGTTAGTAAAAATATTTCAAATAAATTAGTATAATATACTTTAACATACAAGAAATTTTAATATATAAATTCAGTCTTCGCTAATTATTTTATTAAGAATCTGTAATTGGTTTGTAAAATTGAAAACAAATCAAAATATGCCAAGTAGTTATTCGGTGTCATAAAACTAATCTTGCGGTAGTTTGATATACATCGTTAAGTAAACGCTACATTATTTGGATAAAAGACAGAGCATAATGAGCTCAAACAAATAAGATGCTTTAGTGTAGGAAAACAAAAAATGGAAATAAAAGTTTTTTAACAAATCGCTACATAATATGTTATTAAACTAATAGGAAAGTATACTGACTCTTTATAAGACAATAATTTATCAATCTTTTAATAACAGATGTTATTTTTCAACAATTTTGTATATAATTCTTATGTAATACGTTTTTCACTATTTTATGAAATAAAGTTTCTGTATAAAATAGTTTATAGTGAAAGAAATAATAAAATAGTGCTTGAATTGCCATAAATGTACATAATGCAGAAAAAAATAGACGTAGACAGATGAAAGCTAAGTAAGTTTTTTTTAAACTTTATCTAACAGTAATATTAATTTAAAATGATAAAGATTTATTTAAAAAATGAAAACAAAGAAAATAATTTGAAATTTGTTTACCTTTCACGCAAAAAATAATTACATTGATAGAATTATATAATTAAATAAAGTCTTAATTGGAATGATAGTTTTTATTTCTTTCAATTTAAATAAAAAAATATACCAAAAACATAAACAATAGCATAAGCTAATACACTAACTTTGATTCTTAATGAACAAATACAATGCAATTTAAGTGAGCGATTTTGAGTCTAGCGATTTTTTAATAAATATGTATAAAATATCAATAATTTAATCTTAATTTGTCATAAGCTTTCTGTACGAATTAGACTAATAACTAAGCATACGTTGATTTGATATTTTTTAGATGTATCAGTATTGCGATGTAATTTAACCCCTGTTCAGTATTCTGTATATGTAAAAGATTGACAAAGATCGAAAATGCAAATAGACAAATAAAGTTAGCTCGAGAAAAGAACAGTGGTGAAGAGAGTTAAATGCAATTGGATTCCATTGGTACTATTGTTTTTTTTTAATCTAGCTTTTGAAGAATCAAGTTCATGGATAATGGTAAAAAAATTTTATAATTTGAAACTTTATATATTATAAAGATTAACAAATTATCAGACAAATACAAATTTTTCCCATTATAATTAGAGTATCATACTTAGCGTGGATATTTTTTTTTAATTGAACATAATTTTAACAATATTATATTATGTTATTTTGTATATCATATGAAACATGTATTTTTACGAACTTAGATTTCTACATAGGTATACAGAGCTGAGTTCAAAATGAATAGAATAGAAAAACACGTATATATATTTATACATAAATAGGGCAAATTTATTGTAAATGTAAATAAGTCATGTTTGAAATAGCAGCGAATCGTACAATTTTTTATTGTCTTGATAGCAGCACGACATTTAATTATTTAAAAAAAAAAAATTTTTTTTTCACGACTTTTTTTAGTATCTGAGTGGTTATTATTAAAATTAGACCGCCTAATTGTAGAATAAAATATATAATCAATGAATAAAATAGGAACGAATCAGTTATTAAAATATCGATGTTATTAAATATATATTATCAAAAGTTACTTTAACTATAATATGGAAAAATATATAAAAATTCTAACAAAAAATTATCAATTTAACTTTGAAAAAATATTTGCATTTATTAGATTGTTATGCGTGATAAGCATTAAGGGTTTTATTAAATTTTATAATAAACTTTTTCGATTAATTAATTAAAACACTTAGGAATATTATTGATAACCAAACTTAAGTAATTGTATTGTCACCTGTGGAGAGAACCAATCGTTTACGCATTGTAATTGAAACTCGAAATCTGACACCAAGCTATATCACATACCAAGCCATATGCAACTATTACTTTTGTTATTTTTATACTAGAAAAATAACGAAGAGAATATTCTAACCTCTAATTTATCCATATGCTTTATTGTAAAATAAACTCTCTGTGTAACGACTTTTGTAATAAATAACCGCAGCGATAAGATAATAAAAATTTCAAATTCGAACGTTTTTAAAGAAAGTTCCGAGTTTAGACTACGGGATACGGTAAATAAAGAAAGGATTTTACGTAAGCATGGAAAATGGATATGAGGTTGTCACTAAAAATGTAAGAAGATTGAAGAAATATCGTCAGTAAATGAGCGAGAAGTACAGCCAGTGAGAGAATAAGAGAGCCGGAGGGACGGCGGAGGGGAAATTGGGGGGGGGGGTGGAGGGAAGGAGTAGGTAAGCGAGAGAGCGTCAGACATCGGAGAAAATGTATGCCCCGGGAATATTATTTCTAGTCCCTCCGAATCGTATGCAGTAGACCCTGGTACTTTTCAGAATAGCTGCGCCCAACCTATCAACCAAAATAACCCTACGAGCAATAAATGCTTTGCATTAAATACCTTATTTTAATTCAATTATTAAATAGCTATCGTAGTTAATACTAGCGCAAATTTCATTTTAAAATGAAATATTAATATTATATTATATCAACAATGTTTTTAATTATGCTGCGGCTTTAGAAATTCTTGTTTATTTAAAATAATATCTCCGTTACGTTATTACTCATAATGGAGTATAGACAATTTCCCAATCAATCTACGTAATGCACCATCTCGGATCTAAATTGCAATATAAATGGCATTGTGTTACATTGTTACTTATGTGCAGACTGCAAAAATGTACTGTGATACATTTTCAATAGTAAGATTAAGGTGTCGAATGAAAAAATACGGAATGAGACTGAGAATGGCGAAAAATCTTTTTTTTAATACTTGCTCAAGTACATTTGTTTATAATATTGTTGAATTTCGCGTATAATCCATCGCGTCATTGAGTTCAACTGGCTACCAGTAGATGGCCGTAAAGTAAAAGTAACTCGCTCGGTCAGATCGTGTTCGCAGTTTCCCCTCGCTCTTGTAAGTTTAGTACGGATACATTGTTATGGGATATAATTTTACTACGAAGCATCAGTCGCTAGTTCCGCAAGCTCTTAAAAAGCTCTTACTTTGATCAATTATAACTTTTTAATTTTCTGTTCTTTGGGTATTTTTTTCCCTTCTTTTAAATAAAATTATGAAGATACATATGATTGATATTAGCGGTTTATTATCACAAAATTAAAATAGATACTCTCAAAACTGTAGTCTCTTGTATACACATCTAAAAAAGTGATAATAAAACTGCTAGAAAACCATTTTACGTATAAACATCATAAATATAGTAATGTATATACTGAATTGACAGTTATACACATTGTAACTAATAAATAAAATTTTTTGTGTATAATATCTAAGACTTAATATTTCAGAAAATAAACAACAATTGAAAGAAAATAGAAAAATAACTTTATACGGAAAATCAAAAATACAATATAATCAACAAGCAGCTCCTAGCTTATCTTTAATTTTTCAATAATTCAAAATATTTTTAAATTTATAACTGAAATAATATAAATCGTATCCATGGATTTTTCCTAGATTTATAAATCATAAAATAGAGCGATTAACTTCACAATATGTTAAACTAATCTGAATATAAACAACAGATCGTGAGATTATTATTGTATATGTATTGAAATTCTTGTAACTAGTAACAATGTTCCAATAAAATATTAAATATTTATGGAGGTTTAACAGCTTTAAGTAGTAGTGATATTATTTATATCTGGCATCGGGTATTCAATGAAGGAATAATGAATATTATTATAAAAGTTTGTATAGAGTGAATTTTGTTTACGAATGTACATGATATTGTTATTGCGATTTTGTATTGGTAAAACTAACTCACAATAAGAGCGTAATTTTTTAGCTCTTTCTTTTGCAAAGGTTGCTTTCTGAATGCTTTAACTATGTATTGTTTAAATCTATTGTCCTGATCTTGCGTATTGATCTCATCGTTTGTAATTGCACTCGCAATGAAATAATTTTTTTGCTCAATACATTGTCTCCGTGATTTTGCTTTAATTAAAAAATTATTAGCATTTATGCAAATCATTTTGTTAGGTTTTCTTTAATAAATTATTTATAAAAAATGTCACGTATATACAAAATTAAAATATAAAAAAACTGCATTTAACGTAAAATTTTAAATAGAAATCTTTTCAAATTATTGTTAATATCTTGTGTATTTGTAATTAATTTGTAACAACAAATAGGTATTTTAAAACATAAGTATTCGTGTATTATATTGAATTAAGTATTTTTTAGGAGTTTGATCACTTGGTTGATAGCTAGAGCTTAGTTATTAATATTTTCACCAAGACCGGAAATAACGTATGCAAAATAATTCTAAGACTTACTAGGGGGAACGGCTCGATATAAACGCAGATTTAATTTACTCATATTACTCAGAAGCACCATCGATTTGGTTGTCGTCGTCTCGCGGTAAGATTGCTGCTGCTGCTTTCCTTATACTTACCTACATCTAGTAAATACAGTCGCTAATGTTACAACCATCGATGCGAAATGGATAGTTTGCTGGATTTTGCGCAGTAGTAGCTTTATGTTGATCAGTTTTTATAGTCTCGCTCTCTTACAAATTTTATAGCAAGGGAGGCAGTCGAGCAGGAAAATACGCACTTATTGGCTCTTGTTTCTCTTATTTAATTTATTTATTAGCGATCTTATCTGCTCTAAAAATTTTAAATTAATTAACAAGCAAATTAACATGCAAAATTCACGTATTTGTCGACTTCGTATCCACAGTTCATATTCGTCGGATATATTGTTGTCTGGTATTGCCTCCTATTAACACGTAACCATCGTAAAGTGAGGATTTCCTTTATCTTTTTTTTTTTTTTTTATATATATATATATATATATATATATATATAAAGGCATGCTATTGAACGTACGCGTGAGCATAAAGCTCTGCGACAGATAATAAAATAATATTGAAACTGTGCTGTCCACATAAGAAAAAAAAATTCTTCGAGTATTGCCGGATACGATCTACCGTTTCCCAGTCTGCGTCACTCTTTTATACACTCATGAATCGGAGTTACAGCTTTTTCTTTGGGAAGTGTGTGCTTGTTTTTTTTGCTCGCTTACTCCCATGCGCGTATTCGCTCACTTTCGCACTTTTTCATTTTTACTTTTACATATTCATTTGTATTCTAGCAATGACTTGTGGCCGCACAATAATTATTATAATCGTATAATGAACAAATGAAATCTTTTTATAATATAGCCATGATACGAAGGAGAAGATCAAGGAGCAAAGAGACGCTTTTTAAACTGCCCAGCTAAATTTTACAATAAAAAACCTGTAAAACTAACTGATATCGAGCTCAAATGGCTTCTTAAACGTATATAGGCGTACTAATAGCTGAAGTAGTTTCGAATAGCCAACAATCACGGCTAGCACTAGGCTGAGGTTAAATATACTTAAGAATGAGGTACAGTACTTGAGCTCGGATGGAATTGCAAAAAAACTCTAGAATGTCGTAAAGCCCTAAGCTGAGGGATTTGTCAATCTTTATACCTCAGGGAATTGATTTTGTTGTGGTCCAACATTGACCGCCTAGTGGTGAAAGAGGTAAGTAACTTAGCTAAGTGAAAAATATTAAAAAAATGTTATATGCGCTCTCACGTTGGTTACTAATGTTGAGAAGACAATCCAACTGGATAATTGTAATATACAAACCTCGAGTGATACTAAAATACGTGCAACGTTTGAAGAAAAATTATATAAATTATAATAGTATGAATTATAATAATTAGTAGAGAATAATGATTATAAGCAATATTTCGTTTAGATAAAAAAATTTTATAAATATTTTTCAGGATTTACATTCAAATTTTCTTTCACTATCTTATATTTGTACATAAAGTGTCTGCAAAAAAAAAATAATTCTTTTAATTTAGACTGAAATAGATAATTTCACGTGTTCTTTCAAACGTACTTTTACGTACATATAAAGAATGTAAAGAAAATAATGAATATACAGTATACTATACGTATATGCTACTATAAATTCATTAACGTTGATATTTTAATGAAATGATATGATTTTAGTGAAATATTTTTAGTTAAATATTTAATCAACTAAAATTTCGCATTGTAAATTAATTCAATTTTATAAAAGAATTATGATTACGTTAGAAAATTCTTTAAAAATTAAATAAAAGCTTTTCAAATATGTAAAATGTAGTGTAACATAGTTACCATTTCTGAAATGTAAGAATTCCCAATAACATAAATAATACATTACTAATGTATTATTTATTGTATTACAATTTTTTGATTAATTTTATGAATTCAATATAATTTATTAATATATAATTACAAGCAAATTTTGCTATTGCTGAATAAATTTTATCCGAGTAAAATGAATATGTTGCCAATGAAAAAAAAAACATTTCAATTAATAAATAATTACATAATTACCTGTAAGCAAAAGATAGAATCTATAATAATGCCATAATGAACGTTTTCAAATGACATGATTTGAATTCATTTATTTATTTTAAAAAGCTTGATGCAAATGTCAGTGACAGCGTAATTTCATCATTTTGAAATTTCATTGTAATGAGAAATAAATTGGTAAAATAACAAATGATCTCTGGAACGTTACCATTAAACGAACAATTAGCATTTTAAAGGCTTGTGCTCTAACAATACGCGACATTAATTTGAACACATTTAGGCAAAGTAAATGAAATGTATTTTATTAATATAATAAGTACGTTTTTACGACGGTCAGCGGCGTCACTAAAATTTCTCACCACATATACTGGATGATGCGGCACGCGACTGCAGTGTTCGGGTGGGAGAGAAAGTGCACGATTGAGAGGAACGCACGGGAGCGAAGGAGATCGCCGAGTGCATAGTATGCACGATAGCGAGGATGCGCACACGATCTTAATAAAGCACAGTGGTAGCAGCGAAGGTATTGGCTGTTGTGACAATGCTTCGGAAAGTAATCGAATAGGCGAAGATAAGGCCCAAGAGAAACGAACGTCAGCCCCCGGCGTCGAGCCGTAATTACGCTGGCGACCCTAGCAAGGATTCGTTGAACTCATCCCACTGCTTCGAAGCTCGTAATACGGACTCCGGCTCGCTCGCTTCTCCCTTACGAGGCGAAGTCATTTAGCTATCCGGTGATATCCTTTGTCTCCTTTCATTCTTTGTCCCTGCCTGCTTTCAAGGTCCATCCTCCTTCTCTATTTCCTCGATTTCTTTCGGCGTTTTCTCAAAATCTTTTGCTAAAATTTCCTTTATTTTGTCGTTAAATTCACATTGGACACAGCGTACCACCTTAGGCGACGAACTTCGGTGAATTTCGCATCTCTTCCAATGCTCGCTCGCAAAACTCTTGCAACCTCGTAAAGTCCTGGAGACCTTATTACATCCGAGATTGCCATGCATTATAATCCCCACCAATAGCATACAATAGTCCTCGATAAGATTTCGTGCCAACAACCTCACCCCCTTTTCGTTGTACAGAAAACTAATGCAAGATTCACTGTTCGGTTCGTATCGTGTGCATAAGTGTATGCCTTCCCTTTGGTATAGAAAAGCTCCAACAAGGCCTTATTTTACCTCGGAGATTTTTGCTAACTTTGCCGATTACAATTCCGATTCGACTAATAATTATTCGAGCTGGAAATAATGCAAAAGTTAAAATAACACATGTTAACATAATGAAGGTAAAGAAAACATTTACGCACTTGCCTTCATCGTATACTCGAAAAAAATACTTGATACTTTACTCAGAGCAAAATATAAATAATATAATATTCATTATGTATATGATATTCAGTATTTTCTCAAATTATTAGCACTTGAACCTGGAAACAATTGCATTTTGTCTTAAAATTAACATAGGTTTCTTACAAAACTATAATTGTAAATAATTTCATGTCTAGTGATAAAGACTATTGATAAAGCATAAGTCTTGTAAAGGTTCAATGAAAGTTATTACATATTTTCGACGTGTTGTAAAATTATTTACATTATCATAAGTCCATTAGTTATAGATTATAAATAAACTTCAATGATTTGATTTATATGTAAAATATTTTTCGAAAAATATTGAATTATACAAAAATTTATCAAAGGTTGTAATAAATACCCATTTAAGGTGAATTGATCATTATGCAATTATCAAGGTTTGATTTAGGTTCGATATTTAGGGATTTGCACGATAGAATAACTGGATATATATTTTAAAATATGTTATTCGTTAGACGGTAATTTGGATTTTATCAAGAGTAATTTATTTGTCTAATAAATGAAAAATAATTTATGCATTTAAATGTGAAACCCATTTAAAAGTAAAATTATTAAGCCCGTGATATTAACCATGTCACAATAACGTCATATTTGTCGGTGACGTTGGAATCTACGTCCACGTAGGTTTGGAAAAGGTCAGCAATTTCACATAAATTGCCACGAAAATTCTTATTTTCTAGTACCTTTCCTTGCTTTTTATAATAATAGAATAATCGAGTGAGTAAAGTGAAAAAACAAGAACGTAATGACAATGCAGGAGTAGACGAATAGTCGACGTATCCTGGGCGTGTTATCTCCAGAGGGGAACCTATGCATGATACGGGAAAGCATTTTCCTTCCGTTTTTCCTTCCTAACTATGGTTTTTCCAGTATAAATTATATTAAATACTTTTCATAAGGGAATTGCTTAAGCATTAATGGTTTGCGCTCTTTGATAATATATTCTGTAGTGAAACTAAGGGTACCTTAATAATAATAAATTATACCCCAAAGTTCCTAGATAAATTATTTTTGCTTCCGCAACAGACACGTAAATTAAAGAACGTGCAAATTTTAGTACAGTTCTGCGTTATATATATAGGATAGTTCTGTTATTTATTTTTTTTTTCTTTCTTCAATTTTTGAATACAGCCCGAATAGCGAATGCATTCGTATAGGATTTCATACTTTAAGGTAAGCGCTCGACTAAAGTAACGATTAAATTTATCATTTGCCGTGAATATGTTTTCCCTTGGTTAAAAAAATAGCAATTTGGCTCAGTCATGTTATATCGTAGATTAGTGCAGGAGTCTGTGACTGCTGCGGGCGCAGGGAGTCAGAGCGGAAAATCATATTTTTGTCTTGCGGATTTTACCTTATGTAAGAAAGGAGTGGCGTGAAGAGTACACCAGTCTTCAAATCCATCGGCAGTTGCGGGACGGCCGTTAATAAAATCTTTGTCGGGCAGGAAAGCATGTCTGACCCGAGCGCGACCTTTTCCACTTTGCGGAAGTCACTGCTCCCACCCAGCACTATTCGCGTTTTCCTCAGCGGATCATCCTCCCCTACGCGCTACATGCTACTGCACAATAAAGGAGCCTCGGTCAATCGGCGTCGATTACCTATTTATTACCATCACCGCTCGGTGCTAGAGTGTCCGGATTACTGGCGGCTAGTGGGCAAGGAGAGTGTGCCAAAGACGCAGGGAGCGATAGCTACAGCCGAGGGGGCGAGAGACGGAGCGTGTGCGTATGCGTGCGTGAATGAGCGGAGCATCGCGAGGGGCGAGGGGGACCGGAAGAAGGAAGGAAGAGAGAGAGGCAGAGAGAGAGAGAGAGAGAGAGAGAGAGAGAGTCAGAGAGAGAGGCAGAGAGAGAGAGAGAGAGGCAGAAAGTGCGTGAGAGTGCGTGAGAGTAAGAGGGTCGGAGGGGGAGGACGGAAAGTGCAGGAAAGAGAAGAGGAAGAGAGGAGGAACGTCGAGACGAGACTGACGTATCTCGATACGAACGTCCGACCAAAAAAACGAGCTGGGCGCAGGACACGATGGCCCGGCCACTGCGCCGACACTGAGGCTATACCGCAACCTCAACTTCCTCGTGCTCCCCTCTACTCGACGAACCCCAGCTGGCACCCCACCAATCGCTACCTCCTTGCTCTCTCTCGTTCGATCTTCTCTGGATTATTCTCAGGGCACACATACACACTTATAATATTTCGCATTTTCTCAATTGCTAATTAAACGCTCCCGACCTTTCATTTATTCGATAAATACCCGAGCTTTCGTTTGTTCAATTGTTAACCTCTCTCCCTCTCTCTCCCTCTCTACCTCTCTCTCTCTCTCCCTCTCTCTCTCTCTCTTCCCACCCTCTCTACCAAATATATAGTCAACTTCGCTGATATTCATTGCTCCAATGGTCTCGAACCGTTTTTCGTACTCTTTTTATGTTACTTTCGACGAGTCCCATCCTGTAAAGCAAGCAGTCGAGTAATAAGCATATTCATGTGTATTATGCTACGTCTCCCCACGTCGTAAGGATCTTGCGTTTTTTTAATTCTTACTTTTACGATTTGTAGTTGCCCCTGTTTACATCTTGAAGTTTTCCCAGTATTACAGTTGAAATCAGACGATAATGTTTGTAATATTATCACTTTATTGTAACCCTACAATATAGCATTGTATTTTTATTTTTTCAAGCTTATGAAAACTACAACCACCTTGTTGAAATATTTATAAGCTCCGAACTGCTTGTATCAGCTGCGTAATTAAGGCTTATCTCTGACTTAATTTTTCCCTCAGAATTTTATAATTGCTTATTCTCTTACGTGACTTTTTTTTTCTTTTTTTTTCCTTTCAAATCTCCCTTCTTGGTCTCATTGCCAGAGTGGTATATTATCTTCTGTTTTCGAATACCATTGTTGAAGTAAAATACGCTATTTAATTGTTAATTGCATGCTGAAGAACTGCAAAATTTAAAGAGGAGGATAGAGACGCTCGCTCGTCATAAAGTGCCATTATCTCTAGCATCAAGGACAGATCGCCACGAAAACTCGAATATCGTCCTGCGCAAACTCTCGTTTCTTTCTCTCTTCAAACTCTTTATTACAATACTGTGTTTGAAGAATGTAAGCGTTGGCAACGTTCTGCCACTCTACATTGAAAAATACTGCATAAAGATAATTCTAAGTAAACAATAATATTAAAACAGGTCCTATTATGACTTTTCAAAACTACGATGAATGATTTAATTTTGTGTATTTAAGGACAAAAAGAAACTAGAAGTCTTATTAATCTTCTTTTCAATGCATACTGTAAAGCTCAGGATAAATGCGGCTTAATCGCCGTGTAATAGCGTAAATGGATTAATCAATAATTATATATAAAAATAATACGATCTTGCTTCTAACACCCATTTCCTTAAAAGGATTTTGTACTATTTTTGTCTTATTATTTCATAATATATAGTATTTCACTAATCTAATGAAAACAAGCAGTAAAGTTTTTTTGCTAAACTCTGTTTTAAAAGATGATACTAAAATTAGATTTTACCTAATTTTAATAATTAAATGCTTTCTATCATTAAATAGTTATTGAGTTCGTTAAATGGTTTTTATTTTTAATCAAGTGTCTACTATATACTTGCCATTGCTTAGTTATTTTTTTTTCATTTTTTACAATGCACAAAAATTAATATTAATGCATAAATGCTGATGTCAGTGATAAACTATTAAATACATTTCATTTCATTTTTACTGCATTTATTAAGTGTTTGTAAAATAAAAATAAGTACGTGCCTCATATAAAGTAAAGTATATGTATAAAGTAAAGTAAATACAGGTTTTATCGCAGATTAATACTTTTTTTATCACTTATATAACATATAATGGATGCTTTAATATTTCATTTTAAGAAGATTTCCAATGTATTTATCTATCAAGAAATACCTTTTGTGATCGCAACTATTTTTCGAAATTGATGAACGCTATTCCTTTGATATGTATTTTCATTTTAATTTCAAAGACATCATTATTAATTACAATAAAAGAAGTATTATAATAATTAATGGATAACAATAATAATATTTTCTTCCCGAAAGAAAAGTTTGGAGTCACTTAGTATTAGGAAAGTCTTTAAGCTGAACATATATTTTTTATAGTTACTGAATATAAAAACAATTACGGTAATGCAAATTATTTATGAAAAATAATAGAGAATACTATTTTGAGCTGCGAACAAAAATAATTTAACTTTAATTAATTTACTCATTATCAGATAGACTTATAAAGATATAAGACTAAAATTTGCAAAAATGTAATACGCATTATTGATCTATCACAAATTCACAGGAAACTCTGTGAAATCCTTGACTGTTTGCGCCTCCATTTCAAATCAGGTCAAGGCTATTGCCTTTGTAAAGTGAATTATTCTCTTTGGTCTTCATTGCATTGGTATTTCTTCTGATCTTCTAGTTATCAACTTACTACAATGTGATCATTTAGTAATCGGCGAACATTTATCACTGTCTGACTAATTCTGCAAAGTAGAGTAAAAACAAGTGAGCTTCTGAACCTCATTTTTATGTCGAAAAGCAAGAATCAGCAAAGATAATTCGGTTACTTTCATTTTATCCATCTGTTTTTACGACACTTAATTTTTAAACTTGAGTTGAATGTCCCTACGTACTTTTATAGTAGTATCAAAACGCAAAATACGAAAACATTATGTACACAACGTCTTATAAATACGTTATAACGTATTTATATCACGCATCAATTGTATTTTTTCTCTAAAAGCCATGATTAATGAATAAATAAGAACCACATTCTTCTTTTTAAAAATGACATTAATTGGCATAATTTATCGTCTGCCGATAAATTAATTTTTTTACTAAAAAAATCATTAATAAAAGCGTAGGTGAATTGCATTACCGTAATAAAAAAAATTGATGATTACTTTTTACAGATTATAAATATATTATAATGTATATTGTGATTATCTTTAATTGAATAATTCGAGTATATTGAAACAAAAATGCACTATTTATTGAGATCGCACTTACTAAGCTCTTAAATTATTATTGATATAATATTAAGATTAAGATTATTCAAAGCGTTTTCTTTTCGTCGAATGAAAATTTATAATCACATTATAAATATTAAGATTATAAATTTATACTAATCCAATTATTATCTTTTAACTAGGTATTTAAAAAGCAGAGTGTAAAAGAAAAATTGAGAGCCTTCAGGTTACTATATTAAATTTTTTAATATTTTAAAAGCTAAAACAAAGTTTTTCTATTTGCATTATTTTATATTATATTTTAATTATATAGTTTTACCAACATACATATAAAATTAGAAAAATGTTTTAAAATAAATCAGGATAATAAATTAAGGATTCGAAGTAGCAAGCAGTTATAATTTAATTCATAAAAGCTTAATTTCTAAAATCATTAATAAACTTCAGTATTTAAAGTCTAATTAATCAAACATATAATTAATTGTCACTATTTTATTATTTTAATATGATTACTAATTATCATAGTCCTAAAATTCAAAAAGAAAATATTGTATAATATTAATAACTTTATATAATAAATATTGCAAGCAATGTGGAGGGGAATTTTTATATAATTGCTATTTATATAGTTTTTACATTCGTTTGATATTATTTTGATTCATATATTCGATATGATAAATAAATCGCATTTTAATTATTTTTTGATATTATTTTTACACGACTTTCCATTTCAACTTTAATAATGTAAGTATTGAAAAACAATTGCGTTACTACAAAGAAATGTGCTGATATTTTTTTTAATATCTTATAATATTAATGATTTGTAAACATTTTGTAATATTATACGATCCTCTCTATTTCGTGTATTGAAAATTATTATATCTAATTTATTTAAAATTCTTACCTTACTAAACAATCGAGTAGTCTAAAAAATGGTTAATTATAATCAACATAAAATCATGTTTTAAGCACAATTACTCCACAATTTTTGGCCTATAAAGCTAAGTATACTAGAAATAAGCTCCGGTCCTAGGACTAAAATGAAACTGTTATGCTTTAATGAAGAGGCCACGATATTTAAAAATGAAAAAGGAGTCACCATCAAGTAAAATTCGAACAGCTGCAATTGCTTAAGATAAATTAAAAATTTAACAAAAGCACCACTAGCTATGTCAGTCTAAAAGATTGCAATTGTTAATTGATGAGAATATGACGGAAGGGTAGAAGGGGATTGGGTTCACTTTCTACAATAATGCTGCACGATGACGATAATTTATTGATTAAATTTTTCTACGTGACATCAAGTTAATTCTGATTAATCAGATTAATTCTGGAAAAAAACAATTAATTGCAATCGATTAGATAAATAAATAAATTAAACAGTTTTACAATAAATCATGTTTTCAAAAATGTATACAGTTTGAACAAAAACAGATATTTATTAATTTTCATTCAATATAATTTCGTTAAATATAATTATTCCACCTAGATGAATGATGCTAATATGGTCTTTTGGTTTCAATGGGATTTTATTATTCTTATTTCTATAAAATATATTACAAATAAGGTTAGTAAATTTTCAAAATTTCTAAATAATAATAGTAATAATAGTAATAATAATAATAACTATTATAATAATATAAATAATTACATAGTAAATTCTCTGTAAAAATCAAAAGAAGTCAGTTGCTTTATTATAATTTATTAGCTAAGATTCAGGTTAGTTGCTTTTTATATTATAAAAGTGTATTTTGTTTATATTGTATTAACAAATTTTATTATTTATAATAATCACTATTAATTGTATTTAAATTAATTCAACGAATTTTTACAATAGTTAAAAATGTAACATATTTAATAATAATTTCTTTGGTACATTTTATATTGTTATATTTAAAGTTTTTGTGTGTAATGAAGATAAATGAACTTCATGAAATTCAGCCTTCTTCGTTAGTAGTTTGCATATTTAAGCGAATTATAAAACATAAAACATGTCTCCAGCAATTACTTAGGCATCTATATCTCCATAGTATCTATAAGACTAATTATGTCTAGTAAAACCGTGAAAGTTAACGATCAATAATATTTAAAATAAATCCTTCATATTTTTTTCATATATTTTGAATCACTATGTAATTATAGTACATACTGAGATGACTGAAAAGCTTGTCAAAGGATAGAAAGAAAATATTGATTTATCCCAGAATTAGGTTTACAATAGCTTTTCATTTTATGCTATTTTGATTGTAAATATAAAACAATTTATATACATATCCGATTTAATTAACAATGGCTGAGCTTATTGATTTTTGACCACCTTTACCACCAATTAATTAATTTAAAACTCTTATCCAGTGAAAGTGTAGTGAATTTTTTAATTACGAGACTAAAAATATCTTTATTTCATAGTACGTGTCGTAGAAATAAGAAAAGAGCAGTGTTAAATAATGGAAGTAGCAATGATTAATAACAATATTAAAATTTCTATTCTTTATTGACGCTATGGAAAATCTCTCATAATACTTTAGGTGAAAATCCATCTAAATGTTTAGTTTAACGATAGTTTGTTTAACGGAAGTAAGATATGCAAACACATGAAATAATGAAAATGTATTTATAATACTAATATTTCGTAATTTAGGAATTGTATGGTTATAGTTTTTAGCTATTTGGTGGAGCGACAGGTATAGTTTTTTTTTAATTTAGCAACTGAAGAGATATCGGCATTCTTAGTGTGCGAAGAGTTCGTTGAGGTCGGCATTTAAATAGTTGCACAAGGGATGATGGAACTGATAAGGTGCAGCACAATTCGCATGGCACGGATGCATTGCCCGTCAATCACCCGAAAATAACCGTCAAAACGTGACTTTAACTACTTGCCTTCGGACGGAGTTAATAATAAGGACAAGTCTTGACCTTTTCTCTGATACATACAAACGCTTATCCTTTTGTATTTGTATACTAGATATGTTATACAGGCCACTGATATATCGCGTAATTGCAATTAAGCACCCTTCGGAATTACCCACCTTTGAAGGCCTCCCCCTTTTTAATATTATACTTAGAGCAACTTTTCAATCAGATATTTTAAGTTCTCTATGTATTAATAATATTACGTGCTAACTTAACTGCTAAATCACTGGAACAAAATCCAAGTACAACGAAATACCTTTTAATAATCGATATATATACTTAGAAGTATAATAAGCATATATTTTTTAATTTCTCACTTATTTAACATCATTATGGAGTGTGCAAAACGTTAAGAATATTTAAAATGCTTTAAAAAAAAAAGTACAAGTAAGTGAAACATTAAGCGATAATAATAAGAAATACATTATTATTATAAAATATTTACACTGCGAATTTATCATCTAAGTGTCCTATGATAATGCTATACTTCATTTTATGTGTAGCTATAATATTATGAATATCTAACGAACGCCAAATATTTTTCACAGAGTTCAAAACTTAATTTTCATAACTTAATGTATCTATTTAATAATTAATGCTTGAAGATTTTAATTTTATTAATTTCAGTAAAATCTAAAGTATATTCAGTGAAATACTTTAGAAATAAATAATGGAGTAAAAGAGTCAGATCAAAGTTAATTGAATTATTAGAAAGCACTTAATAAAAAGATTTTTAGTCGACAGAAGACAGGAGAAAATTTTAAATCAGTAGGGGAACAGAAGAAAAGTCAATATTTTATAAGAGCAGATAGAAAAGCATTAAAAGTGAAAAGATGATACAATGAAAAGATTACCATTGAAAGAAATAAAAATGAGCATTTTCAATAATGGATAGGCAAAAAATAAAGAAAGTGAGGTTAGAAAAAAGACGGTAAAGAAAGTGTCAGGATAGGCAATTAATAAAGATGAAATAGAAAAGCAAACATAGAATTGAAATATTAAAGACGCATACTCTATTATTAATTGCTAATATATATATATATATATATATATAAACAATAAGGTTACTTTTTTAATTATCAATTAAATAAATAGTTTCCCTATATTATTGCATAAGATATTTATTTATTCGGGAAATACGTGTTGTAAAATTATAACTATTCTCATTATAACTATAATTAATAATTTATCAAACTATCTTGATGTTCTTTCCAAAATTGGTTCTTTATCATCACCGCGACAGAGACGAATTGAAATCTAATAACTTCTACGACTTATCAAATTCAGCAGATCTGAACAGATTACATAGAATTAAGAATTAATTATCAAAGCTCTCGTTGTGAAAGATAAAAATCTAAGCCCATCAGAACTAAGGTCAGTAGGTCTTTAATAGGCCAAGGATCATACAACAAAGGCATTCGTCTTTAACACGCAAGGATTTTCGAACGCAACGTACAAATAAATGAAGGAATATCGTACTTCCACATGTTTCGCCAGAAGATTGCATAGTTACAAGTTCATTTTTCTTAACTATACTTGCAATTGATGTTCATACGAAAAACGCTAAAATTATATAATTTTTATTAATACAATTCAGTTTAACAAAATTATATCATACTAAAAACAAATATAACAGTACAAAAATTATGGTAGAATATATAAAGTTTACGATGTACAATAACTGTGAGTGTATGCAAATTTTTCTGAAAATAGAGAAAAGACGAAGACACGCAAACGTGCTCATTAATAAAGAAAAATAAGCATTTCAAACTTAATTAGAAGTACTATATGGGTAATGATCCTATAGGATTGCCACCTGAAAGCTAATTTTGACCGCTATAGGTTTACGTCGCATTTAAAATTTTAAATACGTAAGTTAAATACGTGCAAAAATAAGCAAGGGTATTTATAATCTTTAACAACTTGCATTTTGCTTTACTCAACAATTAAAAATTGTAAAAAGCTTGTCTTTCTTCATCTTTTTGACAGGCTTATCTCGATTTCTTCTTGCCTACCAAAGTACTCAGTTATTAATGATAGCTATACGGATTGATCCAACGTTCATTAGCTACTAGTTTGAACATAACTATATTTACACAGTTTTACATTTATCCGTAATAGTAGGTTGAAGCAATGTTTACAATTTAAATTATTAGCATGACTGTGTGTTATTACAACGCTTAATTGGGAGCTGCTTTCCGGCCTTTCGAAAAACAAAATTCTTACAACTGCATTTAAGAAAGCGAATACGTTTTCGTATTTTACTTTTGTTCAAATTTTTTAAAATTATTTAACAACTAAGAGTAATTTTCTTTTATACGATGGTAAAGCTGCACGGTATTTCATGGCGACTTATCTAAGCGTAGCAACATGCCATTCATGTGTTTTGTCAAGCGCTCAATATATATATATATATATATTTGGAGCTTGAACTGGTCTCTCGGGAATAAGAACCCATTCGGTTATTTAACTTAATAAGTCAATTTATACTTTAATTTTCCTCCAGCGTAGTTTAAAGCCCTTAAAAAGCCTTTATATCGACAAAAAATCGAATTCCGGCCTCTTTTCTGTCAGTACGTCTTTAATTGTATATATAACGACAACATTAACTCGGGAACTGACCTCATAACATTGTGTTTGCATCTTGATTTTTCTTGGAGAAAATTAGAGAAAAATCCCATTCGAATCGACTCTCGTATTCCATTGATTCTTTATTGCGCATAATCCATATTCAAATGCAGGTATTTATTATTAAAGGATTTTTGACGCAGATTAAACAACAGCTTAAGTCTTACAAGCGCAGTGCATTAATTAGATCGATGTGTACGTGATCGCACCACCTTCCAAGTTAAATGAACTTAACAATGAATGCCGATATACACTCTTTACTTTGCATAACTGACAAGGTACACATCGCTTCACCTAGTTTCTGTAATTCACATTCGTTCCATTCCAAACGATCTACTTTACTATTAAGACTTGCCTGAGCTGTACTGTCAGAATACGAAAAATCCCGTGAGGACTTAATCGCTCGTTAAAGTTCGGCGTAACACGCGTTTTCCAAATTAATCGTTACAATTGGCAAATAGTCTTTTAAACTTCGTCTTAATATGAAATGCAGTTTTGATCCCAATGCGTCGTTTGTCATTCGTGAGCCTTTAGCAAAATAGATATCGATATCCAAGATCGTTAATTTTGTTGTTGTTTTTTTTCATCAATTGATAGTTTACAATTGTAAATTAACTTTTTTTTATTATTAATTCCATTTCCTCATATTATTATGACT
Organism: Kradibia gibbosae; assembly: GCA_018907135.1. Lineage (NCBI taxonomy): Eukaryota > Metazoa > Arthropoda > Insecta > Hymenoptera > Agaonidae > Kradibia > Kradibia gibbosae. The sequence goes on along the minus strand of JACCHX010000001.1, from coordinate 8,604,294 downwards.
TTTAAGTTAAATAATTGATTATGGTGTTTTCAAAATCTCTACGTGCTCTTAATAGAGGAGAGGGATCATCTCCGACAGTTTTAATCGGCTTATCGGCTTCTGCTTCCCAGCTGCCTTTAAAATTGTAATAAAAGGAAGAATGATAAATAAAAAGGAGCCAATAACTTATTATTCTTCTTAGTATAATCGCTGCTGGGCAAAGTCTTTATGATTTCTAGTAATGATAATTTGAACCTTAAGGTTTTATCCGCGCTAACAGTAGGTATGGTACATTGAAATTGCTAATGTGATGTATTACAACATTTTTGCTAATCATTCTACTCTTCCAATTAATTGTGCACGTGCCACTCTCACGTGGATAATTTCTTTTAGCTTTCATTTTTTTTTGTACCTACGGAGCAATCTCCAATGTAGCAAATGAAATTGAGCGAATACGTTTATTGATTAAAAAAATATAAAAATTTCAAAACTCAATTTCTTTCAACTAAATAAAGCGCCTTAGATATAAACAATATAGTAGGAAGTTAAAATTTCGCGTACGCTTATCGCGTGTAGGTCAAGGGTAAAAACGCGAGAAAATGGTATTTCTGGATTTTGCGCAGTATCGACATTATGCTTATTGGTTTTCGCCTTCCCGCTGCCTTCAAAAAAAATGCGGTAGAGGGGATAGTTACGAATAAGACAAGTAACGATACTTAACCGGTAATGTATTCTCTTTATTAACTACCCCTTTTACTCTACAATTTTGAAGTCAACAGGGGGTCAAAAGCTGAAAATAAAATTGTCGATACTGCGCAAAATCCTGAAATACCATTTGCTCGTGCTTTAGGTCGAAGGATATATACATTTTTTGACATGTATTCAGTTGCAGAAATTAAGCAAGGTGAAATAGGATTTTCGACCATATAAGTTTTTGTTGAGCATTTCCAACTTTTTCTTGCCGGCAATATATTTATCCCTTACACTTCTTTTCCGCGTCTATGCAAGTTTCCTCGATTTTTCATTGTTTGATATAATACAAAAATAGGTAAGAATTTTAACCGATAAGAATATATAATAATAAGGATTCCTTAAAAATACATAAATTTTTTACATATGACATAATAATAAGACATTTGTCTTAAAAAAAAAATTAAAAAGTGTAAAATATTAAATGTCTTTTCAAGATAAACTTTTTCCTTTTGTTAAGACTTTAAAAGCAGAGATAAAAAAACATAAATATTATATGAAGAATACTTATGTATAAACTATTAGTATATCCTTTTTATTATTATCCTCTATTTTTTATTTTTAGTTATCTAATTTATTTTGTCATCCAAGAGAAATGATGTTATTTAATATTATAGTTTACAGTATACATATGCATATATATACCCATATATATATTGTATTGTGAATGAATGCAATGTATTGTGAAATATGAATTGAAGTACAAGCTATTGAATTGAAATTGGCTCAACATATTAAAAATGATATGGAACAAATGAGAGATAACGTGAATCAGTAATCGGGTTAATCAGGATTGGAAACCTGATAAAAAAACCTCGATCAGACACTTATTAGCTAACACCCATGATTTCACGTAATGAATAATGTAATTTGCAACCACTTGTATTAGTATATATATTTTTTATTGAAAAATGATATTGCTTCTCGCTTAGCTTAAGGTGCTGAACTCGCTTCAAGGTTTCTTCGATTATCTTCCACACTTCGATCTGTGTAAATTGAATTTAAAAAGAAAATATCTTCAAACAATATTGTTCACATTTAATTGTGATATAATGATGTAGAAATTTATTACTTTCAAAATAGAGTACGTACTTTTTTAATAAGTATATTACTTTTTAACTAATAAAATTTCTTATATTTGCATATTTATATTTTTTGTTCAAATCAATTAAACAATTTTCAGTATATTATAATAAAAAAACCCGACTTATTAACAAAAAAATATTAAATTAACGTCGTATGAACATCGCTTAGTAACAATGAAAATTTTATTAAAGCATAGACTAAAATTAAAAAATCTTATTTATAGTATGAATACGTAAAAATGCACTAAGTAGACTAATTAAATAAAAAATAAATGAAATAAAATTTTCTTTAGTAGAGCATGATTATGGTTTATAAATCAAATGTTATTTATTTAAAATTTTTATTTTAATAACACTTTACAAGTTAAAATACATTTTTTTATGAAAAATTTAATTTCATTTATAAAGGTTTAAGTTTTTTAATGAATAAAAGTAGTTCTATTAAGATTTTACATAGCCAATGCACACTAATTTATAGGAATCTTTATATAGTATTAATCTGTGAAAGTTTTTCTAATAAACTAGAAAAATTTTTTTCTATGTTTTATTAAATATAATTAGTATCAGGAACCATTTATCTTTTACAAATAAAAGAAGTTTCGAAATCTTTAAATGATATCGTGACCGTAGTAAACCCACCATTTTTCCAATTCCAAAGCGCTGTTTTATTTCCATCTATCCAAGAATATAAGTCTAGCAATTTTCTAAAAATAAATTTAGGTCGTGTTTTCATAAAATTTCAAACAATCTTTTATTTTTATTGTTACATATGTAAATTATAATACGAAGGTCTTTTATTGTGTTATGATTATGAAATAAAATTAAGTTATGTTAAAGAAGATCATATCAATTAAAAATTCAGCATAGATATTTTACTACGTAAACAAGATATTCAAAATCTCAATCGAGGTTTTATATGTTTTCGTAAGTTGTTCTGTATGTTTTACAATTTTAATCTATGGTCTGTAGCCAATTAAAAGAAAAAAATGTATAGTAACATATATATATAATTTTAAAGCTTAATGGTTTTAAGCATATAATAAGCATATATAACCAAATAAAAAATTCTTATTTTGGTTAAAAAAAAATTGTTAGTAATTATAAACAGAAAAAATTACTTGTTCACATCGTTTATTATAAAATTAATTACATTAAATAAGTGTTGATATTCTTATAAAAAAAGAAGCAAAACCGTGTTTCTAATCAATCGATAATTTCTTCAAAAAATTCATTGCACTTTTATCACGATTCAATAACGCCTACTCACAGATAATAATTACGCCTTTATAATAATGATTAAGCGATTTATAAAAATTGAAACAAGAAATAAACTCGCATTTCAAAGTAATATTTTATGAATGTTTTAGGTTCATTTTTAATTATAATCTGATAGAAACGTATAAAATATAACGACCTGAAGTTGAATTGATGTATACTTTTTAATTCAAGATTTAAAAAATGGTATTGTAAACACACTGCAGTATGTATGAATTTTCAAAGGATAAAATTTATAGCAATTGGATTAATTAATACACACATATATAGATGTGCATATAGATACATACATGCATATACATATATATATATATATATATATATATATATATATATGTATATGTATAATATATATGGATTCTTATAGGTAAAGGAGCACAATATCGTAAAAGTAATTTTTTACGTTTCCCATTGATATTATTATATTATTATTTTAGAATCTATAAATTAATTTAAGCATCAAAAGAAATTTAAAAAATTCTAGTACATAAGTAATTATATCTTTTATAAATAGCCCCTTTGAAATATATTATTCCTTATTGTTTTACATGAAAAAAATTACATTATTTGGTAGTTAATTCCCTTTAAAAAAAACGTGCATGTTATAGAATATAATAGAAGTTACGCATTCATTAAAACTGCCTTGAATATAAAATAAAATATTGAGAAAGAAGGTAAAAAAATAGATAATACAGTATATCGTAGTAAATGTGCACGTTTCGCCTTATAGAAGTGAAAAAGTTGTAGCAGACATGGTTTTATAATATAGTAATACTATGCACGAGCCAATTGAATATTTCTAGAAATCGCATATTTTTATTTATCGTCGAGCATTCTGCCGCATTACTTATTCGCCATTTTACTTATACATAAAGAGTAATATTTCTTATAAATTTAGTATTTAAATAATAATAATTATTAAACATATTCACATTCTCCATTATGTATAGAATTATAAATCAAATTTCACACGTAAACTTATTCACGAGATTGTTTGTATTATACATTATAACCTTAAATAGATAAATAAATTACAAGAGTGCAGTAATGTTGTTTTAATGAACAGACCGCTGAACCAGTTTTCATTTACCTTCAAAAGAGCACATTTGTCAGCGAGGCTGTTTAATAGACAATGTGGTTCTTTTTTTTTAACAAAAAATCTTGTTTCTAAATTGATGCTGGATGTTTCGTATTAAGGTAGAATATAAATTTACATGTTTTATTGTTATTTAATGCATATTAATTAAATTGTTATCAGTCAATTCTAAATCATTGCTTGATAATCGATAAGTGTCGAAACAAATGACGAAAGAACTTTTGTGCATAAAAGAGATAGAAAATTTTACCATAGCAAATGTTTATAACAATTTTTATCTTCAATTTATAGAATCGTTCTCTATTTGATTTCAAAACTTCTTTTTTACTCAGAGTATCTCTTTTACAAGAATTGTTCAAATTAGAGTATTTAGAAAAATACGATTAATTTTATTTAAAGAAGCGTACGAGCAATCTAGTTAAAAAATACAGTATTTAAAACAATAAGAACCCTTTATTAGAGAATATAAAATTAATGGCAATTCGCAAATAAAAAATGAAAATGAATTGAGTCACGCATTAGGTTGAGGCGAGCTAAAAATCGTACGCGACTAAAAGATACGTACGTTGACAAGATAAGCGTTGGGCAATACATGAATATAAATGACGGCATTACGACTCTTTCACCCTAATGTTGTATAAGTTGCCAGTTATACAGTATCATTCTTAAATAATAAGAATAAATTCTTTAATAAATTTCTTCCGTAATAATTCCATAACATGTATATAAAGAGGAGAGTAACATAAATTGTAGGAAATATGTAATGCTAATCTTCGTGGTACTAGAAATAAAACTAATATTATTTGGTGCTTATGGAGGATATATGAAAAAAATAAATTATACAACGCATAATACCTATATATTTTTAGTTTTTGAAATTTTCAATTGCACAATTTCCATTATGTTTTTAATAATTTTTAAAAAAATTTCCACGCAAAATAAGAATTCTAATTTATGTATGAATTTTGGACATTTTTATTTTAGAAATAAGTCTTAGAAGCTTTTGAGATGGAAATTTAATACAAAAATATTGTTTTTAAATATTTAAATGATAAACATATTAATAAATAAAAAAAGTAATGTATAAATGTGTCTTTGCTTTCGAAATTTAACTGTAAATACAATTTCGATTTTTATAGTACGCAATAAAAATCGACCGTGAAAATGAAATATGAAATATGAAATAAAAGTTTATCCACAGTGTATTTGCGAATCATTGAAATAAATAATTATTATTTATTAGGGATTTCATTATTGTCTACATGTGTATGATATACACGCATGTGTATAAGTATGTTTTAAAAGTTGTGTTTCTTTGTAGATACTAAAGCTTTCTTTATCCTTTAATATAAATGTACAATATTGTAGTTTGAAACAGTATTAGAATAAATTTCAATATAATAGCTTGGACAAAAATCAAAGGAAAGATATTTTTATACTTATCAAAATTGATGCATCGATTTAAAATAAAATTGAAACAAAATTGAAAAACATTGTAAAATAATTGTAACCTTACGAGAACATTATATATAAGGTAATAATTAATCATTATTATTCATAATTGTGTTTATTGGATAAAAATGCGCTAGCAGCCATTATTTTGATGACAAGTCAATTCCCTAATGGCTTTCAACGAGCTCAATGCTAGGTATAGAAATGAAATAGAGTTTGCCTAATAAACAATATCGATCATTGTCAATTGTAGTGTGCATATAAAGTTAGCGAGGAAACTCCGAGTTATTTTAATCCATTTAAAGCCTATAAAAGCCCATCGAAGGACCGATTTACGGGCAGGAGCCGCATTAATGTATCGGGGAGTCGATAAGTTTCCTGCCAGGCCGGAGGAAGAAGCAAAGCGACTCGAAGCTCGTCCGCCGTGCGAGGAGTCCAATGTCCGATTAGCCGCGGGCCATCGGGAGTCTTGGGCGTACGCGAAATATTCTCCCGGGGCTTATTAATCGCGGGTGCGCGGCTGAGCCGCATAATCTGCACGTCAACATTGCGAATTTATCCAATACGCGCTGGTCCTAGAAGAGCAGCGCTAGTTGGCTCAACGAGTGGCGTTGGTAATAGCGCCGGTAAACAGACCCGAGTGTTTCAAATATCAAGGAGACGACTAGGTGTAGGATTTCAAGGGTGTCGAGCCTTAACCCGAATATCGAAATACTTGGCGAGCGGGGGTAAAGGGAAAGGAGAGAGAAAGAGGCTGTGACGAGGAACCGATGCTCGGCTTCGATCGTCGAGTACCAACTGCGAAGGGATCGTCCGAAGAGGGAGAACTCAGTCGAGGGCGCGCTTGAATAAGAGCCGGCCTGAGGAGATGGGCGGTAGGTCGGCGGGCTCCTTCACCGGGAGCCCAGTTATCAAGGTAAAAGCGTCGCCTCGAGTCGAACGTATCTCTCGCCTCTCTCTCTCTCTCTCTCTCTCTCTCTCTCTCTCTCTCTCTCTCTCTCTCTCTCTCTCTCTCTCTCTCTCTCTCTCGTCTTGAGTCTCGAGTCTCGTCCCGGAGTCGTTGCTCCGAGCAACCGCGTGGTGTCGCTCCTTTGGAGTCGGCTGCAGTCAAAGTTTCCGAGCACCAGCGACTTCGAGCTCGGCCGAGTGATAGATTGTCCGCTAGAGAAAACGCGATCACCGGCGGGTGTGGTTCAGGCCTGTGGTTCCTTGGCTCCTCGCGGCCCAACTCCTACCCGAGTCCGTCTCTCCCCGCGAGAGCGAGCCCCATGTTCATTGCCCTCTGCTCTCTGCCTCTAGTCCAAGTCGCTCGTGCCTCTCGCGGTTAGCGCTAATCCAAAAGCAGCCATGGTGTTCCTCGGCCGCAAGAACAAACGCGAATGCAATCGGCAGCTTCTCGCAAGTATGGACGCCAGTCAGCGAGACGTCAACAAAGTCGCGCACTACGATAACGGTATTCATCCTACTCTCTCACTCTCTCCCTCTCTCTCTCTCTCTCTCTCTCTCTATATATATATATATATATATCTCACTCACTCTCAATCACTCTCTCTCTCTTTCTCGCTAACTCGTTGTCTCGCTCCCTCGCTCTGTTGTCTTATCTTGCTCGGCGCATGCGCGATCTTAATGTATACCTGAGAGCTTGGTTTTGCGCTCTAAATAGTCAACAGCTTCTTCTTCGCTGCATGATCAATCGGTATTTTTGAATCCTGGAGAGTCGGTGATTCCACAAGTTTCTATTATCTACTTCTATCGGCGATTTCTCTCTCTCTCTCTCTCTCTCTCACACACACACACATACACACACACCTATCTTCTCTTTCCTTCTTATCTGTGTGCGATGAGGTTTATTCAAGACATTTAAATGTCTTTTTTAAATGTAATTTTTGTAACTGGATCTCGTTTATAATAACACCATCAATCCTATTTCAAAATCGAACTTTTAACTTAAAACTTATTCGAAATCCAATTCGTAAACAAAAAATTTATTTATGGATATACTGGAACACAATCTATTTTTTGATGATTTAAAAATCCCGGATGACTTCAAAGGTTAATGTCAATATCAATACCGTTTTTTTTATACCACGAAATTCCCATACGACCTAATCTTCCTTTTTTTCCTGTTGCGGCATTAATAAAATACTATAAATATAAGCTAACTAATTATAACTATAAATTAAATTTCAACGATAAAAATTAACCTTTAATCTATAAGAAACGCACTTCAATTTCAAAAGTATTTATCACAAAAACTAATTACATATTATTAATTAAATATTTAAATTATTGCAAAACTGTTATCATTGCAAACTTTAATTTTTTTCGCAAAATTACTGCATACACCATCAAAATAATATGATAACTCAAATAGAATCATTTTTTTGTACATATTTTAAAAAAATTTTAAGACTACGTTATCAATTTCATCAAAAAATAGTCGTATAATAACAATTGTTCGATCAATTCTTTTATCCGCACCATAATTCGTACAAATGCATGAAATCCTGTTTTATTATAAGTCACCCGAAATCTTTAGAAAACCGGTTATTTCTAATTTATTCTGCATAGCTTTCTTTAAGAAACTTAATTAAGTATATTTTTAATATCTATCTTCACAATCTAATTTCATTCATTAGTTTTATAATAATTTTTATACTGAAATTTTTTTAAACTAGTATGATATTCACTTCTCATTTTAATTAATACAAATATTTTAAAGCACTCAATATAATAAAGGTTTTCTTTATTAGTTCTCAAAAAATTTTATTTTATGTATTAATCAATGCATCACTTTCTTAGTAACGGCAATAGGTTTTGTATAAGAATTCAAAAATAAGTATTTTTTTTCTATAATAATACTTTAAATACAAACATTTTATTATTTTTAATACGTTTCATTTTTAATTTCTTTAATTAATAACAATAATATATTTTTTTGTATATTTGCAAGGAAAGTTTAATGAAGAAAATTGTGAAGCGTATAGCTTTAATTAAATAAATTAAGCTCAAGATATTTCTGTGTAAAATTATGCATTGCACATAAGGTATAACAAAAAATGAAAAATGTAATAATGTTAAAAAAATTCTAGGATATATAACTTGAATACATTGCATAAATGAAAAAACTCATTTTATTTTTGTTAAATAAATTTTCAAATTGAATTTTTATGCATGTAATCAAAAATAAAAACTTAAAAATATAAAAATTGTATTATTTTAATTATAGACTGCATAGAAAAAAATAAAACTTTTTAGAATTGCATTCATTAACTTGGATTTTTGAATAATCTGTTAAAAAAGCTTTCATAAGCGCCCGGTATAGATCTTCTACTTTTCAGTTGATTATATTAAAGATAAATTTAATACAAAAAGTTTCATTGCTCTAAAATAATACTACTATAATAAAGTATATATAAATTAGTATTTCACTGCTTACATATAAGTTTTCCCGAGAAACCAGTCAAATCTTAATAATTCATGCTTTGCAAATCTTTATTATTATGATAAAAGCTATTAACTAATATTAACTTTCAAAGTAAACATTTTACAATCGTATTGTGCATATTACATGGTTAAAATTGGGAACATTAATCTTTTTGACAATGCATTTAATAATTTTGAAGACTTAAATTTTGCATGTTAATAAACCGACATATTATATAAAAACACCTTAAACTGTTTATTAAACTAAGTTATTGATGAAGCTTAAATGAAAACTAACAATCGCTAATAGTAACATCGGCAGTTTATATTAATCTTTAGTAATAATTGCGATGACTTTGATAATAACCTGATTTTGTATATACAAGCTGTGTTCGTACAAGATCAAGACAGTGCGGATGAAATTACTAGAAATAATGTGGATGAAAATTCAAAAGCAGATGAGACAAATCTGTTATTTCTAAACGCATTCATCAGTGATCCTCTCGTCAGATCGATCGTCCAGGTGATGTGATAATTTATCTTTATTCCACTGTATTTATTACATTGCAATAGTATTAAATTATTTTCGACTGCAGGACTTTAAACCACAATATAACACAGTTAAACAGTTAAATCTAGATTTTCATCTAAATATAAGTAGCTGACTTTACGGAATGAACTTTTGCTCAGTAAATAATTTAATATTACTAAATATTAATATATTACTAAAAAGTATACAAAATGAAACTTATCTACTGACGCGTGCACGTTTATTTTTTAATTTTCTGATTCATTTGATTAATATAAAATAAAAAATTACATGCAATTAGAATCAACTGTTGATTATTAAATTAAAGTTATTAAAGTTTATTACCATGTCTTATTTTCTTTCTAAGAAACAAAAAAAAATAAAATTGTATATCTTAAACTTATTACAAGATGTAAAAAATGTATCAAAAGATTAAAAGATTTAAGGAATTTTCATTATAATAATTTGTTTGATTATTGAGATTTAATAATTTTATTAATAAAATATTACATTTAATATTATATATTTTCAAGAAATCAAAATGCTTGTTTTTTATTTCATTTTTTTTATTATATATTTTGAACGTTAAAAGCCTTAAAAAAGATTTATATTAAAAATATTTTTTTTAATACAACTACAGCATACAAAATTCCTTATATTTATATAAAATATCAATAAGCATTGATGATTTTAGTTCTAAATTTAAAAGAAATTAATTTGAATTTAAAATGTTACACATTTAGTTTTTAATAAAAAACAACAACGAAATTTCAATAATAGTTAACGTTTAAAAACATTTAATTCTTAAAATTTATTTTATATAAATTATTACAGAAGGAATTGTATATTTTTTCAAAGTTAAAATTATATACACGTGGTTTTATAACTATTGAAAATTGTATAACATGAGAAAGAAAAAGATTAAATACTTCATTGACTAACTATAAAGATATTAATGTTTTAATAAATTTGGCAATAAGATAGAAATTGAAAATTATTGGATAATAATTTAGTTACAATAATAAATTAACATTGCCTTAACTTTATAATCAACCAAGATTTAGTGTTCAAAAAGGCATTATTAAAATTTATTTGATAGAAAATATAAACAGAGAATTAGGTGTTATAGCCTCTGTTGATGGGGTACGTCAATTTCTATAAAATATATTTTCTTTCATCATTTCGTACCTAAAAAAAACTTCATGAAAATGAATCAAATATGTAGTACAATCAAAGTGTTTTTAAGTTATAAGATCATACTTTAATTACAAGGTGTAATGCATTAAATTATTGTATTTTTATATAAAATTTCTTTTTTTTAATTATTAAAAAAAAGGTTATTAAATATTTTTATTTTCATTAATATCTAATATTAATAAAAAAACTTATTGTCTAAAAATAAAGTAAATTAATCTCTAAGTATTTTAATTTAAAGTTATACCTTTAGAATATACACAAGTTTAAATGATAAAATTAAATGATTTTTTTAATGATTCTTTGTCAATTATTTTACAGAGTTTTGAAAAGATTTTGAACAAAAATGTTACAAAAATGTTAAAACTTGTGCAAATATTAAATCTGAATATACGAGCATCTTTTTATTATTAAAAAGAAGTATTAAACAAATTTTAAAACAGCTTATAATAATGGCTTATTAAAAGTTCTCTTTTGTAAAAAAGAAAAAAATCAGTAATGTAATTGGAACAACTTCTGTCGTCATACATACGTTTTCAAACGAAAATTTCTCTACTCGTGACGCACGGAAAAACTTTGTCTTATTATATTAATAGCCTACTGCTAGGGGAATGTTCTCTTTTCACACGTGTAAGCTTATTAAAATCATGATACAGATTTTTTTAAAGCCACATATGTATTTTGTTTGAATATATATGTGTGAGTATATATTCATAAATTCACTCTACCACGCGCATACGCACACACATAAAGAATTGAAAAGCCAAGTGCACATTTATTAAAATATAACTTTATATCGTTTTCATTTTAACTTTATAGAATTCATCTTATAAATGTGACGTAAAAATTTATAACGTTTTATGTATAATAACTATGAAAAAATATCTTGCCAAATTTTTTAAGCATACAAGTAAAATGTATTGTTATAACATTAATTTGGCAATTTTATAATTTTCAAATAACACAAATATATATTATTTATTCTAATATATGCAGTGCCTAGATAATATATTATAATATTTTATATTATTATTATAAATATTATTATTATAAACATTTTATATTTATTATTATAAATACTTGATTACATATATATATATATATATATATGTGTGTAGATATATATTTAATAATGAATAGCTATTTACGTATATTTAGATTTTTCTGTTGTGTTTGATTTAAAAATTTAAAAATTGCCTCGATTCAACTATAAATATCGTAAAATGTATAATGAGTTAACGAGAAATCGTATCGCATGAGAGATATGTACTGTACATTTAAATGTTATAAGTAAATTATTATAACTAAATACAAATGTATTTACTTTTATGTATGAATTTAAATTTTCATTTCTTTAAAGAAAGCAAAATTGAATTTGAAGTAAAATAAGTATTGATCAAATGGAAAATTCAAAATTAATGGAAAAAATATCTTGTTTACATTTCCTTACTCTCATCTCTCGTGTCACGTCAAATAGAAAATCTCATTTCTAACTATATATACTACATTCTCTTATAAAAGTATATAAAGTTGAAACAATGTTTTATTTCCTCCCATATCAAACTTAATGTAAAGAAACTCTTCTATGTTAGCTGTTCTTCTATATAAGTAATCAGCATATGGAAACACAATTTTTTCCAATCTTTGCAAATATGTTGAGGTCAGATCATGTATGAAAATTAAAATTTTTTTTTAAACTTAACTTGCATAAGATATCATCTACTTTGCAAAATTAATTTTTAAAAATGAGTTTTTAATAGTACATATTAGGAGTAATTTTTGCTTGTGTTCAAGATCAATAATTACAATATGATATGTAAAACTGTTTATAGATGTTTTTTATAATCAGATTTAATAAGTAAGATAACCAAAAATATATACTAAATAAACAAATCCAAACAATTAATGAAAAGAGAGTAAGGTATTTGTATTAATTTTTTTATCCGTTTACATTTTATTGCTTATATAATCTCAGAAAGGGATATTTAATAAAATTTAACGCTGATTTACAAGTAAATTTTAATTATGTGAAAAAAAATTAATTTTGACTTGGAATTCATAAAAAAATTGTTATGTTTTTCTTCCTCATATATATGACGTCGATATTTTATAATAAAAAGGTTGGGAAACAAAAAATCTACATTGGATCGATATAAATCGTATGAATCGGTTTTATTGGGCGTTTTCATTTAAAAATCTTTTATGCTGCTGTTACATTAAATTTAAAATTTTTTAATTCCTAATAATTAAGTCGAGGCTTTAATTGCTGTGTAAAATCAGGTCATTATATTATTTTAAAGTCAACGTCGTGTTTTAAAAATTAATTCAACGACGAACTACTTTTAGAAGGCAAAAAAATTATAAAAATTTTCAAATCAATATTTTATATTCTGAACCTTATATCGTAAATCATAATATGTATTTTTTAAGATAGAAATTTTACAACGTCGTGTAACTAATAAATGATGAATTTTACATGTGTTACACTTATAATTGATGATAATGCAGTGCACTATTAAATGTATTGAAAAATTGATTCATTGTCAAAAAGTTATTTTTTCAAATCTTTAAAAAAAAATTAATAAACGACGACAATAATCCATTTGTCAATTCCCATGTTTTTTCTGAATAGGATGGAGAACGCGATACATTTATAGTTTATTAGAATTAAAAAATTCGTTGAATTATATTTATTCGAGTATTAATCGATCGAAAATTTTACGAGCATTACTTAACACTGACGTCTGTTCGATACGTAAAATACTGAAGTAAGCGAAAAAATTGGACTTCAATGCAATTGAATTAAATCCCATACATGAAAAAGTTTTGTGGCTGTAGTGCTCAAAGGATTCTGCTTGGAAAATAGGACACGCGAAACAAAGAGGAATACATTTTTATTTGCTGCTAATACGGATTAGCATTTGTTAATTAAATGACTACTTTCCGAAATAACAACCATACTCTAAAACCTCTCTAGATACTTTAAATTAGATTAATATTCAGGCCTCTTCTTACTTCATTATTACAATTCCCGAGTAAGAGGCTTCTACCCAACAAAACGGTTTGTTGTATATAAAATTGTTTTTCCATGTGACGAAAAAAAACAGAAGGTTTAATAAATGTCAATATTTGATAAAGTATCAAGAAGGCAGAAAAAAGAAAATTGCCAAGATTGTGAAATATTGCCTGTCCATTGATTTTTACCATATCCGAAGTACGCGTCTTATCAACATCGGAAGATATACATATACATACTACTTGTAAGCTAGTAAATAGAGTCTTCTTACGACAATCCATAGGAAGTTGCGTTTAGCTGGGGAGAAACAAGCTGAAAAAATGATCTTGTGAAATTTTTTTTACATTTAAATGAGTTTAATCGCTATTTATTTAAGAACTGCTAGATTTTTTTAAACTGAATTCTATACGTGTAAAAAAATACATATTCAATTTCTTTCAACTCAACTACATTCATGGAAATTTAAAATAAAAAATAATTTTAAGCTATTGTGCATACTAGTTGATTTACATAACACATTAATTTTATTAAAAAATATATATTATAATTAGTTAAGTCAATTTTAAGTAGTTTAAACTGAATATGATCAAATTGAAGAGCCACCTTAAAAAGATCGAGAATAAAAAATATTTGTTATTTAAAATTTTCTTTACTTTAATAATGGAATGATAAAGATATTATTTTTCGTTGCTCATGGTGTTTGATAATCATTGATATTCGTAAACCTGAATATATAAAAAGTTATCAAAATGGCAGCATCTTTCGTAATGGTTAAATAAATAAGTGTTTCAGTTTTTCGTATAATATTGATATAATTTACGCACTTAAAGTAAAACTGATAAAAATTAACTTACAATTAGAAATATTTATATCGTGTATTTAAAAATTATTAAGGTTTGCTTATTGCAGGAATTTTATCTCTACTTTACGCAGCAACTATCTTCTTTAATGTTACCCGGCTAAAGCTGTTTGCTATTATTAATTTTTCCTCTATTGTAGCCATCATCGTTATTATTACAATTGAGTAGTCTCAATGTAATAAGAAAGTCAAATACAAAATACCAATGGAAATGAAAGCATCGGCACGTGTATGAGACACGCTTGGTATTTTCGAAAAAAGTAGAACGATAAAAATAAGATAAAGAATGACACTGCCGAAGGAGACACGAAATAAAAGGAACGAATCAGTAGCTTATGAATAATGTGAGACACGGTGGCCCGCTAATTATCAAATAATGCCATAGCCATCTCGAGTCTCGGGACTAACCGTCGCTAGGTCCAACTATTCCGAGCCTGTGCGAGCACAGCCGCGTGCTCGAGTAGGCTAACGAGCGCGCGACACCTTCGGATCAGTCCCGATTAAGGTTTGGGACCAAGCCTCGACGGCGACGGCGGCGGCGGCGGCGGCGGCGGCTCGAAGCCTTGACTTCTGCTGCCCGCCCCGGCACGTGAGCCACGACGAGCCCAGGGGCCAGGGAAGGGGCGAGACGACGGTAGTGTCTTAGCTCTCTCTGTCTCAGGGTTAGTCGCCTCTCCAAGGTTCGTCGCACATCTCGGGAGCATCCCTTCGAATTCGTAGGCAGGTTAAAAAGGCTTCGAGAGATTCGCAGAGCCCTACCCGGAGCTGAGTGCGCTGGGCTCGGGCGAGCTGTAAAAAGCACCTCGTGGACGCCTGCCCTGTCAGTTGCTGGTCTTCGGACTTTCGAAGGCTCGAAGTCGAGGCAGAGTTCACTGGAGCGACGGTCCACGCGTTACGGCCCTGGCTTAATGGGTTCCCCACCTGTTCGGCCGACTGGCGGCGATCGGCGAGACTAGCGAAGAAGTCCGGAGGGGAGGACTCGGATTATTGTAACGCTCGCCTCGAGCTCTGATATAGGAGATAGGTGTGGCACTGTGTCGTACGAACGCCAACTTTATTACCAGTCCATTCGGAATTCAGACGCGCGCGCGAATATCGGGATCAATAGGTTACCGTCACACCCGCAGGACCTCGATCCAGCGTCGCTCGAGTAAGTATGGATAACGGGCCTAATTACGGGCGGACGCTCGCCGCGGCCAGTCCCGCGAATCAAGGCTCGATCATCAGTGTAACGACTCCTAGCTTGCGCTTGGGCTCCTGTGGTAGTATGGCGACGCGCATATACATAACTCCTCTTACACTTGCGTCAACTTTCTCGTGGATCCAATCCACTCCAACGACTTTCTAACCCTTCTTAACCTCTAAATATCGCTGCAGTCTCACAACCCATCGACGTACTCTTCTAACCCACCCAACCATATTTCTTTTTTTACCCTGCTTCACCATGATAATCAACTGTCTTTGGCCGTGCTGCTGTCAAAGCTGTAATCTCTCACTGTTTTCATTTCAAAACAATCACATTTGTCCCTTCGTTCATCTGTGATCTTAAAAAATAGAACTCTAGTTCCATTATACATTAATCTATTATTATTCATTTTATTATTTATGCATTAAGTATTCTTCATCAGTATTGTTATTGTTAAAAAATTCATGCTCACGACAATGTTGACATTAATATTAAGCATAGCTCTCCTATGCATGTGTTTACACGTATCCATACACACACACATATCTATCTATATATGCGTACTTTCATTATTAGTAGCTTAAGTACTTATTGCCCTTAATATTTGACGGACGAGCATTCTTTATTTTTAGTAAAACCTTATAAAATGTAATTGCCATATTATAAAGTTGTTGTTAAATGTTCCAATTTTCATTTTATTTGTAATTGTTATTTTTTTTAAGTACAGCTATTAATGTGTGTAACATAGTGGAAAAAATTTGTTAATATACAAGGACGTACACAATGGATTAACATTTCAGTCTTAAGACGATGGTATTTAAAAACTTTTAGTCTTTTAAGGCCTTAATTTATCATCATCGTTCTTAAAGTCCAGTTGTAAATTTATTGTTATCGGTCTTAAAGTACCGAATGTTTAGTATTGATTTGTTTTAATTATCATAATTAGATGGGGGAAGTACATTTAAATACTACTAAGGATTCGGTGTGAAAACGCAAGGGCGCATTAAATTGCTCATCGATAAATTAAAAGAGTATCTCAACATAAATGCACTCGCGATTGAATCTCGTTACAAATAAAAAAAAATCACCGGCCATTGTATCGGCCATTGTCGAAAGACGGCACCAAGTGCATTAAAAAATGTCCCCAACAAAGCACCGGCATCCGACCGGATGAGTCCTTGCCCCCTCGGCCGGGCTCCATTATCCCGAGCCCGAGCGGCCCTATGCGATTGATAAACAAAAGCAGAGCAAGGAGTATATTAAAGTTGGGATCGCTTAACGCAGAGCCAGCAGTGCCTGGAGCGGCCGCCGACGCACGCGAAGCCCGTATGCTCCTCCATCCGCGAGGCCGTCCAGCAAGCGAGCTACGCCCTCGAGCTACTGCGCAATCCGGAGTCGCGGGAGCTGCTGCTGCTGCTGAGGAGCAGGCGGCTCAGGTCACTCCTCGACACGCACGACAGCGTCGTCGCGGCGCGCCAGGACGAGCACCGGCCCCTCCTCAAGCTCGAGTCCTTCAGGATGCCGGACAGCGAGGACCGGCCCGTCGAGGCCGTGCGAGTCGTCGGTCTTAGGAGGCAGCCCGACGAGCCTCTGGTTGGCAGCTTTACTTAAATTTACTTATGCTTCTTCTTCTTTTTCTTCTTCTTCCTCCGCCCCCTCGCTTTTATTTTCACGATAAATGATCTCGCTATGTACTGGCGAACGTAAGAAGAAATCGACAATTCCATGGCGAATTTGCGAGCATTAGCCATAACAGCCTTGATTAACAGCAATAAAAATGATTCTAATACTTTGGTTGCCTGCCCAGGGTCTGACGATCCAAGTGGACGAGAACGGCAACCTCATTATTGCCCGCATTTTGGGCGGTAGCACTGCAGCTCGCCAGGGTCTTCTGAGGCTCGGTGAGATAATACTCGAGGTGAACGGCAAACTAGTGCGCAGTCCGGACGAGCTGCAGCAATGCATACAAGAAGTTAAGGAGAACCTCTCGTTGAAACTTGCCCCTGGCATTACCAATGATTGTAACCAGGCCATTAAATCAACGGTAATAAGATGACAACTTTTTTTTTTTTAATTGTGCTCTTCCTCTTTTCGTAATGTTAATAATTAACTTTTTTTAAATTTAACATTGCCTTCGTTTCATCACAAAGGAAAATAACGACAAGGTACCATTACGAAACATTATTAATCTTTACCCAATGTTATTTTTGTTATGGATTCTTTTGTCCAATGAAACATTTAGTTACTCAAACTTTTAATAATCTCAGGAAACGGCATGTGTTGGTGTAATTTATAAATTCCGAACGAGTATTTTTATTCCGTAATTAAAATATAGATATATTTTACGCAATTTGTTTAAGGTGAAACATTGATTTTTACGGCTATCGATGTCCATTTTACCATGGATATATTTTCTAATAAACACATTACCATTGATGTCAAAGTCGCATAATTTAGCCTGACATATTTGACAAAATTATCCGTATAAGCGTCGTGCACAGTTCGAGTAAAGCGATAACAGTGAATTGTTACAGCAATCGTTAAGGAAAATTAGAATACTAAAAGTTGATAGGAATTACACGAGCATCGTTAACCAAATGGTAGTGTTCTCGAGTTTCATTGCAAATA
This sequence comes from Kradibia gibbosae, assembly GCA_018907135.1. Lineage (NCBI taxonomy): Eukaryota > Metazoa > Arthropoda > Insecta > Hymenoptera > Agaonidae > Kradibia > Kradibia gibbosae. The sequence goes on along the minus strand of JACCHX010000001.1, from coordinate 8,585,819 downwards.
AAGGCTCGAATACTCGAATACTACGAGGCCTAATAGAATTTGGCGATCGCTTAATTTTCACTCAAGGCAAGGCAGGTCGATAAATTGAAAAATCGCAATTACTCATCCGCAGTGCTACATGCGCGCATTGTTCGATTACGAGCCATCGGAGGACACGCTCCTCCCCTGCCGTGAAATCGGACTACCCTTCCAGAAGGGCGACATCCTGCAGATAGTCGACCAAGCCGATCCGAACTGGTGGCAGGCCCGGCGCATCGAGAGCGACAACCTGGGACCGCCCGGACTCATACCGTCCCTCGAGCTCGAGGAGCGTCGCAAAGCCTTCGTCCCGCCGGAGGCCGACTTCGTTCACAAGATCAGCATCTGCGGCACTCGGATCTCGAAGAAGAAGAAGCGCAAGATGTACCAGTCCAAGTCCAATGGAGAGTTCGACAGTGCGGAGCTCCTGCTGTACGAGGAGGTCGCGAGGATGCCGCCCTTCAGGCGCAAGACCCTCGCCCTCGTGGGCCCGAGAGGCGTCGGTCGTCGCACCTTGAAGAATCGGCTCATCAACAGTGATCCGGATAAGTTTAGCACCATCGTACCTTGTGAGTTAGCTCTCCTCCTTTTCCAATGCTCGAACAGATGTCGATTGTCGATTCATCCAATCAAGTTGGCTTTCAAGCCTTCCTATGATTTTTAAATCGAGATTCCGAAATGCCTCTCAAAGCTAAAACAACCTTTGCCCATAGATTAGATGAGATTGCTCGCCTATCGCTGAATAGGCTCCTACCGTAAGTCACCAGCAACGAATGAATCTGTCTGTGTTGCAGTCACGTCGCGTCCCCCGCGCGTTCTGGAGGAGAACGGCAAAAGCTACTGGTTCACCGATCGCGAGTCCATGGAGACAGACGTGCGTGAGCATCGTTACCTAGAGTACGGTGAGCACGGAGGCCACCTGTACGGGACGAAGCTCGACTCCGTGCGCGAGCTCATACGCGCTGGCAAAATGTGCGTCCTCGATTGCAGTCCAGCTGCGTTGAAGATTCTGCACAACAGCACCGAGTTCATGCCGTACGTTATATTCATAGCAGCCCCGGGAATGGACCAACTCAAGTCGCTCTACGACTTTGGAAGATCAACGGGTGCGAGCAATCGAAACCTAACGGTAACTATCTATGGCAATATTTGTATTCGCTGAGCCCAAGTAGTTATTGCATTTAAATAGCCTTGCATATTTGTATTACATAAATGATTAATGCATTAAACAGAATTTATGTAAAATTTCTTATTTATTCATGCATCTAAGACTTTAAAATTAAGCATTTAACTTTGAAACGTCTTTAAAAAATATGCTTCTTCATAGACAACCTGTTTTTTAATTGAACTTGATATTAGTTTATTACGAGTAATTTATTATTGAAGATTTTTCGTTTGCTCACGTTCGTACAAGGAATGATTTATGTTTGTCAAAATTCTTTAGTTCGTAACGTTCATTTGGCATAAAACTTTCAATCTAATTCGTTTTTTCATTTTATGTGTAAGATAAAAATATTTCTATGTTCAATCGCAAAATAATCATGTAGCAACTATAATGGCTTTAGGTTTCAATAATGTAAAATTAATTTTTAAGCTCATTGCTCCTTTTAAACTATTCCTGATGGCGCAAGATTATGATAAGAACTTGTTTTTTTTTTTTTTTTAATGTGAATTTCATTTCTTTTTGTGTAATCTATAAATTATAATGTTGCTTGACTTTATTCATTTATAATTATATTTAATAATGCGTCTTGAGTATTATGAAATGTTATTTATTTTTGGCTTGCTAGTTTGATCGACAGAGTTCTATCAGATATAGTTCAAGGCGCGCCAGAACTTTGGAATCTTTAGCATCTCTGTATGAGGTTAGTATTATACATTAAGTTTTCATTATTAATAGGAGTCTGGATTTTTTGATAAAAATTAATAATATTTTTTCTTAACTTTTACAAATTTCTACTAAATAATGTAATTATTTCATAAAATACTGTCATATTTTATCTTACATTTCACAGTACATTTATGATTTTATTTTACTAGACAAAAAAAAGTTAGTGTTGTTTGCGAATTTGATTTTTTTTTTTTAATTAATGATAATCCAAATCAAAATCCAAATAACATTAATTGTAAACTATGTATTTGTAATTCATCTGTATAATCCTTTTAATTGTGCAAAGTGTTTTTCGTTTTTACAACTATTGAAAACAATCAATATATATAGAAATTGTAATGTTTAGGAAGATGATCTGAAATCAACTGTGGAAGAATCGGCAGCCCTTCAGCGAGCTTACGAGAAATATATCGATCTTGTAATTGTAAATGAGGACTTTGATGAAACTTTTCGGCTAGTTGTATCAGCCCTCGATGCTCTTGCTAGCGAAGATCAGTGGGTTCCAGTTAACTGGATTTATTAGAACATTTTATCGAAAAAATCACGTCTACGTATTTTAGCAACTTGTAATTAAAAGGATATAAACTGATTGAAAGCAGGCATTCCTCATATACGAGTCAATAAAAAATGTTTATACACTCTATACTGTCAAAAAGTTTGCAAATTCGTTTCACTTACATTTTTCGTGCTATTTTTATATAAATATTATATGGAACAAATATTTTTTTTTATTTTTTTTTTTTCAAAATTATCATTACTACTAATTATAGTTTGAGTAAAAACTATTGTTTTACACTTTCAAATTTAATTTATTAATTAATCTTATATAAAAATATAAGTTATGCTTTTTAGTTAATCATGCACTTCTTGCATTCACGAACCTATCGTAGATAAGTTTTGAATGCCATTATACGCTATTTATCTTGTAGTGCATTCCCGACATTCGTATTCGGGAAATTATTATTTTATTAATCACAACGCCGTCCATTAAATAATTATAAGTTTTTCAAGTCAGTTAAAGTTTATTTATTTTTTAAATTACTTATATTTGTGTCTTCTTTTATTTTTACTGCTACAGCATAAATGTAAAATTGCCTATAAAATTTAGACACCGAATATTGTTTCTACATTTTAATTTTATTAGTTGTCCTTCAAAAATTATTTTATTTTTATACATGAGTATTTAATATAAAAAAATGTACTTCTGAAAAAAATTACAAATTATAATATTTGTATTGTGTTAAAGCTTGTTTTGAAATAAATATTGTAAAATATCGACAAATGAAAAAATATATATATTTTATCAAGCAGATCTTTGTTATTTAATTTACTTAATCATATATTATTAAGATACGAAAAATAATAATGCATTTGCAAGTAATATGTAAAAAAAATTTCTTTTACTGTATCAATAATAAAGGCTGTTACATAAATCATTAATTTTTCTAAGATAAATATTGCAGATTATTTACTTACAATCTAATTAAAAATCAATTGATTAAAATGCTTATATAATCGTGCTGAAAACTGCAAGATAAAATAGTCATGAATATTTGACATAAAAAGAACAATATTTACATGAATTTGTTAAAAACTAATCTGAAAATATAATATAAAAATGAATAAATTGAAATTTCTCAAAAATTAATCATGATTGTTACTTGCAAATAACGATTCTTCTACTTTAATTTTTTGTTGTTGTTTTTAAAAAAATGTTGATTGCTATTGAGTAACAACTGAAGATTAGAGTATGTAAGGAATGTTATGATTTAAAGAAGATATATATGTAAAATTATGAGAAATTTAAATTGCACTTTTTGGTATTTTAAAAAGTAAGAAAAAAAAAATCAGTTGATTAACTTTTTAAGTAACCACTCAGGACTACAAAACTATATACAATGAATTAAATACTTTACAATGAAGATTAATATCTCAATTGTATAAAATCGCATAATTGATTTTGTCTTAACTCGAGACGTTTAACTATTCTTCATTTTCCATTTTAGTTTAGCGTAAAAAACTAGATATTTAGGTTTTGAGTAAAATATGCCTGAAAATAGATAAGGGCCGTTAATAATCCTACAATAAAAACTTCAGAAGTAAATGTTAATTTTTGCTTAAAATTATTTTATTTTAAAAAATAATATATACTGAAATTTTACATATCTAGATAATCTAAATTTATGTACATTATCTTCAATGTACTAGCATCGAATGCCAGTTCCAATTGCCATAAATGTGCCAAAAGTTCCTCCTCCTTGTGCCATAGCTTTTGCAACATTACTAATTAATTCTCGTCCTCGTAAGCCATACCTAATACATATTATTTATTATTACTTTTACAACACATATATAACAAATAACTTATTTGCTAATTCTTTAAGGTTATTAAAATCACATTGCATATAAATAACAAAGCCGTAAAACTAGTTTTCTTTAATATAATACGAATTCACCAAAAACACTTATAATGGCATTAGTAATTCAGACATAAATAAATATTAATATCTTATCATTAAGAATAATCTCAATACTGTATTTTCCATTCGATTCGAGCGTAATGTTTATATAAATATACGTAACGTGTTATTTAATGCACAAGTTTGATACAAAATTGTCCATACCGCAATGCTGTAAATCCACCGAAAAGTGCTCCAGAAGCCATCCCAACGCAAAAACCAATCGTAAAACCCACTTTTATTCTATCTAAACAGGTTGGGCCTTCATGATACGAATTCGCAGGAAGAACTGGCATTGTCACCTGAAATAATTACTGATACAAAAATGCCGTATTGCCACTTCGAATTTAATTGCTCCCCTTACGTTTGATAATTTTTTATTTTTTGGCTAAATACTTTTACAGTTAACCAACAAATTCCAGGCCTTACATTGAGTCGTTAGCCATATTGATTTAGCAATACACATGCAAGATATTATGTCGAAGGGGGAGATGGAAAAACGTGCGTACATCTTAATGCGCATCCCCACTTTCGAATAAGGACTATTTGTGCCGGCACTGCCGGCTCCATGACAATTTATAGAAACAGCTTGGAGATTTAAAAATACGTTTTTTTATACATGTATGTACATCAAGAATACAAATAACTCAAATTACTAGCAAATCATTTTAAATTATAATTTACAAAATTTAAATATTAAAATATAATGGAGGTATGCTGTTTTATCATTGTGTAAAATACATTATTTTAAAAAATTTCTACACACTTATAGGAACTGGAAGGATCGATTCATTGAAGAAATTATGTGGTCTGATTTTTGAGCGATCCAATTTTTGTAAATTAACGTGTTTTTAAAAATAAATTGTAAGTGTGTACTGAAGTTTTTGCTAAGACTTTACAAAATTCTTCATCGGAACCAGTTACTATTGCCTTTGGAGATATATATCCTGGTTTCTTTGGATCATATTGTACCTTGCCCAATTCTAAAAGAAATTCATGCCTATTTTTTAAGCGATTTACACGACAAGTTAATGTTTCTATATTTGCTAGAATTGCTGAATGTGAAAGGTTCATAGTTGTGTGAAGATAGTCAAAACTGTTAAGAATTTTTGTTCTATCTGAAAATGTATGAAAGTATAAGTACTGTAAATAAGATTAATTACTATAATTATATAATTATTTATTCGTGAACTTTACTTTGCATCCACATGCGTGGTTTCGCGAGTAATATAATTTTTGCTTCTGGCTTACTGAAACCCATTTGTTCTACAAAGGCAAATATATTCTCATTTATATGCTTCATCTTGTAAGTAATAATTTTTGGCTGCTTTGTTGCTAAAAGTCGTACTTCTGGTCCATTAAGTTTAAATTCATGTTGAAAGTGACCGAGCCTCTCATCTATATATTTTGTTGGCCATGTAAGCCACGTTGGATTTTTTGTTACAATTCTAGCTATACTTTTTTGCGTAAATTCATGAGCTTGTAAATATCTTACTCTAATTTTTATATCTTCCAGCTCTTCTTTTAAAATCATAGGACTCAGTGTTATAATTTTTCCAAAATCATCAGGTAAGACACCAGTATCATGGAAAAATTGTAGGTAATTTGGTAATTCTTTTAGACTTATATCAAGAAGTGCCCTCATATGATTTGGATTCTTTTCTATCTTGTATAATTCTACTCCAAGTTTTACATAAGTTTGAATGAGCTTTGATTTATTTGCATACGCTGCAAAATTAAATGTAGGTGGCAAACTTGGACCAAGTTGTGAAAGATCTTCATTACAATCATCGAGTGGATTTGGAAGTTGATTAAAATATTTCATATATTCATCATAATTAAATTCATTCTGACTTATATGAGATTTTCCTTCTTCGGGAAGCTCTATATTTTCATTTCTAGAAGTGAGCTTATTTACTAAGGTTACATTGGAAGAAATATTTTCAATATCTTTGGTAGATAACATATTTAAGAAAATCTCATCATTTTCATCAAATTGATAATTTAATTTTATATTTGGGTCTTCTTCTGTTTGCAAAAGATCACTATTAAACTCATACTTGTTTTGCATTTCTACTTCAGGTATTAAACTAATTTTTTTCTTATCATCGTTTAAACTTTCTATTTTATTGCTTTTGTCAACCACACTATCTACGCTTTCATTTTCTTTTTGTTCCATTAATAACTGTTTAGTACACAAATGCTTGTGTTTAATTTTATTGTAATATCCGAAATTTTTATAAACATTTCGAAATGCAAATAATAATGTTTTCCCTTGTGAAAGATTCATTTTTTTTAAATTTAATTATGAAAATTTTAGCATGAATTAATGTTACAATGCCCCTTCAAAATGCATTTTATAAGTAAGTATTTTGTAACATGCAATCAACTTTTACTTAATTTAAATTAACAATCAATACAATTATTAAAATTCAAACTCTTGAAACATTATACAACGAAATAACAAAAGTTATTAAACGTAAGAAATTTATGTCAGTTTACTCAGAAATCAGAATTTAAGTAAAAAGGATTTCGTATTTTGTAAAATTTATAACATCCGACAAAAATATGATGGAAAATTGTAAACCTTTTAACACATGCGTTACAGAAGTGTAAGGCACGAAAAAATGTATTTGGCAGAAGGGAATGAATTTCTCAAGATTTCCAATTGCGCATGCGTTCAGACGAATCAGACTGTTTTTTTTGGTTAAGAATGTCAGAACGCACAACGGCACAACCAAAAGAGCCGCTTTCATACATATAATCTTATTTAAAATGTCATTATTATCAATGATGTTTAATAATAGCATTTAAATGAATACCAATAAATGATCCAAAAAATAAAATGTTGCGTAGCTATGAAGGAACACGTTATATTTCAGATAAACAAGTTATTATTTTAGACATTGGGAGTGCTTACACTAAGTAAGGTTTTTAAAGATTTAAGATAATTTTAAAACTCTTCTATGATAATACCAAATTATTATAATTTATTGATAATAGATATGGTTATGCAGGGGAGTCTGCACCTCGTGGTATTATAAATACAGAAATCAAGTGTCAAGAGGGGAAAGAGCTTAGGAAAATATACAGTTATAGAGATGAAGACGATCTATATCAGCTACTTGTGGAATTTTTACACTTAATATTTTTTAAGTACTTATGTTATTTTTTAATATATCTATATATATATATATATGTATATTTCATATTTAATTATAACATCTTTTCCTTAATTTTTACTTATTTATATATATTTAACAGATGCGTAGTGGTAAGTCCAAAAGATGTGAGAGTAGTTATCATAGAGTCACCATTGATTCCATCGAAATTTAAAAATACTCTTGCAAAAGTTTTATTTCGTCATTTTGAAGTTGGATCACTAATGATCTTACCAACCCATTTAGTTACTATTAGTACATTAGGAATGGATACAGCATTGGTATTAGATGTTGGTTATCAAGAAGCAACGCTTATACCTGTATTCGAAGGTGTGCCCATTCTGAAAGCATGGCAAGCTCTACCGTTAGCTAGTAAAGCTGTACATGAGTAAGTTTCAAAATACATAGTACCCGTTATTATAATAAAAGTGAACTGGAAAAAATTTGAAGTTTGCTAAAAAATACCCACTTTAAAGTGAATTATTATAATATATTTTATTTTAATATATACATAGCTGATTGTGGATTACTCATTTACAGAAACATTAAAAATAAATTAAAGAACGTTTTGTCAGAAACAGAATTAAAGGAAAAATTAATTGAAAATATTAAAGTTCAAACATGTTTTGTAACAACTATGGAACGCTCTTTGAAATTGGAATCGGACAATCCTTGTAAGCCACCACCAAATGTTAAGTATTATACCACGAGGATATTTGAAATTCCAGGTAGCGTTAGAGAAGAAGCTTTTCAGGTGTTATGGGAAAGGGATAATGATAATTTGAGTTTACCAACTATGATTTTAAATGCCTTAACTAAGGTAATTACAATTCATTCATTTCATATTGGTTTGAATTGTAGATTAAGTTTTTAGCTTACAACAGTTACATATAAAATTATTTACTTTAAATTTAATTATACTCTTTTCTTTAAGTGCCCTATTGATACCAGACGACAATTAGCAGAAAATATTCTACTCATTGGTGGTACAGTAATGGCTAAGGGCTTTGCAAGCAGATTAAAAACTGAACTTTTATACTTGGTTAACAGTGATCTGTACAAAACGAAATTGACAGTAAGGAGGTTTAAATTTCATACAGCTCCCTGTAAACCAAATTATACTGCATGGCTGGGTGGTGCAATTTTTGGAGTAGCAGATTTACCTTCTAGATGTATTTCTAAAGAAAATTATCTTGAATCAAATCGAGTGCCTGATTGGGTTAATTTAATAGACAACAGATTGGAAGAATCCAAAAACAGTATTTAATAATAAAATCATGTTTATGAAGCTTCATGAAATAAAATTTACTAATAAAATCGATTATTCTTATTTTTATTAATTTTTATTTTAAAAATTTTAATGAAAACATAGATTGTACATTCTTATTAACTTTTCATATTTATTTATTTTATTTGAAATGCTTATAATAAATTGAAATATAAAATTAATTCATTCAAAATGTTGTAAGCAATGTGAGCTTTTCATTGAGCTGTAACTGAGTCTTAATGAGTTGTGACAATGCAACAACCATAAGAAGATCCTTCACGTTACTGCTAAACATGTTATCAAATTGATCACTAGTCATCTTAGGTACAGAATTTACCATATCTAAAAGAGCACGTCCCACCTAGAAAATTATTGATAATGATATTCCAAATAAATTTCCTAACAAATAAATGTACATAACAATTATGATATATACTTGATTGTCGGGAGGTGTCTTTCCGGATAATACATCGTCAACATATTGAAGAACACTTTCTAACATTACAGCAAGTTTTGAACTTGCTTCGGCAATTTGTGCAAGATCCATTATAGGCTCTACAACAGCATCTGGCTTAGACCCTTGAACTTGATGGATAGTTTTGGCGCATAGTTGTAATCCAACAATTTCTGGGTTGTAACATTGAATCTAAAACCAAACCTTTCAGCTTCTCAAAATGTTCATTACTCTATTAAAGCTTTATACAAAGCCTGGTATTTCATTGAAATGACTGATATTCGATCGAAAATCCCTTTACCTGTACTTTAGCAGGAGTAAACATGCACCCAGTCTTGCCATTTGGGACACCTAATCTTACGCAAACGTAAGCTCTGATACCCATTCTTGTTGTTTCTTGCAAAGTTGTGTCCACAGTTAAATGAATTGGATTGTTGCATTCACGAGCATAATATTCATGAATTACAAACGAATGATTTGTAACCTATGAAAAAACATACATCATTTGCATTCCTTAATTGTAATAAAGAGCCAGCAACAATTGTGTTTTATTCGAACCTCATTTCCTGTAGCCCACCATCCAACAATATTTTCTTGTGCATTCACCCGTCGATTCAACTCATATACGTCCATTGCATAATTAAGCTCCGCGTCAACTTGATCTTCATATTCTTTGTGCGGCACACAAAAACAGTTTGTTACTTCAACAACTCCTTTCTCGACCGTACCTAAAAACAAGTTATTTATAAATAATTGTATTTGACAAAACCAGGTGATGGCAGACATTGAATCAACATTGTACAGCTCAAAGAGGTTATTATTCACATATTTTTATAAATAATTACTCACCTAACAGAGTACCAATAACTCGATGAGCCTCTGCACTTCGACGTTCGTATGCATCAACAATTTGAAATAATACTACCGGGTGGACTTTGACTATAAGGTTAAGCGCCATTTTTAAAAAGAGTCGGTACTTTCAATACGTCCTGATTGTCAACATCACGATATTCACAATTTATAAAGCATGTGGTACTGAGGCATTGAAGAAATAACGGTCATAAAATCAAGAGTAATTAAGACTACGATCGAAGATATTCGTACTGAAAATACGCATGCGCGAGAGGTGAATGATCATTGGCCACTATAAATGTGTTACTTAAACTATATTTTATTGGCAGATTTTTTGATTCTGCGCTATAATATTTTATGCATGTTGTCCGTTGCCTTTCCCGTTGCTTTTGAAATTTTAGAGTGAAGGGTTATTCAGAAAAAAGGAATAAGTTGTTTCATTAATATTATTTTTCATTTATTTTTCTTCTTTGTTTCTCTCTATAATTTTAAAAACAATGAAAGGTAACAACCATTAAGCATAACGTTACCAAAGCACGAGCTACAAAAATCTGTTTCGCATTGCTGTGCACTCTAACTAAGGCTTAAATATAATAAATGGAGAAATTTTGAACAATGATTTTTATTAGCTCATTGTTTATATTCAGTAGAAACTGGTATTGTATAGGTTTGATTAAATATGCCATATAAATATTACAATATTTTTTTATTGTCATTTGTATTGTAACAGAGATTTTTTGTACAAACATATAAGAAGTAGTCGTTTCATAAAATAAAATTAATTAATGAATTCAATGCTTTTATTCACTTATAGTAAGAGTAGTTAAATTTGAATATTTTGTATTAAAAAAATATCATTATTTTAATGTTTACATTTTTATTCTTAAATTGTAATGTAAATTTCTTTTTGATGAAGAAGAAATATGTATTATCATTACGGCCACTATTGTGATGCTTCGATTCGTAAATACAAATATTGATAACAATTTTTTTACATTCAAAATATATACAAATGACTGCAACGATAATACAATTTGTATACTATTTGTCATTATACACCTTATGGTCATTTAAATCGTGAGATTTATTCATAACATTCAAACCTGTAAGCGGAATTTATGCAGTTACAACAAATAAAGTAAATAATTAGAAATTAGCGTATGCTCCAATAATCTGGGCGTATCTCCAATATCACAGCTACTGTTCGTGTCTCGATAAAAAAATAATTTACAATTAAACGTTTATCAAAATTAAATAGTATTCTTATTTAACGATAAAGGACAAATAAAGAGACGATCTTCAAAGACGAACTTGCGTACACGATAACCTATACCATAGCTCGTTTAATAATAATAATAAAAAAAAAATAATAATAATAATAATAAGAATAAAAGTATATTTGTGTAATTTATTAAATCAATGAAGCGTATTCTTTTTAAATTTGTTGCACGCATTTCCCAAAAAACTAAACGTATTTATAATGATATTTCATTATTCATAGGTACCTCACGTTGACTCTTTTAATTATATATACAGTTACGTAGGAAACTCTCGTTTCTGCGACGCACTATTTTGTATATTTGTATTCATTGCTCTCTATCAGGAATATGATACAGGTGAATTTCTGAATTCTATTCAATAAGTCGCTTCACGTTGATAAGCTACTTCCTTCTTGCTCCCTTTCAAATTTTGTCGAGTAAAGGGAGAGATTCAAAAGAGATATCGGGCTGAGAAGTAACGAGAGTCGAACGTTGACATGGAAGCAAATAGAGTTTACGGTCGCTTGTAAGGTTCAGTATCTTTCTCAGTCTCCTGCAGTCGATGAAATCCGAAAGATAACGTAGGTTGTACAGTCAATGAACTTAGGCTTAGTCGCTGAGTTCAAAGATCCTTCCCTTTTATTTACTTCGTTTAGTTCTTCCGTGGATAATTTCGGCCTTTAATTTCTTGCGATACTACAAATCATGATATTCGGCAAAGCGCCACGACGAAGTCTCCAGGCTCCAAGGGATTGTGAGTGAATCTGTAAAGTTCGACACCATCGTTGGGTTCTAGCGCCGTCTTCTGCCTGAAATTCATATTAAATCACAATAATTAATAGCTTTGCTAAAGGCAATAGCTTTAAAATTAAAAATACTCTAAATAAGCTTTACCAAGCCACTTACTGTGACATGTTTAATTTATTTGGTAGTGCTTCAAGCTATAATAATTTAAAATTATGTAAATAATGTACAAGCATTTAGCCGTTGGTTATCTAACATTAGAGTTTTGAAAATACAATTTAAAAAAATGTTTTTAAAATTCGGCGTCGCATAAGATTGAAAATACCGATATTTAAAAGAGAGACGTTGGGTACACGTGGCTGAATGGAAAACGAGGTTGAACAGAAATGAGCGCCTCGAATTAATTGCCCCACCTGGCTTTACTATTCCTTTTCTGCGGCCTGGCCTACTTTCCGCATCCATCCAGCCCTACGCAATTTCCGCCGAGCATACCACGAATACAAAGTGCCAGTAAACCTAATTCGCGCCCGAAGCGGTTATATCCAAATGGTACAAATTGAGCGCACAAGAAGAAGCAAAATATGATGCTTCCGTGATCAGCGCACTTCCAATTGCACAATAGTATAAGTAAGCTCTAACATTTCGTAGCTTTTTATATTTATACCTTAAAAATAAAAGTTTCTCTCGAATACAATTCCTGAACTTCAAAATAATCTTCAAAGTCCGCTTCACAGCACACTATACACTTGTCGAGATAAAGTGGCTCCTGAAAAATGTTTTAGATATTTTATTGTTTACAAACGTTTATTGAAAATTTGAATAATATAGAACGTTTTACTTAAATTGAATAAATTGTTAATATTTAGAATAAGTTGTATAATTATTAGGGCTTCGTTTTTATATAAAAGCTACACAGTTAAATATTTACCCGCAATAAACTATACCGCCCCAATTTTTCTTTCACAAGCAGAAGAGTTGCATCTTTGATACCAGTTTGTCTTGGAAAGAGACAATCATTAGAGTAATTGATGAATTCGGAATTTGGCTGAAAATTTTAGAAAATAATGAATTTATGTTAAAAATGACATAATTAACAATTATATGCTTTAATCTTACCTTTCCATTAGTAACCAACATAGCAGTTATGGGTGAAAGTTTTATAGTTCTACTCCTTCTCCAATTGTTGTCCGTTGACTGGGCGACTAACAGTCGACCCTCCAAAACGAACCTTGAATTTTCATGAACCCATTCAAGTACTTCTAAAGCCATCTAAAAATTAATCATAAAAAAAAATACAAAATATATTCAAACATTTAGTAATTACATTTTTTAAATTAATGCTAATCATTGCATTAATTTGCGTATGCAAATATTTCGTTTTTTTTAATCAAACAAAATTAAGAATGATGAGGGGCACACACCTTTCTTAATTTAATATTTATCATATCTTGTTCATCGGTTGATCTTCTACCATTTTGTATAATTGAAATTCGTCGCCACAATTTTGTTGAGGTGATATCTTTGGCTTCCTATAAAAACAAAATTAAAAAAAAAACTACTAATACATGCAAAAATTTGTATTCTAAATATATATTTTAAAAAATATTTCAGTATCGTCAGTTAATTACGGAATATGTTCAATTCAATTTTTATTTATAAATGATAAAATTTAATTTATATTAAAATTAAAATTCTTACAATTTTATAAACAGTTCAGGACAAGTAAAATAAGGTTAAGTCAAAAACGTATTTTATCGGAGGAAACAAATTTTCTTACAGCATTCATACGCTCTAAGTGTAGCTCTATATCAGTCTGAGCTTGTTTCAGCATTTTTCTTAGTTCTTGCATTTCTGTTTTTCTTGATGGGGTTGCTTTCAACAAACGTGCCAGGAGAAGTGGATACTTAGTAACCCTTTGTACTGGAACCTAATGCGATGCATAATAATTTATGTTATAACATCTCGATAATTAATTGCATTTATTTGCATTTGCAAATAATTGTTACGTAAAATTGTCGAAAAAAACAAACTCGCACATTAGTAGTAGTTTTTCGTTTAAAAGTTTTACACAATCAGTGTAATTTATTGGAGTACGTATTTAGTTAATCGTCAAAGCGATTGTGTTAATGATTTTATTCGTTAATACGTATGAAACGCTTTGTAAACGTATTGCTAATGTAAGCATAAAGCATTTTAAATCTAATAATCAAAATAGGAAGTTCGTTGTTTATTAATTTGCAGCTTCGGCAATGAGCAAGCTTAATTTAAAAAATGTGTGCTGAATCGTACCATTAAGAAGGAATTGAGATTCATTCTTCGCAGCACGGCGTTTTCCATCTGCGAAACCTTAAGAAAAATTCTGAGAAGCTCCTTTTCTTTTTCTAAATTTTGCAGCAGGAGGCTTGCACCACCTTGACGTGTGCAGTAGCTTTCGAAAGCGTGAAGCATTCTTTCGGATTCGAGAAAAATTTTTCCCAAATCGACTGTCACCAGCTCTTCGTCGCCAGACTCCTGTTCAGATGTATCATATTATCGTAACACAGCATATTATCTAAATCAGCCCATGCAGACTAACGAGTCCAGGATTACGGAAGTAAAGGGTCAAGCATATTATAGTATAAGCTTATTAGAGTACGGAACGTTAAAATGCCGAATTGTCATTTTTGAGGAGCGTTAAAAGTGCATGATAATAAAAAAACTTAGCTTATCTTACAACGGTACAAGAGCCAAAGGGGATGCAAGTGAAAAAAAGAAGGAAAACGAAGTCACCTTAGCTACAGAACATTAGAGCTCAGAGTCGAACGAAGGAAAAACCAAATAACTAAGTATAAGAGGTAAACCGAAACTAGTGCCTACCTGTGCTACGTCGACGACGGCCTTGAGCTTTTCCGCAAAGATCTGATTGTGCTCCAGAAGCTCCTCCACATTCAAAAATATCGCCGACAGCTGTTCCATTGTTAATAAGCCAGCTTTGAGTATCGGTCGATGGAATTCTTCTAAGATAATTTGGAGATCGCGGCCGTACTTTTTCTCGGTCTCCACGATTTCGGTGATGATTTCCTTGCGTTCAGCGCGTTTCGTTCTACATTTTCGACACACTACCGGTGAAAAAATGCGTCCACTGAAATGCGATATAAGAAAAATTATGTTAAATACATCGGATGCTGAATGTTAAATAGCAATGGTGACACAATCGCTCTACCTTTGCTATGCTTCGTAATGTAAATTACAATTATAACAATTTCGGGTGCAAAGATAAAACTACTAATCAAGGACGTAAGGAGTTCTTATTTTGAAGCAACTTTTATTTCTTTGGCTTTCAATAACTGAATGTGCGCCAAGTTAAGCCCTGTAATTCTTACTCGAGCCAAGAGCCACCCGAATAGGATGGAATAGGCAAAAAAATAAAAAAGCAAAGCAATCGGATGGAGCGTTGATGGCGAATGCATCGAGCTCGGAAAAAAGCCGAAGCGTTACCGATTTGAAGAAATTGAAAATACAGTTAAGAGGAGTAGACGCATCACTTCCGCCGGGTCAATAGACTTTAGACTAATTTTTCCTGCGCAGCTGCGAAGTGAAAAAAGCTAAGAGCGATGGCTGTTCCAGTTAGTCACCTGTCGATATTGAGAGGCTCGAGACGCTGCTCGCAGTCCTCGCACTGCTTCCCGTCTGACTTGTAAGGAGCGCCGTTCCGGGCCACCGCTGCTGAAACCGTTTTTACGCCGAGGCTCTCGTCGTTGTCGTAGATATTGAGACCGAGCTCATTGGCACCTTCGGCACGCCAACGTCTCCCGATATCGCCCCTGCAGCTGCTGCTGCTTGCTTGGCTGCTCTCCGAGCCCACGCCGCTGTCCGTCCGCTCGATGTCCACTATCCGCCTCTGGATTCACGTAATCATCATTCGTTACTTACGGCCCATTACGGCCTCTTCCCCTTATAATTTGTACTGCCTATCGGCGGCCGCTCGGAATAGATACTTATACTAAGATAGAGTTAATGCAAAGCTTCCGGTTGAATTGAGTATTGGCTTGGACAATGTTGGCTTCTTACTGGAGAGCAATCTGACATTCCAATCGTTTGGTTCTCTTACTCACGCCCCCCCTCCCGTAATTTAGTACTTCGAGTGAGCAAAGTGCAGCGCCATAAAATGTGATTCGCGCGTGTCCTTTCAGCCCTCAAAAGCCGAAAGACGCCAAATAAGTTTAGCAATAATACAGATCGTATTACACATTGCCATAATATAATAAAATTTTTGTTTGAAAAACCATGAGGCTTTGTTGCATTAAGCTTATTGCATATTTGTCTCTCTTTAAATTGGTCTAGCAATTATTGTAATAATTGAGATAGATAATAATCGAGTAAGCTAAATTGTAACGCACCGTTATTGTATCTGGTGAATTGGCAAGAATGATGTTGTTCTCCTCACTGCTGTACGATACGTTTGAAATTTGTGAACTTTTGGAGCTTAAGTCTCCTAAGCTCGTTACTTTTTGTTCGTAGAGAGCTTCAAAATCTTGCTCCGAATCTTCTTCATCCTCAATCTCCTCATCCTCTTCCTCCTCCTCGTCTTCATCGTCAACTTCTTCCTTCTGACCGAGTGCTAAATTTCTTATTCGTTTTCGTTCTTTGGAGTCGATGAAATTTAAAAGCTTGTATTTACTGGATAGAATTTTCCTGTCCACTGCGGAGCAATTAGGAATCTTCTTAAAGTGCTCGTCGGGTCGCTTGTGTAAATACGAGCTTTCGAAATTCTGTCCAGAATTGTTACTTACAGGCTTATAGAACGTATCTTCTGGTTGCGTAATCTTATTATTTATGTCTGCAATTAATAATGGGATAACGTTCTATTAACTTCGTCAATTCATTTCAATTAAATTTAACCATATTAAACATTGTATTAAATATTCTAGGATTGTATATTTAAAAATATGTGTAGTGAAGAAGCATAAAAAAGTACAGTTCGAAAAATGCAGCAGCTGCCTAAAGTATGAAGTATAAAAAAAAATTTGTAATAAAAAAACCAATTTGATTTAAAAAATTTTCTTCAACCAAGGTATAGAATTGAAAACATCAATTTTAAGAATCAACTGAAAGAACTTTTCTTTTATTTCTCTTCTATATAAAAAAGTAGCAAACTTACCTCTAAATCTATCCTTATACTCGGGTTTAAAAACGATTCTGTCCTTTAGATAATCTTTCGTTGGGGGTAGACTGAGCGACAAGGTTGAGGATTCATCCATTATCTCTTCATATATCGGCTCCTTAATTATCTCGTACACGTTTTCCTCCACAAACGTGTTTGTCATTGTTTTATTATTCAGTGGACTTAAATTTAAATTGTTACAGGAACTGACGCATTCAGGCTTACTGGCACTCATCGGGTGAGAAGTTTTGAGCAGGCTTTGCTTTAAAATTTTAATTATTTCTTGACCATTGGTATTATCCAAGCTTTCGCAATTTTCATGAACTATACGCAAAGAATCTTGAACTAAGTTCGATATCAATTGTTCTTTAGAAATTTCAGAAGAAACCGAGGGACCGATTTGTGGCAACTTCAATTTAGTTGGATTCTCAGATAACTGGATGCTTTCTTTAAATTTGGCTGAAGATCTCACGTGAACGGGTTCAACGTGAATAGTTTGTATATTCTGCTCGTTAACTTTTTTATCCTATTTAGTTAGAACAAATAAAGTTATTTTAATTAATTAGTATAACAAAATGAGAAGAATATAAATATAAATCTCATGATAATAAGATAAATAGATTATTGTTATTGGTAATATATTTATAGAATTAGTATTTCATTTTGTTATCTAATATTTATATATAATTTGTGTATACGCATGACATGTGATGGATAAATTTAACTAGGCACAACTCTTTTGACTGATATTACTTTACTATATTTTACTATTAAATAATTCGATGAAATTTTATTACAATTTTTAATTTAATGATTACGTAACAGATCTATATATATATGTGTGTATGTGTGTGTGTGTGTGCGCGCGCGTGTATATACACGATATAATGCATTGGCTAATGATATTATATGATATATCAATAAAACAAAACTCCTGTAATATCATATAAAACTTGCACCACATCTTAATTATAAATACGTAATCATCTTTACCCGAAGTTGCTCTTGTTTGGAACTTTCTCCATTAATAACGATATTAGATTGATAATTATCGACAAATACAAGAGTTCGTTTTTGATCAGAAGACGTTTGAATACTCGACGTTGTTCCAATATCGTTGTTATTTATTGCAATAACGGTCGGATTACAAATACTATTTTCACCGTTGACACTTATTGTAACTTTGTTTTCCGAGTCTAAGGTTCTTTCAGTACTATGAGTTTGCTGCTTATTATGGATCATAATCGATGTACTGCAAGAATCCTTCAATGGTGCGCTCGAACCAACCTGTTATAAGATAAATAAATGAAAAATCCAAAAAGTCTTTTTTGTAAAACGAAAATTTTCAATTTGTAATTTCTTTTTATTTTTTATAGCCTGTAAATTATCGAGTATCCATAAGGATTAAAAGAATTAAAAGATTTTCAAGTACAACAACGGAACTGGTATAAGCAGCATAATTAAATTTTTAAATAATTAAGCGTACATTTAAATATGAAAGCAAAGCTAACCTGGAGCCTATGAACGGTAAAAGATCTCGGTGCTACGTTTGGCACCACTGTGGTTTTACAAACTTTGAAGAGGTTTTGGCAGGACTTCTTGCTCGTGTCCGCTTTAACAGGTGGTGGAGACCATCGACTCGATCGCACATTTCTGAAATGTTCCTCGTAGTTTGTTGTGACTACGGAACTCATTTGTTCTCGATTTTCTATACTCGCATCGGGCACTTTAATTTCTAGCTCGCCATTTTCCTTTTCCTCTTTTACGATCGCTTTGATCACCTTAGATTTCTGAGTCGTGGATTCATGCTTTGGATAAAGTAGTGATTATTTTTTTTAAGTACAAGCAGTGAATAAATATATATATATATATATGTGTGTGTGTGTGTATTTCAAGCGTCCAACGCATCATTACTTTTCATAATATAAAATCCGTTTCGATTTTTTATATTATGTACTGTATTGCTGTTTTATGGTGGTAGCTTAAATTAAAGTATACAATATATCAGATAATTAAGATAAATAAATCAGCTATTCCATAAACATATAATATAAAATAAAGAGTCTTTAATATGATAATGTATACTTCTGATATACATTATCGTATAATTGCATGACATTTCAGTCTTTAATACAATGATAAAAATCGAAGTCGATTTGCTTAAAAAGCGTGAACCCGAGCACGTACAATTATCTCAGACATTTCCCTTGCCAACCGTAAAATGAAAATGTGTTTGACATACCTGGAACATCACCCACTTATTTGTCGCTTCGAAGCTACTTTCCGTCTCGGTATCTGGGGCTCTAGACGACTCCATGCCCTGAGCATTGGCGCATCGGCAGTAACTCAAACGCATCGTATCTACAAAACCAACATTTGCAGCTGTTATTCCTCGGCATACTTTCGATCTCTCGCTTTGACTTCTCATAAGGCACGTCCGATGCTTGGAATCCCCGGCTTGTTCTGTAAATCCGTACAAACAGTAGGAGCTAAGAATCGTCAATTTCATTTATACATGTAGCAATTTGCCTAACAAATTTTGAATAGATCATCATCTGAATAATTCATAATTCATCGTTTATCGCAGCTGCGGTGCCTGCATTACACGCATATTTCGAGCAGAGATAAAATAAATAAATTGCATGAATAATTTGCGGAATTTTATGAGCATTTATCGTGTGCGGGATACTGTACGAATGGCCACCAACAATATAATAATTATATAATTATATATAAGGAAAAAAGTAGCCGCGCTCCTGGGACTCGAGCTGCGAAAAAGAGAGATTTTGAAGATTTTATATCAGCGTGCGGTATATAGCTGAAAAAAAGTTCTAAAAATTAACGAGTTCCACATGAGGCTCTAATTTAATTGTAAATATATCTTCCGAGAATCGAAAGTTTGCCGCTGCGGAAATGAAATCGTAATTTCACGAAAAGCAAGCTAAGGTTCGCGTCGAGAAGCGAATAAAACCAAGGGATTGCCTAATCTAGATCATCTGGGCGTGAGGACTCGTGGGGCGTGTTATCGTTATGGATGGCAGCACGATGTTGTTCGGCGTTCTGTTACCAATGTTTTATGGTAATTCGAACTTGCGAAATCGGACGGAGAACGTTACTTACTCGAAGCGCTTGGCTCTGTGCTCGAATACTTCATCGAGAGCGTAGCCACGGTGCAACATTATCCAACGTGTCGCTTTTCACTAATACGCCGATACTCCGATTCCGAGACTTCGAGCCTATGGGTACAATACGACAACGTTACTCGACCCATTTTTCCGCGCCTCTGCTCCACCGCTGCACGCGGCGCCTCTACGGTGACATTATTTTACGCGTAACACGCGCCACCAAATCCCGTGCTCGGCAATAACGCAGTCGAGTCTTCGGCTCGGGTTAATAAGCTTTTACGAAAATTCGTAATTTATAAAAAATATCATGGTAGGTTCTGATGCCTCGACCATCTTGGCACGTTACGTTTAAATATTATACGCGCGACATTGAACGCTAAGCTCGTGTTATCGCTGTAGTAAAAACAAATTGTCATTGGGGGTTCGTTATCGAAATCTTCTGCATCCAAGCATAATATAAAAATCATCGCATCCTAATAAGCTATACTGGTATCTACGGAAAGAATGGACAAAAAGTTGAGGAAGCACGGTCATTTTAATACGGACACTTGAGAACTTGAGTTTTGCGGAAAAAATCTATCCTCTCTTTGTTATTTTTATAACAATCTTATGGGTAACCGGAAGAGTAGGTAACTGATATGTTCGCGAAAGCGTTGCAGAAGACTATTTTCTTAATTAACGTCTGGCTGAAGTTGACATTTAAATTGGACGACAGAATTTATGCATTTGCGATGAGATTTTTTGTAGCCAAAGCACAAACCAACTGGAGAATTACGTGACAAATATGACGGAGAAAAATTAAGTATTCAGTGAGAAAAGACAGAATGAGAATCAGTGATACGATAATGAGTGAATTAACAAATGAGTGCGAGTGAGAGAAGATAAATGATTATATATGCAAGCTTAAGGAAGAGATATGTATATGTATGTGTGTGTGTGAATACTAAGCATAGCGTAACAAGAAAGAATGAATGAGTGGAAAGTGAGAGTGCACGGAAAACTACGTTAGAAACATGATATTTGCACCAATATGCTTCATTATATAGTGGAGCAATAGAGAAGTGACTAAGAATTTGAAAGCTGAATATTATGCAAACTTTAATAATAAATTCGTATGTCATAACAGAGAAAGATTATAATGTCTTTGGTTACAAAAACCAAAATTAATTGTTAGGAATTCATCTTCTTTCCTGTCCTAACCGAATATAGTAAAGAACAGGAAAATCCTGTTTACCATTTCTATGTATTTATCGTCGTTATAAAAAATGCTTTTCTTGAGAATATGTTAAAATTTATTACAGTAAAAAAGAGCCTTTGAGCAATATTCCAGTTATATACGTGACGTAAACCGTTGTTGTAAAATTTGTTTAAACACGAACAAGCAGGTATGGCGAATATGAACAAGACGAAGTCTTCTTTCCGAAACGTATGGATTAACAATAGGATCTTTTAATTAGAAAAAATTAAAACTTACCCTCGCACTCATTAACCGTGTCCTCGCCTATGGCAATGCCTTCCGTATTGCTCGTTTCATGGTCCGGAGCATTGTCGGGTCTCCCCGTTTGCAATTCCGATAAAGCGGTAGCATTGACTTGCGTTTTAATCGACGCATCGTCCTTCAGTCCCGGCACATTGGCGCCGCTCCTCTTCGTCGCAACACTTTTCTTCCCGTTCCCCTGCTGACCGTTAAGATCCTGACTTACGTGCTTCTGTTGTTGGGGCTGCTGCGCTTGTAATTCCTGCTTTCTCGACTGTAGCATTTTTTCCGCGTGGTCATTGCTGGCCGGCGCTACAGTCTTGACTTTCGGGATGATTTGAGCTTCTAGTAATTGTTGGTTGCATTGATTGTGTGTTATTTGTAGCGAGGTTTGAGGCTGCTTCAGACTCTTAATATTCGGTATCGTTATAAATCGATGAGGCCTCTCTACCTGAATTTCTTCTGGTATTATAGGTGCCTCGCTCACCGCTGAATCGTCCATTACGGCTTCGGAATCATTCGCAAATGATGCGTCCTTTATTAAAGCCGAGTCTGCTTTAGAGGCCCTTCTTTGCATACTATATAGGAGTCAAAAAAAAAATTAGTCCAACTCTCTATGCTTAAATCTTAATTACAAAACGTCATTTGCTTTTAGAAAATTGTTTTGGTCGCGTTCTTAGTCTATGCTTTAATTTTTCGCTAAAAGGCAATTATCTCTAAAGCTGCTTTAATGCGGATGTCTTGTAATTATGCGAATGCGAACATTTTATGATTTTAAGCTATGATTTTAATTTTTCACATAGTTTTGAAAAAGCCTAGATAATTTTAATACCAAAATAATAAAAAAATGAACGGCGAAATTATAGGTGAGGTATAGTTTTATTTTTTTTTCTTAAAAGTTGCGCAACAGCGAGCAGATTAAAAGCATAGAAATACTACCTTGTGAAAATGTCCATTGGCTTTTCAGGAGCCAAAATGATATTGTCAACTTTAAACATAACACTTTTGGGCTTTAAGTCCGCAAACGAAGACCAATTGGTCCGCTTCAATATACTCTTTAAAACATTCTTGGTCTCCTTGAGCCTCCTCGGTGGTCTTTTGGGTGATATCTTAGGAATAGGTATCCTAGTAAGGGAAGATTGCATTGTTGAGAAACCATCCTCTTTGGTACTTGGCTCCAACGGCTCGTTGAAGATCCTAACCCTCTGCCCGCCTAGAAAAGAGACCGAGCTCCTGTTCGGTATCCTTTCAATGGGCTTCACCACTGACGAATCAAAAGCTCCCGATCGGGCCTTGCTCGTTAACTTTTTTAACTCGTTTTCCAAGGCATTGTCCGACAAATCGTCGCTGAGCTCGTCTTCGTCTTTGTTCGAGGCGTTACTCTCTTGCTGATTCTTGAAAAGGAGATACGGGTTCACGTAGCTCTCGAGTATACTTTTCCGAGAATCGCTGCTTATCGACGAGGGCGCGCTACTCGATTCATCCTCTTGCTTAGCCTGCCAGGACAGCGACTGCCAGCCATTAGACTTATTTGCGGGGTTAGCTATGCTGGCTATTCGACCGAACGATGAGTGCAGGTTCGATGATTCCTTAGATATCAAGGAATTTTTCGCGGACCAATCGGCTTCCTTAGATTCAACCTGTTTATTTTTTAACGATTTATTTAGTGGCTATGTTATGAATCAGTGGCCTTTATTACGAAAGCAATGTTATACAATTTGAATTTAACGACTACTTTTTTAGATACGAATTCCAATTTAGCTCAACAAAAAAGAGAATTTGATTTGAAAGAGTTATCGACTATTGGCGCTACGACGTACCAATTGGCTAGAGTTATCGTCCTGTAATCCAAAGGAGCCAGGATGGGTGCCTATATTTGATTCGGATGGACAGCACTGAAACCACTCAGTCCTCGATACAGGCTCGACGTTAGATACCTTGAAAAGACCCCGATTTTTCATGCCATTGCATCGAACGCTTTGGCTACGAAAGTCTCGCTGATTCGTCTGCTGCAAGGGCGAAATACTCCGAGCTCGGCCACGTGATTCCAAAAGCTTATTCTGACGCATTAGCTCATAAGAATCATCGATACTCGGCTTTAATATACCTGTAAATCGATGTCGACGAAATATACACCAAGTGCTGATTATATTTACAAACTCTAAATAAGCCTTGACATTTTGAAATTACCCTTCTGTTTTTGTGCAATAATTATACTTACAGCAAACAAAAATTATTCTCAAGTACATTACATGTGGCTTATCAACTGAAATTTTTCCCACGTAAAGAACAATTATTATATAATTATATATCGCGAGAACGTTTTAAACATTAAAGCGAAGGCTTCCTTCTAGACTAATACCGGTGGCGATCGCGCATAAGATCCATGCTTTTTAATTTGAATGGAGATCAATAACGGATTCTGTATTCGTGAAAATAACAATCAATGATTAAAAATTCATCACAATTGTATCGCTAATCTTCAATATATAAATATTAAACCGATTGCAATTAAAATTCATTTAGAGATTAAAATTAAAAAATTACTTTTATACATTGGACTGCGTTCCCCGGGGTTATTAATGGATTGTATTAATTTTAAGCCCTCTTTATTTTAATTGTTCAAGAAGATGTTAATTTTTTAATTTAGCTTCGGAAGGAATCGTCTTCGTCCCTTTGAAAAGCCGTTGAAAATATAGATCGTGTACGCGTTCCCTTGGCCGAAATGCTCGAAGCGGTCAGAACCGCAGAAGGTATAATACTCGAATCCGTGAGTTGAGCGAATGGCTCCGTCTCTCTCGTAGCGATACCGACCTGCCAAGCTGGGCCTCGTCCTGATGTGCATGGTAGGTATTCTGCAAGTACCGCCGATCGGGAGTCCCTCCAAGCGGTAACCGCCGCACTTCCTGCAATTGCTGCCAACATTGCGCACAGTGCCGCTAAGAAAGTCCGGGCAGGAGCAAACGAAGAGGACCGGGGCCTCGCAATGGTGGACGAGCTGGGGCAAGTGTCCAGGCCCGAACGCCCTCGAGCCCGTAGCCCGCACGGTGCCGTACAGCCAGGGCACCCCGTAAACCATCTGCTGGGCCAGGACGCCGTCGCCCATCATGGCCTCCCAGTTCGGCTGATGCCTGCCCAGGGAGCGAACGACTTCCTGCTTCGTTGACTGGGAGGCGCGCGAAAGCCCCAGTCGTATACTCCACGACTTCTTGCCCTTGCTCAGTGTGTCGTTGCCCTAAGGAAAATGCCAATTAGTACTCTCGGCGTACAAGAGTCCTGCGATCGAGTGCTTTGCGGAGTAGGAAGGCTCGTTAATCGTCAAATTTCTTTTCAGTTACTTAAGTACCGAGTAAACATATTTTCACGGCTCGTCTATCTTTAAGTACAAGAATGCACCAGTATATCTGTAAATAAGTACAATGATAATATATAAATTATACAAAATAATTATTACAGTATTTCATTGTCTTTTTTTTTTTCTTTTCTTTTTTTTTCTTTTTCTTTTTCCTTCATACTCCAACGGTAAGCGTCGACGCTGAAATATTTTCCCACGTATGCACCGCGGAACAATATCGCGAGTCGTTGAGTGTTTCGCGGCAGCGAAATCGGAAGGGCAGCAGCAAGAGCGCAATAATGATGAAAGACGGGAGAAGGAGGCGCAAAGGAGCGAGGGAGAGCGCGCGAGCGAAGCTCACGAGAGTGAATGTAACGCACGAGAGTGAGTGTAAGTCGTTAGAATGGATCGCGTGAGAGTGAAGGAGAGCTCGCGAGTGAGAGAAAGCCGCGAGTGGGAGGAAGGGTAAGAAGGAGGGAAAGACAGAGAAAGAGAGAGAGATGGAGATAAGGACAGAGAGATAGAGATAGAGAGAGAAAGCAGGAGGAAGGCACATGGAAGCGTAGCGTTAGGTGAGGCGGAAGGAATGGAATTACTTGGCGTAGATGGGATCCGCGTGACACGCATTGCGCCGACCGCCTACGCTAATTACGCAAGCAGCCCTAACAAGGATCCACGGCTGAACTCGCTCCCCCCCCCCCCCGCCCCGCCCCTTCGCCGTCGCCTTCGCCTTCGCCGACCCAGCGCCGGGAAGACTCTTGCGAAACGGAGGGAGTCGAAAAATTTGGCTAACCGCGGCCGCTCGAGGCCGCAACCTTTCTGTCTGGCTCTTCGCTCCGACTTCAGCGGTAGAAACGAGAAATAAGCGCAGTCCACTCGCTTCTCCCTAACGAGTCCAAGTCCTTTTTTCCTAGCCTCAATTTCCAATGAAGTTGTTCGGCTGTTCGGCGTTGTGTCTCTTCCACAACACCGCGGGCCATTATTAATGCTGAATTTCCTCTAGATATCCTTTTTCTAATACAATATGGAATTAAATGTTCTTTTTTTTTTAAATCTTAGAAACTTTGCGAGATCTTTATAATCTTGCAAAATTCCAGAAACCTTGTGAAATCGTAGAAACCGCTTCAAGTCCTACACTTTTTGCGACATCACGATTTGCCAATCTTGTGTTTGTAAAACCGCAAAATAAATCTTCCAATATTTTCATGTAATTAATAAAACCTCGCGCACTTCATAATCCCATAGTATATCCAACTATTTGTTAAGACTAAGTTTATACAGAATTATAAGAATTTATAAATAAAGTAACGCAAAATTTAGAAGCCTAGATATCCTATAACAGATTTGTACAAATTTGCTAAGTTTGTACGAAGAAGTTTAACGCGTTAAAACCAATACGGATTAAATAGCAAGGATAAACGTCACAAATACGTGTACTCTGGCTTTTTATTGTGTAGCTTCTATCTGCCAAGACATTGCCAAAGTTGAAGCCTTTCTTAGTTAAGTGTTGGCTTTAGGCAGTATTTGCACGTATGAAACTCACAACTACGCATAATGGACGACATTGATATGGTTTTAAAAACTATTTTGCTATAAACAATCTAGATTTACACAAGTTTGTGCTGAACTGGAGATGCCAGCTTGGTAAAATTATACGTGGCTCAGAAGTTTTGAACTTAGAGTTTAGATGAACGAAGGGAGAAAAGTCGTCGAACTCTGCCAATTGGAAAGTAGTGGGGCGTCAAGCGTCGATCAATCCTATACGGATTTCTCCGATTGGAGCGATCCGAGCTCGATCATTACGAATTGGCTTCTGAGAATCGCTTGGATTGGTTCTGGGTCTCTGGGAGGGGAATTCGCGCTTTGATTCTCTGCAAATCGAAGATGAAAGGGCCAATCGAGAGCAAGAGAAAGAATCTATAGAGCCAGGAGCCAATAATAAGATTTGGACCGCTGATATCGGAGGGAACTTCATCCCCTCGTTCGAGCAGAATCTAATCAACCCTCCAGCCACCCTTGGAATGAAGCAGCCCCGATACTCGATACTTGATGATGATCAACATGTTTGATAACGTTTGATTTGTTAAACCTCTTTCATCTTTCTTCGAAAGATGAGCATCGTTCTTAAGATGATACTTGGTACGGAATGGTTATGGTATACTTGGTGAAATAGGCACCTTTCTCTCATTTGATACTCTTTTGCGCCAAAATCATAATTGCTACTGTAATTACTTATATATATAACAAGAGCTCTTAAAGCGATTATGATTATGAATACAATAAATACACGGATGTAAGTGACTTGTACAAGTTTATATTTACATAAATACATATCTTTTGTTGGCATTCACTAAAAGTATGCGCGTCAATTAAAATTAAAATAAAATTTACATTTGTGTACTGCCAGTCAATGTTTACGTTCAACTGCATGCAGATATTTTTCAACACTAAAATACACAAACATATTCTACTGTGTTAAATCTTTCCATAAGAAAAAAATTCAAAGTAATTATGAAATTTACTTATTTATGCATAGGCTTTCCAAAAGCAAGTTAATTACAGACTAGTTTTAATCAGCTTGATGTTGACTTAGATCAATATTAAAATTTAAACTAAAACAATTTTTTCAAAAATTACAATTACTTTTTATTTTCGAAATTAATTCACTTATTTTTCATTAGGAAGATATTTTAATGTAGGAGCAATATTCACAAATTGTTTTTAAAAAGACGTATTCAACTGAATAAAATTGACTGGCATAAGTTAAAATTTATCCTTAATGTATCTCCAATTAAAAAAAACTTAAGATGAAAATGTATTCTAGTTTTGTTGGTTTCGACATGCAATACAAATTTCTTCAAAATTTAATTGTCTTAAATATAGATCTTGAAGTCTTAACAAGTAAGGTATCGTAATTTGACAATATTTGAAAGTAATTAACTGGAGATTTTAACAACTGTATAATTATATTCGTAAGCTTTTTCGTTATTAGTTTTTAAAATAGATTTTAGTCTTTCTGAGGAATGCATTACAAAAGAAATTATAACAATTGCGTTAATTATCAGTATGATAGTTTGGTTTGAATTGTTTTTTCTCGATTATAGTTTTTTAAAACTATGTGAAACGTAATTTACATATTGTATAAATTAAAGATTCATCACCCGTCTTAAGATCAATATAATTTTGTTTTTATTTACATAATAAAAACACATGTTCTAAAAAGTAAGACGCTTCTTTTATATTCATCGTGTGCATTAATAATAATAATTAATTATGCATGTTTCAAGCGAAGGCAATGTTGAGTGGCTATCTTAGTGTTATAATTAGCTAATAAATATGTATTCAATCAATGTATTCTCGATTTATATTTCATCAAAAAATAATTCATTTTTCTAGAGCACGTAAACATACCTCGAACGATGCATAGCAAAAAGATAGATAATGACGGAAAGAAAAAAGGCAGAAAGCCCTCGAACAAGAGGCAAGGGAATTACTGTACTTTCTAAAAGCAAAATTGGCATCAAAGCCATCGTTGGCTTCAACTCACAGCCGTGTTATAATAACAGGTTGGAAAACGGCGCCATAATAGCAACGCGTCGCCCTTAGTTTCTACACTTCTTTCTCAATTTCAATGCGTGTCCTTCGCGAATCGTTTTGGATTTTGCTTCTGCTGCAGCTTCACCGTCACGAACTAGATCTACCCGTCTTAAGCTCCGTCTTGACTGCTTATTTATCGAATGTCATATTATCTCGAGGAGTATATCGCTGGTAAGATTCGTATGGATATCAATGTACTCGGTTATCTAATTGAATTGGATACCTGCATTAAAAGAAAAAAGAGAAAAATGGAATTTCATCTTCTCTTCATTTGGTACGAAAGTCTCCTAATAATTCTCTACGTCAGTCTCTTATCATTTAATCTATACTACTAATAATAATGCTTCATTTACGATGCGATAAAATACATTTAGGAAAGAATCATGAAGCACCATTACTAAATCCTGTTAGATTAAAGGAGAAGAGAAAATAACGCCAAGCCATATAAAAGCCAGTTGGTACATCCGATTGATCGTAATGTATCGGAATCTGCTCTATAGATAATAAGAGTGCATTAAAAGTAAGTGCCATAAAATGATTACAAATTATTAAAGAACAATTTCCGAGGAAAGTGTGCCAGGGCTATCAACTCGGACAGTTCCAAATCTCCGTAGGAGTATGGGTGGGGGAAGGGCATTGGCTTAATTAAGCCGAGTCTTTTCTCTCCGGGGGAGCTTGAGACTTGGAGGAAGCGAGCAGTCGCTTCCAGAGGGAGACTGGGCGAGTCCTCGGCTCGGGAATGGGATTACCTTTGGCGGCGGAGGTGCGGGCGGGCCGGATGCAGCCGGCCCCTGCTGGACGTGACACCTTCTCTTGTGGCCCAGCATGCTTGGATGCTCGATATTAGCCGGGCCTATGGCCATGCTCGCCATTGTCATTCCCCACAGGGTTGGCTCTCGGGGCTAGCGAGTACCCGAGCTGATACGAGATTCGCCGCGAGGCTGACCGATTCGCTTTTCTCCTGTTGCCTCTGTAACCGGACATTCTAGCTGGTCGACCTAAGATGCAGGGACAAAAGAGGCATTATTTTTACGTGTCCCGATTCAAAGAGCTACCTGCGCCTTCTCCTCAATGCTTGTAATATGTTATCGATGGGCACGCTCCGCATGACTTTAATTCCGAATAAACAGAAATCTCGTAAGGAGCTGTTAATGGTAAATAGGCTTCTTGCGAGCTTACTTTCCTATTGTAGCCAAGATTTAACGTGACTCATAGATTAGTCCTCCTCGAGTTAACCCCTCAATAGTCGGAAAAAGCTACATGGTTGCGCACCCGCACACGCACACACGCACACGAATGCACGTTATAAACTAATGTAGATTATTTCGTAAAGAAAAGTATCCGATAATGGTATCGAAAACTTTTTTTTACTGGTAAATATATTCATGGAATATGGAATGAGTACAACATTCGAGTGTATGTAAAACTTTTGCTGTATTTATAAATGCATTTGAAAAATAAAAGTAAATCCAATTTATGTTGGTTACTCGATAAAGGTGTCAAAACTTGAAGCGCGAGGAAATTGATGAATAGGTATACTATAGAAAAATTAGAATGCAGATAGAGATCACAGTCGAAAGCTCATATACATAAGCTGGCATTCGGTTCACTTACTTTCAGTGTTCATATTTATATTTTCGCCTCCTACAGTCGGAGCAATCAAAGCTTTCATTTATTCTCTCCTTTTCAACCTAATACTGCGCCTCACTTTTTTCCCAATATCTTACAGCAAACCAATAATTTTAATAGTCTTGATTTTCTTATACTGGTACTAAATGGTAATTATATCTATGACGGCTTATACATTAATTTTCCATTAACGAATCACTATATTTTGTAATTATCCTCAATCCGTCACTCTCCATTTCTGATTGTCACCCGTTTAGACTCTCGCGTGCTCTTATTTAGTACATACGATTGCCTTCTCACGCCTATCTTTATTATCGAAACGATAGTAAAAAAAAATATTTAATTCAGTTACAAAATTAACGGTATTTACATTAAAAAATAAAGGTATTATAATCACGTATTGGTCGATTATTGAAACGATTTCGAGTATTACAGAGAAAACTTTTTTATGATGAAAATAGTATATATATATATAAGCAAATGTTTCTTCACTTTTATTTCATAAATCTAGATCTTATATTCTTTGTTTTGAACATTACGATCTTCGGTAATAAACACAAAAACCTCGCAATTACAATGACCTGCACCTGTTTCAAAAGTGAATTGAGCTGTAAATGTCAAACTATTATCTCCAATTTGTTGAGCAGCGTATAGCATCCACCTGAACTCTTGAGCTGTTATGCTCTTCGTGCATTTACAATCGAAAGTTTAAGCTGAAGAACTCTAAAATCATCCTGATAAGGATGCATCAAAATAGATCTGGATAATATGAGAACGAGGTCACTGACAACTGTAAGACAATAGTGAAAGTTCGTATTACGGTTTCTCTCGATTGTTTCATTAAGTCTTTAGAAAGTAAATGATTCGAATTCGCCTACGAATTTTTTCCGATGGTAACCTTCAGACACTCTCGCATAGTCTCACCGGTAAAGTTCTTATGTTCTTTCACTTTTATTCATTTTTTCTAATGAAAATCTCATACAGTAATAAAAATAATTGTCCAGTAATCAACAAGTCTTGCATGTATACGCTTGTCAACTAAGAGTCGTATAAGAAATTATAATTTATATGAAATGCTGCACTAGAATTATGGATTACTTAAGTATATGGCTAAATAATAACGCTTAGCTTATACAGAGAGTTTTTTTCAACTTTCCAATTTATAATATTGACAATATATCGCAATTCGGAATAATTTATGACTGGCTATATTATACTAGTGAATAAAAAAAACGAATAGGAATTTTAGTATTTTTTACCGACAATTCTTACTTTTTTTTCACTTCTGCTTTAGCATTAATTAATTAACTTTTCATTAAAATATGAAATATCTTTTAACAGAGACCTGCAACAATTCACTGCATCTTATAGTTATGAAAAACGTTTCAGTGATGGTATTTTAGGACACTAAATATATGTTTTCGATTTTTACGATTTATTCCTATTACTTTTAATAAAAAATTTTATCTTAAAAAATGATTAAATTATATTAAAAAAAATTTTTAATCGCTTAATTAATAGCTAATTTATGGATATCGGGTCCTCATAATTACTGTTTAAATAATATATTTCAAATGCGACCCCGTAGACACTAAAACGAATAAAAACTGTACGTATTAAATTTATTAATTATAACTTATTAACTCAAAGTTATATATAATTTTTTTGTATATTAGTTAATTTACATTCCACACGATAAAATTATTTGATTTTACAAAAAATCATAAAATATATTTTTTTTCTTTTTTACTTAAAAGTACTTATTATTGTTAAAAAGTCTATGAATTAAATATAATCAATTCTCCACAAAAAAACATCCTATTGATTATACTAGTAGCTTGAGCGGCTATAAATATACACTCTTATAATTTTCGCACTCTTATAATTAATCTTATATTACTATAATTTCTTATATTCTTATTATTATATTCTTATAACTACTCTTATAATTAATTAGATTTCTTATGTATGCTAATGTTAAAAATAGAGAATGAAAACACAAAAATGCATAAAAGCCAGATGTTAAATATGTAAAACTGATCAAAGAAATAAGTATTGTAAAAGCTATTGACAGACTAGATACTCTTTCGATGCGTTATTACGTAAACTTGGTTTACGTTCTCGTGTAATTTTACATTCAAATATGTCTTTAATTCTAAGGAAAAATCGTCTTTCAATTTACGCATTTACTTTTTAGTTGTATCGTATTTTAGTTATGCTATCTTAGAATATAAGTATGTATCAAATTAATATTAATATTTAATTTCTTCCGCAAATCTTTTGCATAATAAAATAATCTGTAACTATTTTTATTTCAATTATTTAAAAACATTCGTTAAAAAGTACATTGAATCTATTTTAAGCTTTTAATTTTGTATTAATTCTTATACCATAGCTTTCATTTTTAATCTTATATTATTCTCCTTTCTATTTGAAGAAATTAAAAAGAACATACAAAGCCAACATCCGTTCAATATGAGGCTAATTACTGTGATAATTTAAATATATGTGCACATTGTATTTCGGGATTCGGTGATTCGGGATTGGTAACTGTATATATATGTGTATATATATATATATATATATAACTCATTGTATTGTTATAACCGTAATATGCAAATCATCTTAAATAAATAGACATTTTTTAAAATAGTTTATTCAATAGTGCTACTATAATTAAAGTGTTATAAATCTTTTTTTATATAAAAGGTTTTCTCATTAAAGAAGCATTTCCTTTTGAATTAATTTTCCTCGTATTAATTCTAGCAATAATTATAATGATATTCTTCTCTATACTATAAAATATTTAATATCATTATATTCCTTGTATGTTAAAATAAGTAGGTGATTTTTTTAACTTTGCAAAGGATTCAAAATATATTTCTTATACGCGTGAAAGTACGAATGATATTTTCAGCGTGGAAGAACTTGTTTTTTAGTATTGAAAGAAAATTTTATAATAAAATATATCGTGGGTAAAAAGTTTATAACTCAAGGTATACGTAGCACGAAATAACGATTCGTATTTAAAAGATAAAGACTCGCTTCCTTGATATCATCCTTGACCTTTGGGAAAACAAGAAGCCCGGGGAACAGATCGCTTTCACAGTTTCTCAGGGTTCTAAGGAAGTTTAGTACTCTCCTTGGAAATACTTTCAGGATTGGATTATCAGTTATTTTATGGTTATTTACAGGTTGCTCGTTATTTTCGCTATAGTAGCGTCCGTAACCATAATATTTATAAAGTGCCGTTAATCGAGGGGGTCGAATCGCGAGGCTTAGCATAATAGTTTGACGATTGGTCTGCCCGCTTAATCCGCGGAAGCCGAAAATGCCATGACTGCTATCGAAGGCTACTACTACACCTGGATCGACAGGCTACCTGTTTACTCGGGCCCGGCTAAGACGGCCGGCCGCATCGAGCAAGAATATTTTATAATCTCAGGGATACAATTCATTTCTGAAAGACTCGAGCTACCTAGATCTCGAGTGAAATACTCGCCGATACTCGCCCAAAGATACATCTGCAATAATGACCGGTATCGCATAAATACACTTACTCGGAACTAATTTTAAAATTATATAGAATTACGAAATGTCTTAGGAGCAGTCCTAGTCGAGGTCCCTCGAGTTTTTGCCTCTCGTGCGAGCAGAATTGAAATACCGAGTCATTATTTGGCTTTAAGACAGTTGCTCGTACACAACTGTTTTAATAGGTTCGCAATTAATGCGAGGACACTTAAAGGTATTATGCTTCTGCCGTGTTAATCATTGAAATGCCGTAATCCAAAGTATGAAGACATTGGCTTAATATCGTCGACTCTCTGTTTTACAATTTTTCGGGCCAGCATAATTCTAAGCGAGGTCACTCTGTGCATTTGCAGGCTTTTATTCGCGAGGAGTCCTGCTCTGGCGACATCAGCTCCTGCAGCACAAACGCACAAAGCTACAAGCCAGCGACTGAGACGTACATCGTGTAAAGGATCAGCTTCTTACTTCGTTTAGTTATTAAATCCCCCTTCAACGCTTAAGCCAGAGACTTAACTCTGTTGTCATCTTGGCACTTCTCCCGATGTCATTGCTTTTTATGGCAGTGTCTATCTCCCCGGAAGAAAGCTTGTATCTTATTGTCTAGCTCCTTATCTTTATGTGAAGAACTCTTCATTTTTATTTGAATGTCTCTCGAATTCCTTAAGTTTCGACTTAAAAACGGTACGAGCTCTTTTAAAAGATGTCTAATCTCTTTAATGGTATGCATTGAAAGACCAGAGCATACTTGAAGTCATTGAACCTTGAGTTACTTCGGGGTCATTAATTTAAGTACTTCAATTTTATATTGCGATGAATCGGAGTAAAGTCATTACCTTAATACCATTTATGTTTTGTATTTGTGAGCAAATGTGTCAAAAACAATAGGGATAGAAACACTTGTCGTAGCATTACGCGTCACTTTACATACGCATAATCACGTTTCCTAGCGGTGGTATGGTGAACTATTTAATTGTACAATCAGTAATCAAGTGTATAGAGATTGGCTAATCGAGCACACACAGGCACACACCCTGCATTTTTATTAAAATTTTTCAAATAATTGTTACTTTAATACGCTTATACATAAGAAAGAAACACTAAAAGTGTTAATTATAATATAATCTGAAATGATTAATTATTGTTTCGCTACGTGTTCCGTAAGATTGCAGGTTTCATTGAAATTTAATTATTATTATCGATCATTAGTAATAATTAAAATACAGATTACATTATTTTCTATCTTCTTTTCAATTTCAAGCAAAAAAAAAAAACAAAACAAAACTTTAATCCTTATTAACGTAAAATAATATTGAAATCAATAGCGTTATCGTTAATAATTTAGAAATGATATTTATAATAATTTAAGCTTTATTAAATTAAAAGGTAAAATCTGAATAATTCTTTTTTAGAATAGAGAGTATTTTATTTCGTGTAAAAAATATAAGCCTCTTTTTACTGCTTTTTACTGCCAATAGGCTGATGATGTTTAGTAAACATTAATTAAACGTATCTTAACAGCATTTTTTAATATTTTAAGGATTAGTAATTTTACATCTTTTTAAGCAGATTTTGAATTAAATTTAAAAAATTAAAATTAGAAGTAAATTTCATTTTTTATTTTATGTGAATTAATTCTTGTAAACAGTGTTGCAGCTATAAAATGAAACTAAAGCGCACAAACAAAGGGCACGTGATTTACGTAATCTTATAATATTATTTAAACAAGTATAGACATTTACAGGTACATCTTAAAATCGAACTCTGGAAATATCATGGACTTTCCTTAATTTTACGACATATTTTACAAAATTGTAGAAACGATTTACATGAAAATTTTATTTGAAACAATGAATAGAGAAATTAAATTTTAAGCGAATACATGAAAATATTTTTAAGAATTGCTCAGTACGATAGAAAGTAAGTAAAATTAGAACTTCTAACAGTGATTAGTGTCTCTAATCGAATTTTGTGTGTTTCTTTTAAGTCAATGTGTGTGTCTTTTTTGAATTCCTTCCTTTTTTGTAAGTAGATTTAACGTACTTTTTACATAAAATAATTGCGGGTATGAGAAAAAACAGTGCGTACTCACAGAAGTCGGGCATGAAAGTGATCGGCTTCGAAAGGCTGTCGTGGCTTTCCGAAGTGGGTCAAGTAATCAAGTTTCGGCTCCCAACTTCTGTGAGTCTTCCTATCCTTTTACTTCTATAGATTATTGGACCTTATGTACCATCCGAAAAAATATGTACTACAAATTATGGTAATGGATTACTCTTACGGTTGTTATACTTCTTTTGGATATTTTTGATGTAACAATACTATAATATATACAAATTGGCCAAAATTTTTTATCGCGAACCTTTATAACTGTCAACATTTTTTTAACCGTTTGCATAATTATCACTACCTATTGTCATTATTTTTTACACATTTTATTATTGTCATTATTTTTGTTTCTTTGATTTTAATTTAAAGCATAATACACATCAATCCACACAGTAACTTTTATACGTATTTGGTTAAATAACGTTATTCTTAGTTAAATAACATATTTTAAAAAATATACTAACTTTGCACCAACAATAGTTGTTAATCGCTAATTTATTATAAAACTTGATTCTAGACTTTTTCAAATATTAAGAATGACTTTAATTATACAATAATGAAACAATTTTTGAATGATAAGAAAGAAGGAATGTATGTTATTGCATTCATACAATGAAAATTAATTACTACAATTGTAGTAAATATACAGTTTTTTCAGATATTTACTCATAAGAATTTAAAAATGTAAATAAAGTTCAACAAATAAAAGAGCGTATTTATTATAATAAGACTCACATTAATATATTTTTATATATATATATAGATTTAAATACTATTCTTTTTTATAATATATCCCTTGGAACGCTATTAAAACCATAAATTTTAGTTGCAATAAATGTATTGCAAAACTGCAAGTTATTGATAGAATTTTTTTACATTTTATAACATTCCGTGGACTGCGATTATCTCAAAAATATATTCAATGAATCGGATAGAGACATGTCAGAGGTGACTCGTAATATTTGGTGTTCGTGAATATGTAATGTGAACAATAAATATTCGTAACAATGAACTATGGTTACTAACTTAAGTGTAGCCGAGTATCTCGACTCGCTACAATTTATTGAAAAGAGACTATAAGATATGATATAATATTTTCAGGCTATATGACATTACTATATCAAAGATTTTTATATTTTAAACTTTGAATATCTAATGTTATAACATTAGATATTAGGTATACCTAATTTTTAAATATTCGATAAAATTTGACGAATGAAAGTGTTTATAGGACAAATTGTTAGACTATAATAATCATTTTTCTATACATTACTGGTATATTAATTTTTTTTAATTTTTTAACTCTTTAGAAAATTAATTTGTTTATAACCTCAGCCGACTTCTCATTCTTTTATTATTATTATTATAGTATTTAATGTATTGATAGGTTTTTAAGCTACACGGATAAATAATGTTTCTATACTTATGTAAATAAAAATATATTGCTTACTTTGGTAGTCGCGTATTTATCTGTCTAAAAAACGCTTTTAAAAACCAATAAGAGCACTTTTATACATTGTACCTTTTACGCGTATTTATTGCCATGAAGAATGTACTCAATTAATGTAATTATTTACAATTAAAGAAACTTTTTAGCTAATTATAGTCGAAGCTAAACAGATGCAAGAATGAAATAGCAGACCCGAGTGACAAAGTGCGCACACGAACGAATGTCTGGAAATGAAAGAGACACATACGTGAGTAAGTTCAAAGGAGTTATAGAGAAGACGCTCGTAAAAGAAAATGGGGTTGACCGAAGCTACAAATAATAGTGTTACTACTATATGAAGAAGTACGCCGCATCACAGGAGCCCTTGCCGAGAGAGAGAGAGAGAGAGAGAGAGAGATATTTACCTTTCAAACTATAAAATCGACTCGATCGGAGAATCGGAGAGTACCAAACCAGTAAGTGTCGTAGCAGGTCGAGCAGCTCAATGAGCAAGTTTCCCTGTACGGTTCTTGTCGTGACGCAAGACACATGTCGTCCGCGTTTTTCTTAAATATTCTTTAATATAATTCTTAAGTTGTCTTAAATGAAAAGAAAATATTCGAAATGGTCCCCTTTTTTTGGCGCGCTTCCTCGGTTTTGGGCTCGCCCAAAGCAATCGAGTGTTATAGCGCGACATGTAAATATTTATCGGAATAAATGGAAAAGTTCTTTTAACGAAGTTAGGAGAAGCATATACCACACTTAATATTACGCTCTAATTCAGAATATTTATAGAACATTGGAGTATTTATAAATCTAAAAGGCATGTAAGAATTCAATATAAACAAGAGTTCACAGAATGTAACATTGCGATTTTTATATGTATATATTCGCAGTAATTTTAACTATGTGTTTATGAAGGTCTAGTCATAAGTGCATCCTTGAAAATACTATTATTTGATATCCTTCGTTTTTTCAGAATAAATTACAAGACAACATAAAGGCATTTATGTAAGAATTAAAATTATCATCTTATTCAAAAACTTGAAGATTAATGAATCCTTTGGAGAAAATGCGACAATATGGCTAATTAACAAGGACCAGATAGAATGTGTAATGATTTTACTCTTTAATAAGATTGAAAACGAATGGCACATAAACAACACTTTTATTTATAATGAAAACTAGTTTGCCCGTAATAAAAAACATTAATCCTGAAAAACTTAATAAACTTCTTTATCCTAATTACATGATTGATTATTAAAAAATGGTGAAAACCTTTAAAGCTGATTACGAAAAACATTATGCACTTTCTCATAATACAAAAAGTAAGATACCTTTAAGTGTAAATTCTGTCAATATAAAAAAATACAGATTGCATAATGCATAGATAGCTTATTATTTGTTGAAAAATATTAATATTTTTTGCACTTTTTATATTTTTAAGAAAATATTGACATTAATGATTATTATTCTTATCGTACTTTTTACCGAATATTATAAAGAATTTCAAGAGAGGAAATTTATATTTAAATTTATAATTAACCAAAAATGCCTCTAATTTAAGATTATACAATAATCTGTAATATTTTCTCAAATTTATTGACTACCTTCTATTTATAAATGTTTCAAAATTATTAAACAAATGCTACTATTCATTGTGGCTGCATGTAAAGAATTGTTTAAATTCTACATTGTAAAATAAAGTATTTTGAATTGTAGTCAATTGCATAACCGTTTTTAGAAAGCTTAAAAATGTATCAGAAACTTTATGCTTATTTATATAAAAGAGATTATTAATAAATTAATCCCTGTGTGCACGAATGTGACATAAAACATCAAGTTTTTATGTCATTCGCCATATGTTATATACGCCACGATTTAATGTCTAACTGCTCTTCATAACGTTAAGAGGAAGTAAAAATATTAGCCACTAATGGTAAAAAGTCTTTAAAAAATGCATATAATCACATTTTATAATCACGTAACGAAGCGAGGCATTCAATGTCGTTCTTCTTCTTCTAATATTTCAATCTCTTCCTACATCTAATTATGTTTTTCTGTCTTTCTCGGTTATGTATATCTGCTCTCTATCATTTTTATCGTTAAACCAAGTGTACGAGTATATTACGAAATGGCTTTTTGCGCGTTACACAAAGAACTACCAAATATCGGCGCTTGCCTAAACGTAAGCAATCTGGCTTTACCTCTTATTTTAGTTTTGTTATTTATTTACGATACCCGATCTTCGTCAGCGATTCTTGAAAGGAAGACGATCGACTTGCACCTCGCGAAAAATGTGCATTCTTATATCATATTCAAATGGAAAAAAGTAATCTAAATAGCCATAGAACAATTAATAATCGCATAAACTTTTTAAAAATTTATTGCAAGTAAATTCGCTACACCTATAAATCAATTATAGAAGAACTTAAAACTCCATATCGGCTAATAAGCAAGCGACAGTCATTTAAATATTCAATAATTGAGTTTTTCGCTTTGCACGTTCAAAGTATATTATCCACACTTTGTAAAAGAGTCATTGCACTATCAAACATTCATTGGCTTGTAGGTGAGCACTAGAGAGAGGCTCGATCTACGCTTCAAAATTCCCTCGCGAAGCAACAGCATTATAAAAGAATTGACACGAACGAAAACTCCTTTCTACTTTAGCACACCTTCTTTCCATTTAAACTGCAGACGGCTAATGCAGAGCAATAAAAAGTACCTTAATTACATAGGCGACCTCTTAGGCATCATTTTTTTCATTCTTACATTATTTTATCAGAGACTATTATATAAGTTTTGCAACATCAGCCATAATTTCATTATATCAAAGGAACGGGTTTTTCTTTGCTAAAAGTGAATTTTCATGTCATGACAGTTTTTGCGTAGGTGTTTCTCTTGTTACACAGTTTTTTGTATGGTACTTATCTTTTACACCTTCTTTTACTGATTTTAATTCTTTTTATACTTACTTTCAACTGTATGGTTATTAATATCATTCGCTGACCACTTATATTACTTACCAATAAATTATTTATGAGTTAAAGTATCTTATATATTCATTATATATTTTCATAGATTCAATTTCTTTCTCAAAACTATTAAATAAATGAAAAAAAAATATATATATTAAAAACAAAACAGTGGAAGAAAATTTACTACCAAAAAGATAGTAATAAACAACATACATAGAGTGAAATGAGCAATTTTCAATTATTTTTTTTTATGTGTCTTGTATAATTCAGAAATGCAGCTTATAATTAATTTTATGTTAAATTTTACTTCCTCGTAAGAAGTTTGTATTGCACTTAAAGAGTAAGAGTAGATCTATTTAAAAATTAATTTTATCGGTTCTAACGTTGCTGACATTAATTCGATAATTCAAGCGTCAATCTTAAATCGGCATTCTATTCGTATGAATATATTAGCTACATTAACTTGTAAAAGGTTATTTCAACCATCTTGTGCATAATTTTGAAATAAAACTTTATCGTGTCTTTTAATTTAAAAATAATGTATACCTCAAATGTTATTGTTGAACATTATACAAAAAGCTATGGTTTTTAATAGAACAACTCCATTTAATGTAGACATCACATTATAGATTAATGATAATGACACGACTACAGCATTAATTTTATTTGGAGGGATAAAAATTTTATCTTTTTTTTTAATTACACAATAAAAATTATAAACCAGTCTTTTCATTTTCACTGGTTATCATTTTCTTCGTAATTGTATAGTATGTGTTTTATTGACTATACTAATGGTATCTATAGGGAAAATATTTACAAATTAAACAAATTCAACCATTATCTTTATAGATTGTAAAAATTAAAGTAAAACGTTTAAAATATAGCATAGTTTAAAGGTTTTGTCCACAGATTTATTATCCACTGTTATTATTTTTAAATTGCTAAAAATGAAAGATAATTTTACGGTCGAAAACCTATTTAATATCTAATATCATAATTTATTAATACATGCACGCAGGAACACGTGGGTGTATTTGTATCTATTTGCCAACGTAGATAGAGGATAATTATTTAAATGTCTATTAAAAATGTTTGTGTATTGTATTACAGTAAATAATATAGATGCACGTATGTTCTATATTTTCTATCTAAAATTGAGTA
Source organism: Kradibia gibbosae (assembly GCA_018907135.1). Lineage (NCBI taxonomy): Eukaryota > Metazoa > Arthropoda > Insecta > Hymenoptera > Agaonidae > Kradibia > Kradibia gibbosae. The sequence goes on along the minus strand of JACCHX010000001.1, from coordinate 8,544,204 downwards.
ATCAGAAAATAATATACGAGCAAAATAACTACACATTTTCTGCAATGTAAAGTTAAAGTCTTGGATTGCAATAGAAAGTATTATTTTTTGCAAATTTTCGCCCATTATTAATAATGAAACTCCAGGATATCATTTATAATATTTATTTTATGAAATACAACACTATAAAATAAAAAAAGGATTTACTTAAAAATTTTTCTTTGGCAGTTTCATATTGTCACAGTTATTTTCTTATATAACGATAATTATTAATGTGCACTGTATTATTATTTGTGTGTGTGTGTGTGTGTGTGTTACGCGCGCGTGCCTGTGCGTATTTGTTTAAATACATAAAAGAGAATTTTAAATATGGTACGAATTCTATTCAAAAAACCTTCCAGAAGTAGAACGTACTTTTATTAAGAAAGGATTTATATAGAATGAAGGTGTTCCACATCTTGGCTTACTTCTCATTTACTAGCACACGGAGCGCAACTTTCATATTCAGCAGTGTTTGGAAATTTCAAGTTAAGCGTTCTCGAATTATGCACATAACCCATTGACATATTAAGGAGAAAAGTGTGAATTGTAAAATAAATTGACTTGCCTGTAAGGCTGTATCGAGCAGCCTCAATAATACATCAAATAACTTATATCCGGGTTCACAGAGCGCACAAGAAACTCATTAACAAAACTAAACGATAAGGTCGATCGCAATCAGGAATCGGGGCCGATGGGGCCCAGGACCGCGGATGCAGAGTCGAAAAGTACGCACATCACAATGTAACAGGGCTCACACATTGCGGGAAAGGGCCTGAAGGGGGTCGCGTACACAAGGGGGGGACGACACTCGCGGACCACAGTTTGAGATCCATCACTGCACGAGAAAAGAGTCCAGCCGACGACCCGGCAGAGGTACGAAAATGAGGAGGGACGTCACGCTCCGATCGGACGGCGCCGACCAAGTAAAAGGCTGCAGCAGCAGCTCGGCCCGACGTCGCGAGCGCGGCCTCAAAGCCAACGGTGAAGGGAGAGCCGCGCACTCTCCGTCTTTCTCCATCCTACACGCGCATAACTGGGCTCTCGTCTTTTATGGCGCTTTCTCACCAGTCGCGAGCTCGCTATTCTTTTTACGCCGAGTCTCGTTCCCGCAGATCTCAATTTTCCAAATCATTTTTCATTTCATCCTATTCGTCATCCCCGGTGTTTTTTTTCTTTCTTTTCATTCGTTCTTTTCTTTTCTTTCTTTTTTTTTTTTTTTTTTTTTTTCTTTCACTCGCCGGCCCCTGCTTTTCGCCTTGTTTTTCCAACTCTACCGCGCGCTCCTTACCCAACTTTCGAGCCCATTGCTTTCTGTCATTTTTATCCTCGAGTAGCTTATCGTCGCCGTCTCGCCAGCAGTAATCCCTCTGCGTGCTAATCGAATTTCAAACACTGTCCACCCGCCTTCTCGTAGCTTAATTTTAATAAGTCTGACTTGCGAAAAATGTCAATCCCCTTTCCCCGTTCACTTTCAAAGCTGTTCGAACCGATCGTATTATATCCTTATTCCAATATTAATTCCGTGCATTAAAATGAAATAAATGACAACTTTTAATCCTGCATAATAATAAAGAGAGACAGAGGGGGGGGGTTACAATTATGCTGAAAAAAAAGACTATAAAAGTCAATAATATTTATTCTGGCAAGAATGTTTAAAATATTGACTTACTTGCCGCAAAAATTAATAGAAAGCAGATAAAGCGTCGAGATAATCCTTAAACCGTTTATATAATTTAAAAGCCAGTACGCGCTGAAACTGACAATCTTCCGTGAGTTTTTGTAAATAATATTTAGTTGAATAATACACAAAAGTATTCAACTTATGAAACATTGGTTTTTGCAAGCCAGTAAGAGAACAGTTTCCACATCGAGCGACGCTCGTTTATTTTATAAATTCTACAATTGTAAAAGATGCTTGCAATCCCAGACTCCGTAATAATAAAATTTAAAAATTATTATTATTAGGAGTCTGGTCGATTTTAAAAAATTGCACCGCGAGAGCCAGTATAGCAAAATCATGATCTATAACGGTACGGCTGTACATTTCCATTTAGCTCGAGTTCAGTATTTTTCTACAGAATGTGTTCTTCAATCGCAAATGACAATGACCCGTGTATACGTGTACGGTTCTTTCAAGTGACAGTCACTAGGCGATCTCACAGAAATGTCAATTATAAGAGGAACATTACTCTGCACTAAACTCCGGAGTTGAAAAAAATAGTTCTGTATTTCAATACCTTTCCTTTCTCCTATCTTTCCTCTGATTCCCTTTCCCAGTCTCTCTTACTCTCTCTCTCTCTCTCTCTCTCTCTCTCTCTCTCTCTCTATCTATCTATCTATCTATATATCTATCTATCTCTCTGCTTCTCTATGCCTCTTTCTTGGAAGAAGTAGCTATGAGAAAACTATTTTCCATAGCAGCAGGAGGAGGAAACAAAAGAGACTATCTCAACTCAGTTACTTGACGCGTGACTCCGAGCCTTGTCTTAGTATGCGTATTACTGGTTCCCTAGCCTACATGTACTTTTATATGCGTACTATCCTTAGCCTACGTGTACTTTTGTACACGTATTATTCCATTCCCTAGCTTACCTGCGATTCTGTATGCGTCTACACGATTACTTCGATCGACTAATCCACGTCTAAAGTTCTACTACGAGGAGTACCGACGTTATCGAAATTTTGTAAAGCAAGAAATAAGCTGACGCAAAATTAAAATATAAATTACCATATAATTTTTAGCTTTTTTATTACAAACCTATTATTCTGATCAGTATTTGATTAAATTAAAAGCCTTCTTCCTTTAATTTGCATATTATAAGTATATACGATTATGATATAATCATGTTTTAAACAGTGTTTTGGAGAAACAAATTTTATAAGTATTTTTTTTTTTAAATACTAGCGCATTCGTAGTTTCAAAGTTGATCTTTATGTAACTTCCAATGTTACAAGTTATATTTTCTAGTTCTTAATTAATGAATGCCACCAATAATTTATTCTTCTCGTTCTCCCGTAAAATGCAAAGATGAAAAAAATATTCAAAATTTAATACAAAATTATTCTTTAAATTTATATTCGTGTAATAAATAAAGTTATTCTACATAAAAAATTTGTATTTTAAACATTTTTTTAGTTGATAATAAACATGTTACCCGATAAGTTGCTATCGTTAATTTAATTTATTTGTTTTTTCAATATTTATAAGATTTTTAAACTAACTGTAAAACATTTTAAATTATAAGTTTTTTGTTACAACAACAATGTGGTATTTTTTATACAGAGATTTAACTTTAATAGCAGACTATAAGTATGAAATATTCGACTTAATTGTCTTGATTATTATTTTAAAATAAACTAATAATTCTCAGTGTACGTTTTGATATAATATTGTTTAACAATAGAGGCAAGTAAAGGAAAGAAAGCAAGTTATGCGCAATGTTATGGTCAAGAACCGGTAGATAAAGCGGAAGATGGAAAGAGTGTGAAAGAGGAAGAGGAGAAAAAAAACGAAATACGTGAGACTGAGGATGAAGCAAAATCTCTAGGTAAGTCAATACTTAGTATGAAACAATAATGAAAAAGGCATTATTCAAAACTTGACATTCTAGCGTTTAATAGATATATAATATTATAATATTATTAATTGATAAAATTTGTAAACTGTAGCTTATTTACAGCAATAAGTTAAACAAGATAGAGACGAAGATAATGGGAAAGCCCTTAAAGCTGATGAATGGCTTTTTTATGCGAGAGGAAGAGGATGAAAAAATTCGAGTCAGCAGACCCATTCGAATAGTTTCGAATAGTTTACTTGGAATACAGGCATTTGTCTACTAGAACATTACTCTGCCACGAAAGGGTAAGCGCCGATATGATTATATCATTCCCTTTTGACGTATATTCTCAATTCGCTAAGAAAGAGTTGGATGGGACGAAGCGTTGAATCTCGGTTCAAAGGTATGGCGCGATGCCAGGTTTCGCAACTCTGGGATATTCACCTTGTGCAAGATTTATTTATTTATTTATTCAAAGCCGGAAAGATCTACGGATTCATCGTCACGAGTTTGAAAGCAGGTGCTTTATAGGAGCTTAAATCTAGATCGAGAGGAAGCAAGTTGAATGCTAATGGAATGGAGCAAGAGACGAAACTGTGGATAATGGTATGGAGCTCCGTTTTTGTTGAAATAGAATTGTTGTTGAATAATGGGCGAAGCGCTTGATCGATTCGATTATCTTTTTGCGAATAAAGCGTAAATATCGTTAACGGACAACCTTGGCTGGTGAAACTCGTAAATGGTTTGTTTGTAAGTTTTCAATGCAACCTGTCGCAGCCTACAAACTGTTAAAAAATACCTTTAAGCGGCCTTTTTTAAAGATACCTTTAAGCAGTTTTTTTGCACTCGCGTGAAATTGGAAATAGATCTAGGCATCGTCACATAGAAGCTGATTCCATTTTCTGTCCCGTTACAAGCGCTGATTTTTAAAAGTCTGCTCGTTCATTCGATCAATTTGTAAAAAAGACACTACTACTTCCATTGCTATTGTATTGTCCCTATGGAAATTAAAAATTTCATGTTATTATTAGAAAAGGGAAAGGTGCACGGCGTATATCTGAAAAGTGAACGCTATTCATTTAACGGCTTATAAATAAAATCTGCACTTTTAAAATTAATATTGAGTAAACGACATTAGTTTTTATTCGTTTAAATTTCCGTATCGATACAAACAAACAATAATTATATCACTATCAAAATCCTTACGCTTCTTACGTACTTTGAAATGCATTATGTAGACAATTCAATTTTCTACAAACTATCGACTTTCGCCAAAGATGGTAGCATTTGCTTCGCGATTCTTTCTCACGCTTAACAAGACGGAAGCATTATTGCGTCTTGTCGAGCTCGTGTCAACACGTCCAGACATATAGATAGACAGGCAGAGAGAGAGAGAGAGAGAGAGAGAGAGAGAGAGTGAGAGAGAGAGGTGATTCAACGAAGAGGTGGGAGGGGAGATAGAATGGCGATACCTCTGGGGCAGATTACAGATCCGTGACTACGGATGCTCCGTCGACAAAGGTAGTGGTAATTTGCGAAGATCGCTGGACCAGTTCCATGACTTTGCTTTATGTTCCAGCGACTCCGTAGCGGTGGAAACAGGAAAAGCCGCAGAGAATTCGGGAACACGTTGAGACGGATAGCCGGAGTTCTTACACCGAAGGAAAAAAAGCGCATTTGCGGTCGCTTAAAAATAGTAGCTCCATACTCCTGGTATGGACAGAAAGGGGCGGAGGCAGAGAAGGAAGAGGTAGTCCCTAATGACCGATGGTGTCCTTCCTTTATCTGGGACAGGTCGACTGGTGCTCGAGCTGCCTCTGGCTATGATGACGGCGGCTAGGTCAGCTCCTTCGCGGCGACTCGCTTGGGTAACATACGCCAAGAGCTCCACAATTATTGCATTACGCATCCTACGTAAGGCTTCCTTTGCTTGCCCACCTTTGCACCTTAAGCCACGCTGGTGTGCCTAAGTATGCGAGCCAACGCCGCGAGCCAACGCCGCGAGCCAACGTCTGTCTCTTCGCCTCGAGGCATAAGCCGCGATACCAGAAATGATTCCTGGATTTTGCGCAGTATAGCCTCAAGCTTATTGGCCTTTGCCGTTCCCGCTGCCTTCAAACATGCTATAGTGCCAAGAGTGGTCCAGGAGGAGAATCGAGTCTTTCGTATTCATTCGTATTCAACTATTAATTATCATAGTCATCTTATCTATTTTCTTTCTTAATTTTTGCCCTCGCCCTACAATTTAAAAAACAATGGGAAGAGAAAAGTCGATCTGTCAATAATCATTGAAACATGAATTGGTACAGGTACAGTCGCTCAAGCATTAAATGCATATTGCATTTTTATAAAAACACATTATCGTAGCTTTTATACAAAACGGTATGAAATGAATGCAGCGGTAGGCAATCTAAAGTATCTAAGGTTCTTCTTAGTAAATAATAATAATAAAAAATGCTTTTTCCTTCACATTTTGTAACAATATAATAAACATTTTATATATCTTATACTTTTGCAATTACAGGCCAAGAGTTAATATTTCTGTTTGCATTGGTTTCGCTTTAAATAAAAAGCTGATATATATTAAATTTGTAAAATTTATGTGCACAAATTCGTTATTTAGGAGTTTTCTAGGTATAATTAATTTTAAGCAATATTTTAAAACATCTATCTATATAATTTGTCCAAATTTTATATTTATTTGACTGAATTCATATTTTATACATCAACCCAATGTTATTGTATAATAATGCACTAAAATTTGGCAAAGCAATTCAATCCGAATGGAAATGTAGATATTTATTTTATCTTTACTTACTGACACCAAAAAATATTTGAGAATGTAATCTTTTACGTCAACAATAAGTTAAAATTCAGTTCGTTATTATATTCTGTACAGAGCTAAAATTGAGACATGTAATTATTATACAACTTTGAATTAAAAAACTGATAAACATTGTTATTATACATTTCTAGAAAAAATCCTTTTTGTTCAATTGGCTCAACAAATGTTTTAACTGGGTACCTTCAACTACATTGATTAACAAAAACAAAATATCTAGTAATAAAATAAATAAAACTTTTTTAAATATATATATATATATATATATATATATATATATATATATATATATATAACTTACTAATAGTAAACTACAGTCGATAAAGTAGATACCGATGCTTTATTAAATGATCAAACAAATTTATTAGCAATACTTTTAAGCCTGGAGACAAAAATTACATGGCAATAAAAAATAAATAAACGCTTTACAAAGGTACAAATAATATTTTACTTGTACCAAACAGATTAATTTTAATTTTTTTATTTTGTCTTCTTTATTATCCCCTATCAAGTATTATAAATATATACACTACTTGATATGTGCATAATGTCACCTTTTACGCCATCCAACATAAAAGTAATAAATATGTCATTAAACCTTAGTATAGATACACCATGTTGTTTTAATAAAAAAGTACACCAATTTTATAAATTATACTTTTAAAAAAATACATGTATTACATTTTAATTTGAACAGTCATGTTCTATTCAAAAACATATTGGATTAATTAATTTTTTTTATTAGGAAAATATATTAAACAAATTATTACTTTTTATACGTATAGTACTTCAAACTTTTTTCAAAAACTAATTTATAGCACACATATTATAATATAAATTTCCCGCTAATATATGCAATAATAATATCTGTAATAGTGATATATGCAATAAATTTTTAATTATCATTTTTATCAAAGAACAGTAAATATTAATTTTCTAGTAATTATTGTAATTAAAAAAAGAAAAACAATCAAAAAACAACACCAATAATATTTGTATTTATTGAATTTCTTGAAATTTCTACATAACAAATCGGAAGAAAAAAAGAAAATGTATATTTCAAAATATTCTTAGTTTGTAACAGAAACACAGGCCATCCATAAACTATAAAAGTAAATTCGAAACGAAACGAATTTGTATATTTTACTTATTGAAATTTATAAAATGCATGAGTTTACACGGTGATGCAACATGTAGGTCAGAGATTTTAGCAAGCGCTAACAATTTTATGCCTTTTTTCTCGGCTATCTATAATGGAATATATAATTGCGTTATACTAGCCCAAATACATGCTGTTTATTACTATTAACATCTTTCGAATAATGCTAATAGAGATGTAAGTTTTATGTTAATCTAATTTAATCCTTACAAAAGCTTAGCCATTCTTCTGAATGAATCTTATAAACCAAATTGAACGAAATATTGTAGTATGCGTGAAGCGAAGGAGAGGAAAAATCGTGAAAGGGTAAGCGAGCTTCGATTGTTACAGCCGTGTACATTTTGTGGAAGTCTGAAGTTGAGTTAAAATAATTCTTTGTAAGCCTATTTACATTAGAATAATATTACTTATCTAACAACGAATTTATAGATTAAACGTTACAGACCATTCCCTATAAGTAACTAAAGATATTTAAAAAATTAATTAGAGTCTATTTCTCACATTATTACAGGCAAATATGTTAATAAAGTCTACTAATAGAATTATGTTCTTTCATCTGAAATATATTTCATTTTCAGAAAATATCGATAACTTATTTAATGCTCGACTTAGTATTATAATAACTTTTATTTGCTTTTTTATTGCCTAGTAAATTAAGCCTACTCGTATAAAGTAGTAATTTATTAAAAAGGAATGGAAAAATACAATCGGTCTGCTAGCAAAGAGGAGGATGATTCTCACGAGTAACCGCCAGAGTTACTACGACCTTCCGACTCGCGACTAATGAATCGGATGTGCTTATAGTCAATTTGTCTATTATCTCGTCACTTTATTTGTTACATTTACAATTCATTATCACGACGATGTGCGTGTCGTCCAGAGGAACATGAGATCGCTCTTCAACTTCACGGACCAAATGCTCATTTGGAAGATTACACGTTCAGCTGTACTAAGCAGTACATACTAATTTTTAATAGTAATATTTTCAGTAAATCAAACATTTTTTCAACGAAAAAGCTTTTGCCTTGTTATCTAAAATATTGATTGACAGAAATTGTAATTTTGTCTTTGGTTAAATAGCGCTTTTAATGAAATTTCCAGTATAAACGAAAGATCTTCAACGAGCAATTTTTTTAGTCCGGTTTCAAAAAATTAGAAACGAAGTTAAAATTATGTCAACTGTTTCAACAAGGCTAAACCATTTTCTCAATCATTTGGTACCGGCTATGATTTTAAAAAATGAACAATAATTACTTTGCTTCATAATTATTACGTGAATGAGCATATCCGATAAAAAAAAAAAAAAACGAGTCGCGATTTTTCGTACCTTAGTTTTGAAATATTGATCTGACGAAAAAGACATTCGTAATGGTAATACTTTAGTAAATGTATAAATTTATTGTTAACAATTGTACATGTTTTGATCGGGACAGATTATAATTATAACGTCTTTAATTAGGAGAGCCTCGCTTCAAGCTTTAGGATTATAATCTGCCACCTAAGCGAACTAATGAAAATAATCGTTTATGAGAAAAAATCCGAAACCGAAGATCGATATGCACTTGAAAGAAAGAGGTGCCTTTGACAAAGGGAGGAAAAAGGGCCCTCGGTGCGGCAAATTATTTAGTACGTCTGTAGCTCTTCTCAAACTTAATTCATAAAGATCTAAATGCCGAATAGAGGGGAACAACGCACAGAAGGGGCAAGAAATGGGTGGGAGGAGCCTGGACTCGAGAATCGAGACTCGGAACCGGCATTGATGTAGCACCGTTTCGAGGCTGCCAAGAATGCCAAGTGTGGGCAGTCGCAATTGTGAAACCGTCTAGGTGCTTTGATTGCCGTGCGAAACGATGCTTAAAGCTTTCGAAAGCTCTTTTGAAACGCGATCGCAACTCTAATGCGTGGAGGCTCGCGTAATTTGCATTTTAGACCTCTCACACTCCAATCGGACAACAGATAACTACTTCCTTGTCAATCGCGTTTTATACGCAACTTAAGCGAAATCGATGCAGTGAATGTGTATGCAAGGAAAGCTAATGAGCTGTGGCATAAGCATCGATAGTGGCTGGGGGGTGGATTCAGATGCAATGACAACGTCGGCATAATGACAGGAAGAGGTTCTTCGATTTTAATAGCGCATCATTGATAAATGCCGGGCTTGCAACGGGATTTTTGGTAAGACCCATTCATATCCAAAGACATTTCAATCGACGGCCAGCGAAATTTATGAGCTTTTTCCATTTCAAATGTCTTTCTACAAAGCTTTGTCAATATTGCAATACCTATCTATTGGCATTCAAATAAAATCGATGCTCGGTGCATATTATTGTATTAATTTTCAATTAGTTCTTATAGTCGATACGATAAATAATTAATTTCTCTAACTTTCTAAACATAAACTGTACTTTTATAATAAACAAAGTTTTCTTATTTCCATTCAATCGTTGCTTATTCCGAATTAATGATAATTAAATGTGTATATATATATATATATATAAAATAAGTGTATAAAATAAGAGAAAAATTTACTTAATTGTCTATTATTTTTCATATATTCTAATCCCAATTATTATCATTATTAGTTTTCAAATATTGATTATTATAATTCATATTTTAATAATAACAATGAATATTTCTTTCATTTACTCCAATTTAAAATGTTCACGTTATTACTATAACAATCAAGATTATAATAGTATTTTTCATTTGTAACTATTAGTTATTTTATAAAAAAAAATTTTAAGTAATTTTTTAGTGAGTTCTAGCTCAAAGTTTTGAAAATTTTTATCACTAATTCATTGGTAATTCAATTCATATTTACGTAATTATTGGAGAATATTGTCATTTGTTTGAGATTCTTCATTTGAGCAAATTCGATGATAAAATTAACTTTAAATTGTAAAAAAATAATTTTTACATTTGATATATTTCTATTAAAGCAATTAAAGGTTTAATTAAATTTTGGAATCGTCATCACAGAAGTACAACCGTATTAAATATTTTATACCTCATAAAAAGTTAATTTCATCAACGTGATTCCTGGTATTTGACATTTTACTCTTGTAACCTGAATGATACACATAATTAATTCTAATTTAATTTTAAATCATTTTATCAAATTCATAAAGAAAATTAAGAATAAAATGTAAGTTTTTTTACAATTAAACGAATCATGAGAAAGTAATGATTATTTAGTATTATAAAGTAAACTTTTTACTAAATTTTACTAAAAACTAATCCACATAATAATGACTTATTAATTTTTTTCCGAGATATATGAATATTCTATAATAAAAAACACACCGTAAATAAATATGGAAGTAAGTATGGAAAAGTAAAACATGTAAAAGTTACGTAAATCACATTATATAATAACAAAATATTATAAAGTACATTTAATAAAATGTATTAAAATACTACACTGAAAAAAAATTTTTTTTACATATTTCTATCTAAATCTTGTACATTGGGTAAATAAGGATTAAAAGATTGCTAAAAAAATACTCTATAAATATAAATCGATATTTTTAAGCATAGATGACATTAATCGACTGAAAAATTATTACCAAAAATGTAAATTATTTAATGACACGCATAATAAATACAAATTATTTTATGCACGGTCAAGTGAATTTTAAGTGCTTAATTAAGAATTTCGTCCATATTTGTTTCCTATTATAGCTTGAACTATTCAAATATTAACTCATTCGAATACAAAGTTGAACCACATTTTCATTTTTCGAAGATCTTTAAAATTGATGCACATTCATGAATATTTAAATTAGCAATAATTATTGTATGATATTCAAAAAAAAGGGAGGTAGTTAAAATAAAAAATCAAGTCATTATGCTTTTAAAATGTCGATATCCATATAAAGAAATAACCTTAAACGTGTAATAAATAATAAAACTGGAACAGAAGAGAGCCTAGTTAGTAATGTGCTATTCACCTGCACTCCTCGTTCGCTCGATATATCGACTCTCTGCTATTGCATGTTTATATTTGATATATATTTATTTGTCGCGTGCATGTGCATATGTTTATGGACCTGATAATAGATTATTTACTATTTAAAACTATACATGGATCTTTTTCATATTTTGTCACCGTAAATTCTAAACTAATGATTACTAATTTGAGTTTGATTATGCATTGAAAATAGTAATAATAATATAGGAAGTGATCGAAATTTGAAACAGATGACCAAGAACTAAAAACATTGTTTTAAATAATTATTAAAATGTAAAAGTGCTGTTTTAATTCATAATTTATGCACAATCAATAGTTGTTAAAAAACCTTTTCCATTTACGTGTATTTCATCGTAATATCATAATAACTTTTTGTATTTTGTATACAAATAGATGTTTTTAAAGTAAAAAAATTACTTTAGATTTTTTTAATTACATTGATTTATTACTGCACGGAGTAATATTTCAATTAAAACGGAAAGATTATATTAAATTATTATATTAAATTATTAAATAAAAGAAAAAATCCACCGGCTTTTTTATTTCATTAACTGCTAGTACTTTTTTGCGGATTGCAAATAATTCAATAAGCCAGACCGTGGAATATAAATAACTGCTACTCCTCTTTAAGCATCAATCAAGCAATAACAAATTAGTTAGTTAGTTGTATATTGTGCGCTAGATACAGTGAACGACATTATAAATTCGTACTCTCCGGACAACATTTGCTATTCAAACGAGGATCAACTTTCAATTACAAAGAATAAAGTTTTATTTTATGATTTGAAATTTCTATTTTAGAAGATTACAATAATATACCCTTTAATTCTTTACTACTATTATTTTTTATTTACATAAAATGGATTTTAAACATCTTTTTACATTTTAAAAGTAAAACCATAAAGATTTTATAGATTTTTAACGATATTACAATTAATAAATTATTAAGTGTATTAAGTTTATTATACAATTAAATAATATATGCTCGCTAATTATGGGAAGATTATCAATCTATTATAAGGAACTATCATCCAAATTCCTGTGCCACGAGAACAATAGATCTTTAAAATAAGAAAATACCCATAATCTAATCGATCTCTTAAAATAATAAACCTTAAAAGATTATCTGTAGTTATTAAAGATACATCTCGAGCTGCGACCGAATGAAATGAAATGAAAGATAAACATCCGTTCTGCAAATTCGATGCGATCAAAGTGTCGGTTAATTATGACACTAAGTCTTATCTATTAAGATCAAAGATGCAAAATTTTGTTCTTATTGTACCTATGAATGCAGAAAGACAATACGATTAAGTTAAACGCGATAATAAATTTCGTTTAGCGGAAGTGCGTAGTTTGACGCATGTTTAATTTATTATCATGATTATTCTGATTACTTTTCATAAAAAATATGTTTGAAAGATCAGTTTCATTAATTTAGAGTGATTTATTAATCTTTATTTACTTTATTAATAAAATTGTACAAAAGAAGAAAAAAATCTTAATTTCTCTATAAAATATTATCAGTACTTCCTAAAATATCTAATTATCATAAGTTTGTTTGAATACAGACACTAACTTGGGAACAAGTTACTACAAATTAAAAAAAAACACCTTACATTTAGTATTATTTATATTCATGTACAGAAATGAAAAACTTTTAATGATTTGCTTTTTTATTTATTAAATAACATGAAAAAAGTAATTCCAAGCCCGTAACGTCTTACTAAATCGTCAATTTTATGTAGAAAATGACTAAATAATGAAAGTTTCGTAAAGGAAAAGGAATCATTTTAATTATTAAGCAATTTTTATTATAATTTTTTTAATTTTAAACAAAACCAAGAATTTGATATCAATCTTTATATTCTCTTATAGTGAAGTTATTACATGTAATAATTTATAGTAAATAATATTAAAACATATATAAACTGTTATTATAATAATTTTAAATTTTTATTGAAATGCATACAATAACTATTCGTTAATAAAGCGATGTAACAATAAATATCCCGTTATAAGTACTATGTATTTACGTATTGTGTAAACCGGTTCGATAGTTGACTACAAACTTAGATAATGGATTTTGAAGTATTCAAGACATCATTTAATATTCATTTCTTGTACATGAAATATGAACGTAAATTAAAATAAAACTTAGCAATAATCCAGACATAATAATACCAATATTTAACCTTAAAATTAAGTGGATTGATCAACGCATAGTCGTCATTAAATTTACTAAATTGATCAATTTTTTACGTCGATTTGTAAGTTGCCATATTTTTTGTACTTAATAAGATTTTAACAATAATTGATAAAACGTCTAGAACAATTCATGGTAAGCGTTAAAATTTTTTGAAGCTTAATTACTTTGATCAAGAGCATTATATATATAGAATGCAACAAATAAATTTTCTTTCTTCTAGATATTTTTTTTAGAAACATTTCCAATCATATGAAATGAAAATGTCAATTAACGTGACGAATGTTAATGCGAATATTACAAAGATGTTAAAGTGTAAATTCTGTTTCTGCCAATTGAACTTTATTTAATATTCTTGGTTGAATATTTGATGTAATAAAAAATACTTAATTTACTTATATGGGATTTAAAAATTATTTTATTAGCAATTTACAACCGATTATTAAAAACAATAGAAAACTAAGTAAAGACCTTCATTTTCGATTGTTCACACACACGAGATTGGTGTTTTGAAATAATTGTAATAAAAATACATATTAAACTTCAGCGTATCGATTTACATCGATAAATCTTTTGAAAAATTGAAACATTACGTGTAATGTCTTTTCCGAAAAGCAGGTCCAAATTTTGGTTGAATTTACACGGTTGAATGAAAATAATGAGTATAACAGACCGACTTCTAAATACTCTCGTATGCAGTGATCTAGTGTGCAGGATGTCGTTAATGTTGGCAAGATGAAGCGACAAGTGGCTTTAGAGTTTCTAATCGCGGATGTGGGCTGTGCAGTCATTTGAAAGTTCATGGGCGGGGCGCACAACACAATCACGTATTTAAAATACAGTAACAAGAGCGGACTCTAAAGCTATGGTCGATTCTTCTGTCTTCCTTTCTCTCTACTTCCCTATCGGGTTCACTCTCTCGTTTTGCTTTTCCAGCTTACTCAGTACTTGTACAGTGTCTTTTGCCTCTTGAATGTTTAATCTCCCTCTATTAAAAATATTGTTTTACTTATTTCTTAATGATTAAAAGAAGAAGAAAAAATTGCTTATACCGAATAAACTTTTAATTATGAATAGAATAAGAATAATAGAAGAAACGATTTTCTGGTATAACAATAAAGTCAAGCCAGCTTTAGTTGCAAAACTGATGGGCAATCAATAATTTTAAATAATTTTTACATCAATAATTTTAAATGCAAAGCTGAATTAAAATTTAGGAATTATCTCAAAAAACATTGATCCATAACAGCTTCCTTTGTATATCATTCTGAATCATTAAGTTATCATAATAATGCAACAATAATAATACAAACGGCATCTGCTGAGCAGGCAGTCTCGCGTGTATTCGTAGGACCGCACTTCAAGCCATTCGCATGCGAGTGAGAATTAAAATCGTCGGGAGCAATCATCAAACGAATGAAGAAGAATGCCGAGCCTTGAGAGAGAGATCCTCGTGATCTTACTTATGTGTGCGATAGCCGGCCATACGAATCTATTGGAGGAGCTGCCGGAGGAGGAGACAATTTCCGATTTGCGCATCGTTGGACCGACGGTCGATCCCCCTGCATTAACAAAACACGCAACCACGACAAAGTCCCGCGACCTTCCGGATCGCTGTTTCGTTAAGACGGAGCATGGACCTTGCAAGAACTACGTTCACAAATGGTCGTTCAACAAGACCGAGGGAAAGTGCAACACCTTTGTGTACGGCGGCTGTTTAGGCAACGATAACAGATTCAATACCGAGGGAGAATGCATGCATTATTGTATCGGAGGCCCTGATCGTACGTATGCCTTACGAGTACCTTCTCTAAAATAAAAGCATTAAGCCACGAGCATTGGAAAAATAAATTCTACCGGCTATATGGTACGAGCATTTAACATGCCCAGTTAGCGAAAAGATCATCGTTTTACGTATGCTTATTAGCACCTGTACGACAAGTTGATTATCCCGCATTTCTCATTTTAGAGATGGAAAGTAAAAATTAACAGTCGCTTCTCTAAATTTGTCCTTTATCCTAAAAACAATGTCGAATTATTGACAAATATAGCTATAAGGCTTATTATATTAAGTACAGACTTTACCGAATGTACCTAGTGACCAAAGGCAGTATTCTCTCTACGACGAGTGCAACGGCTTCGAGCATGACTCCGTCCAGGGCCATCACCACTGCAGGGCCCCTATTCGCCCCTTCGAAGCCAACTAAGCTGTCGATGCCTAAGCAAAAGCGAGGAAAGGTATACGTACTTGGCTTTTGATTTTTTGAATTGTTCTTGAGCAATGTTAAAAACTGTGTTCTTCGTGGTAAGCCATTGAAGAAAATCGATCAATTTTAAATTAAGTCCTTTTTACGGTTATCTTTGTTTAACGAGGGCTTTGATCTCTGATCCTTTCAGGAGTTGACCTTTATGGAATCTGGTTATGAAAAAACATTCATGTTTGCGGAAAGCAATACCTTCATTCAGCTGGACGGTCCTGGAATAAAAACCTTTCAATTAAGGTTGGTAGCGAGTAAAAGTTTAAAAACGGCCGAATCCAAACAATAAGATAAGCTTACAATACATAAATTTGTCGAAGTTTCGCAATCTGTAATTTTCCCCCCCTTTCAAATACACCTCCTCAACTCATATATGATTTACCGTTACATGAAAGCCCACCTGAGAATAATTACGAATCGATAAATAAAGAAAGCCTTCACAAAAGTAAGCGTGTGAAAAATTACATGTCAACAGGCTGTGTCGTGAGATATCATTTAAATTTCGAACAAAGCTGCCGCACGGACTTCTCGTTTATCACAGTGTCAAAGATCGCCCGGAGAGTCTGGAACCCTACGCTCTTTACGTGATCGTGGAGAAAGGTCAACTTAAGATCGTCCATGTGTTCGGTAAAAATTTAACGAGCTTGACCGTGGGCGAGGGCCTCAACCGAGACGAATGGCACAGCGTCCTAGTGAGAATCGACGTCCACGGGGCTAAATTAATAGCCCGAGTGGACGATAAGCAAACCGAGACCAGCGTCGAAGTCCTCGAGCATATCGTTAATTATGGCGTCTCCGAGGAACTTGCTTCTGTCGTCTTAATAGGAGGTTATGGCGTATTATATTTAAGAAACTGGAAATTATTTTTAATATTTATACATATGTACATATATATATATATATATATATATATATATTATAATTCTTGTTTCTTGAAGGATTGAGTCCAGAGGAACGATTGCACGGCGTGAAATATATAATAGAATCGTTTGTCGGTTGCATAAGGGATATGGTACTGAGTACTGGGAAATCTGCTAGTGATCTTCTTCCTATTCGACCTCTTATTGCCACAAAACACGAAAATGTGAAAGAAGGCTGCATTGACAAGTAACTATTTTCATGATTTATGTACTTTATTATTAAATACTGTAAATACTTATTCATTTTTAACCGCAGAATTTTTTCACGTAATTCTTTCATAAAAAAACCATTTTTATAAAGTTGACTTGAAGCAACGCTTCCTTGATATTGGCAATATCAAGTTACGATCATCATCGACTCGAATTAAGATAATTAATTGTAAATAATAATTGACTCAATCCACATTTATTTCCATAACAAATTTATGAAGATTAATATTTAAAATCGCTTAGATGCCTCCTTTAATTCCATGTTCTTCGTATTTAATTTAAATAGTAATAATTGCAATCAACAATATTCTAAGCTACTATATTAAAATAGTATTAATATAATTAGGTGTAGAACGAGAGAAAATCTATGTTTCTTAGGAAGCCAATGCGTTAACCATTATAACAGTTTAACATGCGATTGCTTTGGTACAAAATACGAGGGTGAACGGTGTGATGTTTACAGTAAGTAAAAATCGATAATAACTTCAAATTTAATTAAGACCTAAACAAATATGGCAACGCAATTATATTTTAGCAGCCACCGTACTAACACTTCGTGGATCTTCATATGTCTCTTTTCGCGTTTATGACTGGAAGGATCGCGTCCACTCATCAGTCAATAGGATTAGCCTGACATTTAAGGTAAATCGAATATTAAATCGAATAATCGAAGTTCAATCCAGCTGAATAAAAATTTTATACTTAAAATAACTCAAAGTAGTTACATAAACGTTAAATCAATAATTGTTGAATGTAAAAGCTTATTTACTTTAAATGTGTGATGTCAATAATATTATCAATAATATAAGCTTATAGCCTATATTGTAAAAGCTAGTCATTCGACAACTAATTGTTTTATTACACGTCTAATTATTTATCAGATAATTACTTTTTACGCACACTTAAATTCAAAGGCATTATTGTTTAAAGTTTGAACGTAAGCCAACTAACAAAATAAAGGTAAACCTCTGTTAAATATTGCTACAGTGTGTAGCAAAAAATTTTCTACTACTGTGGTTGACTAAACTCTATTAATGTCAAAATAAATACAGACAAAGTGGGATGATTCAGCGCTATTTTATGCCTCTGGTGAAATCAACGGCACAGCTCATTACGTCGCAGCGTCAATTTTGAACGGCACCGTTATCATTGAATTAGACTTCGGCCACGATTCTAAAATCCGCACTGTTCTTGGCTACCATGTTGCAATGAACTATTGGAACAATCTTACCATCTTCCACAATGCATCAGTAGTTTATATAAGTCTTAATGAGGACGTTAGAGTACTTGAGGTACCTGGCAAAAATTACAATTTGATTATTGATCCTGAAATTTATATTGGCGGTGGGCCTGAGCTACACAAAAAGAAAGGCCTGGTTTCGAGCAATAATTTTGCAGGTTTTTCTTAACGTATTTCATTCTATAATAGTATAAAAGTTTTAATAAAAGATCGAGTAAAAATATTGATTATATGTCCTGTAAATAGTTTAAGAAAATACTGTACAATTGTAGACTATTAACTAATGTAACTTTATAATTATAATTTACATAGCGTTAAGCATTTCTCACGTTTCCTTGTATTTCAAAAGATTTTGTTTACATTATCTTCGCAACTAACTGATAGTCATGTGTGGCATTGATCATATTTTTTGTATATTATAAAATTCTAGTTTAAATAGCTAGCTTTTGTAGGTATGAACGGAGACTCGACCAACTATAAATAATCTGCAATTACATTTTGTAGGTTCATTAAAGTACGTTTTTTTTAATGACAAGTCAATAATATATGAATTGAAACGTTCGAATCCAATGGTTCATTATATAGGGGTCCTTGAACCCGAGTATTATGAAGACGATGTTGAAGTGATACCAATAACTTATCCTTTTGCCGATAGTCACATTTGGTGGCCAATAAATAGTACCGACTCTTTAAAGTTGAATTTAGATTTTAAAAGCTTTAAGCCAATAGCTGTTGTAGCTTCTGGTGACGTTAAAAGTAACGATGGCCCTGGATATTGGGAGGTACTTTCATCTTTTTCTATACTTTAATGTATTGCATAAACAAAAAACAAATGATTACGCATTTTTAAATTATATAAATCTAACTTAATTTATAAAATTCACAGAATAATTTTATTACATGATTTCATGTTTAAAATTATTTATTTGATTTTCATAACATTCTTTATAAATGATATTGCCTGCTTTTTGTATAATTCATAATTATATGGTTTATTGTAAGTAATGATCTCTTTTTCTTATAGTTGCGCGTTGTTAACGACGAAATAAGATTTCACTTACTTCCTGTTTTGGAAGAAAATATCACAGTGACGGCTGCCGTTAAATTTCCAGCAAATACGTCTTGGCATGCGGTAGAACTTAATTACACCAAAGAACAATTAAGTATTTTAGTAGACTATCGAAATAGACAACGTAAGGTCTTACAAATGAATATAGAACTTGGAAACAGAGTAATCATTGGAAGTGGGAAGGGCGATGCTGGTAAATATTTATTTCTAATTATATATCTATTCGAATTTAGTAAAAGAGGGTTTTTTCGAGAGTTCGTTATATTAAAAAAAAATAATAATAGTAGCAAATAAAAATAAAAGCCGATACTATGATAGCTATAATATTTTAAGTTATGCCGTTATATTTTAAGGAAAGGATCGAATAAAAGTATAAAATTAAAGGAAAATATTTGCAGGTTTGGTAGGATGTATGAGAGAAATTTCAGTTAACAATGAAAGGATCGAACCGAGATTTATCATAAATACTGAGAGAGTAGTTGGAGAAGTTGCCCTAGACAATTGCAAATTCGTTGATCCGTGTAAACGACCAAATACGTGTGAGCACGGAGGAAAATGTTCCGTAAAAGAGGACAGAATAACCTGCGATTGTACGGATACTGGTTACATAGGAAAAAACTGCCATTTCGGTGAGAAAATATGGATTTGAATAAATTTGTAAATTGAAAATAAGGAGGAATTTTTGTATCATTGTACAAATTATTTTACTTCAGCTGATGTTTAAGATGTGATCAAATATTTGTAGTAGATACTTTCGATCGAATAACTAAGCATGGATATATTTTTAAGATTATTGTAATGAATAGAATATATGGAATAAGCGGCTGTAAAGTAGTAAAACTTTGATTTATTAATTTAATTGCAGCTCAGTATAGAAAGACTTGCGAGGAATTGGCTTTATTGGGTTATACGAAAGACGACGTATATAGAATTGATATTGATGGTAATGGCAGATTTCCACCAGCTTTGGTCAAATGCGAATTCCAATCGATTGAAGATTCTACAAAAACAATTGTTGAACACAACTTGCCATCTCAAGTCGATGTCCGTTCAATAACAGAATCTGATTTTTCCTTTAGCATTAGCTATATTCAATTCACGGCAGAAATGTTACAAGAATTAATCTCGCATTCACTTTACTGCAGCCAATACGTAAAATACGATTGTTACAAGGCCCCATTGGAACTTCATAGCGCAACGTGGTTTTCAAGTTCAAAAGAAACTACTGTAGATTACATTGGAAACGGAAATCGAGGATCGTGTCCTTGTGGAAGTAAATATATAAATACATTTATGTGCATGTATATTCTTTTAATTTATGGTAAATATATTTTTTTATTTAAATATCTATATTAGTCTTGTCCGACTAATTTTTTTTTTTAATCGATGAACCAGATAACGCGATTCTTACAGAATTTGCTGCGGGCGTGTTTTTCCAGCATACGTTTTTTTGCCGCTGTTCTTAGTTGTAATATTAACATGTAATATTTTTTTTAAATTTCAGTCAACAGAACTTGTGTGAATTCAAATTTAAGCTGCAATTGCGACGTGTCAACTGGCAAGTGGCTCTCTGACGAAGGATACTATGAATCACCGGAATCATTGGGAATTACAGAAATGGTTTTTCTTCAACAGCGAGATCTCGAAGAGGATGCTCAAGGACGCATAACACTCGGACCTCTCGAGTGCGTTGAGACTAGTAAGCAAACTTCTGCTGCTGCTGCTTTGGATATTACCGAGAGATGCGGCAAAAGCAATATTATTTACAGATACGCAGAAGTACGTGGTTACATTTACAACGTCGCAGTCGTACATTGAAGTCCCGGGCTGGAGAAAGGGAGACATAGCTTTTAGTTTTAGAACAACTGGAGAAGAAGCCATTCTTTTATATCAACCGCCCATAAGAAATAATTATCCGTCATTTATGGTTGCGCTTACCTCTGAATACAGGCTGACGTTTCATTTTACACTCAATACTGGGAAGATTCGTGAGCTCGAGGTTAAAAGTCGAAGGAAACTGAATAATGGTGAATGGCAAAAAATTTGGATAGATTATAATGATTATCATGTGAGATTCATGATAAACACTGATTTCCAAATGGTTGATTTACTTTCCGAGGAGGAATTCGGGCCTTTCGAAGGTTCTATGTTTATAGGTGGTGCAACTGCGTAAGATTTACCTTAATATTTTAAAAAGTCTTTCATTGATAAAAGCCGTGACATTTTGCGTTTACACATTTATTTTTGAAAATCCTACAAGCACATGTTTTTATTATTATATATTGTGTAGAGAGCATCTAAAAACATCGTCGGTAAGTCAAGGATTGATTGGTTGTTTTCGTGGTTTGGTAGTGAATGGTGAAATTCTTGATATCCATAGCTATATGTCAGTTCACTTGTCGGAAATTATCAAAGATTGTAAGCCATCGTGTCAACCAAATAAATGCCAAAATAATGCTCGATGCGTTGAGCTTTGGAGTAACTTTACGTGCGTCTGTGAAAATAGATGGGCGCACCTTGGCACCTATTGCGAAACGAGTATGTAATTACACGCAAAATATTTGTTTACTTAATATATACATATCTATATTCTATACATACGCGCACACGCACACACAATGCACCTATATATCACACCTTCACTTTTATATTACAATATTACAGTTTAGTTATTGCTTTTTTTAAATAAACAAAGATATATATATATATATATATATAATGCATAAGAAATAAGACTTAATCATTATATTTTAATTTAATAGATATTAATAATAATGCTTTGACTTTCACATCTCCCGGCACTTTCTTAAAAAAAAATTACTTTGCTTCAAGCAAAGAAGAAGAGGGAAAAGCACTTTTGAAGAGCATGTTAACAAAGAATATACTCATTAATTTACGAACTTACGACATGCACTCATTGATATTGTATGCGAACGATCATTTAAACAATTTCGTTCATTTGTATATATCTAATGGGACAACAATTGTCTATTTATTCAATGCCGGAAATGAAATCAAGAATATAAGCGTTGAATACCCTACCGCAAATACTGGAATTTCTGTTCAAGTTGCCATAATAAGGACGGAAAATACAACAACAGTACATGTGAACGAACACAATGTGACCGTTGATACCGTACCTCAACTCCTCGACACTTACTCAAATAAGCCTTGGCTCAACCCGGAGAAAGAAATATTAGCTCCGCAACGTCCACCGGCTTCTCCAACTGATTACTTTCAAGTACTTATGCCTCAAAATTATATTTTTTTCTACAATTTATTAATCATAACATTCCGTGAATACAAAGTTATTAACTACATATCATTAACTCGTTCTAATACTGTCGCATTATATAAATTTATCATATTTTAATTAATATATTGTAGCTCAAAGTCTTACATTATTTTTATGTAATTTAAGTATGCAATTTTTTCAATTTTTTAAAATTCATCAAGAAATACCATTGAATTATTATCCGTTTATCAGTGGCAAAATAATATTTTTCAATTCATTTTAAATGAATCGTCCTTAATAATACAAAGAAAGAAAGATAAAAATTTGTTTTTTTTTTAAAAAATAAATCGGGATATTGAGGACTTCGCAAAAATCCTCGTGCATAGTTGCAAGAGATTCGTTATTCTTTTCGATGGTTTCTATATTACCTTAAAGGACGTTAACTTATTAGGACTTATTAGGAATGCTATTAAACTATTAACAGCTATTAACAGTAGAGCCCGTTTGTAAAATTTGTCTTTTAATAATTACCGAGCTCGTTAACTAACCATATTCAAAGAAATCCCATTTGCATATTTGTCCATTTGCAATGATTGATGTAATGTATTTTTAATTTAAAGGTAAATTTAGGAGGGTTCGATCCAGATAATCTATTGCGCGTTGGGACTGAAGGGAATTTAATTCAAGGATATATTGGCTGCCTTCGAGGTCTCATGATAGGAGGACATCTGGTAGACCTGCCAAATTTGGCCAGCGAAGCCAATCACGAAGGTAGCAAAGGGGTTTTACCCAACTGTCACATGAAGTGCGATGCCATACCGTGTAAGAATCAAGGAACCTGCACGGAGGACTTCGGCAAACAAGAGGCATCTTGTAATTGCGAGTTGACTTCTTATTTCGGAGAGTACTGCGCTGATGGTATTCTACTTTTCAATTCTCAGCAGCTGAAAGCTAAAAGGAAAATCATGCAAAGCATAATTTAATTGTATTTTTGTCGCGTAGAAAAAGGCGCCGACTTCAATGGCGAAAGTGTTTTACAAAGAGAATTCAATTTAGTCGGAGAGGTTAATCATATTAAAGTTCAATTAGCATTTTCAACAAACGATCGTCAGCGAACCTCAGCACTTTTGCTTCTTCAAACGGAAAACAAGTGAGCAGCTTGATAAATTGAATCGTCTTACAATGCAATGTGATTTGTCCATTATATTTGAAAGCTTCGCTCGAAATTCTTTATTTTTTTAGAAGGAGCTTTTACCTACTGGTCGCTCTCACATCGGAAGGGCAACTGATTTTCGAGGAAGACAGGGAGGGTTCAGCGTTTGGCGTTCGCCTCAATGACAGAACCTTTTCAAATGGAGCTCGGCACAGTATTTATTATGTTAGAGATAACAATACTGCTACGCTGCTGGTCAGTTTCCGATATTTCATTACGCGTTAAATGTCACGCTGCTTTAGTAAAGTGGACTTTTACGTGCAGATCGATAGGGAGCAGGTGCAGCTAATGCCTATTCCAGCTTTGAGCTTGAGCGCGGACGAGGACGACGAAGACGACGAAAATGACGACGGCCCTGGAACAACGGAAATTCAACTCGGGGGTTTGAATACGACCGACAGGAGATTCAGAGCTTACAAGGGCTACACGGGCTGCTTGAGTAGTGAGCATTTAATATTGCGTAACATAATTTAAATGCTCGCTGTGCGGCTATTTATTCGAATCATCATTATTTTCATAGATGTCGTCATATCGATAAATGGTGGTATCGGTATGAAGCCTCTCGAAGAATACATGCTGTTTACAAAAAAAGGCAGTGAAACTGTCCGGGTGACTGTACCGGCGGGAGTCCGAAGCGCTCAATGTGCAGTTTTCCACACGCAGCCTCGTGGCGTTGAGCCACCCAAGAACGATAGCGTGGTAATTACGAATTTTCATTGTTTTCCCCAAATTGTAAAGATTTAAGTTTGCCATTAACGAACAAGGCCGATCGACATTATTACGTATTGTAATGCATTGCGCCCCAATTGCTTACATGTACCACAAAATGTTTAGAATCGCGAACGATCTTGGGGTGAAGACCCGCCGATGCGGATTCGCTACAAGCTCCATAACTCGGACTCGACGGAAGAAGAACAAGGTGCGGGCACGTACATCTTCATCGTGCTCATATCCCTGGGGCTTATCTTCCTCGGCTGTTCCTATCATCTCTGGTCCCGGGCGCGCAAAAAACAGAGGAAACTCAAGCAAAAGCAACGGTCCAGCTCCGGCTCCTCGACGTCGAGCTCCCAACGGTGGCCAGGTTACGGCCCTGATCTAGGCTCCAGCACTACCATCGGTGTCTCTACTAAATCCGTTGGCTTCAAAAACGTCGACAATGCGGAGGAGAGCAAGACGAATGGAGTGCACGCGACCAAAGTTCCCGGTGGGAATAATTCGAAGGAATACAAACTTGTGGTCACTTCGGAACCTAAAATGGATCAAGTATATGATAAAAAGAGTCTCGGTAAAGGTACTTGATTTGGACTTCTAATTATAATCAGAGTAATCGGACTCTAAATGCCTTGTCGAAAAGGATACACTTATTTACGAGCAATACGTGCTCCTGCTAAAACATTAACTAAAGGAAAATGAATTTTAAATAAGTGCGAAATTTTTTCGCTAACTTTAATACAGATATCTTCTTTACTTATTTAAATTTACTCTAAATATATTCATTTTTAAATGCATTATTATTGTTTTTTTTTATTACAGCAGAGGAAGAGGCTGAAAAAAAGGAGCTGCTCGGGGTAAATACAGGTCTCGTCTCTAAACCTGTGAAACCGAATCCATTTGTAAAGATTTTTCTTTTTTTTGTTGCCTGCATTTTTAAACATATAAATTATAAGGCTTTTGCTTTGGCTGATAACTCGTTTGCTTTTATTTTCTTTTACTCGCTTCATCTCGAATCATCCTTATTGTAACGCATACAGCATCATAAATTAGTGTATATTAAAGATTAAAACATTTTTGTAGTAATAATAAAGCTTCCTTCTAATCATTCGTTTTTAAGCTGGCGAATAATGCAAGTTTGCATTATTATTATTTTGATTGGAAGGGAGTATCATTCTTGTCCATATAAACAATGAGGGCGAAGAAAAACTATATTATAATAATTTGAATAATGTATTATAATTAAATAAATTTATACCGCGTTTTTAAATTTCATTCGGTTAAAAAATCGATCACATAGAGATGCATATCATATGCATTTAATTCGCATACTTTTCAATCTTAACAGACTTAAGATTTTTTACTAAAACTGAAATATATATATTTATATATATATATAGATAAACACATTATTTAAAATTTAAATAAGTTGCAATAAGACTCTATTAAATTAATTTGAACTTTATAAAATAATAGAATCGCTTATTCTAAAGAACTGCCAATGGGATAAAAATCATAATTATTCAATTAATGTGGAATTTTCATTTTATTCTCAGTAGACCAGATTAAAATTGTGGGCTTTAAGAATTTAAAAAATATATTAATGAATCAATGGATGCTTATTTATGATAACGGAGGATTATTAAAAAATGTGTATCTCCTCGTTTCTTATTGAGTTCGCATTAATTAATTTCTGCATTAGAAAGGACATATTAATTCAGGGATTTAGCAGTAAAATATTACTTACTAACGTATAGTGACACATAGGCTTTTTCATCGCCTTAATAGCATTTAAAGGCTTGAGATACCGATTAAAGTCAATTTTCCTTTTACCCAGTCAATGGAGGATTTAAGAGAAGAGCCGGAGCTCGAGGAGGAGGAGCAAGACAAGGAGCAGAAAGATGAAGATGAAAGCGACAATGGTATAACAAGTATCGAGATTATCACAGACGAGAACGAACAACCGTTAGTTACGAGGAGCCCTACGTTGCTGAAGGGCACCCGAGCTACGAAGCCACAGAACGGCAGTCTAAACAAAAATCACAAGGCTCTGCTGCAAACGAATTTCTCGATGACAGGTCTTAACGAGATTAAAACCGAGCGCATAACAACCGCTCACGATCCCCACATTCTGTTACAATGCGATGTGACGACTCGTAAGCCTCCACTTAAGCCGAACCTTTGTAGCAATCAAACATCGCAGACCGGATAGTTAAGGCTGAATGAACGTCGGAAGTGAAGCGGTACATAAGCCATAAGCCAAAAACAAAACGCAATCTCAGTCCCTTTTGGATTTCCTTGTTAATTTATTTTACACGTAAATGATTCTGATTTAAAAAATTAGAACCCTTACTTTATAAACTATGCAACGTTTAGGAAGATCTTAATACAAGATAAGACTCTTGCGTACTTTATCGATAATAAATGGTGTGGAGCTTTATTCTATTTTCCAACGATTGTTATACATTAACAGTGCTTGAAATGTCCCCCGAGGATTTTTTGAGTTTACTAAATTGTTTATAAGAGAGCTTATAAGTAGGCGATTGATTAAAACTACATTATTTTCGTTGCGATTGTTGAGCAAATTACAAAAAGAATATAACAAAAATCTGTATGAAATAGCATTTTCTTATGTTAATAATTGACATAAGAAGTACCTTAGTCATCTAAATTAACATACAATTATGTTTAAAGTCATCCATGGTCTTAAACAATATATTTATTGATATTTGTAGATGTTGTTTTAGTTAACCTTACATAAATAATAATATTATATTTTCAATCATTTAATCAGTGCAACGAAATATATTACGAGTAATATTATTGCATAAATAAACTAAATGCATTACCTACATTATTTATGACATTTACTACTCTTATTATAAATAAAACATATTGATATTAATTTCTCGACAAATTAATTGAAAAATTAAAATTACACATTAAAAAAATAGTTTCCAGGATTAATAGTTGTTACGACATGAGTACTAGTAATAATTTGTGTAAATTTTATTTATGCTTCGAAAAAATAAATAAACAAATACTATTATTCAATAGTATAAATTATAAATTAGATTATTTTTATTAGTTTAATTAAAAAATAATAATTAAGTCTGAATCAATATTAATTAGTTTTTAAAGACTAATGTTTCTGTAAAAATATTCTTTATTAAATTTTAAGCAATAAGAAAACCATTCCAATTTTAGGACTAAAAATAATCACAATATTGTTTTTAGTTTGAAAGCCTATGAATAACTCTAATTATAATTATTATAAAATAAGGTACTTAAAATATAATTTATAAGACAAAGCACTATATGCTTAACAATACCGATAAATGGCACTAAATAAATTACAAATTGTAGTATATAAAATGTCATTCATTGAACCTTTTTTTTTTAATTAATGGCACAATTTTCGTGTTTATATAAAAACTTTTTTATTACATTTTGACTTACAAAATATAATTAATAACAATGAAAATATAATCAATTTTGGAAATGTACAACACTCGTAGTAATATATATATAACTACTTAAAATTTGACGTAAAACAAAAAACAAATGTGAAAAATAGAATTGATAAGTTCCGATCATATTTTTTATGTAAATGTATGATAAAAATCGTAAACACAACAATTTATTAAATAGTCAATGTGCACAAATCAATATTTATTATATAATTATAGTAGAAATAATTAATACGACAGGAATAACAATTATTATATGAAAAAGATTTCTAACAAGTCATAAACAAATATTTTTTAATAAATTTTTATTATTTTTTACTTTTTATCGATTCGATCTATTCAATACAAAATTGTATTTCAAATTATAAACATTAAAAATTGTATTACGTCGTTACAAAAAAAAAGATATTACATCATGTTTAATCATTCATTTTTCATTTTATAACTTATATGATTTTAAAACTTGTCTTACTATCAAATTAATACAAAAACATTAGATTATAAAGATTACCTAAGCTTATATTTTGAAAGTCTATAATACTTTTCATTCGCATGAAGTGTTGTAAAAAATATCTTTATAAATAAGTTTTGAGCAAAAGACTACGAAAGGAATATAGGAATATTGTATCAATTATCAATATGTAGTAAGTAAATAGGTTTATTAATTATATTTTCAAAGATATGAAAGTTACAATGATATGAAAGTTATTTATAATAAAGTTAAATTTTTTAAGACTTTTTAATAATTTTATTTTATCATCAGATTTGGAATTACAAATGTTGCTGTTGTATTTAAAGTTATTTAATTAATAACGTTGAAATTAAACTAAATTTTAACAATCAACTGAATTTATTTAATAACGATTTAGAATTAAACACAATAATACATAAGTGCGGCTAAATCAATTCCGTACATTTCATTACGGTATTGTTACGTCCACCAATTTTAGCCCACGCCCTGACTAGTATTGGCTCTAATACATAAGCTCAAATAGGAATTTGTTTTGAAAAATAAGAATGATATTTGTATCGCTATCCGCTAAAATTACTATTATTGGAAGAAAAATTTTATAATGTTTATAAAAAAATAAATAGTTGTTAATTATTATTCATAGAGAATATTTACATAAAAGGATTTGAAATTATTATTTTATGTGGACCATTATAATTTTCTTTATATAATGTTTGAATAAAATAAATTATAATACTATGATACGTATTTGTTACAATTTAAGTATTTAATATTTATAAATTACTTTTGTTATCAAGTAGCTGGAGAAATGTATAACTTACAGTGACCGATTTTCTTACTAGGCGTTTTTTTGTCAATTCACATTTCAAAATTGTGACTCGAAAACAATTTTTTTTTACCATTTTCACGATTTCACTTCAACAACGTCATAAATTACTTTTCTGCCTTGTAATATAATTTCGAAAGCAGAGGTTTTAAATTTCATAATTTTAAAATTGTCATACTAACCCCTGATACTAAGTTCTAAAAATTAGCTCGTCCGTAAAAAATCGTCTCTTTTTCTAATCTGAAGCTGCATTTCTCCCCCTACTTTCTTTCACATGTTCAATCCGCAAAATGTTCCATAAATTAGATCGATTTATAAGTTTTGATTTATTTATCCCTTGAATGTAGTGTTTTCATATTTTAATAAGCATTATAACTTTTATTTGTTTCTTTAAGATCATTATTGTTAATTTAATGAGAATACAATTCGTCATTAAATTAATGCCTATGGTTAGTAATTTAACGATCACACAATTTATCACCTGTTAAAGATATATAATTGCTTATATTTAGTAAATATAATATTATTTTAACATAGTGTGTGAATTTTTATTATCTGCCGTACCTTGCGTATAAAAAAATAATTTCTTTGAATAAAAGTTAAACTAAAATTTATATTTCTTTTCCTTTCTACGCTAGATTTCTATGTATAAAAGTATATGGGATAACGTTACAAGTTATATAAAAACGAAAGACATATTTCGCTAGTTAATAATAATATAAGTGAATAAAAAGTATTCGAAAATTCGAACATTAACGGCATTAGTCCCTTTCAGAAAAGGGGAGCGCACATTCTATTAAATACTGTTATTATAGATGAAATCAAGGTTATTTTTTATATTTCCATCCTCTTTTCCACAATCGTTCGATCCCAATGACCTGAATATATTAACACAAGCTCGTATCATTTTTTGTTAATCCGTTAAAATTTTGCCAAAACTTGAGACAACGTCATTACATACATACTACATGATTATTATTCTGGCAGAATCTGTACAAAATGAGATAGCGTTTTTTCTTGTCAGTGGTAAAGAGAATGTGTACATTTAATACTCGCACGCGAAAATTGAAACATGGGAGGTACTTCGAGCGTAATAAATGAAAATAGCCAAGCCATATAATAATAGTTAATAATAGAAAATAGTGAAGCTATAAAAACAACGGAAGATAAATATAAAATTGCCGCAAAGTCTAGTGTTACATCGTATGGATAACTAGTATTAGCTATTTAAGAACCATTTACATTTTATATTTTAATATGTCAGGATTCGTAATAATTATCGCTTATAAAGTATCCATTGAACCCTTAAACCATTATTAATAGATAGACGCCCGGCATATTCCTATGGACTATGTCTACATTAATTATCCTAATACTAGAGTAGAGTTGCTATATTTGAATCTTACATACGTACATACTACTTACGTTACATATTAATACGTACATACTATTTAAAGCCGTCGATTTGAGTAAGCTTTTTCTTTATTCGTTTCACCTTCTCATAAAATATCTTCGTACTAAGATACCTATAATGACTCTTTAAATTGTTGCAAAATGTAAATTACGTCATTATAAGGTAACGGCGATTACATTCCAACTGTATTATAAAAAAAAAAAAAATAATAAAAAAAACTGAAAGTATATCCTGCATTGATTATCTTTATAAGAGTAAATTGGTAGCAAGGCATAAGCGAATTCAGTCGCATCGGCTTACAAGAAACAGCAATTTTTACTCTTATCTCAATTTTAGCCGATCCTGTCATTGCACAATCATGAACAGCAATGTTACAAAAGTTTCCAAATATACGAAGCCGAAAAGTGTGAATTTAAAAAAAAAAGAATGAGAACGATGACGGTTTAAGCAATAAGAAATTAGAAAATAAAAATTATTCGTTCACCAACAGGTCGAATTATTATTAAATTTAGCTTTAAAGCATGAAATGTGAAAAATAATCAATCGATACACATGTACGAATGAAAGTGCTTTTCCCAATGTAAATGCAAATTGATTATTTTTAAGTTGCTATTCGCTATAAAATTAAGACTGGCTAAATTTTATTTCTGGATTAACTAAGCACTAAAACTATAATTTTTATTATAATATAACCGAATATTAAATGCTAATGTGTCGTTTGATTAAAACAGAACAGTTATACATAAAAGAGTAATTTTTCCATGACTTTCAAAACTATTGTCTAGAATCAAATGCTCTTCTGTAAAATAATATTTTCACCTATACTTATAAAAAATTTTATTACAAAGGAACAAAATGCATGAGTATATATTTGAGTATATATATATATATACATATACGTACACATATACATATACATATACATATACGTATATAAGCTTTAGGAATTCATTACAAAAGGTGAGTGTTGTCCTCTTAGAGGAGAACCCCAACGCAAGGGTAGACTGAGGAGTAGGAGATTTAGCATGTCGTCTAAAAGTGAAAATTGAACACCTGTTGTGAAGGTCGTCATCGTGTGAATCAATAAACTATTATATTGGAAACTGTTTTGCGTTTATTGAACCCAAAGGCCACCTACAAGTTATATTAATATAATAAAATATATTTTATTAAAAACTTTAATTAATTCTTTTGTATATATACATCGAACATTCAATGTATTAGCGTAAGTATTATTGTTTCACTGTTGACTGAAGAATATGATATTTTGATTTGTACGAAATTCGCTTTTTGTAGGTCGTATGAAATTCATCTTATTATTTCACATTTATTCCTCATAAAACTTATCCAACACTTAGTTATATAATGACGAGATTTCAATCAAATACACATTGTAATAAAAAGTTTTAAGTATTTTTACAATACGATCATCGGAAATGTCGATAGGTAAATAACCACCAATGACCACAGTCCGTGTCATACAAAAATGTTACTCACGTTAGTTTTCAACTGGAAATGATAAATAATGTACCTAAACGGTCCTTATTTCAAAACACTTTCCTTTCAACGATGAAATAATTAATTACGCCGTATCACGACTAACGCTCCTTTTAAATGTCATTGACCGAACTTCTGAACCACTTAATTTGCTAAATTTGTAGGTATTTAAGGTATTTCCGCTTGGCGTTGGACTTTGTGACGGTGTTCTTCGTTCTTCGTTTCCTTTTTCGCGTTCTAAACGCTGTTTACTGAATTTGCCCATTCCTGGCCTATATATTTCCATTGTTGGTCGATCCTGTAATTAAAATAATTAATTTCATTTAATGTAACACGTCTAAAATATAATTATTAACTTAATATATTGTGTATACTATGATTGCCCCGTGCATTTTACGATAAAACTATTTTATTTCTAGACAATTGCGATATTAAATAACATTTTTTCCTTCATTTAAGGAAAAAAGTATGGATTTATAAAATTCAATTACTTTATGCCTGTACCAAATTGTTGAATTGAAAATTGACATTTTCTAATGCAATATTACGTGTTCCCTAAATATTTTCCTCATTTATTTTAAATATATGTTGTATAGATCCAACGAGTTCATTGAAATATCACAGATTACTATTATTTTAAACATGCCAAAATGAAATTCATACTGTCGTTGTGATTGAAATTTGTAATAAATCATAATGTATTATTCTTCTATTCGATTAAAATTAAATAAATATTATTATATAAATCGTATTTTAATGTACTGATTTAGTGCAATCTATTTTGTGTTTTAAAATTAAAAAAAAAGATTTATCACTTATTAGAATTTCTGATACTATTGTAAAAATAATTTATGAAAATAAGTAATTTAATTTTAATTTAACTCTTAAAAAAATTTACCTTATTTCTAATTCTACGCTCCAAGCGCGGATCTTTCTTATCCTTCTCTTTATCTTCCAGTTCTGTTTTCTGCAATTTATTTTCGTTTCCTCCATCCAAAGATTTATGCCGCCTCAAATAGATGTTATCTTGATCTTGACTATCTACATCACTACCTCCACCTAATCCGCTGTTCCCGCTAACTTTTACACCGGTTCCATTATCTCCTCCGCTTTCTAGTGAACTACGTCTCTTTGTTATCCTCAATTTTGAAGAATTCTTCTTATCAATGAAATCATCTGATTTTGTTTGCGACAACGTGTCATTACTATTTTCTTCTTTGAAAATAGGTCGGGCAATACGTTCACAAACTTCTGTAATAATAAGTATAGTAAAGATTTATTGAACTATTCATGTTAAAAAATTCATCTTTGTTTTCTTGAATTTAAATAAATTTAATATTATAAAAGCAGCTATGAAATCTTAAAACATTGAAAATCAAAAAAAAATAAATTTTTCCAAATTTGTATATTCACAGTAAAAAAAATTTATTTTCAGAACAATAAATCAAAATTGAAATAAACACTGTAAAAAATGTATATGCAATATAAAAGCTAAAATTATGGTTTTACATTATGTACAAACACATGTACCTTTTTTAATCCTTTTTTAATTTTTAATTTTTTAATCCTTGTTTTTTGCTTATGTTTAATACAATACCAACCTTCAAAATCTATATCTGATGATGTTTGCATGTCATTATTATTATATGACTCAATTTCTTCTGTAATTTGAGTTTTTTCTATTTTATTTGTTAAAAATATTTTACTTGATTCACATTGTGTAGATGTATCGTCACATCTAGTATTATCAATAATCTTCCGATTTTTGTATTTATTTTTACTTTCACTATTATTTTTTTCTGTTAAATTAGTCATGCAAGTATCATCTTTATCTCCATTGTCAGTCTTACTATTATTTTCATCAGTCTCTTTTAAAGTTAATTCGAAAATTTGTTTTTTTTGTATTTCAACTAATCTCTTTTTTTCTTGACGCATTTTTTCATAACTTTTACCTCGCTTTTCTTCCACTTTACGTTCCCTGTAGGTAATTTCTTCTTTTTCATGAATGCGATCTTCTTTAAATTGAATCTCATGATCATCTTTTTTGGTGTAAAACTTTTTATCTTCCACTTTTTTATTTTGCTTAATATCTCTTTCTTTGATTCTATCATCTCGATCTCTAAAATTTTTTATAGGAATTTTTGGATCTCTGTCTCTTCCAAATTTATTTAGAAACCTGTCATCTTTCTTATTTCGAATCTTCAGATCTTTTTGTAAAAGCTTATCTTTATCATCCTTATTTTCTTTATTCTCTCTATTAATTTCTTTGTCTTTATCTCGCTCTCTATCTTCAATATTTTTTAAAACCTCAAAAAATGTTTAAATAATTAATTAAAAGTCAAAAATTTAAATATCATTTTTTTTCAAAATTTTTAAAATAATTTAAACTAAATTTAGTAGATATGTGTTGTGCTCTTACTTTTGAAATCATTGAATCATCTTTATTTTTTTTGCGTTCTAAATCTCTTCGGCGCTTTTCTTCACGCTTCTCATCTCTTAAACGTTGCTTCTCTTGTTTTTTTTGTTTTAAAAAATCTAAAAGTGGAGTCGACGTCACCTTTTTAGGTGTATCTAATAAAAAACATTAAAATTGATAGAAATTTTCTAATAAATAAATTTAATCCTTAATATTGACGAAGAAAATATAACTATTTTAATGAAGATAAAGTATAAAGAATTCAATGTATTTAAATAAAAAAAATTAATTCTTTTTTAAAAGTCTATAATCATAGTAATAGCTTAAATTTATTATACTCACGATCGGAGGGTTGAAATGAATATTCAGTTTTAGGTTGAACATTTGTCGCATCTATATCTTTAACTTTTAAGCTGTCTAAAAAACTAAGATAATACAGATCACTATCGATAGTCCCACATTTCAGATCTTTTTTTTTTCCTATTCTTTTCTTTGGAACTCTTTGAAAAGGTGCATACTCAACTATAGCTGAGAATTCCATGCCCTTGACATCAACAAACACATAGTTATCAAATTTTTCTCTGAATACAAAAATGTCCTGCTCGTCAATAAAATCTATGTACGCTCTACAGTAAGCATACTGTCCTAATGACAAATCGGCTTTAGCAAAATACATGTAATCATATTCTGGCAATGGAGAAACTTGTTCTAAAAACTGCTCGTGTGTCATTGTCGGGGGTAATCTCCTTATGACGACCTGTATAATTTTTAAATCATTTGGTGCTTTACTCAATGAAATTCATACATGCGATACTTGAATAGTCGTGTGGAAACTAACCTTAGTCATAGGTCGGCACTTTTCTTTTTTCCCTTCTTTACTTTTACCAGTTTCGGAAGCGACATTCTGAACACTTTGATCAATTTGTTGAGTGGCAGCCGACGTCTCACTCGATTGTTGGGTTTCCTCCGTCATATTTTCTTTAAATGAAAAAAAAAAAATAAACCTTAACTACGATATAACATCATAAATATACTAATTGAAATCTGGATTTTGAAGTCTGAAAGTCTGAATATTCTGAATGTCTGAAACCGAACCAGCGATGCGGCAAGATGGGATTTCGGATTTTGCGCAATATCGACTTTATGCTTATTGGCTTTAGCCGTCCCGCTGGCTTACAAATTTCGAAGCAGAAGGGATAATTAAAAAGGATAATACGTCATTGCTCTGTTATTGTTGCTTATCCTATTGCCCTTCGCGGCTGCAACCTCAACGCCGAAATTTCGAAGGCAAAAGACTATAGACGGTATAGACGGTATGGCCTTCGCTACATGCCATTACGAAAACGCATTATTAGCCATCGATGGCGTAAATGAGAAATTAATCATGCATAATCGGTACATAATGGAATACAATACAAATATCATAATACAATTTAATATATATTAATAATTGCATCAATAATGGACGTGTCTGGAAAATGCTAATAAAATAATCTTGCATAAAAATCTCAAATTCAACACGAATCTTCAATACTTCATGCGAATCCGACATACAAATTTCCATGCAAGAATACAATTATCTTTATCTTATGCTACTATTTTCGGCTACCATTCGATTATTAATCTTGACCGACTACTGGCTTCCACCTCTCCCGCCCCCTGTCCCTCCGTCAACCACCCAACCGCTGAACCCTGACAATTTTAAAGGCAGCGGAAAGGAAAAGGCCAATATGCACATATTCACTACTGCGCAAAATCGAGAAATCCCATTTTCCTCCTCGCAGCTTATAAGTTATAACGTTACAACATAATTACACAGAAACGTTGTTTTGAACGGTGTATTTTATACTGGCTATTATAACAAAATAATATGGGTGAGAACGGACAAGATAATTCCGAACGAGGTGATAGTGAAAATAATAAAACCGACAAACTGTTCATGCTAAAAAAGTGGAATGCCGTGGCTATGTGGAGCTGGGATGTGGAGTGTGACACTTGTGCAATTTGTCGTGTGCAAGTAATGGGTAAGAAGAGTAAACATAACCCTAGAAATCGCTTTCTTAGATTTCTTATTTGAATGATTTTATTATATAATTACGTAAACAAGACTGACAATTTCCCTATAACTATATTTTTTTGTATTTAATTTATCAATTTGTGTAACTTACAAAACACAATAATAGCACAAATTGCAAAAAACTTTACATAAGGCTTCATTGCAGAAGTAGATATTTATTTATATGAAATACATATATATATATTATATTTTGTATAATACTAATACAATGATTTATAAAGATATTAATTAATTTAAATTCTACTTATTAAGTAAAAATAATTAAATTTAAATAACGTTAATTTTTCCTTTTAAAACTCAATACAATTTCAATAATAATATAATATGTCAAATGCTAAATAAAACTAAGTAAGATATGGAAATAAAGCAATTAATCTGATTTTATACAAACCTTTATGAATGGCATTTTATTTCAAGTCTTGAAATATCGAGTATGAAATATATATGAATTTATTTTATAAGCTTTGAATATTGAAAGTATGTTAACTTAAAATTAATCGAAGATACCATAGTCAAATATTTAACAAATGTTTAAAATGGCTTGAAATAGAATAGTGAAAGTAAAGTAGAAGAAATTACAACGGTAAAAAAATAAACAATATAAAATTAAATATTAGTAACAAAGCATGATTGGTAAATGTTGAAAGCATTAAGTTTTTTAGGAATTTGCAACAGAATATTTTTTATTTATAAACGGTTATTTTCAATCGAAAGAACAAGAAACGTTTTTGATGCAATATGAATTGTAGAATAACAATATAAGAATAAAAGAATAATAAAAACACAAATAGCCAATGCTTTAGTAATAAATAATGAAAAAGGAACCATATGTTATAAATTTTATTTTGTGAATATTTTAATGAGTTAAATAATTTTAAATTCTACTTCAATTCCTACTTTATTTTCAATAATAGGATATATTTAAAAGCTTAATAAATGTGGTCTTACACGTGTTTAAATGTATATGTTAATTTATTATGTACAAAACTATCTTCACTTGAAGTAAATAGCATCAAAAGAATAGTAAATGTAAAAAGTTTCGCAAGTTTATCAATATATACATATTTTTTACTATTTTCTTTTTTGATACAAGGAACATCAAGTGAAAAAATACAATATCTACTACTT
Organism: Kradibia gibbosae; assembly: GCA_018907135.1. Classification (NCBI taxonomy): domain Eukaryota; kingdom Metazoa; phylum Arthropoda; class Insecta; order Hymenoptera; family Agaonidae; genus Kradibia; species Kradibia gibbosae. The sequence goes on along the minus strand of JACCHX010000001.1, from coordinate 8,506,293 downwards.
ATTAATTTCCAAATCCTAATACAATAACTTGATTCTTCATATCAATAATATGTTCTTGTATTTGCTAAAAGCAACGCTGTTTAATATGCTTAGCAAAACAAAAATTTATTTTTCGATTGAAATAGATCCAGCTAATCAAGAAAATAAAGATAAGTTATACATCTAGTTAACTACAATCGCTTTGATTTCATTATCAAATATCTTTCTTTTTTATTTTGAGTGTCATATAATAATATCATTGTATCGTCAATTGTAATTCGCTTTTTGGCCAACGATTTATACACGATCAATATCCTAAAATTACTCATTACGAGCATCATTTGAAATTTTGGCGGGAAAAAAATCATATAAAAAATTTCAGTATAAATAGTGCTAAATTTAAATTTGTAGGTCAAAAATGGGAAATTTGCCTCTAAATAAGCAAAGATAATTAAATATCAATGATCATTGGCATTACTTCTGACAATGAATTGAAAACAATTATTATACAACTTACTATAAATTGCATTAAAGTACAAATGAAAATTCCTAGTGATTCATTTATAATATTACATCATAATATATGTACAATATTGATATATTTATAATTTAAGATAGGATAATTTTTCGAAGTTTTTCATCAACGGATACGAAGGCTTACCATATATCTATCTAGAAACTTCATACTTTAAATATAATTTCTTCAACTTGCACGAGACATTGCATACCTTAGAGAACTAGCATTTGAACTATATAGCAATATTATAAGATTCACGCCTCGTCATCAACGACTGGATGAACCTATTATAAATAAAGTATTGATTCCACTTTTTAGTCCGTTCGCACGAACTTGACAAGTATCGACTCGAGTAGGGAGTTGTGTATTCTTCAGCAGGCCATGGGTGTAGGCTTCATATTCGCTACGGCACTCATTCTCCTCACTGGTCCAGTCAAACCCCGTTCGATTTCTTCGAGCGACCTGCCACTCGTTTCCGGAACACATCCGATGACGAATAAAAGACCCACGATGCAGATGACGCCGAAAAGCCAGAAGGTCCCGTGTAGTCCTATGACATTAACGATATAATGAAAGGTCTTGGTAACGATAAACGTGCAAGACCAATTGAAACTTGTCGCGACACTGGCGGCGCTCCCTCGGATTTTGGCGGGAAGGATCTCGCCCATCATGAGCCAAGGTATCGGTCCGAATCCTAGGGAGAACCCAATAACGTAAATGACAAAGCTGGTCAGTGGTAGCCAACCCAAGGCCAATGTATCGAAGCCGTTGTACTTCATGTAGAAAAAGCTACCGAGGGTCATTAACGATACGATCATGCTGGTGCTGCTTATGTAAAGAAGTATCTTGCGCCCCAGCCGGTCGATTAATGCCGTTGCAACGAAGGTCGAGCCGAAGTTAACGATCCCGACTATGATAGTGCTGAGATTCGAGTCGATCGAGCTCCCTGCGTCCTGTACAAATACAATAAAACAAATAAGAATGCTAAGATAACGACGAGTGACGGTAAAGAAAGAAAAGAAAAAAAATAAAAACAAATGGCATTTGAAGGGATAAACACGCGTTTGGTGCATTTAACAAGCTACTAGTCAACTACGGGAATCTGTGCAAAAACAATTGTAATATATAACTCTCTCTAACCATAAAATTCAATATCTATATTGAATAACGCGTAACAGTAGCTACGCAGTATTATTGAGCACTCTTTAAAATAATACTGCTTCGCTATTTTGTCCCTTACCTTGAAAATATGAACCGTGTAGAAGATAACGGCGTTGATGCCGGACATCTGCTGGAAGAACATTAACCCGAGTGATATCAAAAGGGGCTTAAAATTGCTGCCCTTGAAAAGCTCAGAGAAGGCACTTTGTGCCGCTTGCCGATCACTTTCTACGTGCATTTTCTCAATAGTTGTGAGCTCGTCGAATATATCAGCAGATTTGCCTCTTAGCCATTGCAGGGAACGGCGGGCGCGTTTCGTCTTACCCTTAGATATGTACCATCTTGGGGTTTCGGGGATTATAATCATGAAGAGTGCGAATGGTACCGGTAACGCAGCACCAAGCAGGGCCAACTGCCACCAATTAAAATACATCCCTGCGGTAAAGCAGAGCAGAATGCCTAGAAAAAAGTAATAATAATTCTTTTTAATGTCGGTTTACCACACGCTTCACCTCGTAAAAATTGGATCGATGGTTCTCTTTTTTAACAAGCTCAGGTTGTTATTTTTTTCTTTGAAAACAAATAACTCTTCAATGAAAATTAGTCCAATGGGATTAAGACGGCTAATTTAAATTACATATGTAGGCTTATGTTATCAAAAAATGCACATTTATTATACGTACCGATATTACCAAAAGCAGTGGGCAGTAAGCCTAGCGAACCTCTTACTTCTGGTTGGATTGTTTCGCCAAGATAAACTGGTAGTGAAAGGGAAGCAACTCCCACGCAAAAACCACTCAACGATCGTCCAATTAATATCATAGATACATCGTAGGCAAAACCAATTAACAGCCAAGCTAAAAATTAATTTGTTGAGAACTTAATATCACAATATATTTTTTAAATTTTATGAGTAAAACCATTTTTTTATTAGAGGTAGATGATTTTTAAAAAGATACTATACTTTTTATAAAGATTGAAGGCTTATAGTTTGTTAACGTTAAATTTATACTGCTTTTATAGAGCTTTTGTAGTATAAAGTACAATAGTAGACAATAGCGGAGTAATTATTCGACGAAGAAAGCAAATAAATAAATAGAAATTGGAACTTATAAAATTAAGACAATTCTTATAATAAATCATTTTTTAATCAACAAAATATATCGATTGATTTTTTATAATCTTTTGCTAATTCAAAGTTTTTATATATATTGCTTAAATCGCAAAATAATGGCGATTATGACGCTCTAATTACGAATACCTTTTACAAATACATAATAGAATTAATAAAAAAAAATTTCAAGAAAAACATTTTATTTCCGGTATTTTTTAAGACCACTGCTATGCATCGAATACACGAATGAACGATAAATAATTGATTCAACTATTGTATAAATACTAGAATAAGTTAATTGAATAATTTAGAATAACTTTTAAGACTTTTTTTTTTATTGATTGATTGAGTAAAGATTGTTAATGACATTTTTATAAGCGTTAAAGCCGTTTACCGCAAATAAATGGGAAAGCGGTAAAAAGAATAGTGTTTCTCCTTCCAATGTACTCGATCATAGGACCTCCAGCAATTCCACCAAATAGTGCACTAAGGGGCATGATTGAGCCAATCCATGATGCCTGAAAAATGCTTACAAACGCTAATGCCAATGTATTTGAAAAAATTATTAGAAAAAATTTAATTTTCATGAACTTGTTGAAACTTATTAAACATTTATCCTTTGCCTTATAATTTATCTAAAAAAATTTTAAATTATGAGTTTCTTTTTAAATTGAATATTTTTCTAATTAAGATATACTGTATAAATTAAAAATAATTAATTTCTTGGTATTAAATTATACAGTAACTTATTAACTTACAATGTAGGAATGTTCAACGTTCAATTTAAAATCTTTGAATTAACATAATTTGTTTATCATAGATTCAAGCTTACGTACTGAGAAGTCTTATCTTAGTAATTTAATTTTAGTAATTAATACTGCTTTACTTATAAAAGTAAATATCCATATTCCCGAAAGATAACATAATATTGCTTTTTAACCTTGCATGTTGAAAAAAATTATGCTGGGAAGTAGGAAATTGAAACCTCTCGATCTTAGCGTTGATATTCTTGTTGCATTTAAACATTATTTTACTTAAATGCGATAAATCCTTTGACAAAGAGATGTAAAAGCATCGAATTTTTTAACACAATGGGTTTATCATATAAAATGGTTTGGAAGGGTTTGTAAGTATTATCTTTGAAAATAACAGATTAATCCTCAAAGTTGCGTTAAGATGAAATAGAAGAATGTAAAAAAGATTAATTTATTTTTTAATAATTTCTTATACTGTTTTAGTAAGGATTTCACAATCTGATGTTTTACTATAATAAACAGTCGTTTTTATTATTACTCGTAAATACAGATGATTACAAAGGCAAATTGCTAATGTATAAAATTTATAACGATTCAACGGAATGACATTTTAGAATTTTTTAAGTGTATAAAAAGCTTTTCATTCGTTTTCCACTTTATTATATTTTTTTATAAAAATAATTTAAGAAGAATTGAATCACTTATATTAATTACAAGTAAATGAATGGCATACAAATAGACACCAAATGTATGTATTAATAATAAATAAATAAAAATACAATTTTTAAGATGATCATTTAATATTTCATATTATATCATAAGAACAGGAGCTACTCTCCTTATACGCGACTAAATAATGTATTAAATGTACCAATATCTGAACTTTACTTAACAAGAAAATATCCAACGGAGCTATTAAGACTATTCATTCCGTTCATTTTTCATAAATTTCTGGTGGTGCACAATGCAAGTTAAATTTAAACTAACTTATTATTATTTTAGAAGTATAGACAATTGCTGTACTTTTTCTATAGTTCTGCTATATTAATAATAATATTGCTTTATTTTTAATTTTTTTTTATTTCTAATTAATAACCGTGATTTTAGAAAATTTGCAGTAAGAATAATTGAATATAATTAAAAATATTCTTCAGCCATCTCATTTTGAATACATTGTTAAATTTAAATAGATTTTATTGGAATGATATACATTCTTGTTAAAGATAGTCTTTCCAATTACACTATTAGATTGATTAAGCTGATGATCAAATCATCTTAATTAGAAAACAGTACCAAGAATAGTAGAATACTTATTTATTTGTTTAAAAAATATTCAATAATTATTTGTAATAAATAAATCCCTATTATATATAAAAAAAAACCCTGTTCAAATTAATTTAAACTGTATATTTTATTGAACAAAAGAATCTGGTGAAATTTTTTCATTTAAAAGTTTACATTCCTATTTATATATATATATATATATATATATATATACATACATACATACATACATACATACATACATACATACATATATACATATACGTTCATTACAATATAAAATGAATCATCAATTTGATAAAGACTTTTCCTTTTTTGCATGATTTCATTTTCTTCAGTAAATCTTGCATAAAAAAGTTACTAAGATTTTTAATAATTGTTTTGGCCATTGAATTACTTACCGTATCGTCTGAAATTACAAATTGGGGCGTAATGTTATAATTTTGCATAGTACTCAGAGCCGGAGAGGTGTAGGACGATGCACAGCCCACAACCATTGAACCAAGAGATACTGAAAAGGCTGCCAACACCTGAAATAATAAAAAGAAACCATTGTTAAACTCTATATTGCAGCACATAATCATTACTTCCAGCATGCAATTCATTGCAAATGATTGTCGGCAAAATATGAATAATAGAAAAGCTACAACCAACACACACACACACACACACACATATATATATATATATATATATATATATATATATATATATATATATCGAATAATAAAGAATTAGTATTTCGCCTATTCATAGTTACCATTTAATTAATTCATTATCAATTTTTAAATGGACATTTAATTAATCATCTAGACTAATTGATATCTTTTCGTAATTTTATATACATTAAATAATGGTGACGACGTATAAAACTTGACTACTATTAACCCTTCTATAATCCTTAATTAAAAAGAATTACCGAAGTTTAACAGGTATTTAATAATTAAACGCGTATACGGTATTATTTCACGCGATTGTGCGAGAAGCTTTTTATCAATCTCGAAAATAATTCCATTATCGAACCTATTTAAAAATGTATTCTAATTTATAAGCAATAGGTGTACGTTGGTCTAACAATATTTCAAATCAGTATTTTCATTCCATTGAGTTGTAAATATACATTTTAAGCAGAGTCCATTGAAACTTAAAAGATGATCGAAAATTGCAATAATATACTGGATGCAACTTGAATCAAACAATGACTAGGCGGTGCTTCTACAAAATATATGCATTCATAAGAAGCGCGTGAGAGAATCACATTCTGAGACTGTCACGTTTCTGCTGATAAACCACCGAGCCACGATGCACCACTCAAAAATTCCTTCGATTTTTTTCCTGACTCGATTGCATACCTGAGAGAAGGTGCACTTAGCCACGGGTGTGTTACCCGGCACTTCGATGTTCACATGGGTGTCCGCTCTCATCAGAATCTTCATCTTGGCGGCAACGTTTTTACCCAAGACCAGACGTGAGCGAAGCAAATTTAAAGATCGCACCTGAAAATGCTATTATCGGTGGCGAGTGTCGACCAATTGCTCAGACATTCGGCTCCACGTCTGCGAGGGAAGCAATGGTTGCCTCGATTTTCCCTTGATTAATCAATTAATCAAATAACACGAATTAAAACGCTAGTCAAAACATGTTTGCAATGATCGGAGCCTGGGAAGCTTCTTCAGCGATGTTCGTGGATATGCGAGTGTGCGTTCACCAGTTTGCACTCTATGTCGATCTTTAGCGAGTTGTCTTTTATATAGAGAGCTTGATAATACGACCCCTCTCTACATTCTCATTTTTCTCCTCCTCCTCCTTGTCAATCCTCGCTTTGATTTTAACACGCCATCCTTGCATATGCGCATTGACTTTGTATACGAGTACACGTGAATACTTAAGTATTGCTAGTGTGCGCATCAAAGACACATAAAGACTGTCCAAACGTCATGTGCACCTAACATTCTTAACTATTATTATGTTTTTATTTCTCCTTCGTTTCTCTATTTTTATATTCTGGATTATTGCTTATGAGTACGTATGCACATTGTTGTATTACTGAGGCAGAAATATCCCTAATGCAATTGGATTATCAAAATTTTTCGACAATTTACCGAACTCCGCACAGCATAAATATCGATTAAATTAAACACGATGCCATAATAATAATAATAATAATAATAATAATAATAATAATAACACAATACTTTTTACTTTCTATTTCATTTGCTATTTGCTATTTGTTATATTGAACTAAATTATTGTAAAATTGCCATTTATTTTAAGGTTATCGAAGTGTTTTTAACGACGCATTCAATTAAGTAACATTAAAGTGTATTAACTATTACATGCATATATTATTTAATCCTTTTAATACAAGATTTTTTAAATTCAAGGTGTAAAAATGTATAAATTACAATATGTCTTAATTTAATTGTACGCTGAATTATAAAAAGCACTTAGTCAGTGCTTAGTCTTCAGAACTACATTTTCAATTTGTTCACACTTTACTTAACTTATCGTAAACAATAAAGTTCTTTGAAACTTCTTTTCAAATATTATTTTAATCGGATATGACTTTCTTCATTCTCAATAAAATAACATTATAGGCAAATACGTCTTGTTACGCTTATCCCAACTATCCTCGTCCGTGTATCATATTTGAAATATTTACGTGGCCAGTTTAGAATGGATTTAGCAAAAGTCAACCATTATTATTCATATTATGGATACAGATCCATTACGCTATATAAATGTTTTACTTTTTTAACATAATTTCAACAAAGTTCTTGCTTCCCTTAATACTCATCTTTTTCCATTATTGAAATTTTACTCATTTTTTTCGTCTTATTACGTGTATAGTATAGTTATGATAACGAGATTCATGTATTTTTTTTAAGATTTTATTATACATTTTTGGTAAAAAATTGAGATGTAGATAAGTATCAACATGAAACAAATGTAATAATTCAAATAGAAATATTCTGCACCTTGAACATTTTTATACAAATTTAATTAAAATATTAATCTATTAAAAAGAGTTACTAAATAATTGTTCGCTAGAAAAAAATTGTTTAACAAATTGCAAAATTTTTCTACTTTTTTTTCAAGCTATGAATAATAATTAATACTGATCAAAACAATGTTACATTAAAATATTTCGATATTATTTGATTTTCTCTAATGCAACATATGTTTATTTGAATATGAATATTTTTATTGATTGAAAAATATTTTGTTGTATAAACTTCAAAGAAAGAAGTAATATATTGTATGAAATATGAGCTTCGTAAAGATACTTGTAGTATTTATTAATATAACTGAAAAAATCTACTTGAGGAAGTTAAGCACCGATTGCTTAGCATTAATTTTTCCTTGAATTCTGCTCATAATATAAATGTACTCCTTTCTTATAATATGCTTGTGAATATTTTTTAATAATATTGTGTAACACTTTACTCTAAAATGTATATGGCAAAGCGATATTACGATTTAAAAAATATTTCATATCAATATCATATTGATAAGCATTTAAGTAATTTTTCTCGTATAATCTATTCACAGTACGTTTACGTACCTTGATGGTATTTACTAGTGTTGTAAAAGCTTATTAATTTATATTTAAAAAAATAGTGCTTATAATTTTATTTATTATAATATTGCATAGTATTAATTTGACAGTAATATAATAAGCACTGTTAATTATTGTTTAAAGATTATAACCTCAATATAAATTTATACTTAGATTTGTCAATTCTTGTTATTTATAATTTATAAGTTTAGTATTACATTTTTTAAATAAATATATAATAAGTTTTTTATTAATGAATAAATAATATCTAACTGTAACACTTTTCGGAAAAATGATATTTATTAAAAAATTTATAACTCATAGTATACGAATAATGGCTTTATTATTATTGTATTGTTATATTTAAATATGTATATTTATTTGCTTTACATTTTTATGTTATAATGTTACATGTAAAATGTATTAAACACAGACATGTATCAATTTATTGCTTAGACTTATTGTTTTTTGTTTACATCTATCACATTAACACATTGACATATGTTTTATAATAAAAAACTATCTGATAATTTCACAAGCCGTTAAATAATTTCATTGCGCCAAATTAAGTATAAACGGTTGCTTTTTTGCATTTAGAGATATGTTTTCAATAAAATGTAATATAGTAGCTGTATATTTATGTTTTTCTGGCCGCCAATTATTAAAGGGTTTTCAAGTTGAACAAAAATAACTGTAAGAAATTAAGAATATTTCTTGGCCGATCACACTCACGACTATTCTACTGATGCTAGCAATTTTCGTTGTATTTACACAATTATCTTAAAGAAAATTATAAAGCTTTTCAAATTTTATTTGTTTAGTAAAATAATAGTATAATTTAACAATTAATTGTTAATTTACTAAAATTGATCTTCAAGTAATTTCACATATGAAGAAAATATAAAAAAAATGAGTATATAAAAATTTAAAACTCAGTGAATAGATTTTATTTTCAAGAAAGACTTCAAAACTTCAATTATTATTTCTTCATTTTATATAGAAGACAGCGCACATATTTCTATGCGGTCAAGATAATAAGAACTCGCTTCTTATTCTAAAATAAGCCGGATATCGACAGGAGTTGACTCGTAATTTATATTTCTATTTCTATTAAATTCTCAGTATGAAACGCGCAGTGTCGTAAATAATATTTTGCGACTTCTTTCACTATACAATAAACGTATTTAATAGTTTTTTCCTATTCCATTTGTTTACATTAGAAATTAGAATTCATATTCTAGAAATATGTGAAGAACAAATTTATTAAAGATTACAATTTATTAATCTTTTTCCCCATAAAATTTTATAATTGACGTTGTACATACTTACTACTTATAGTAACATTCTTTTATACTATTTTTATTTTGCTGTTCTATCTTTTTCAAAATTTATGTCAGCGCAATATAAGTAAACAATATTGAAGTCGCTCATTTAATATTTTGTCATAATGTAAGATCGAAAAATAATAATATATAAAATAATAATATTTTTATAGTTAATGGAACCAACATTGACTTGATTTTGATTACTTGATGATTTTGATTTTGAAACATTTTATACGAAAAAGGGAAAATAATTTATAATATCAATTTTTCTGCAAATCTCTTCACCAACTATACACACACATGTACTCCAATCGCGTAATTATTAGAGAACACGTGTATCTATTTCATAATATGTACGAATTAAGATAAAAAAATCTTAGAGTATCGAATATACCGAATCGCAGCTATGTTTTAAAATATTAGTATATGTGTGCACACGTAAGTGATGTCGAAGATTATCAAAGTCATTTTCATCATAATATCACGCATCACGTCGTCAACCTCAGCTTATTTTTATGCTTGTAATCCTTATTTTCTTGGTGACTTTTTAAATATAAAAACTAAAAATACATATATTACTCATGAATAATAACAATTCTTTAAGTTATTGTTAAATTTTAATATTTAACTGTTGTAGCTTCGTAGTTTAATACTATAGTTATAATAATAATAATAATTTTTGTAGCTTATTGTTATTCTTATTGTTATTATTTAGTTGTGTAAAAAGTTCGAATTATCAAAATTATATATTATGCGACTTTATTAATAGCATTTCTTTTTATATGAAAACATCAATTAATAAAAATTAATTGAATACTGTTTAAATAGTTTTATGCATTGAAAACATTATAAGATATAAAAAATGGTAAACTACATTATGTCATTCATTATTTTTCTATTTTCTATAAATACTGACAAAAAAAGCTTTACCCATGGTCTTTTTATCTCTCATTATTTCTCTCTTTCTCTCTCTCCTCTCTCTCTCTCTCCTCTCTCTCTCTCTCCTCTCTCTCTCTCTATCACTGTCTATTTCTCTCCGTTTCTCTTTTTTCCTTTCAAGATGAAACATTAATTTAGATCAGAAATTTGTAGTATTTAAATTTTCAAGTGTAACTTGTAATAATTTTATTCCTTTTCTTTATAAAAAAAGCAGGTTATCAAAAAAACTCTTTTTCGTTAATGCTATTTCATTAATATTAAATAAAAAAAATCATTTCTTGTTTAACTCCATAAACATTGTTTAGTTATGCCGTGAAATTAATAAATCAAATGGATTTGTAAAATTTAAAATTTTCTTTAACATCAATATTATTTTATTCTCTTTTATTTTATTTTTTTGTTTATTATAGGTCCAATACTTTTTTAACATAACATACTTTTAAATATTAAAAAATATAAAAAATATTAATACCTCCTAAATACGTAAATTATATGATATGTATTATAATTTTTAATACTTTTTAATACTATATATTCAATACTTGTTAATCATCATAATTTAACCATGGCAACATTTGGACATGTATGTATTTTACTGTTTTTTCTAATTACTTTTCTTAAATTAGATAAAAATTAAGTATTGAATGAGTTTTTAACATTTATTAATATTATTTAATTTATCGAATGATATATAAATAATAGACGGTGCTTTTTTAACTTTATAATAGAATTACCTCCTACCTTATAAAATGTATTGATAATTTAATTTTTTTTTTGTATTTAATGCTTTACAACTGATTTTAAAGATTATTTGTCTCTCATCATTGGACGTTTTGTTACATATTTAACTGAATAAGAGTTTAGACACGAATGAAAAAAAACCTAAAGCTAAAATAAATAGTTTTAGGTTTTTAAAAAGAATTTTAACATCGACACTCAAACTCTTCAATTATATTACTTGAATTAGTGCTCATAGTAATAATAATCTATTAAAAGATCAGTATCTTTAAATGATTTTTTTCACTTTCTAAAATTCTATTGTAGCTAACTTATGCTTCACCTGTGGAAATTTCAAGAGCTTAATTGAAAAGGCACAATATCAATAAGCCGAATAATAGCACAGCAAAGCTAAAGAAAACTCACTTGAGTCAGATAGGAATTAGTCTTGGTGCTCTCCTTCTCGAATTGCGAGACTGGTATCCTGATGACCGACTCGTGCTTTTTAAAGCCCTGTGAATCCATGTTAGTCCTTGGCTCCAACGCTTGATCGCCCTTCCCCAGGAACGGATCCAGTTGCTTGTAATCGATCTCACGATCCTTACGCAACGGGTTATATATTTGCGAGCCGTTCAATACCCTGTGATGATTGTTACGCAAATTTTCTGCATAATAATGTTGTTGACCATCCTTCAATTCTATCTGATGTTGAATTTGCTGTTGCTGCGGCTGCTCTTGCTTCTCTTGCTGGTGATGGCAGTGGTGAAGTTGGTGTCGTTGCTGATCCTCTGGTTGTATAGATGCGCCAACACCTTCCTCGTACGTGAATCGGTAAGTCTTTGAGCGCTTCTCTGAGATAAGAGCGACCTGGCTGTTAAATGGGGTGACGTTCGTCAAGAGGGTAGTATTCGAGGCGCAATCTTGGACCAGACTCGAGCTCGCCGAGGATGAAACTTTTGTGTAGTACTTTGGCAATGTGGCCTGCTTCTGCAAAAAAATTCGTATTTAGGCTATATGTTAATGTGATTTTTTAATTCTCATAATTCAGATAATGAATCCTGATTCTCACGATAAAACGATCGCAATACAATTCGTACATCTTAATTTGAATTGACGGTTGAAATATAAATTTTTTAATGTATTTATAATATAATCTTTGGATTTTCAGCAAAATGAAGGACTGATATTTGAAAAAAATAATAAAGTACTTGATTGAAATGCTGTAATAATAAAAGGATTTATTATATTTCAAAACTATATTCTTTAATAAATTCCTTTGTTGAATACTATAAAAATTTAATACTTCACGTCAAAACCTCCACAGCCATAATGAAAAGATATTAATAATAATAATTTATTTTCAAAATTTTGGTATATTCAGAAATTAATGTATAAAAAAATACATAGTATTATTCAAAAAATCACTTTGTAATTATATTTGAATATAATTTGCAAACAGGTACCCAATTTTTTGTTTTATTATGACCTAAATTACTCAACAAACGCCTAAATTAAATTTATAAAAGATTTTTAAATGAAAATTAGTTCACTATAATTTTATAATATATAGCTCGAAGAATTTTAATGTATATATGTAGTAATTTAAAAGCTTTTCAATCATACGCACTATTCTATTAAGTATCAATGAAATTTAGATAAATCATCCAAACCTTTTTCATTTATGACTGATACAGAAACTACCATATATGATTTATCATCGTTTACATACCTACATATTTGTGGATTTTATAGTAAATGAATCTATATCATTAAAATATAAAAAAAAAAAATTTTTTTTGATTTTTATATTAAAATTCTTCTGCTCATAACTTTTCTAAATTCGGTCACAGCTGCATTTGGTTCATTATATTTAAAATATTTTACATATTAGTTTATGATTAACATATATTTTTGTAACTTTATTCATAATAGCAATATCTTTATCTTTATGGGTATATTATAAAAGTTCTATTAATGTTAATAGATTCTACTCCAAAAAAAAAGTTACAAAATAATTAAAAAAAAACATTTATTTACATACGAAAAATTTATAATAAAAATTTTTGAACAATTTGATAAATTGAAAATATAATTTTAATTAATTTCATCCGACAATTTCTTCTAGACATCAATTAGAGCATACAAATTTATAAAATTTTTATAACTTTGTATAAATTGAAAATTTTTGTAAAATGTATTGAAATATTTTTGAATTTGTGGATTGTTATATATTTTATATTTTTCAATTAAAACCGTACGCTAAAATATTAAAATTAATAATTTAGAAAATATTATGCAACTTAATTTTTTTTAACTTTTTTATATGCCTTCAAGGCATTACCAATATTTAATACCAAAAAAGTACCAAAAAAAATTACGAAATGTGCTTCTGTTACTAAGATGAATTATTGTTATAGTGCTAACTATTGTCTGCTCTAAATGTTAATGAAGATACCGATTTTTATCGAGAATATAGCATGTCAATAATATAACCCGTATAATAATAAAGAAGAATTGGAATAAATCAAAGGCTAATGTACTTAGTATTATAGATAATGATTTCGAAAAAAATTAAAATTTTGTCCTCTTCCATTATATGCTTGTATGTAAGTATTAACCATTACTTTAAATGTTTTTCCTTGTATTATAAATTATATACATTATAAACAAGCAATTATGCGTTACGAAACCTCAAATATATTTACTGATGGACTTTTTGCGTACAAAATTTTAAAAAATCGCTAAATATTTTATATTTCATTCGTTTTTCAAAAATTTATTTAAAAAATAAAAATATTCATGTTTGTATTAATAATTTTTTAATATTTCGCTGAAAAATCAAATAACTTTTAAACATCAAAATGAACAGAAACTTTTTAAGATGAAAAGTTTAAAAAGATTATTTTAATAAAATTTATTTTTCCAAGGACTATAATACAATATAATTTACGCGAAGTACTATATGTAATAAAAATACAAACTATCATCACTTATTTAAAAAACAATAGTGTTAATTAAATTAATAATAATATATTTTATTTATTTAAAAACTGTTGTCTTTTAGAATTAATGTTTAGAGGAAAAATAAAAGAAAATGGCAAACCTTTGAATAATGAAGTTTCTAATAAAAATAAAATAAAATAAAATAAAAGTTTTTTGAAGCTTAATCGCAAATAAGCAAACAATCGGAACTATATCAGTAATAAAAAATCACTTTCACGAAATAGCTCAACCCCACATTTTCCAATGAAGACAGTTCATATAATTATTGCAAAGACACTCGAGTATTTGAGGGGATAAAAGCCTCGAGCTCAACTATTTATACGAGGCAAATTATCAGTTTTCTAGTGTTGGGACGATCGAGATACTCTAAACCAATAAGAAAAAAGGAAACGGGAATTTTATCCCCGACCTTTCAGATAACCTTTCTCAAGTTGTGCCACTATGGTTACTTACAAATGCGTAACTTTAATAAAAGACTAATCTTTTTTAAAAAAAGTTGCAATATTTGATTACTAATCAAATAATATATGACTAATTTCTCTTAATAATTGTAAATCTTAGTATCATAAATTTATGTACACGTCAAAAATACTTATAATTACATCATAGACATTGTCTTTTAATAAAATTCACGTGTCATTTTCCAAACAGTTTTTGACTAACAAAACCATATCACAAATATTTAAATAAATTAATTAAAAGCAATACGTAAAATCATTAAATTGTAAGCACTATGTTTATCGGTTGTTATTTTTTTGTATCAAATGTAAATTAAAAACAAAAAGCAATTACAAAAAGTTTTTTGTTAAAATAAATATCATTAACGAGAGTGAAAATCATTGAAAATATGAAAACACTAAATGGTATTTTTTTTATACAAAATATTATCACATAAAAAACGTTTGTTCCAAATATTAAACATAATACTCATGAAATATTGGTTTAATATTCGAAAGTTAATTTAATATACAATTAAAAATACATATATTGTCGAAATTATTTAAAAAGAAAATTAAAATTTTATACAGTAGTTTTAATTGTATAACAGTGAAATAATTTTATGTGATTCTATAATACTAAAAAGTTTTCAAAATTAAAATACTTAAAAATTTCTTTTCAAAAACAACAAATTGCAAACGAACAAAAAATTTCAAATAGTAGAAAAATTTGGTATATAATTACAAATGAAATACTTACAAGAGTTTTTTAACCACACATATATATTATATATATAATATATATATATATATATATATTTGTTTATTTATGTATACGTTTTAAAATAATTATTAATTATTTTACTTATTGAAGTGGTAATAAATTTGCATCAAAACCTATTGATGTAAAATGGATGTTGGAGCTCATTTCCGTGTAAAGTAGGTAAATTTAAGCGTACGTAAGTGTATATTTAGGTTCCAAATAAATTTATAAAATTATTGTTATACATTACATACATTGTTATATAAAGAAATAAATTTTAAATTAAAAAAGATACTGTAAAAATAAAAAATTAAACTATTTTTATAAAATGTCTTAATATATATAATTTTATTCCTAATCCATCCGGTTTTTATAATTATAATTGACATCGATACAAATGAAAAATTTGCTGTTCTCTTTACTTTTTATAAAATTGATATAATTTAGAACAGTGTTAAATACATAGCTATGTTATTGTTTTTCATAATCATATGGTATCTATATAGGTAGTAAAATTAAAAACTTAGTAAAGTTAACAACACAATTTTTTATGTACAAGACCTAGTACAAAAATTATTACCGCTTACAATGAAAAAAGACTAAAGAGAAATCAGAATTAGTTATTTATTAAGTCGATTTCAAATACATATAAGCTATCTAAGTATATTAAATTTGAAATTGTATTTTTTACAATGCAAGCCATACATATAATAATTTTAATATTTCAATTAACCATAAATTGAAGGTTTATAAATAAAAAATTGAAAACCAAATATTCACTTAATGCATTAAGTTTATCATTTCCATAATTATTTTTAATTTTATTTAATAAGTGTAAATAAAACTATTGTTCTTTAGATGTAGTTTATTATATTCATTCTGCTACATTTCTTTGTTGTTTCTTTTTCTATATTGAATCTTAAAGTCCTAAGTATTGTAAATCTTGAAAAAATTATCTCAAAACCGCTTAAGGTCATTACAATGGTTCATAAGTGAACGGCATTATCTAAAAGGTTTTCATTGACGCTTATCCAAAATAGAGTGTCACAAAGTTAGCATTGACCTTGACGTCATCAAAAACGTGAAAATGATTACTATTTAATGAATAAACAAGGGAATTAGATAAATGAACAAAAAATGTATACTAACACAAATGAAATGCAACATTTGATAAGAAGCAGCAATCAAGTAAATGATGTCTCCTGAATAAACGTATTAGTCCTCAGACAATGCTTCTGCAAGTAGATAAGCTATAGATGAATCTTATTACGAATGCTTTACATCTGTTTGAATAAACGGTATTTTATTTTTCCAAAAACATTCGAGTTTCTGCCTCTGATCCTTGCTCTACAAGCTTTTGAATTTATTATATATATTAATGTCAACATTGTAGTCTTTCATTAGAATATTGTAGCAAATTCTAACGAAGTCGAGTAAATTCTTTTACTTTTTTTGCACTTTTTTTGTAGCTTATACAATTTTAAAGACCTTCTATTTTATTATACTCCTACGTTATTTTGTATATTATAAAATGGAAAATTTATTTACTAGATGTTTTTTTATATTAGCCTACTGTAATCAAAAATTTTGAAAAAATAAAACGAAACCGTAACAAAGTAATTATGGCTGATTATTATTACTAATTATAAAGAAACACTATGTACAAGATATCTGCATTAACCAAATTATTTATCAGAATTAGATCAGACTACCACAGAACGTCTTGCGCATTTTCAAATGTTTACAAGCCGCAAGTTCTAAAATTAACTCCTTGGAATTTGAAGAACAATCTGCACAGATTTATTTTTCCTCAATTCGATCTCACGAGCCTTATGCATTTACCGCATTCTTTGTAATTATAAGTTTTGCTGTGCAATCGCGATACGCGCGGTAAGTGATTTTCCACTGCTGCTGAGAATTTGAGCTCGAAAAAGGTACATTGAACTTTTTCAATTTTTTCGGCGTAGATTTATTTAGCCTGGACATAGGTCAATAATACGAGTTTTATTTTGAAATTTAATATTTGTGACAGATTATTTTATTTATCGGATACTGTAAACATTGACATAATTGAAATAATAAAACTTAAGTTGGTAATAAATTAATTAATATGTGGACTAATTATTTCTAAGTTTTTTCTAGTGACTCAAAAAAAAGTCGTTAATGAGTTATGGCTTTTGAACACACACACACACACACACATATATAAATTACTTGACATATCTGAATATAAAATTTAGTTTTCGATCATTTTTTTCACTCTGAATTAAATTAAATAAGAAAGTTAGATGATTTATATTTCGTAATTTGTTTTAATCCTAATAAAAAAAGGATATTATAAAACTGAATAAATAATATCATAAGCCTTTACTCAATTATATTATTAATTTGGCATTTTACTTGAATTTAAATTATATTTAGTTTTCAATGTTAAAAATTAAACGAACCTACTTTCTCATCGATATGAGGTGTTGAATAATAGAAGGAAATTATCATTAATGATTGCACGAGTTCAAAGAGCAATGCATTTACATGTTAACAATCTACGAGCTAAAATGCTTGCACCTCAAATAGAGTATCTCGATCCTCCTCTTTGTAAAGTGCTAGACATGTGAGCATCTCAAAATAGCAGGAGGTAAAAATGATCTAGTGAAAAAGGAAAACGAAGAAATGGAAAACGATGTTGACATCGGTGCTATTTCACGGCCCCTTCACTTCTATTAATCGGGCTCGCCTAGAAAATTACAGGTTTTGCTTTTTTGTAGCTTAAATAAAATACAGATAACAATGACTAAATAAAACATATATTTGTACAAGAAACGAGCATTTCCAAAAACTATAAATAGAATCTAATACATGATAATAATTATGAGTACTCGTTAATACTTTCTTAGTCGATATAGTTTGTTTTTACATACTTTTTGTGGATATTCATTACCAATATATGTATATATATATATATTTGAAATTGTATCAGATATCAACAAAACAAGTGCATCGGTATTGATATATTGCAGCTGAATTTTAAAATGTTACTGTTTTATAAAATGAATATTTCAAATGAAAAGTATATTAGTATACGTTATTTAAAAAAATATGTACTTCGCGTTTCTACAGACATAATTATATTAATAATGCAATCATCTCCAGCTATGACATCTCAGTGAATTATAAAAAGCCTTAAACCTTAAAATACCTTAAAATTTATGTTTATTTTTTTCTATTATTATACAGAAAGATTTCGTTTTCAGAAACATACTTATAATAAAAAAATCTTAAATACAGGTCAAATATTAAAAAACCAAGCATTTCATTCGAGATAATATGCAACTGATAAAACAGTAAAGATCTCGTTGTCTTATGTCGAATAAACCCCTCTTTATAAATAAAGATGGAAACTTTTAATCATTCACATTAATACCACTCTATGCGAACACAACCTTTTGTGATAACTACGAAGCTTTGAAACAAATTTCCTAACTTAAATAACTAAATAAAATTACTGAGCGTCTTCTAAGCAAAATTTTAAATTTATCCAATGGCCCGTGCATTTTGTTTTATGTTACTTAAAACAAGAAATCAACCCTTTGTTAATGCGTATTGTAATACAATTGCAATTCGTTACAAACAGTCAGAACAAAACTCTATAATGTCGACGGTACCACAAAGACAGATGTTGTACGAGGACGTTAATTGATTCTTATCATCAATATGTTTAATCTTCTTAACCAGATCAGGAGCTACTACAATTTCACTAGCTTTTTCGATTTATAGATCTTCCCTAATATTACCATAATATTCTTTGATCGGTTTTTATGTATTAAATTTTATCTGTATAACAAATATATAAATCATAAGACGTTTAAAAATCGTCATTTATAAATTTTATTCTTTTACTATCAAAAAAATATCACCTATTAATACTATTCTCATTTGTAAAAACTTTCTTTTAATAAAATTATTTGTTATTCTTATCACAGTAGGAATATGCCCTATTTTAACACACGACTATTCGTAATAAATGTGGCGAGAATTCTTTTATTAAATTTCGTATTTTATACTTGAGTATTTCGTACAAAATTAAAAATATTATTACATGTGTGCTTATTTCGATACCACTATCCACAATATATGCCTATTATTAAAAAATACACATATACCACATTACCACCTATTTAAGCATATTAATATATATATATATATATATGTGTATATATTATTGTTTAATTATCTTATTAATAAATTATCATGAAAAATTTTTTTAGTAAGAAATATTCCTTTTGAATATACTTTGAATATGAGTTTAGAAACCTTAACTATTATAAAAAGGAAACTAATTATCATTGCAATAAATGTTATAAACAATATCATATTTTTTTATTGAATTGCAGATTAATTTAAAATGTTCTTCATCTTTCATTTATTATCTTTCATTTTATAATTAAAAATTATACTTCATCTTTTCAAAAAATATAGTTTATCCAATTTACAAAGTACATATATATTACATATATATATATATATATATATATATATATATATATATATATTATATTATATAATATTATTTAAGAGAATCGACCCTGAGAATGCCGTAACATGAAATTGATAATTTTCTTCGAAAATATACCTTAATAAGTATAGACTGTGTTTGTTGTCCAAATAGGGAAATCACAGGACTCACGTGTATCACCAATTACACTTGTATTAGTGTAGTTTTTTATAACATTTCTTTTCAATTTTTATTACATGATCTGTCATGAATACATGTAATATTACATGATTCGTGAGGATTTAACAAAGGATGTTCTGAAGGAACGATTAGGGATTACTAAAATTTATTTGTCACAGCAAATTTTTAAATAAATGTACGCGCTCGCACGCATACACGCGCTTATGTGTAATAAATATTTATTTCGATAATGGCTCGTTAACCACGATTTTGATAAGAAACTTTTACTCGCTTCATAGTAAATATAGTAAACAGTCAAAAAACTCTTTGTAATGTAATTCGATTTATTTCCATTTTTTAAAATCAATTGGTAATATTTTAAGCAATATAATAATTGCAAGTTGTTATTTTATTATTTTTATATAAGCTATATATAAATACATTACAATTAAAAAAAAGTTATTGGTTATTTGAACTAATGTAATATATATCAATGTTGTAACTGCTTTATATATTCATTTGCAAATTTTTTACAAAAGCAATCTGTTGCAATCAGAAAATTTGCCAATGAATTAAAATGATCATTTATATAAACAAGAATCATCGGAACAAGAGATTTATGATTGCAAATTTGCATTTCATACAATAGCTTCGATTCGTATTCTACCTGCAAAGGAATTCCAGCATGTTCTTTTTTTCCTGTGCGCACCATTCGCTTGTAATTACAATATGTATATGTTTATAACAATTTTGATATTGTAGGTAAATTTTCTACTTCCTACAGAATACTTTAATAATAATTGCTTTAATAATGCAATTTGAGAGTAAATAAATAATACAATGCTTCTAGTATCATCCATTAAATAGACTGAACGTTTGGGTCTAGTTAGCACTATATAAAAATTTTGATTAAAAAATAATGTTAAAATTGACTCAATTCATATAAAATTTTGTGAAAGCGACAAATTACATTCGTGAAAAAAAACTGGATGGAAAGGTTGCATACAAAGAGAAAGAAATTCTTAATACTGTATTCAGTTGTAAAGCTACAACGAAAGGAAGTTACAGCCTCAAACGAAGCTAGCAATTTTTAAATATTTTATAATATATACAGAAAGAAATTGAGCATAAATGTATACCAAATTTGAGATATAAATAGATTTTTTCGTATAACAACAATAAGCTTATCTATTCATCAGTATATAACATGTCGAGTAAATATATTTAGTCAAATGTTTAAATTTTGTATTTGTGTCTTGTAGACGAAATTAAAACAAAATTATCTGCATATATTATCTTATATATAAATAGGGATTCATTAACACTATATATTTTTATGTAGCAACTTTATTCCATTTTTTTCTTTACACTGAAGACCGACTTCACATTTATTATTATTATATATATATATTATTATGTATAATAGCTTTTACAGATACTGACAATTTAATAAAAATTACATTACAAGTAAAGAAAAGACATATAATGAGTGTAAAGTTAATTCATTAATTTATGAATATAAACAAGTGACAATGTTAAATAATATGTTCGAATAATTTACTTTAATTAATTTCACAAAATTGAAATAATTACGTAATATAACAACTGGATTTAAAATAAAAATTATTGTCTTTGTACGCATGTAAATACATTTTCATTCGCTGTTTAAAAATCAGTAATGAATTTTTTTATAATTTTGATAAAATTCTAATATTGCGATCTTGTCAGAGAATTAAAATTTTGGTATAAATTAAAAAATGATTTTTAAATTCCAATCTTTGTGTGAAGCCTGAAAATAGAAACATTGTTGAAATATAGATCTAGTTGAAATGATATATATATATATATAGTAAATAGACTTAATGTAAATTCTTCAGTATCAAAAAATCAAGTAACTTCCAACTTAAATATGCAAGACACTATATTAAAGGCACCAAAGACACGAGCATACTTTTATAATACTAGCAATTTTTTTTAAAACACAGATACGCAATTCCAAAGAAAAGTTGCAAACTTAATTCCAAACTTGTTTTCATAACTCAAATACATTTAGTTTCCATTCCGTTTCATGCAAATGCAAAAGTTTTTAAAAATAATAAAGTGTATATTAAATTTTTAAGAAAATCTTCTTTTTAATATTAAAGCTATAGCGTTACAATTGTAGTAAGCTGAGGCAAAATAAATGTTTATAATTAAAGAAATTGTCAATGTAATATTTAAAAAAAAATAGCTTGACTCGGGGTGACAATAACTTCTTTTGTAGAAAGACAAAGAAAGTTGCCTGGTAAAAAAGATGGATAAGGAGCGTCCGCAGCAAGAATGAAAAGTGACAGAGAATTTGTGGGTGTACGTGCGAATATGTGGGAGAGAAAGAAAGCAGAGGGAAAGAAAGAGAGATGGCGATGGAGAGAGAGGGAGAGAGAGAGAGAGGATGAGGAAGAGGGAGAAACGAATAGTGAAGACCGGGACGACGTGTAGGCGCCGTTTAGCGAGCCGAGGTAATGGAAACGCATGGAACTTTCCAGAAGCCGCAGATTCCTATCGGGAGAGTGCAAAATGACGCGCGAGACTTTATACCGATCGTTCTTTATGGGTTAAAAGGGCAGAGAGCACTTATGGCGATAAGTGAGCAATAACTACGGTTCATCGTCACTTATTTAAGCATTTTTCACGTATCGCCACGTTAATCGTATCGTCCGGGAGTTCTTTGACAGTGCTCGCATCGCCAATAAGTAAGGGAGTATTATTCAGACGATGCGCGCTTCTATGACACATAGCGCTTTTAAAGTATCAGCTTCAATTGTTCGAGTCATTACTCTTCGAAGCTTAAAAGTCAGGGCGCTTTGAACTTTATATAATATAATGCCATTGGAGAGGCGATTTTTCGTCGCAAAATCTGGCTACCCCGTACAACGAGGAAGAAGTTAGTACGTTTTAGTCGGTAGTTTTTCATCGGCTTTGCAGATTCGTACCAATCCACGGGGGCCGTTCCACTTATTGGGCTTCCGTCACTGGGGAAAAGGAATTTACCGGGCCGTTAGCCGCTCTTAACTTAGCTTTTGCATTATCTGCCACGAGCGGTGCATCCAGTACGAGGGGATGGAACACGGATTCGCGTACGTGAAAAGGTGCCGATCGAGCGAAGGGCAGAGTGCAAGAGCTAGAGGAAGAGTTTACCTTGGTCTTGCCGAAGGGTACGAGGAGAAGGGGCCATGGCTGCACGTACTGCCTCCTGTTCTGCGAGGCCGACATCTTCGCTCCCTTCCAGTCCTGAGCTTTCGTCGGCTTCTTATCTATCCGAGCAATGCTCGCGCTCGGCTGCCAGCACGTGCTTCTGTTGTGACAATTGCCTACTACTCTTAGACTGCTTCGCACCCTCTCTCTCTCTCTCTCTCTCTCTCTCTCTCTCTCTCCCTCCCTCTCTCCCTCGCAGCCTCTCACCCTCTCGCTCGCTCAATCGTTCTCCCTCTGACCCTCCCTCGCAGGCACACTCTACACCCCTGGTGTATCTCTTCCCCTCGATTACTCCTCGGCCAGTTGCGGCTCCTCGTCCTTATCGCTCCCACTTCCGTATCGCAACTCCCGCGCAAGAGGTGCTGACTCTCTGGAGCTCTAGCGCCAACTACTGGCGCACCCGTGAATATTCCCCCGTGTTCGGCTTTACTCGCGGCAACGCACCGACTGACCCACACGACGTCTGCACCCGGGAAGTGGTAACGCGGCTTTTTCGAATGACCGAGGCTCCTCTACCCAAGAGCGAGGGTTAGATCGAGGAAGGGGTCCGCGCACTAGGAGGGTTCGCCGCCACGATTGCCAATCGATGTCGATTCGCGGACTCGCTCGGATCGCTCGGATTGTTCGGATCGTTCGGATCGCGCAATGACGATCCTTGTCTTTTGTACGTACGTTTTGTTGTAGTCGGCACCACCTATTCGCGCTCCGAGAACACCTACCCGAAGTGGTAGGGATGAGAAATCCTCCTCTGCGCGCGCGGAAAATACAGCCGAAAATTTTATGCCCGCGTCTACGGCTCGATGATAGGCGCGAGGTATGATTCAATGCTCGACGGAACTTTTTTGGAATATGCTAAATAGTCGAATAGCTTTGCTCGATGGAGACTTTCGTCTTCCGGTTGACGAGAAGCTCATTGTTTAAGGACCCGGCTTTCTGCCCCTCCCCCCAAGAGTTTTCCGTCATCTTTTATTTGACGTTTTGGCATTTTTCTTTCTTAATTTTAATGCATACTTAACTACTGCCACGAACTGTTAAAAGCCGTTAAAAATACTATAAATCGCAAATGCTGCACATCATTTTAATATTCAATAGCAAATATGTACATATCTGTATTGGTAATTATTTCTAATAAAATTAATTTATGCAAAAAATTAATCGATCTTCCCAAAATAAACGCTGATATTTGCTTAATGCTTAAAGATATGTTTTACTAATACGTAGTTGAACGTTTAATCGATCAGAATGATATTGGTCAGTCTATAATAGTTAGAATTAACAACAGTTTATGAATTGACATTAAGGCATTGAAGTATCAAATAATTGTTCAGTTGTTTGAGCACATCTGGCTTTTTCTAGAATAATCCGTTCAATATTTGAAGGGTATCATTGCTGAAATACAATGACTTCCATTTTATTGATGATTTCAATAAAAAAATTGTACTTTAATCCGCTACGTATATATATTTTACTTAAATCTTTTAAAAACTATGTAAGTTTTTTTTTCATACACCCGGAGCGTTTTCCGCGTGACTGATTTTTAAGAATATACAAGTTGCATATTCATATTCAAGTGCATCTAAAGTATTATTTATTTTTTACATAACAACAACCTTATTTTATTATATATTTCCCTCTTATTCGTACTAATTTTTTTCATGCGTACAAAATTGAATTGCTTAACTGATTGTTAATAAACTGTTTTTTTTTTTTAAATGAATGTTATTCGATTATTTTTTAAGAGTATTGTTTGTTGCCATTAATGTCGTTATTGTTAATGAATTTACCCACATCTAGTAGATAGAAAGTACATTACGAAACCTTAATTTTGGGCTTTTGATATTACTGAATCGATCGATGCTAATATACAAATTTGATTTGACAAAATAATATGGATACTGTCGCTATCGAGAACTACATCTTTGAAAAGATTAATTAATAAAGATGTTAAGCCTTAATAACTCGTAACAACGTTCGCATTGCCGACAAATATATTGAGAAAAAAATGATTGCGGGTAATAGAGAAAATACTTATTATATTTGTTATTCGATACCATTTGACTTTTAATTATTCATTACAAAATCAAAATAATCCCATAAAAGCTTACATATAAAAACTTTTTAATACCAATAAAAGTAAATGCTAAATAATCAAAAGTCTATTTTTTTGTAAAACTAAATAACATACTTTGAAAAATAGATAAACTAAATAATACGAATTAACAAAAATTATTTAAAAATAATTTCAACATAAAGTAAGCATTACTTTTTTTTTATTTCTAATATAATGAACTACTGATATATGTTAAATTGTTATTAAATTTCATATAAAAATTTTTTTGATGAATTCTATTTGTTTTGTAAACCGTAGATTTTCAACGGTAGATGCATAAATATTAAGAAGTTTGAAACGGTATTAGCATATTTCTCAATCACAGTTTATTTTTGATCTACGAAAACATTTATTTTTAAAGTATTTATTACTAAATTTGGAAAAAAAAATTTATATGTAAAATATTTTTACTATTATCATCAATAAAAAAAGCGTTAACGAATAACAACAAAGATAATAATACAATATTAATTTATTCTTGAATCCTCATCTCATTTAATTCATGCTTGCTTTATATACTAATATCTAGAACGAAATCTATTAAAATATATTACTTAATATTTCATTATACTTTTCATTACGTAATGTTTTGTAAAAAATGATAGGGTTGAAAAAAAATAATACAGTTAAAATCATTTTGCATTTTTTATATAAGATATTGCTATATTTCTATAAATTTAAAAGCTTGTATAATTACACTTTTCTCAAAAAATTAGTATTCTAATCTGTATTGATTATAAGCTTGTTGAAATTCGAGTTAGAAAAATTGGCGTAATTCTAGGAAGAAAAATTTTATAGTCGATAAACTGTAGTTGTAAGAGCAGAATTATTTGTAGGAAGAAGAAGCTAAATTAACTACTAATGATTTTAATAATTTTGTAATTAAAGAATAATAATATAATAAAAATTTTAATTTTGCCTTGTTAATAAATATAAAAATGCAATAAGGTGTCTATTGATAAAACTTTTTTTATGTATTATACGGAAAAACAATTTTTAAAACTATTTTTTATATGCAAATTTTTTTCAAAAATGTTTAAAATGCAGATTTTAATTTTTGTTTACATTATGCTTTCGTTAAAATTATCGGACTAAGTATCTTGAGCATTTTTTAATCAGTTGCAATATATAAATATTTTAATGTAAAGAAAACTTAAGTAAACGATAATATTTTTTTTAATTTTCTATAAAACCATCAAATAAGTGCACCATAGCAGCATAAAAAGTTTACATTGATAGATCAAATTTACCCTTTATTGGTTAATTTATTCTAATTTATAGCCAAATTGTAAATAGGGGAGAAGATACAATCCACATAAAATACATTTTTTTATAAAATATAAAAAACTAGACATTTGAAATTATGATTAAAATTCTAGAAATGCAAATATTTATCGAGATAATTTTGTTACGACCTAATCCTTGCTATTTTAGTTGTTATTATTATAGACTATTATTTATTATATATTATTATAAAAATTGAGCGTATAATATTTTAATAATTATTCAACATCAATTTTATCTATTAACAAAATTAGCTTAAAGCATATCGTTACAGACTTTTCACATAATGATTCGATTAATATGGTTGATGCATTGCTGATTGTACTTAAACTCCTTTGAAAAGCAATCTTTTAAAAAACCAGTTTAAGGTATTCTATATAATTATATATATAAAATCTTAATAGTGAAGGACTTAACTTTTTAAAAAAAAAAAAAAAAATTAGTAAAAATATGATGTAACTAATTTATAATTATAAAGACCAAAGTAATTAATCAATCTATTAACTATAATAATACCAGTAACATAAAAAATTATACGCTATGATATGGTAAAGTATTCTTTATTTATTTGTGGCCTCATATAAACTTTAGTTGTAATAATTGTATAATATTATCTCAGAGTTAATACAGGTCAATTTACCTAGTGTGGAAATATTATAAGTAATAATTAAAGTTAAATTGTTTTCAGTATTAAAAAATTAAGAAATTAGCTTACAAAAATTAATAGTATACTTAAATAAAATAATTATTGTGTGTATTGGCTTTTTCATAAAATCAGAGCATTGTTATGTTTCGGCTTACAAAAGTGCGACGAATACAATTTGTTGCACTGACAAATAAGAATTTAAAAAATGAACGGTATAATGTGCTCGTCAAATTAAAACGTGCAAAGGCGAAAGCCAATTCCACGACGTATGACTGATAGAAACGGTTTTGTTAATTAAATGCAACTTTCCAGAATCAAAAATGTTATAATACAGTGATTCCGAATAATCGAAAGCTGCTGATTATTTTGATTCAAGGCCTTTTTTGTTTATAAAGAGGTCGATTGCGTGAGATCGTCCTTGGGGAAGAATCGCATATTGCTTTACAATAAAATGTTGTTTGACCTGTTGCAATTCAAAATTTAATCAATCTTTAAAATGAGATTCAGATGACATTATTTGACATACATTTGCACAATACACATTTATCCGAAAGTAGTCTCATATGCGAGAACTTCATTTGACGTGCAATAATTACTAAAAAATCATTTACATTTCCAAAAACTCTAGATAAATCCCTGAGGGATGTGCTTATACGTGTAATTATTTCTTTTAAACTTTAATACTTTGACGCAGTAACACTTGATGTGTGTACATACTACCTCATTACTCTTTCCAGATTCAGTAGACTTGCTGGCGCAAAAAAATATTGGTAAACATTCGTAAAAACCTAAATATAAATTTCTTTGTTAAAAGGCAACAAAAACGTAAAGATAGAACTTGGTCCACCACACTAGTTTTAGAGCATTACATAATTGAAAAATTTCAAAATACATATCAGGCTCGCAATAATGTTTCGATACAAAAATAAAAAAAAAAGGAATGAATTAAGTACTTTTATAAAAAAAGCTCTGTTAAATAAACAGTAAAGAAATAAATAAATTAACAAATATAATAAAAAAAAGTTAAAAAATGTAATACAGAGAAACATTTATTAATCTTTCAATTGTTAAATAGAGTTTTTGTAATGCCAATGACTCAAGGATTCATTATACACAAAATTTGAAAAGTTTATTTCAACTTTATTGTTTTACGTCTAATTTTTTTAAACACAATTATTATCTTGTATTTTTGTAATTTACTATGAATAGTGATAAAAAAAATTGATTGTGAATGAAGATTTTTTTATAAACTTTTAGTATTTCTTACGTTACTTAATTATATTATAAATTATTTTGTTTTTGCATAATGATATAAAGTATATAAAACATCTACGGTACGAACTAATTATTCGTGTCAAGTGTATTAGATGAAAAGTATCCGTTAAACAACAATAAAAGAAATAATGAATTCTTATTTTGGTTAAAATATCTAAGAATAGTAGAACGGTACATATTGATATTAAATTGATTAATTAATTTTAATAAATACATATGATTTTACTGTCTTCACATTCATTGATTTGAATTTCTAAATAAATTTAAATAGTTGTAAAACTTTTTATTACTAATGTTACCAACATTACCGACTGTATTTCTGATTCTTCTGAAAAAATTATTTAATTATCACTAAAGTTGAATTTGCTTAAAAAGGAACACTAAACTCTTGAAATTTGAATGTACAATCTTTTTTAAGATGCAAAAATCAACAAAAACCTATATTAATATTTACACTATTGGCTTCCATCAGTTAGTATTTAAAATATATTCCAATAAATAAAAATTATTAGTTAACAGAAACGTCAAATCCTTAGTATTGTATAATAAACAAGTATAAATAATTTACGTAAATAATGGCTATGTATAAATAAGGTATTTTAAATATGTAATCATTTATCATTTAATATATGATTGATGTATTCTTATAATGCTTCTGACTGAATTTTTTAAAAACACAAAAGAATTTAGTAATAATATCATGTACCCGTTTTCGAAAGCAATAATAAAATCATCAAATCGACCTCATTTATTTCAAAGGCTATCATGCATGTTACAAAATAATTTTAACAAAATAATGAATTATAAATAATTTAATATTATTAGAACTGATTGTAATGTTTAAAGTAGACTTGAATAAAATATTCCATAATTAATCTTTCCATAATTAAATCATATTTTTATTGGAATATACGCAATTTAATATTATACATAAAATTTTATTCGAATATTGATGTACTCTATAATAAGTCAATAAAATAAAAAAAAACGTTTGCCAGGATACTCGAATTGAAAATGTTATATTTACATTAAAATTATTGCGTTAACTATTTTAAAAAAACTTTTACAGAGTGAAGTTTTTATTTCATCTTGAATATTATAAAATTATAATTCTTTGAAACTATCTATGCAGCTAAAAATATAATTTTGTTTTAATACATATTTTTAAATTTATGTTTTTTTTTTTAATATTAAATTGTAGTACTATAACAGAAAAAAGTAAATACGCATTTATTTTAATTAGCTTTGCTCGGTATCTTTTATTATTTGAGATCACGACAAGTATTTTTAACAGTGAGCAATTTTATATTTTTTAAAAACAAATTTGTACTTCATATGCATCATTTGAGTGAAAATTCATTTTTTACATAATAACTGGCTCGATATATTTCTTACTACTTTTTTCATGATTTATCCTTCCTACTTAAAAGCATTATCAACTTAAGTTTTATTATGCATAGTTGCGCTATCGTCTTGGTTATTTTGATTGGAACTTAAATTGTTCCGAACATCTTATGTTTTTCACGATCTTATTTTTAAATCTATTCATTATTTTTTAAATATTAATTGAAATTTATAATTATGAATAACAAGGCTTATTTTTTTTCCTTTTTGCTTTAAAATAACCAAAATGGTATTTTTATTAGTATTTTTATATCAAGAAAAATTTTGGACTGGTAATGCAGTGATTTAACAAAGTAAATGCTGCTTGCTTAAATTGGCGCTACTACTTTCAAGCTTATTTTATATGAATACTATAGTTTTTTTTTTACTTTAACTATAATCATAATTTAAATTTAAGTATAAATATAAATATTATTGTGTGAAGTAACACTAACGTTTAATTTAGCGGAAGAGTGATTTCAATTAACAAAAAGAAACTATCAGTATTTAAGTTTATTAGACAATCATAGAGAAAACGGTCTAAGGTTCAATTATCGGCTGAATTCACATGCCTAATTTTTTAGAATTATTTTATAATTTTAATATTTTTTATACCAGTTTTTAAGTTATGAATAACTATATTTATTACTATAAAATATATTTAAAATGATATTTAATGAAACAAAGAACTACTTGATCAATTTACATGATTATATTAGAATAAAGTGTTGAGTAAACGATATCAAAAAAGAAGAAAAATCTGTTTAAGTAAAATTTAAAAACTATAATTAAATTTACTTTTTACATTATTTATGTTTGTAGTCAAAAGCATTTTTAATCCTCAAAATGCATGTAATCGTGATATATATAAATATTATTCGAATAACAAAAATTTGTTGATTCTCTCATATATCTTAATCAAATATAATCATCGTAAAATAATCTTTCATCGTATTTTTTAATTTATAACGATATGAGCTACAAAATATTGCACTTAATGTTTTGAATAAACGCTAATACAATAAAATATGTTTATATCATTTATTGCATGCATATACTCTGAAATAATTATTTACATTGAAAAAATAAATGAAACTACTCATTTAACTATGAAAATTAATTATAATAAAAGAATAAATATGTGTTTTATACGAAATTGTTATTATTTACAATTAAACTACTGTACGTGAACTTTAAATGACAACAGTGATCAAATTTTTTTTTAATATTTATTGTATTGCAAAGACTCTATATGTGAGTCTAAGGTAGTGCTTCGCTTTTACGTTCCCTTTTGTATCTTAAACACTGCAACTGAAATAATAATATCCGGTCTTGATGAACTGTAATAATTCAACTAATATTTTATTGATTGGTTTAGGCTATAAATATACCATCTAACATATAATATTTTTACAATACATTTTTATAATTTCTCCTAATTATTACATACTAATTGTAATATGCAATAAAACAGACAGAAATAAGAATCGTCTAAAAATAGCATTTATATGTATAGGTGTTTGGAAGGAATTTAAAATTGATCAAAATTTAATCATAAAAGTATCCAATTACTTTTACTATTAAATAATGCATCGCTAATGAATCTATGAAAATTATCTTTACGTTTCATAGTTGCTAATTATTTTTATCAAGTATTATCAAGTATTTTTGGAAATAATGAATTATACTTTATTCATGTATTCAATAAATTCAGCGAGAACATATTTTGTCGATAATAACTTTAGTCGCGACAAAGTACAACTTATCAGTATGTATATATATACATATATATATATAAATGAAATTAAATATTATACATAAAATATTATATATAAAAATATATGTAATTAAAATACATTTTACATAAATATGTTGCTATAAAATTATGTAACTTGCAATGCATAATAATCTTAGACAGATTGGTGATCGCTTTGTACATATGCTTAATAAATTAAACGTTATCGGTATATTAGAATAATGTTCGCAAAATTTTTCATTTAATATCGAGCACCTTTATGGCTATTCTTATACTTACCAAAAATGTTTTATGTTCAATGTCAGATGTGAAGTTAATCATTTTGATTCACAAAATTTTTAAAATATCCGCTATGCTGCTGAATAAAGTATTAATTTTTTACGCTATTCAAACATCTTTATCTGATCCATCTACGAATTCGAAATTCTATTGAAACATATCGGAGAAGAAATTTTAAATTACATAAAACAATTTCCATTGAATCATACTGATATTTAGATTTAACGCATGATCAAACTTATTTACTGAATGTTATTCGTTCAATTGATACCATTCACTTGCGTTCGCGTAAACGTAATTAAATCACTCTATCGATTTTCGAGAATCTTCTAGTACGACATCATCAACACCTTCTACGAACATTTATATTTTGATTTGAATAATTTAATACTACCTATAAGAATCTTCTAACATGTCTGTACGACCTTTAAGGTTAAATAAATTGCCCGGAAACATTCGATGGAAAAATTATGATATTATATTTTTTATAATCGATAGTGTATTTATTGAACCCTTCAAATTCACTTGAAATATTCCGATTGTTATTATAAGAACATCGTGTAATTAAATAAATCCAATTGATTAAGGATGAATAATGTAATCATATAAAGACGTTATTAAAGTCTCTTACAGGTAATTGTCATACGAATATTATATGTTGTCAAGTGATTATAGCTTTATCTCCTTAATAGTTGGTCTCAATCTTGTTGTTAAGAAGCAAACGGCGCATACGGTATCATCATTTATATGATTTTCGCATCAGACAGATGCTTTCCAGAATATTATCAGTGAGACGATTTTATTTTCATGATTTGGCTCAATTTCTTAGTAAGTGGCTGCTTCGTTTTTAATTGTTAATTTTACAACTGTTCTCTAATATTTGTGACCGTTTGACGACGTTGTCTTTTTAATATACTAACTATATTATTAAAAATGCCTTTACCTTTGAAAATTAGTATCCGTTCCGTATGTTTTTATATACGTTTCAAATAACTGATTCTGAATTGTAGTTCGAAGAATGATTTAAAAAATTATGTTTATGCTTGTGGCAAAATAAATTTAGTTTCATCGCAGAGAAGGCTTTCATATTAAAGGAAAATAACTAAAGATGAATAAAAAATAACACAAGAGATTTAACGTTTAAATCGAGACGATTGATTCTTACAACAATTAATCCTAATAATCAAATTGTAAATATAAATTAAGAGAAACAAAATGTATAGTGTTTGCTCCCTTTCGATATTGATAAAGATACAAATGATTTTCATTTATTAGAAATGTGCAAGTCAATCTTAAGATATTATTAACTTAATTTCTGTAGTAAATCCGATCCTATGACCAGTTAACACAAACTACAATATGATGATTATACATATTTTTAAAAAATGCAAACATTATTTAAATTTTTCAAGAATAGAACGTAATTATAATATTAAAAGTATTTTGTACCTTGGTAATATTTCTTTAAAAAAATTATTTTTCAATGAGGAAACAGTAACTTTATAAAAATGTTATAAAGTATATATTAAAAGCACAGTTCGATGGTCAAGAACATAGACGTCAAAACCCTGTAAATCAAATTACGTATTAAATGATCGAGGAGAACATCGACAAGGAAATATGCGTCATTTGCAGTAACAATGTTCAATTTAAATAATTAATAATGATTATCAATATGGGTACATATACGGTTCTGGAAAGGATTTGTTCGGCTAAAGTAAATCAATTCGTATTTTTTTACTTTTAAAAACTGTCTGTTCGTGAAATACACTTTTTACAAGTTTTATCAACAGCCGATAATCGCTCGTCGATATAGAACTTTTTCATCGACTAGAGATTCAATCATACCATTATACCTATTCTCATTGAATTATGATAATTTATTTTAATATATATACATGCATATTTATTATACAATCACAATAGTAATAAATAATTAATATTAATTTTAAAATTAATTAAAAGGAATTTGATTAAAATGTATTTTAAGTAATGAAAAAACTATTACGGAAATATATTATAGAATAAAAATACTCAACAGATAAAATTTATATTAGTATCACAAAGAGAAAAGTAAAAAAAAATGAATAATGTTACAATCTTACTATTTTTATCTAAAATTATAACTGATTTCGTTACAACAATTTAGTAAACTTCAATTACCGATGTGATATAAATTATCTTAAACATTCTAGAAATGTATAAATAGTTTAAATAAAGTAATCTAATTATTTTTATTAGAAAATATTAGTTTTTTTTATAATAACAAAGAATTTTTTAGTAAATAGTTTCAGTCATTGGCGAATACATTTTATTTAAAAGTAAGTAAGTTTTATTAATTATGGTATTTGAAAATTGTAAACTGAGATGATGCGATTAATTGACAATAAAAATGTATTAAAATCAGTAAGCAGTTATCAATAACTTTTTCATTGGGTGGACACTCATAGGTCTCAATGCTCGTCATTTATCTAAAGTATTCTTTTCATTTTTACAGATACTAATGTTTTTAATTAGCAAATTTCCAACAGTATTTAGTCATCTTACATACGCTGTGTATTACCAAAAAAGACGATACAGAAAAAATCATTGCAAGAATAATTTGTAAAGAAAGCTATAATTACATAATTATTCATTCTATAATTAATATTTTCAACTTAATAATATCGATAAAAGTTTTTTTATCTAAAAAACACTAGCTGTGTATTGAGTTTTATATCAAATACACAATGAGAAATAATTTACATTATTTCGTTGTCTGTATTTAAATTTACAATTTTACCTTCACCATTATTTACTCGATATTTGTCAATTCGCCTTAGACGATTATTTGTTTTACTTTTTTTCTTGGAAATAGGCCGTACAATTTGCAACTATTTTATTACGTAAAACGCATTTCGAGTTTCATTTCAATAATAAACACTATGATAAAATAATGTAGTGACTATTTTCTGCGAAACCCAGACTATATTGTTCTGATACAGTATTTTGATTTACGATTGTGAGCACATAAGCAATATTTTAAACATTTTGACAGCAATTTTCATGTAAAGTTACAATACTCCTGACAGCAGAGTTATCTGCACTTAGGATAACGCATACATTTGCTCGCTCGCGTGTGCGTGTGTTCGCGTGCGTATATATACAAATATATATATATATATATATATATATAATAAATATTTAAAATAAGTGCTAATTAATTATGATCTCGCTTTTTGTTACAGATGCGTGCCTGCGCTGCCAAGCCGAGAGCAAGAAAGACTTTTATGAAAAACAAGACTGCGTGGTTGTGTGGGGCGAGTGCAACCATTCCTTTCACTACTGCTGCATGTCTCTATGGGTCAAACAGAACAATCGATGTCCGCTGTGTCAACAGGAATGGTCTATTCAGCGGATGGGCAAATAATGAGACTTAGAAAATGAGGCTCTTTGATTCAAAAGCCAAGTTTTGCTTAAAAATTATTATTTTCAATATTTTGCCTTTTCAATGAACTGATACGGCTTGAAAGGTTTCTACATCCATCGCACTAAAAATATTTATAAAAAATATCGCGAGATCTTTCTATGTTGGAGTAACCGCTCGTAATTCATCGATACATTCGCCTATTATTTTGTACTCGAATCTTTTTATAAGATTTTAGCTTCTTAATTAGTTATGCAATTATGTTAAGCGCGTAGGAAAACCTGTAATATATATATATTATACAATTAACAATGTCAGAATTAAATTTAACATTGCAAATAAAAATAAAACTCACAACTATGTAAAGCATCATATAAACAAAGCAAAAGCTAAATTCGAAAGTATATATTTTTATAAATAATATAGGACAGATAAATTTGATTGGAAAATGCGAGAAATTCTTTATTAATATCAAACTGTTAGTATTTATGCTTGTCATAAAATATAAGTGATATAAAAATATTCTCATCTATGACGATTGCTTGATAAAGAGACATTAGCCTCGATAGTATCTTACAATTTTCTTAATTCTTAAAATGTTTTGCTATTTATTGTACATTGTTTTAAATAATATAATTTGAATTTGAACGATACATCAAGTCTAAGCTCGCGAGTTTTCGTTATTGTGTTAGTAAATTAATTCGCTTCCGCAGACATATGTAAATAAGATCGTTATAAGTTCCTTAATTAAATAACAGTATTGTAATAGGAAAAAATGTAAAAGATAATAAATCAAACGCATCATTGAAGACTGTCGCCTAATACCAAATATTTTTTCTCGATATAATGACAGGATAATAAGAATTTTAACCAACAGTCCACAACTCCTGAACTATAAACTAAACGAAAAAGTCGCAACTTATATATATATATATATATATATATATATATATATATATTATAATAAAAATTAGTCATAAACATTATACGCATAACTAATAATAAGAATGACAAATAGAAATATAATTTCTATATTCAATGCTTCGGATAGTCGACAAAATACAACTGCCGTGCGTCCACCGTTTGATTGTTCTTATAAAATTTATACGAAAAAACAGAGGATTCAAATCCGATTATTCGATAGCTCTTGCACAAATAGTTACTTAACTTTGTAGTCCTTCTATCGGTTTATAATATTTTTGAAACGATTCGCCTCGAATTGCGGAAAAAGGCCTAAGGACCCCCGAGGTTGTGGCCCATAATAATCCGAATCGGCAACATAGCACTTTAGCCCCTTATACGCGTACACGCATTGGTGCGGACTTGGCGCAAATGCCTGGCCTGTGGAGAGGATAAAATAAAATACAATTGCCTCGCAATCGCAGGCAGGGAATCGGGAGTGCTCAATTGGGGGACAGTTGGAGGCTCGACTCCTTCCGCCAATCCCATTGGAGAAGGCCATCGTGACGGGCTTCCCAGTCCGAAAACTTTCGTTTCACGCGTAGACGCACGCCTTTTTTTCGTTTCGAATCAGCCGAAGCGTCGCTCGAGCGCTGACGGACGATCGGTCCCATTTTCTGTGACGTCTTTCCCGACAATTGTTTTCGCATTTGTTCGTAGGATCCGCATTTGCGTAACCACTATTTATCGAGCATCCTTTCGTCGATCGCCATACCAGACTAAGCGAGATCGATTGATCATTTTGAGCGCGAGAAGCTCGAGGAGTTGAGCTTTAACGCAAAAAGTTAATTTTTCAAGGATCGCCTTTTCACCAAGGTCTGAGTGAAATTGGAAAAATTTTTTTGTAAATTATTCCACAACTCGAATTAATGCGAGACCTCCGTGCGCTCTTTAGTTATACTTAATAAAACTTTTGTTGAAAATTATGTACGTTCTTTATTTTATTGCCATATAAATATTAACGACCATTTACAAGGATTTTTAACATGAAAATTTATTATCCACCAGCCACATTATCAATCATAGTGCTAAATATATCAATATTAATAAAATGATGCAGAAATTTAAAATGCCTTAATGTCGTAACGCGTTAAAGAATAAAATCTTTCTGTAATTAAAATCAAATATAAAAATATTATGCTAAATACATTCGTCGGTGCACATTATGCACGACCACTGATTATTTTAAAAGTGGTCGAAAAGTTTTGATGCTGCATTTTTTGAGTTTTTATTTATCTATATTTGAAATATGCAGATTTCAATGTGCCACGGGATTATTAAAGCTTGATTGGCTCGAGATAACTGCAATATTTTATGAGTTGCTTATTATCCAATCGAATAATAATTAAATTAAATAAGATCTAAATCCAAGTAATTTTTGTATTCTTTATAAATTTGCTACTTATAACAAACGCATGCATGTTATATATAATATAAGTTGTGCAACCCTTTAAAGTCACTCATTGTATTTTGTTGTTACTACGTAAACAAATACATATTATATGATAAATGAGTAGGAACAACGAATGCAAAAGAACCAGAATTTTAGAAATTCGCGCATTGAGTAATAGAGCACTTATATTTATCGAAAAATTCATCGATATATACTAAAATATGAAGGCACGTATTCCTGAAGTGTGAGGTAACAACTTGGTTAACATCTGACCACAATCCCGATATTACGAGATTCTGAGGTAAATTTGTTTTTAATTCTGATTTATTCCCTCATTAAAAAATTAACTACATCCTTTTATTTTACTTTACTTAATCAATCCAAGAGAATGCTTGATACTTTTAACTAATGGTAAAATAAAATGACTATTAAAAACCAATAGGTATTCAAGCTATTTTATCAAAATTTTATTTTAAAATATTTTAATTGACATTTAAATCTTTTATTTAATCTTGTGTAATCAGAATTTCTGCAATTAAAACGTTTTTTTTTAATTCTGCAACAAATTAACCTAATTGAGTAATAAACGAACAAAATTTCCATGCAATTGTACTATTGTGCGGAAAGGTAAGTTCTGTTGTTAAATAATAGAGATCCTTCATACGAGACTATGCTCATGAGTTCAATTAGAAATTACATATAACCGCTGAGTGTTAATATTTTGCCTTATTTTATGTAATTTTTTAATCAGCGTCTATTAGATCAGTGAATGTAATTTCCAAATATAAATTCATCATTCATCTTGGCGATCTTGAATTTCTATAATGTGCAATGTTGATGGCATAGTAAAGATGGTGATTTACAGTCTCGAACTAAGCCGAATGAACTGAACAAATCTACGGCTATTCATTTAACATATAAGACCTTTGAAAGTCGGTCCTAATATAAGGGACTGATGGTCAATCGTTTGATTTACCAAAAAATAATTATAAAATCTATATTCTTCCTATTCTGACAGATTTAAATGCGAACTCGCAGGCCCTGCATCAAGCTATTGACTTCTAAATTTGTGCAAAATGATGCAAAAGATTGCACGCATATTTAGAAATAAAGTAAAAATAAATTAAATTATTACAAATTAAATAGTAACTTGGCAATCTATTTACCATATCATACTTATGAAATTGCAGTAAAAATTAAAAAACAAAATCTTGTAAATGGAAATTTATGACCAATAATTTACGAATGACTATTAAGATGAGTAGAAAATTTTGAGTCTTAAAAACAATTAAACAATAATCAAATAATTATTTATTGTACCTATAGACAGCGCTAAATACATAAAATTCGTATTCTTATTTTGACTTAGTCTAATATTGACAAAATGGTGAAAAACAAGTATAATTTGCGAAACAATAGGACGTACTATCGCCTTCCGTCTGAATATTTCTGTCAAAATATATAAATATTAGAATTTCTTAATTACTGTTTTGAATATTGACAACATTAGAACCTTATTGAGACTTCATTAAATTATTCATAAATAAGTACGTAATTTTGCACGTTCAAATGTTTAAATATAAGCTTACGTTCCAAAATTATTGAATTACTCATATTGAAAGTTTCTTTTTAATGCTATTCAAAGATTATACTTCGCTTATTATGTTGCATTGAAAATATATATCAGAGTTAACAAATCTAGATGAAAACATTTATAAAGAACGTATATGTCAATTAAATCTAATTCAATTTTAATTTAAAAGCATATTGTATATTATGACAAAATTAAGCTTTGAATTGAGCAAAAAAAATAATCGATGAAAGTTAATAACATATCATGTAACAATCGCACGCATATAACATTTTTCGTTTCACTTTATATATATATATATCATGCACATAATGAAATCGACCTTCGAGCGTAATAAGTACTCATATATTCACATTCGAATACAATTGTTGATTGGAACATAGAAATTGCATTTTACGAATCGCCAATACTTTACAGTAGTACTTTTCAGCTCGAATTGACATGAGCAGTTTTGAATATGATTAAACGTGATAATTAATTCTTGAATTTTTTCTACCAGCCCCCTTCAGTTTATATAATTCAATTTATAGGAAATTAATAATTATTTTCTCATCTATTTATACAATATTGTTTGTCATATGTATATATATATTTTTTTTTTAAGTTTTGTTCTAATTTATAATGTGTACTTGCATATGGTAAGGCTACATGATTAAATATAAATACCATACATAAATTTTTTTCTTAATTAGCTTGCATATATTTACAGAGACTCATATGAATTAACATATATTTAAAAGCGATAAAAATCAATAGTCTAACAATAGCCCTTACTCAATGAAAAATATGTTTTAACTATGTAATCCAATTAACATTATTGGAAAAATAATTTAATCTTATGGATCTTTCTGTATATAAAAATACTCCTAGAATCTTGAGCATAAATGATCATAAGATCAAGCGTCACGCATGATTTAAGTTCCATAACATGATATCCTTTATGGTTATTAAACAATTTATTTACATAAAAATGCTTATAAAGTTAGTCAATTTCTTTATCTAACCCTTCATTTTACTATATATATATATATATATATATATATATACATATAGCTTACTTTCTTCTCTTGCTAACTTGTTTTAGTTTTATCCACAAAAAATATCGCATATCAAATTTTGTGTGTGGAATGCAAATCAAGTTATTTGCTTTTTCAAAAATATTTTTATAATATAAACAATATTAAGTAAACATTGCTTAAGTACTTATGGGCTTAACTTAAGAGTATGAAAAAAGCATTTCTGAATTGTCTATTTCAAATAATTATAAATGGATATTACAATCAACAAAATGTAAATGCTAATAAATGTACGTGAATTTGATAATTGCCTTTTGGTAAAAGATGCATCTCAAGAGATGTATACACATTTATTGTTGCAGATT
Source organism: Kradibia gibbosae (assembly GCA_018907135.1). Taxonomy (NCBI): domain Eukaryota; kingdom Metazoa; phylum Arthropoda; class Insecta; order Hymenoptera; family Agaonidae; genus Kradibia; species Kradibia gibbosae. Next base: position 8,465,370 of record JACCHX010000001.1, on the reverse strand, counting down.
AAGTTAATGTCATAGAGGTATATTTGACCTTAAGACTTATTCATCACGGAATGTATATTGTTCAAGCAAAATATTAATGTACTAAAAAAATTAAATTATGTCCAATCTCTTAATACAGTGATTCATTAATACAGCGGTTCAGTGTATATATACAACTCATTGAGAAATCTTTCTGTATCGAGGCACTTCGAAATTTGCTTTTATTTAGTTGCTACAACTTTTAATAAACCTGTTAAACTCGATATATTTTATAACAGTAGATACATACTTTCATTGAATCGATGTTGAAGCTTAATAATATATTACACCTAATAGACGAGAATTCTTCTATCTTCATTTTCAAAGATTCAAATGCAATACTGAACTATGACAATGCCTCCCCTTTTCGTAATTCTTCTGCAAAGATAACGACTCTTATTTGAATTAACAATTCGTATGCCTAGAGCCCCGCATCAACGAAATCAAAATGCTTGGACTTTGCGCTTGCATAAGAAACGGATCCTCCAATAGCTGGGCTGCAGTAGCTCGATGTGCTGGATCTCGCACAAGCATCTTCTCCAGGAATTTCTGCAGTCTTGGACTCACCTAAAAAGGTTTCGATTAAATTTCTTAATTGTTTTGCGAATGACTGAATGCTCAATTGTTTCATAGGGGCGGTCGTCGTTGGTTAAAATACAGTAAAGCAACAAGTAATAATAATATTACCTTGTGGGAATTTTTTAATTTTGGTGGCGGCATATCTCTAATTCGTCTCATAGCTTGTAAAGGAGGTTCGTTGAAAAACGGCGGCTCTCCGTCAACCATTTCAATAATCATGATGCCCAGTGACCAAATATCAACTTCTGGACCATATGGTAACCTAAATAATAAGAAAATTGCACATTGGGTAAGTCAATTAACCGATCGTCAACCAGTGGATTATTGAGCTGATTTAATAATCCAGCAGTATAAATATTAAGAAATTCAATGGGAATGTAATTTACCTAGAAATAACTTCTGGACTCATCCAGTAGGGCGTACCGACGAGTGACTTTCGCTTAGGTAACTCCTGCGAAACTTGTGCGCAAAATCCAAAGTCCGAAAGCTTCACTCGACCATCGGCGGTCAACAAAATCGAGTCCGACTTGATGTCTCTGTGTATGACACCCTGTGAATGTAAATACTGCAAAGGCTTGAGACATTGGAGGCACACGGTCGCAATCTGACTCTCGTCCATTCGCGAATGCGTAACGATATCAGTGAGCGCTCCACCCTCCAAATATTCCATCACCACCCATAGCTCGTCGTTCACTAGAAAGCTGTCGTACATTTCCACGATGTTCGGGTGATGGTAGTCTCTCATTATGACCACCTCGTTGAACAGTAATTCTCGACGCTGTTGCTTCCGAAGATCCATTTTCTTAACTGCCACCTGTCGATTCGTGTTCTTGTCCATGGCAATGCACACAGTGCCGGTACTGCCTTCGCCGATTTTCAGGAAATTTTCCAGATTTTCTCGAGGATCTCCGTTACTCACCTGCGGACAATTATTATTCCAGATGTGAATACAGACAATGATTAAATAAGATTTTCAGGTGCCTTTTTTATTTGCAAAAATGTGCCCCATTTTTCTTAATCTCTTTTCAATGACAAAGCGTAGGCAGCATTCAAATGTGATAGGTTGAAAATGAATTTACACGCGACATTCGCACGAACTGACAAGTTAAAAATATAATAATAATTTTCAAATTGTCGAATCTCGTGACAATTCAACTTTGGATTTTTTTGGGCTTAAATTATATTGTAAAAATAGGTAAACGATTATGTTCATACTTTCTTTAAAGCATTGGATATTCGTCGAAGTTAAACTTAACAAATAATATTTCTTATTGAATGTAATTAATTTTCACGGACATATGGCATTTTTATTTTAGATATTAGGAATTATTTAGAAATACTGTAAAGCAAAATGAAATTCACACATACCACCATTTGCAATGCAGCTCTAAACTGTTCGTGAGTTAATCTCTGTTCTGTATTTTGTTTTCCAGGATTATTTGTACTTCCACCAGAGTTCAGAGCCAAATTACCAGATGACATAGCACTCTTCATATTCTGATTCTGATCAGATGTCGAAGTTACTCCTGATACCGTTGATAATATACCCGCCTTTGAAAGATTGTGCATAGATTGCGAACTTTCGATAGGCTTTTGAAAATGAATATGGTAGTTTTGATTTTCTCCCGCTGCATAGTTTTGCACATGCTTAGTAACGTTATGCGAACTCAGCTGACTCAACGGTCTTTGAGAAGCTACAGAGCATACGGGTGGAATTTTAGACTGAGCATTATGTGGTAATATATTTTGAGATACCAAATGCTCGTTCGATGGATCAATTTTGGAAGACTGTGCGCTACCATTATACTGGGCAGTCGGAGGAGATGTCAATGGTGGATTTATTCGTTGAAAATCATATTCTTGTGATTGTTGAGAATTTGAATTGGTAGGTGTGTTTTTGATACTTGAAATTGGACTCAAATTTTGGAAATTCATCAGTAAGTTCTGAGCATTTGTATTTACATTAGGCAAATTCGGCGATGATTGCGTATTAGGATTAAGATTCTGAAGATTTGGTATCATATTATGCACTGAATTCGTTCCTGATCCAATATTAGGTGAATTTTGTCTTATTTTATCAGAATAAGCATAATGATGCTTATGATTTGGATACATTTTGTTTGGAACAGGATTAGTCATCACTTCTTGACCTTCTGGGACAGATGAAGGTAAATTTGTATTATTTCTATAATCCCTTCTAAGCCTCGGTGGACTTGAAGATCTCAAGGAATTAGACCTTGCAACACTGCTCATTTTTGGTAGATTATTTTCTGCTACTTTTTCCCCAATTAATGATTTTTGAATAATTCTTGGATCATTGTGACCACGTACTATAGTTTTTAAATCTAAAATTTCTGTAGGTGTTATTTCACTAGGATCCACTAGTGGAAGAGGTCTATTAGTCGATTTCAAGATTTGATTATTTCCAACGATAGAAGCCCATTGTAACGGCAAACCAACAAATTTGCCTTCTCGTTTATCAAAGCCAGTATGAACTCTGTGCTCAAAATTTGTTGGAGTTGAAATTTGTGGTTTCTTTTTCTTTTTAGCAAACATGATTGAACTTTATGGCCACAGCTTGTTGAAAAATTATAGTATCCTAAAAATAAAATTATATCGTTATTATTATTACTTTTAAATTTGCTGACTTTTTTACTAATAGCATAATAATAAGAAAGCATAGTTAGTAGAATGCAATAATAGCAACATTAGGTGGATTTAATTTAAAAACTATCGAATTAATTTTAAATTCCATTGGTTTTTTAGATTTAATTAATGTTATAAAAAAAATTTCATAAAATTGTATGCAATTGTATAAGTTAATTTAAATAAGGATAATAAAAACTAGTAAAAAGAAATCAATATTAGCATAACTAATAATTAATAATTAATAGTAAAATAATTAATAATTTATAGTAAAGCATATTGTATTATTCATTGAATAATATTTAAAAGAAAATAACAATTTAAAAGTGATATAGGTCAAAATGTTATTTACAGTATAGATCTAATCAATATGTATTAAAATTATTATCAATTAAATAAAGAAAATTGAAAAATCGAGTTAGAACATTACAATACTTAATTTTAACAGTTAACAGTTAACAGGATTATTTCAATCCTATAAACTGAATAATACAGTTATAGCAAAAAATATTGGCATTGTAAAAAAGCTTGGATGAGTAAAAATAACAAAAGTTAAAGTATAAATGGGAGGAAAAATAAATTTTACCAGAATACAAGCAGTAAATCTGTAAAGCACAATAAACAAGAAACAGAGAGAGAGAGAGAGAGAGAGAGAGTGGGGGAGAGGGAGAGAGAAAGTATGGATGTGCGTGCGTGCATACGTAAATCCAAGGGACAAGAAAGAAAGGAGGAGAAGCTGACAATTATTGTGTTGTCAATGTAATATTACGAAGGTCTGATAATGGGTTTCACATAAATTCTAGGCGGCTAGAAATTCCTGAGCTGCACAGTCGCGCTCAAGTAAGCAGAGAAGCTATTCGAGCAGAGACGCCTGCAGAAGAATCCTAATAATTACATACGATGCGCTCGTGATTTAGAGATGGACGGAGCCTCGCTGGCGCCCTTCGGGAAAAGCCTGTACGGCCCTAAAGACACTCGCGTCACGGTAGTTGGTCATAAACCGGCAGCTCTAACGCGACACTGGGCATCGGAACTTTCCAATCGCCAGCACTTAGCCGTAGCAGGCATTTTTTCAGCCGAGGCTGGCCCCTCAGCTGTGTGGGTACGTCGGTGTCTATATCGCCGTTGTCGCGCGCACAGTGAGATTCCAAGCCAAACAGGTGTTCAACACGGACGCGGCCCAAGAGCTCCTCGACTCTCGCGCACCACGAGATTCGGGAAACGGGACGGCGAGAGACCGAAATGGCTTCCCTCGGGGCGCTCCCCTCGGCCCCGTCGCTCATCTATTCACGGTCCTCGGCTCAGCACTGGCAGCCCTCCCGCCCGCTTCTCGGGCCCTCTGTCAGGCCGCGGAGAGAACGCGACGACTGCCGAGACTCCCGAGCGAGCTCTCCGACGATTCGCCCCACGGGCCCCACGGCAGACTCGGCTACGCGCTGCTGCTGCTGCGGCGGCTACGGCGGCGGTGGCGGCGGCGGCGCCTGTTCCCCCGAGTCGAGAGAACGCGGAAGCCGCGCTCCCGAGTCTCCTGCCACGCAAGCCCGCTCTCGAATTCGTCGATTTCTAAATTACGGAGGGCTCGCGGTGGCCAGTGCCGACCATTGGCTCCCCCTTTCGAAGGGACGCGCCGAGAGACCAAGGAGTCCCCGAGGAGCCTTTGCCTCCGGCTGCGAGCCCACGCCCCTCGGTCCGGCAAATTACAAAGCCAGCCCGGTGGCCAGCCCTCCCTGGCACGCCGATCGCGCCCGAAATCGAGGAATCTCCCACTGTCGTCGGCCGCACCCCGGCCCCGACGGCTCCAACAGCTGCTCACTTGAATTCGAGTACTTGGCACTACCGACTACCACTTGATGCTCGATCGGGCCCTACCCACTCCACAAAGAATCTCACTCCTTACGAGGCTTTTTTATGCAATGTGTTAAATACGACTTGCTCTTAAAAAATACAATTTCATTTTATCCCACACGCGTTAACCTCCATCAACTTATCGAACAAAACGGAGTACACCGCTTTACGATTTATTTGCGATTACTGACAGTCGCCCTAAATTCCTTACACGTACATACATTAATAATCAACATTTTAGTCTTATCGCCCAATTTTATAAGATATTTTATACATATATACGAACAAAATAAATCGACGATTAAACGACTTATTAAATTGTTGCGATGTATTTCTTATTGAAAACTTCAATCAAGAACACAACGTGCAACAATTTATCGTAGAAACTAATTCTTATATTTTGTGATAGAGGTATTAAATGGTACAAAAAATGTATTCAACACTGCCATTTAATAAGCAAGCTTTTTAATTGTATATAATACATTAAATAATTATTCGTTAATCTTTGACTTATGCTAAGATTTTTGCTTTTTCTTTGAAGGTTCTTCGCTAACATCTTCACCTGTATTTTGAAAAATTTGTTCTGGCTGATTCTTTTTGTATGCTGGAGTGATCCAGTAAGGATCTTCCTCTGCAATCTTGGCATATTTTAAAATAGCTTCTCTAGGGTCTTGATCGTCTTCTATTCTCTTACTCAAGCCCAAATTCCTAATTACGTACGAACTGAGTGTACCACCCGAGGAGGCAACTCTACCACCTTGTCCAGACGTGATGGGTAAATCTGGTCGTCTAGATTTTACAGGATCTAGTCTATCCTTTTCCATCTGCTTTCTAATCGACTTTGGTCGGTCTTGTCTAAACAATGGTAGTGCATGAGGCGTAATTATTTGTTGTGTAGACATCATTTCAACGTGTTTCTGTTTACTGTTTTGCTTTACTGTACACAACTTTGCTCCTCTTAAACTTCTGTTGTTATCGTAATAAGCCTTAACAATACCATTACCACACCCAACAAATATCTGATTTAGTTTTGGATGCCACAATGTCTTAATCACATGAGAATTTGTAACGTTAATTTGATGAATTAACTCTGAAGTTTTTGTATCGTAGAACAAGCAACGTCCTGTAGTTTGACCTTTTATTAGCGACTCACCAGTGACAACCATAGAGTCATCAGGACTGAACATACAATCGGTACAATCGTATCTAGAGGACAAGTTTGACACCGTAAAGAGTGGTGATCTAAATGACCTTACGTCCCAAACCTTGAGAGTGTCATCGCAACTCCGAGACGACAGCATGTGGCCAAGGTATGAGAAGCTAAGGCAAGAAATATCAGATCCCTGACCATGTGCAGTTCTATTGATTAGAGATGGGTTAATGAAGTTTTTCCTATGATCCCACATTTGTATGGAACCATCTGTGCAACCGCATGCAACCACATTGCCTTCTCTACTGTAAGCGCAACACGTTGGTACTGTTTTCACTCCATTTTGTGCTCTGCATTTTATTATTGCCTTGTGAGACTTTGGTTTGTACAGTATCCAAATTCTACACGTACTGTCTTGAGAACAAGTCAAATATTCTTCTTTAACGATAGGGTGCCAGGTTCCACTATTTAAAGATGCTGTGTGTCCCTTCGTTCGAGCCATATCTGTAATATATTGATCACCCTTTATGGTTTCGCATTTTTCAAAGCCATCCCTATCGAGAACCTTTGCTTGTGCTGATCCAGAAATTACTAAAATGACATCACCTGTCATTGAATACTGGAGAAATTTTATAGGATAATTTTCACATGGTTGAAGGGTTCTGAAACTTCTCAAAGAAGAATCCATACCCCCAAAATCCCAAAAAGAAACATCATAATCCACTGAACCTGAAGCAAGACGAGCTCCAGAAGGGTCTGCTGCTATGGCTGTAACAGCTTTAGTGCCATGAGTCATTGACACTTCTAGACTGCAAGGTATCCTGTTAAATAAATTACTTTCTGCTTCATCCTGCTCCTCGTTACTTATTTCACAACTGTCGTCGTCGTCGTCGTCGTCGTCGTCGTCGTCATCACTATCATCTGTACTATCATAATTTTTTAGATTAAACTTTTTTAAATTTGATTTAATTTTGGTAACCTCATTGGTATTTGAATTTGTAAGATGTGAAGGTATTGGAGGACCAATAAAGTCGTCGTCGTCGTCATCTTCTTCATCACTATCACTTGAATCATTTTTTTCATTATTTTCATTAGAATTATCAGTTCCATATTGAGAGGTATTGGCATCATTATCAATGGGAGGTTTATTGCTTTCGATCGATTTCTTAATATTTTCCATCATTTCCTTTACATCAAAGCATCTAGCTTTCTTACCAAATGATGACATGCCCATAACTGCCATTAATTTATTATTTTCTTCTTCCTCTTCTGGTTTTATTTCCAATATAGCTTCATTGTATTTTTCAATATCTTTTTTACTAAACGTGCCGAATCCTGTAGTGCTTCCTGAATCCGTTTCATTTTTTGAATCAACTGTATTTGTATTAGCATCGTTTGATCCAGAATTTGAAACACTATCATTGGTGCTGCATTGATTTACATTTTTTTCCTCAATAATTTTGCCAATAGACTTTGTAGTTAAATTAAAACTAATTTTATTAACATTAGAATTATTGATTATTTTCCTATTCGTTAATTCATCCATTGTTTATAATAATCAACTGCAAAAGAAATATCAATGTATTACTATTTCCATAAAGATGGAAATGTAATAGCATTCTAATTGTGACATTTAAAATGTTAAAAAAAAATTAATAATGAATATCAGTCATAAAATATTCACTTATTAAATAAATTATTTATTTACCTACGATTGATGTGGTCTGTGCTTGAAGCTTTAACATTAATAACATATGAAGCTTCTGTGTTTATAATATCAAGTATTACGAAGTATAAAGTAAAGTTACTGAAGTTTACAACGATGTAGAGTTTGTATAGAGTAGAAATTGTAGAGATGTCAGATAAAGCTAGGAAAATGATATGATATGGACGATCTCTACATTTTGTGCAGTCAATAGCATCGCATTTTACATTATACAGAGTATACAGACAGATTTTTGTTACGCGCGATCTGTTGAATAAAGAATCGAACTAAATGCGTCGATTGACTGTGAAACTAAGCCATAAGCTTTAAAAGAATGATAAATACGTAATTAGTTCCCGAACTGATTATAATAAAAAATAAACTCAAAATAATATTTTATAAGCTTTTATAAATTGAAGATTGCTTTTACAAAGGGGCAAGAGATGAAGTAAAATGTCTAACTGTATTCAGAGCCGAGCATTGGTCTATCCGCTAAAACAAAATTCGTTTCTTATACACGAATTAAGTATGTTTTAATATAGTAAAGAAACAAGTGTAAGATAGTACGAAGTATCCCTTAAAAAATAATTTATAAATTAATATTTTCAAAGAAAAGTATTTGAGATCATTAAGCAAAATTCTTTTAAAAAAAAAATCTCAAAGGGTGAAAATTCTTGCAAGCTATTAATTATAGTTAAAATTGAAATTAAAAAATCGCAGCTCTTCACGAATAAATTTGCTTTATTGACATTTTTTTCATAATTCTTTTTTTTACGTTTCTAAATATTCATTCTACAACTTTTGGATTCACCCATTCGGTTGCTCACATCGTAAATAAACTTGAAATGAGCGCAAAAGCAAGAGCCAATCAGGAAGAAAATTACAACGGGCAAATTATCGAAACGTCCGTACCAACTATCAAGGATGTAATATGCAAGAGTCGCAGATATATGTTTAAAAATAGCAGCACTGAATCAGTGTCACTGATGATTGGCTTTTTCGGCGGTCTTTTGAATTTTAGAATCGAGAGATTAGTCAAAAGAGGGAATGTCGGAGAAAAGCAAGAGCCAATGCAGGCCGAAAAGCAAATCGAAGGTACGCCTATTAATGTCGATTAAACGTTAACGCGCCTACCGTACAATACGGTATTTAATGGTGACAATAAAAAAAGCAAAATGTGAAATTATCATCATCGTTCATTGTTGATCGGGCCTCGGGGCTACCCTACCCCCTCCACTGGAAAGCTTCGAAGTGAGCGGGAAAGCGACAGTCAACGATCAAGAAGCTGCTTATTGCTGAAAATCCAATACTCAGCCCCTGCCTGACTGTATCCCAAGTCCCATCCCTGGTCCATCGTCCCTACCCCATATTCACAATATTGCATCTCCGCTACTGTTGTCCCACTCCAGCGACCATCGGACATTCAAGTATATTGTACAACTTATAAATACAAATTTGTTCAATTTAAGTGCTCCAAGTTACTTTCGCGTTCCCGTCCTCTTTATTTTATCAATTATTATGGTCCGAAGCCAACGATTTTAACTATGGAACGTATTTCGTTTAATGCGTTTATGATTCTATCGTAAATACGTCAAATAAATGGCAAATTCATCACGCATTTGAATATTGGCTCGCGGTCGAAGCTTTGCGAAGGAAAATTGAACGAGGATGTTTAAAATCAAATAATCTTACGTGATATTAATATAAAAAATTAATAAGTCGAAAAATGAGTCTTACAGAAACGGAAAACATTAGTGACTTATTGCAAAAACTTGTGGTTTCTGTATGTGGAGAACAAAAGGAAGGTACGTTTTTAATTTTTTTTTTTTTTTTTTTATTCTTTATCGTAGCACTTTTATTTATTTACATTGATCACCATTTTATTTAATAGAAATTATTCAAAAATGCATGCGATTTTCATTAAGTTTATTGTCCACGACACATGGAGTCGATACTTTAAAAGAAGATGAAATAATGGTTTCTAGTCAAATTAAAAACAAATTATCTACGCAAGATGGAATCGTTTTTGATGAATTACACAATCACCTAAAAGATGGAGTATGTATATTTGAAAACATTTATATATGTTGAAACTCATTGAATATAAAAAATTAATAAATTTGTTTAAAATAATTTACTAGGACCTAAAGAATAGAATAGAAACATTAAGTTTTCTTCTTCATATGAGTCAGTCGAGTAATCGAATTTATGATGACAATTTTGCATTTCCAGAAATGAGATTAGGTTTTAATATACCTCATACTTCGACAAGCGGTAGACCTAATTTAATATAATTTAATTATTAATTAATAAAGGAATTTCTTTAATATTGTATTTTTAAATTTGTAGGATACTCATCACAAACATGCAGTCATCATGCTTTAGGTCTTGCGTTTTCACCTACAGAATCTACTACACTGTTAAATACAAATCGTGTGCTAGACGAAACTTGTATATCAGAAGATATTCTTGTTCAAGATTTGATATATTCGTTTCAAGGTATTGAAGGAAAAGTCTTAAAACTTGACTCTAGTTATGGTTTTCAAATTGATCCAACAATAAGAATAAGTCGTCCACAAAAACAAACTGTGCTGCGACTTAGTGAACTTGGATATTTATACAATGTTATTCAAAGAGGATTAGTAAGAATATCAAGTGGAAATAATGGTAGAGTAGCAGACAGTTTTGTAGCTGCTCTTCATAAAGAATTATCTGAATACTATAGATTTATAGCAAATGCACAAGAAGAAGTAAATCGAATTAAGGATCCTCTAAGATTAGATAGAGTAACGCTTTCTCATCTTCATTTATGGGTCTACGATCCTCTTGAAACACTTAAATGGCTTGCAAATATTGTAAGAACATGTGTAGGTCAAACAGGAGGAGCTCTTGCTTCCACTATTTATGAATTCAGTCATCATGGAGATCCAAGAGTAAAGAAACTTGTCAAAAGAATACTCGAAAGTATTTCAGAACCTCTTTATAATATGCTTTTAAGATGGATTACCGATGGTGAATTAGATGATCCATATAAAGAGTTTTTTATTGAATCATGTGCTGAAGTTGCTGGAGAAAAAATGTGGCATGAAAAATATCAAGTGAGAGATTCAATGGTGCCATCATTTATTAGTAGATCGCAGGCAAAAAAAATTTTAGGCACAGGAAAAAGCATTAACTTTTTGAGAGAAATTTGTAAAGATTTTTCCCCCCTGCAAGGTCGAGAAGCTGAAATATTTAAAGATTCTTCTGAAAGAACCGGCGGTAAAAATTAGTTTTAAAAAATTATAAAACTTGTATAGAGTGAATGTCAAATTTGTATTTGTGATAAACTATTTAGCAAGTTTTTGAATATAGCAACTTTGTATATTCATATTAATTTCTGTTTAATTACAGTTGAAGCATTTTTTGATATGGATCCTGATGGACCATTGCAAACTATAATGGATGCAGCCTACAAAGAGACGTCCATAAGGGTTGTTGATATTCTAACAAAACAATATCACTTAATGGATCATTTACAAGGTATTAAAGGATATCTTTTATTAGGTCAGGGACATTTTGTTCAGCACTTGATGCATCTGTTAGAGTGAGTTTGAATTATAATTAAACATATATATAATGATCTTTATTCTGAATGCAGATTGTTTAATATTTTAAGTATATTTTAGACCAGAATTAGGTAAGCCTGCTAATTCCTTGTATCCTCATAATATCGCTTCAATTTTGGAAACTGCAATTCGAGCTACGAGTACAAAATTAGATGAATTAGACGTTCAAAAAAGATTAGACGTTCGATTATTAGCGCCTTCAGAAAACGAAGCTGGATGGGATGTTTTTGCTCTTGATTATAATGTGGATGGACCTATTGGAACGGTAAATATTTATTGACAATATTTATTGAACAGGATAATTGCTTTTATAATTATTGTTTAAACTAAAAATTCAGATTTTGGAACCTAGTCGACAAATATATCAAACAGTATTTTTTTCCCTTTGGCGAGCAAAAAGAATGGAAACAATTTTGTCAGCCATATGGAAACAACAAATTACATCTGCTAAAATGTTTAGAAAAATGCCTGAAATATTACCAATACAGAAACATATTCATTTGGTTACGAGTAGCATGGTACATCTTGTTCATCAAATGCAGTATTATTTTTTATTTGAAGTAAGTAAATGCGCTTAAATTTCTATGAAAATTACCTCTTTAAATGACATATTTGAACCCGCAGGTTATTGAATGTTCCTGGGATATTTTTACCAAGCAACTTAGGCAATCATCCGCTCTTGATGACATTATAACAGCGCATACTAATTTCATTGAATCCGTAAGAAGAGGCACACTCCTTGATGAACAGTCTCAAGTAATTCAAAACAACCAAATATATTAAAAGCAAATACTTATGAGCAATTCTGATAATACTTGTATATATTCTATTTCTTATTTAGGATTTAATGAATCATCTACGCTCTGTGTACGGCCCCATTCTAGAACTTCAAACATTGGAAGAAACTTTCCTTGCTCGGGCTACAACAGAATACGAAGCAAGAGTAAACTTTGAAAAATGCATTGCGACTGAAACTGAAAATAAAAATCTGTGGGGTCGCACAAAGAATCAAGATAGTGAAAATGTAGAAAGAAAGAGTGTATTCATTAAATATTTAAATACACTGTCAATGAAATTAAAGCTTTTATCGAGAACATATCAGGTAAAATAGTGTTGATTTTTTCAAATAAATCAATGAACGTATTCGAATAAATTGAATACAAAATAAATAATTAATTTTTGCAGGATCGAGTTAAAAAATTTTTACTTATGCTCGCTTCTGCAGACGATGTTTCCCTGCAATTACTGAGTGTTCGATTAGATTTTAATGAGTACTACATAAGCAAAGATAGTCGCCTTGCAGCTCCTCTAACTTATCAGCATCGTCGTCAAAGCGATCAATATTTCATGGCTGATAAGTGACATATAATATATAAGATCCAAAATAAAAAACAAAAAAGTATTCTGCCATTATTGAAGTCCTTTTATGTAAAGTTAATAATAAAAAAAACCAAAAACCTATTTGAAATATACATGTTTTACAAAGGGAAAGTTCTGTTGTATCTGAAAATCTTGATAAAAATTTAGAACAGAGTAGGAGTATTAGTAATATTATAAATCTTAAGAATTGATTTAGAAATTAATAGCTTCGATTAATTGTCTTCCCTTTTGTAATTAATAAAAACCTTCCTCCCCTCTTGATATTTACGAATTTTCAATGTCGAAACTTATAATCGAACTATTCAGTCTGAATTTCAGTAAGGAATTATAAGGTTTCCGTCCGTGTATATGACTTTCGTCGAAGGACAATTCGAAATAAGCCATATAAAAATTAAAATTCTCTATTGAATTGTTATAGTTACAAATATTTCTTGTGTTATATTAAGTTTTTGTATACAACCAATTTCATTTCTATTTAATGTAGAAAATAAAAATGTATATAAAATTGTTGAAATTAATAAAATTAAGCAAATATAAATAGGATATTAACTTTCTTATTTTTGAGAAAATTCTACACAAAATCTGTTCCAACAAACTGCAAGAGTTGTAAAATTTTAGAGCAGCAGTAAAAAACCATTGAACTTTAAAATACGATATTACATTCTAGAATGCATTGTTACTTTTGTAAATAATATAATTTATTCAGATATTAATAATGTTTAATGACTGACACAATAGAGAACAAGGTTCTAAAATATTAATAACTGTTTTCAAACATATTTATACATGAGTATATTTTATATCAATATTGAACTTGATAACAAGTTTAATAAAATAAAAATTGTGGTTTTAACAATTCTTTATGTTCTTAAAAAACTAAATATTTTAATAGACCTACATTTACTTATATTTTTCTTTAATTTTTTAAAATATGTATCAATAAGTTTTTACTCTCGTACATTTAATAGTTTGTGGAGAATACAATGTTATTAACAGAAAATCAAATTTTTGTTTGTTCAAATTATTTATAATAATAATGTACAAACGTACTCAAACATTCTTATAAGATTAAAATATTATATTCATATTTTTGTAAGATCTTTCACAATTTTAAATAAGAAAAAGCTTTCAAACCTTTTCTTAAATTTAGATATTTAAATCAGACTGTTTAATAAATTTTTAAAGAAAGAGAATATTTCATTTTGTACTTTTGGTCAGAAGTAAAACTCATTGTAATTATCTAGTCAAATTTCACACCATTTAAAATGTACAGTCTTAGTTTAAAAAATTGTATTATTCATTATTGAATCATAATAAAACAATATTCTTTACTACAATAGACACAATAATTGAAATTAATTTTATAAAATTATTCATATACTATAAAGAGTATTTATGGTTCTTTCAAATAAAAAAAGTATTAAAAAATTTAAGAAAACTATCTAGTAAAAAGAGGTTTTAAATATTGGTAAAACAAAATTTTATCATGTAATGCTGATAGAATAATAAATTTTATATTAATTAAGAAGTTTCTATGACTAAAATTGTGTATTTGACTTGATCCTGACAAAAACATATACAATGACAATTCAATTTTTGTTTGAAAAATCATTCTACAAATCAAAATATATATATATACATATACAAATGTACCGATGCTATGAATGTGTTTAAATACATACAAGAATCACAGTCAATTTGGTTTATTTTTACAACCTATGAAAAGTGATTAATATAATATTTAAACCTGTATCGAATGCTTTAACAATTGTAACATAGTAGTCAAATATTTATAAAATACTCTTCATTCTTCATCAGCCTCTAAGCTAATATGATTACCGAATTTTGCATATAACTGAGCTTTTAATTCACTCATAATACCTTTTAAATTAGTACATTTTTCTTGTAAAACTGCTATTTCTTTGTTCTTAATTTCCTCTGCTTGTTTCAAAAGTTCCTATGAAAAATGCAAGCAAACATAGCATTTATAATTTATAATTATTAAAAATAATGTAAATAATAAAGAATCATTTGCTACCAATGTTTTTGATAAATCCTGTTGTACAAAAATTTCTCCTATATGATATGGAACTTTTGCATCATCATCAAACAATTCTATTTCACTACATGCATCTTTCAAATTTTGTAAATCGTTCTGAAATAAACGACAATTTTTACAATCCAAAACTTAATTTTAATATCTATTTTTAAATGTCAAATTAATACTGATAAAATTATTCAATTTTCTAATAAGTAAGCTTAGTATCATTAAAACTGCTTAAGAATTTCATATAAAGTTCTGCAATTAACCTGTTTTCTTTTTAATTCTTCTTGAAAATCTTCGAGTTTGGCATTTTGTTTTGCGAATTTGTTGATGTTTTGTTGATCTTGTAACGATACATGTACATCCGGATCCTAAAAATAAATATTTATTGTAACCTCATTATTAATAGCATTGACGACGAACTTACCGGTTGGAAGCCAGATTGTGCAGGCTTTGCTGCAGCCATTTGAATTGCTTTTTTTAAATAAATATAACTATTAAAATCGACTGATTGGTATGATTTTTAATACAAAAATGTAAATAAAATTATAAATATCTTAATCACTTTACTTTGAAACTTTTTTCTCCATGAACGTTTCAAAATGAATCAGTTTCAGCGAGGAGAGAAATTGAGATTTCTGGATTTTGCGCAACAGCAACCTCGAGTTGATTGGCTTTTGCCCTCCCCCCACTGCCTTAAAAATTTCAAAGTAGAGGGAGTAGCGAAAAAGGAAAAACGCTACTGCCTGGCTCTTGTTTATTTTCTATTTTCCCTTTTAGCTACTTTCTCTGGTCTCTATTACAAAAGCAAGGCGAATTCTACGAGTAGCTGCAAGCTAATCGAGTCTTGCCGCTCCGCTCCTTTCCAGTCTTCATAAATAATGAACTAAGCAGGAATTTTTCCTTGAAGCAAGATCAAGGAGTAGTGCAAAAGTAAATAAAATATCCATGCAGAAAAATCTCGAATTCATTACAAGACTTGAATATCTTATTTGCTTCTGTACGCAGTTCGGCTCAGATTTCAAGCCACACTCCCCCTCTTAGTTTGCATTTCAGCTCGAAGAAAATTGGAAGAAAGCGTGACGGAAAGAATTAGCTCGAAGTTATTTAATCTTTTTCATAACGACGTTAAGTCAGTTTGCTCTCAATACTCTTAAATAAAGTATTGGATGTCCGTTCCTGCAGCATCTCTTTGCAATGTAAAGACGCATTGGTCTTTGGATTTTACCATTCAGCTGAATTTTTCTTCACGTAAATGGTATAAATTGTTTTATACGACAAGTTTGTAATTTCAAATACAATTATTATGTGAATTGATGTAATAATTAAAAAATACAACTTAAACTTAAAATCGTATAAAATAAAAATGTTGATGTAAATTATTTAATTGTTGGTTGCGGACAACATAGTGTTGGGGCTTAGAAACTTACAATATGTACAGGTTTTTAGAAAATCCACGTTAAGAATTAGATATCTTAATAAAGTTTCGTATGTAATGTTATAATACTGCTGTTACTTTATTAAAAAGTAAACAATAAATAACATTTGTAGGACGTTTTCATTCAAATTGGCTTTTATATTACATTTTATATACTGAAAGTATTATATATTGAACATATTGTATCGTCATATTTTTAAAATGTAATTTTATTATCTTGAATATATTTATGTAGTGACTTTAGTTGAAGTTAAAATTCATATGCTTCCTCTAGTGCCTCTTTTTTTAACAGCCGATGAGAGACTCGTATCTAAAATCCTAGAATCTCTTCGATCACTCGATGTTAAAGAAGTATTTACCTTTCTGTTATTTAAATGTGATTGTATTTTTTTCATAAAATTAATTAGTAATTCCATGTTTAAAGCGAAACAAGCAGTTAGTGTACCTATTCCAAAGATTAAGAACATGCCTTGGGTATCTTCAACTGTCAGAATCCGATTTTCAACTTGTATGTTTCGCGACATTACTTTAGTAATCTAAATTAAAAAGTATAAATAAAAAAAACATTAGCTTTTCTATATATAATTTTTTATACAGTAATGGAACGATATTGAACTAATTTATTGTTTTTTATGGTAATACGTTGAACTGCCCATTCAATGTCATGTATAATTTTATTTTTTAATCCACTTTCGGCTGCTCGATTTATGAACTTATTTATCGATTTTATGTAAAGCGATTTAGCAGGAAAAATCTGCACAACATTGTAACGAACAAAACATTCTCTACTAATGTGCATAAGGGAGCGTTTGGTTTTCAACCTGCAAAAGTTTATTTTTTTATATCGTTTGTGTTTTTTGCAAATACATAAATTATCATTAAAGTAAAAATAATTTTACGTTGGAGCAAAATCAGTTTGAATTACATAATTAAGAACTGTTTTCGAAGCTAAAAAGGCATATGGCCAAAAATATGCCTGACTCGCGTTATGGATTCCCTCGAGTACACTCGGAACATATTCAATTTTGCGAAACAACTTGTTAAGAAATGAATCGTCGGTTGTATTTACGTTGAACCATTTTTCCCATCCATTGTGATCTAAATCAGTTTCTTGGGTAAAAAAATTAATTTTTAAAAAAAATCTTGGTGATTTCTCACCTAAGGTGCCAATTCGATAGCGATACTTCAGCAATTCATCGGCAGTTTCTATCGCTGATGGATAAACGGGAAGTGTTATAAAAGCGACGATAGAACCAGTATAGCAAGCTGTTATGATTATAGTAAATACCCAATATATTGCTGAAATATCAATATAACGCTCGCTAAAATATATTGTACGATTTTATCGCGAAATACTATAAATTAAAATATATAAAATACACAAAAGTATATATGAACATTGCGCATTTATCATTTTTAGTAAATAATAATGAGCAATTTAATATTTACATACCCAAGAGAAGCGAAATTGAATTTTTTGCTATTCCGTTTTTGAGAAGCGGAGTTTTTATAATAAATGAATTAGTATAGGTACTAAACACAAACCAAAACATTGTAATGAGTTTTGAGGGATATTTTAGTATCGAACGCACTGTAAAATCACTATTAAAGGCGAGAGGTACAGTCAAAGTAAAATAAGCTATGCAAAGAAGCAGCCAGACAAAAAGTTGAAACGGGCCTAAAATTGCTCTGTATCTGTTGATAAAAATTTAAAAATTAAAATACAACTACTCAAGCATTATTGCAATTTAAATAAATAAAATAACAATACTTTGGTAAAGCAATAGAAGCTAAAGATATAAAAGCAGCGCAATCTTCAGTGAACGGTGTCGTTGTATCGAACGATTTCAGTAGTTCTGCAGTTTGATAAATGCCACCAATTGCCGCCGATGTTGTTCCGATTGATACGTCGTACATTACTGAATCCAACATACTGTTAAAAGTAAATTACTAAAACGGCATGAATTTAATATTATTGTTACCTGCATTATTTAAATACCTGAAATTAGTTGATCGTGATTCTGTAAATTCTACTGTAAAATTCAAATAACTGGCCAACAATTTAAAAAGTCTAATTTCTATGCCATCCCAAACTGATTCATAGGAATCAATCCATGACCTGAATAAGATATTTTTTCAAATTTACACTATTACCAAAACACTGTAAGACCTCGTACCGTTTAATAGTGAATGGAGGATTTTCGATGGTAGAGACAAGAAGACGATGACCCATGAAACCATTATTTAATTTTTCGGGAAAGAGATCGATATTTTTTACGGTAATACTGTTATTTATCCAAGATGTCAGTAATTGTGGATGAGTATTACCACTTCCATCGGTATAAAGCTTGTGTGTGTATAATAAATAAGCACCATCC
Source organism: Kradibia gibbosae (assembly GCA_018907135.1). Lineage (NCBI taxonomy): Eukaryota > Metazoa > Arthropoda > Insecta > Hymenoptera > Agaonidae > Kradibia > Kradibia gibbosae. The sequence continues at coordinate 8,446,579 of JACCHX010000001.1, read as the reverse complement.
TTAAATAAAGTATTTAAACAGATTTGTTTTAAGTATCGTTAACATTATTATATGAATGATAATTCATTTTTACATTTGATTACGTTAATTTTTATGATTATAAAAAATCATTGTAACTGTAGAACTTCACTTACATTACTTATATCATTAACACTATTCACATTTACAAATTTAAACTACAAAATGTTTCTACCTTATAAAAACTTAAAATAAGAATTAAATTAAATTGACGCTTACACCATGTCTACGGCTGACACTACGTGTAATAATAAGAAGATGCTTGTAAAATCTTGAAATATGACTTTTGAGGAAATCTTTGATTTCCCACGAAGTTTGAGAAGAGACTACGACGATGTTGCTATTAACGTTTGAAGAAATTATATGTTTCAGAGAAAAAATATCTTTAAGAAAAATCACATAATTCGTACATTTGTCTAAACGATACTTTCGAGATTTTTTTCCCGCAGAAAAAGCTACGGTCCCTTGTGTCATAGAATAAAGCGTACTGGCAAAGTAAAAATGAAAATCAATAGGATGATTCTCGTAATTTGAATCGTATATTATGCTCAGGGCACAGTCTTTAAAATAACTACTTGCTATTCTGCGGAAAAGGTGTTCGAAGCTTTTGCTTTTACTTTCAAAATGATTAGAAAACGTCGAGGAAGCTTTACGAACAAAAATGCCATTTATCGATTGACAAGATTCACAAATGCTTATGAAAATTATTGCGTATAACCAATGCATTCTTGCCTACACCTCCTAAATACAAACTAAAGCAATATTACTTGGATATTCAGAGTCTCGAACTAACTATAAAAAAAAAAACCAGCATAGCATATTTATTGCTCATTAATACGTGAGATATTGTAGCCGCGCTTCGATAGCTATTTCATCGATTTTTTTTAGGGATTAAGAATTTTTTCAATACAGATGTTTTTTTTTGAATATTTGATTAGAGCACTCCAACAGTAATCAAAACAACTTTAATATGATTTACAAAAGTTTATTGATCTATCGATGTTGTACAAGTAACAGTTATAGCAGATGCCTTGGATACTGAACTTTTCAAGTTGTATCCACCGCCATAAAACTTATTTGAATTTAGCATTATATTTGATAGCTTTTGTTTAATTGGTTCCATGGCTTTTAAACTTTTCTTCTTTTGAGCGAGATACTTCATTTTCATTATATTTAATTCCCTTTTTATTTTTTCAAGCTCGAATTCATGCTCTGTCGTTGCTACCATATTTAATTCTGCAACTAGACTCTATTCGAAAAATGATACAAATAAAGTCTCGAATGTAAAAATCGAATCCTTACAAGAAATCGCAAAACGATTACCTTAACTTTGTTTCCTCTATCTCTTAAGGCTCGGCGAGTCTTATTGAGATGCGTAAGTATTTCAGGTCCAGGTTGTTTTTCGATGATTTCATGAAGATTCATATACAACTTTTCAATTTCTTTAATTTTCTTATCTTTATTAATAATTTCCATCGACATTTTTAATACTCTTTTTTGTAAAATTTGAATCTTTTTCAGTAACTCGAAAGAATCTGGATCGCTTCCCTACGACGTAAGATAATTTAGATACTCGTAGGTAGATTAATATTGGACAAATTATCAAATTTACTTCTAAACTTCGCCATCTGTGAATATTCAAAGGGTTCTTGACTTCTTCCTCAAGGGCCATGGCTTTAAGTCTCTCTTGATTTAAATTACGTTCAAGGTGTAAGATTTCACCTCGAAGATCACAGAGTTCCGCTGTATTTTTTTTCAAAGCCGCATTTTGGAGCTTTAAGTTTTTCACTTCTAGCTTAAGCATTCTTATTTCCTCCATTCTTTGGGTATATTCTTTCTCACCGCGAGAAAGCGTCTCCATTAGTACTTGAATCTTATTGTACTGTAAGCTTAATTCATCATTCCTTCGTACCATTTGCGTGCCAATTACATCACGCTCATTCATTAACGATTCCATTTCTTTCTTTTGTCTAGCAATATTTAGGTCTGCCTCCTGTAACGTATTCTTTAAAAATATTTCCTCCTGTTTCATTTTATTTGTTTCCTCTCGAAAGTCGGTAATGGTTTTGCGCATTATTGTGATTTCTAGCTTTAGACCATCCTTTTCCTTTTCTAATTTATTAAATACTGAAATGTATCATTTATTACTTAAACTTACTTGTACTATTATTGTATTATTATTGTTTTTTTTATTTGACTTTTATATTATTTTTTAAAGTTCTGTCAACTCACAAAATTCCTGCTTCATCGATTCTGCCTCTTTCATGGACAGCTGTTCTTTTAGATTATTAATTTGACCATTCAATTGTTTGAACCTGTTTTTAAATTCAAGTATTTCATCCTGGGCTGTTTGAAAATTTTTTTTAATAGAGTTTCTTTCTGCTATGACGTCTTCAAATAAAGTCTGCAACTGCCGGAGTTTCTTCTCTCCTTCGTGAAGTTGTTTTTGATAATCCGAAATTTCAAGTTCTTTTAATTTCAAGTCGTCAATATAGTCATCCAACTAATGCATATAGGTTATTTTTTGTACATTTTTTATACTTTTTTAATGAAGTATTACAACTGACCTTTTTTGTCAATTCTTTGTTTTCTACTGTACACCGATTCTTTTCGGTCTCGAGTTTTTTTATACGTTGCTTCAATTCGTTGGAACTGTGCGTCATATCATCAATACTAACTTGCAATTGATGAATAGTTTGTTCAAATAAACGAATATTGAGACTCAATGTCGTATTGATCTCCTTGAGGTCAACAATAGTTTGGGATGCATTGTCTTGTTCTCGACTCAGCGTTTCGTTTGCCTTTTTTTCTATGGCTAAGTGTCTTTTAAGACCCGCAATCTCTATTTCAGCACTTTTGAGACTTGCTGAAACGCGATTAAAATTTTCTCCAGTTTTAACGTTAATATTTCTTTCGCGTGTTAATTTAGACTGGATACTCTCTTTTTCAGATTTAAATTTTCCTATATCTTCTTTATTTCTAGATTAACTTGTCCCATTTAATTTAATATTAAAATTAATTATTCAAACATTTAATTAGAAACTATCTTACCGATGTACTTCTTTGTTCAAATCTTTTATAAGCTTATTTTTTTCAACCAATTCTCTACGAATTTGGTCTATTTTATTTTCGAGTTTTTCTACTTCTGATTTCATGTTTGTTTCTGCAAATGTCATTTTTTGAATTTCTTTTTGTTTTTTTTCATTGTCCATTATTTTCTCCAATAGCAATTTTTCTTGCTTAAAAGCATTATTCTGTGCTTCTTTTATCGTTTCCTCCGTTACCTTAACCATGCCCAAAGTGTTTTCTTAAGAAGGCAGAAATTTAAATGACGATGATTAAATACCTGCAACTCAGCTGATCGTTTCCGCAGTTCATCAGAAGCTTCCTCTAATTCTAATTCAGTCTTTTTACGTCCTCGTTGCTCCTTCAGTAGTTCGTTATTTTGTTTATCTATAGTATCTTGGAGGTCGTTAACTTGTTCTTCCATTTTAACTAATTTTTCTTCCACTTTATGTCCATATTCTACAACACTTTTTAGCCTCTCTTTCAAAGTATCGTTTTCACTGAGCAAGCGCTCGTTATCTTTTGCTAAATTGTCTGAATCTTTTGAAGCCGGCGGCCTAATTTTAATTGAAAAATATATCTGTTGTAGGTACAAACGTAAAGCGAGCCACTTACTTAATATCAAGGTACCACGATAAATGAGACGTAATTCCGGAGATAAATAATTAGATCGTATCAATTTTTAAACGACCCGTGCATTGTCAGTAAAGGCTAAGCAAATAATTCGGTCTTAGGCTAAAATTTGAATTCATGCAAAAAGCGGAGTTCAAATGTGTTGAATTGCTTATTGCGGGGTAACGATAGGGTCACAAGTTGTTGAAAATTGAAATCTTTTACGTAATATTACTTGTCGGAAGCCTATTCGGTTAGCCTGTTTTGTGCTTAGTTTTCGATCTGGTGTAATGTTTTCAGTTGCTCTTTCTATTCGTAAACGAATTTCTGCTGTCTTTGGCAATATTAATTTGCGCGACTTCGTGACCTTTATATAAGCATTTAAAAAATAGTGCTTGAGAATTACTAAAATTATGCTCCTGCAAAATTCTTGCAATTTATTGTAAAAGTAATAATAAATCAAAGTTATAAAAGTTAGCGTATCAAAGAATTAAAGTTCATTATACAAAAATACATCGAATACTATTTCACTAAGTCCGCTCGTATGCAATTTTTATGTTTCAAAATATTTAAAATTTTTCATTAACATTCTTGTGTATCTTTTTAACAACTTACTCATTATCCGAGGGGACCTGTTGTGATTTCTGATTGATTTCTTCAGTTAGCTTGGAAATAGAGATGCGTAAATTCTCTATGACTTCTTGTGCTTTTTGTTCTCGTAAATGTGCTACGTCTGCAAGTTTCTTCCCTTCAAAAACTTCTTTCTTCAGTTCCTCTATATTTTTATTGGCAAAGTCTATTTTTTTTTGAAATTCAGAAATTTTGTTATTGCCATTCTCTACCTCTTCCTATAAAAGTAATTGAAAAAGTTTCACAAATTGTTAACTTTTCGCATTGAACTTATTATACTACGTTGATTTTTCATACTTGTAGTATTCGACATTTTTGTGTTAGCTCATCTTCAATGTGATGAGCTTCATAAAGAGACTCGAACAGATTCGTATACTCGGCTTCGTAAGCCGCTAAAGCACTGTTACTCTTCATGTCATCTCTTATCTAAAGGTATTTTTAAATTATTTAAAGGCACTATAGTAGAATTCAGAGGCAAGATAAATGAAAATAGTGTCAAATACCCGTGCATAGTTCTTTTCAAGGACGTTGTATACGCTACCGGTCGAAGTTGCTTCTGAAGAACCGGCTCTTGACTCGCTACCACCGTCCTACGAAACATCAATAAGCAGATTTTCCGAAAATTTACAATTGCTTAATAATGCCAATTGATTTGGTGTTTAAATGCGCGTGGATTTTTGTTTTATCCATCATTGGTTTTCAATAGTTCTTAACAATTAATTAAGCTTTCCGCATAAATACTTATAACCTTTTGCTTTTTTGTACACGAAAGCAGTGATGTGTTTTTAAAAATTTACAATTATGTAAAAAGCAATACTTTTATTCGGATGCAGGCAAAATATATGACAAATTTACATAGAAATAGTTCGAAAGTTTTAGAAAATAAATATTTATAGTTTTCCGTAAACACATTATCCATGATGAATTTTTTATGGGATAAGTTTTAAATTCATAAAAAATAATATTTATTACCCTCTCTAAATCAGGATTAATTTCCATATCCATCATTATTGAAATTTTTCAAGAATAGTATCGCGATACACTTGAAATATCTGGTTTAGGTTATGGAGAAAATATACTTTGACTTTGTTGATAAGCTTCCATGACGACAATGATTTGTGAGAATGAGAACGAATGTTTTATTTTTGTATTTCTAAGGGAAATGCATAATTGTGTACAGATTAATCATTAAAGAAAATAATTCTGAAAATTTTCGCTTTATAAAATTAAAATAAAAAAAAAACAATTGATTACAGTAACTTTATAAAATCCTTTGGGTATTATAATAATAAAACAGGCATACTGAGAATAATAAATTTTATTTAAAATTATCATCCATCATTATCGTGCTAAAAAAACTTTTATTCAATTCCACTTGACCAATAGCTCATTACTAACCAACAGACAATATTAAAATTATCTTATCAGTGATTAACATTTTTCTACCCTTGTTACATGCAATGAATACCGCATAAATTTTTGAAATCTCTGCTTTTACGTAATTGGAAACAATTCGCTTATGCCTAAATGATAGTTTGCATCATTGATATTTATGCATTATCATTTAGCTTTGATGACTTTTTATACATAAAAAGGCAACGTTTCATTTCTTTTTCCATAATAATTAATTTTACTTAGATTTTGAATCCATAGCTCATATTATTATTAAATTTGGGTATAATTAAAAATTGACTTCAATTTAATGAAGGTATTTATTATATTTTCTCACAAAGCTTAGCATAACTGGTTTCTGTACATTTTCGCATTCATTTAAAAGTAATACATATACAAAAATAAATTCTATTATTTTTCTTCTCTATGTTGGCATACTTTTTTCAATCGCAGACGCATTTTCAAGTGAAATATTTTTTACTGTTCGACATTTGGATTATAATTTTAAAAAGTGAATTAATATTGAATTTGTAATAAGTAATTTAAATTAGCATAATGTAATATTCTGCAACAAAAGTGTTAATGAACATTGTAAAAAACATTTGAAAATCTGCAAATAATTGTGAAAATAATAGTTATAATTAAATAATGATGATGATGATAATCCAATAATAATAATAATAATAATAATAATAATAATAATAATAATAATAATAACAACAATAACAATATCAACAACAACAAAATAATAATAATGATAATGATAATAATCTCAAGCTTTAATGTACCCAAAAATTTATTTAAATTTAATCTGATTATACGAATAACACGATTAGATTATTCAGGGGCTGAATGTAAATTGTCTTTTAAAATTTCGTATTTTGAATCGATAAAATTTCTAAAACTTTGAAGCTACATTGAAAATTACCAATCATCAATAAAATTATTTAAAAATAATATGTTTGAAAAAAAATTCCTTCAAGTTTGAATTTTGCTCGATATTTTGGCTTACAATATTAATTACAATGCTCTTACCATTCCATTTCCAATCGATATTGAATTAAATTAGAGTTATAAATAAAGAGAACTATATTTTCTTTAATACAAAGCTAAACCCTAAAAAGGAGCACATTATGATCTTTACCATTTATTTTACATATTTCAAAATTAATTAGGCACATTGCTAAAATCATATAGTACACTTTTTATGTTATTTTTTTTAGTTTTATACAACCCTTGAAATTGCGCATGAGCATTAAATATACATTGGTGGATGGAATGTCAGTGAAAACAAAAATATTCATCACAATGATTTAAAAAAATGTATATTAATATTTGTAAAGAAATTAAATTATAAAAAGTTTTTATTAGGTCCTTATAAAAGTTTCAACTTTTTATAATCATTTTGTACAAGATCGTATAGTTCTTAAAATTCGAATGAAATTTTTTAAAGAAGTACATATTAATTAATTATAATGTTACAATTTTGAGACTGGGTCAAATAAATTATAGTAAAATTATTTTATTATATCTTACATGTATGTTCGAAAACAGTCTTTAAGCCGAAATGCACGAATCTAAATCACAATCGGGCTTTAGTTCGGGCTTTCTAAAATGCTTAAATAATCTATAAAATCGTATATTTACATTGAATTTGGAATAGACGCCAAAAATAAAAACATTTCGATTTATTGTCTGATTTGGCACATACGATTTTTGTATGCTGTTTCTATTTAATGAATATTTCAAAAGAATTATCAAATTTCAAAGAATATTCATTATAGCCAGTTACACTTAAATTTTACTGGAAGCGTAAAAAATTAATATATACAGTATTTATGCAATTAAATATTGTTAATGAATTGCCAGGGATTTATAAAAATGATATACACATACGCGCTACGTTTATATTTGAAGTATATTCTGATTTTTTATCTCTATAATATAAATCCCCGTTTTTAATTACTTACATAATAATACAACATACGCGTAAATTTTAAGATTTATTTATATAATTTTATACAAATTACTCAACATTCATTATTTTGTGAGTGTGGCATTTCTTGAGATAGATTTGACGTATACAAAGCCCTTTTATATTATGAAAATTGATATACCTTATAACATAGGCAACTATTCAATCGATATTTATAATTAAAAAATAATATCGAATGAATTGAACATAGCAAGTGAATTAAATTTTTATAAATATTGACTAAATTCCTTTCATGTTTGAATTGATTTTCCTCAATATATCGATTATTTATTGAAAAATGTAAACAAAGTGAATTTTTTTAAAGATCTTTAAAACATTGTGCCATGTTGTAGATTTATTTACGATATAAATAAACGAGGCAAAACATCGAAGAATTCTTGGATTTTTTATCTTTCTAATAGCGCACTAAAGTTTGAAGATATGTCAATTTTCCTTACTTTTTTATAATACAGAGCAAATTCTTGCATTTATATACATAATGAGTTGAATTTAAAAATTGTTTAATGAATCGTAAAATTTTTTTTTTCTAAAATATTGTTTTCATTGAGGTGCAGTAATTTTTATGAATTACTATGCTTTATACCTATGTGTCTTAATTAAAGTAATTTAATATGCAATATTGAGATAATAATTTATTGAAAAATATTACAGTAAGGGTAATTTTTAATCATATTAAAAACAATTTTAAGCACGGAGTAATTAATTATAGTTCATCGACGGTATTTATTAAAAATACATGAAAATTTAATATTTTATAATATGTACAGATTGGTAGCGTTCTTAACGGAATAATATAAAAAATATATGAAATAATATAAATACATGACTACGATTAATCAATTAAATTCTAAATGAAAGATATCAAACCTCAATTATTGTGTTTCCATTTCAATGCAGCGTATTGTTTTAATATTAACACTATAAAATAAATTTCAACTTGAAATTCATAACAATCATCAGAAATCGACAGTACGTACAATTATAGTAAATGAAACTATATAGTAATTGGTAAAACACTGTTTTAAACAATGAACACTTAAATGACAAACTTGAATTCGTCAACTGTGTAACAATGCTATGTGCAATGTATAAAAGCTCTTGTTAAAAGTAGGAATGAGGACAATTGATTCCATTGTGTGCACAAAAGTGAAACAGTTGATAAATAGAAAAAGAAAGGGGTTGCTCAGACTGAGGCGATTGAGAATTTGTGCACGGCGAACTTTAGATAACCGCATTAAAAGTAATGGTCTTCAGCTGGTCGAAGCAACTTGCGTGATAGTGAAGGGGGTCACCTGATAGAGAAAGCAGCGGTTGCACACCCGAACGGGCTTAGTGTGTCCGTACCGAGGCAGAGGCACACTGTTGCCGCTGCAGCGTCCGCAAAACACTTTCCCGCAGTTCCTGCAATGATGCCTCCTCCGGACGACCGTGAACGTGGCCTGGCAAGCCATGCAGCGAGGCGCGACGCTGTCCGGAATCCAAAGGGGAGCTCGCTCCACGCACTCCTCGCCGCGCTCCGTTCCGGGGGAGTCTGCGAAAATGCGTTTCTTCATTAGAAACAATGCAGCCTTGGCCTTAATTAAGTCGCGGGCCTAGTTTCTTAACCCGGATCAATTTGAAACAAATTTGAGGTGCTCTCCTTATATATATATTGGCAAGGCTCACAGGAGCCAAGTGAAAATAATACAGAGGGAAAATTTGAATAGGCGTACTTTGCTCTTCCGTTGTCTCGTTATCTTCCGCCAATTCTTCCTCCTCTAAGGACTCCTGGTGCTCTATGCTTTCGCTAGAATTCGGCAAATTTAATTCTACTCGAGGTGCAACGGACTCCTCGCTCTTCTCATTCTCAATCGGCGGCTGGCTACTGTTCATGAGAAAAACGCACTTAAGAATATTGCGTAGATCGGAGGCGAAATTTGTCTGTAATTGATCTGCTACTCCAGCTATACAGACGAAGAGTCTGTGGACGAGATCTTCGGAAGATCTAAAATATAAAAAGGGAAGGACAATTTTAGAAAATTTTAATTTACTTCACAAAAGAAGCCGACTGACTACATTGAATATTTCTCAAGTTCAGAACTCAGTTTCAGTTCAGTTCTCAGCTCGGCATTGCTCGAAAAATGTAAAAAAAAAACTTACAAAGCCGGATAAGTAAGGCACTCGGGGATAATTACCGGAATTTCGCTCTTATTTGGTTTCTGTTGGCGATCTCAGCGGCCTGCATTGCGAGCGCTATCTCCTCGTCGTCTTGACAGTCGCTCTGAAACTCGCTGGTCTCCGAGCTTGAGTCGCAGCAACTCGAGCAGCTCGAGCTGGACGCCAAGTTCTTGGCACCGGGACGCTCCGCGACAGAATTCGTGTTCACGCTCACGACTACACCACTTTTATTAGTCCTCGGGCCAAGCCCGTCGTTCATCAAATTACTGCAATTGTTCTTTTTGTGAAGCTGCTGCAGCTTGAACGCGGTCCGCTGTCGGCGCTTGAGCCGCTGCAGCTGCTCGGAATTCCATCGCCGGTGCTCCAATAGCTTCTTGTTTTGGGAAGCCGCCTGCTGATTGAAGGGGGGAGGATCGGGTATCTGCGAAAAACCCGGTCCGCGGTTCTCGAAGTGCTGCATCCGCGCACTCGCGTGCGGACTGTAGCCTCCGAATTTGGGCATTTGTCGAGTGTTCTGACTAGGATGAAGGCTCGAGGCGAGGTCGAGAAGCCGAGGTTCGAGGCAACGGTCCGTCGAATTGGAACGCGAGCTTTCACTGCTCGTCGGCCATTGTCCGGGCACTCTCTGCTGCTGATGATGTGGCTGCTGCTGCTGTTGTTGCTGTGGCTGCTGTGGCTGCTGCTGCTGCTGCTTCCTTGTCAACTGCTCGACCGTGACTTCGCATTTCCTACGATGATGCCTGCGTCGGCGACGCTGCTTCTCCTTTCGTTTCCTACCCGAAGCCGTGTCTTGGCTAAGTTCCCGCCAAAAGGCTCGTCGCGAGGATGAGGCTTCAATTTTATGATTCAATCGTTCCCAGTTTTCCTTATAATTGATTTGAAAGCTGGGATAATTACCTTCGCAAATAGGAATGTGACCATTACCATAGCTAATATCGATTATCTGCTCGCTTTGTGTCCTCTTTTTACAAGAGTCAAGAGTTGGCTTGAGGTAAGAGTTCTTTGATTCCCTTGTGCTGCATACACAGGCATTATTCGCAGCATCGGAATCTCGTGGCTTGTTTGAATTGAGCTGCGAGCAAAAGTAACTCGTATTACCTTCTTCTTTTAGGGCTTCCTCTTCCTCCGTCTCCAAGTTGTTTTTCTCCTCAGGACTCTTATCGTAGAGGCTTGTATTTTCCGAAGATATAACTGTGCAGATGCCCGAGTCCATTTGCTCTGAAATCTCGTTCTGGCTATTGTTTTTTATCAGGAGATTCGAAAGGCTCTTGTTTGCTTCGGATACGAGCTTCCGGGAATCTGTGTCTGGCAAAGAGTTCGGATCTTCGATTCTTTGACCCTGGTTATTACTTTCGTTCGATACTTGATTCGTCAAGTACTGCGTCTGCGGCATTTCTACTGATATCGAGTCACCTGGACAAAGCCACCACTATCTTAGAACTCAAAACGTCCTTTAACGAAAGACAAACAGAAGGGGAAATAAGTATACTTACAAGAATAAAAGTCAGAGGAACCGCTGGAATCATGGCGAAGTATCGGTGCTCTGGGTACAAACGAAGAGCCAGGCTGGTTGACCCCCTGGGAGCCCTCCGAGTGTTGGACGAGGCTCTCGTTATCTGTTTCAGGACTGCTTTTGCATTCTGCCGAAGTGACATCGCGTTTCTCGTTATCTTGTTCTATAATGAGAATTGCATCATTGGCCACTTCGTCAACGTTTATGTCGTTGTTTTGCTTCTCGTTGTAAAAATCAGTGACGAAATTCTTGCAGTTAGGGTAACCCGTGTATAAGTTATAGACGAAATTATCGAGATCCGGCACCTCTTGGCACGTTGGCCCATTCACCTGCGACATTGGTGTTGAAGCTTCCTCGATCGAACACAATAGTTTTTCTAACATATACAGTTCACGGCTGTTCAATGTCCACAGAAGTTCTTTTATCTTTAAAAGAAGGCTCTGCAAAAATATTATCAATTAATTGTTTTTGATACCCGATATTACAACACGTACATAAGAGAGACAAAGGAGGGAAAGAGAGAAGAAAATGAAAAGCAAAAATAAACAAACGAAATAAAATTGGCCTTTAAAATATAAAAAATTTAAACGAACATTAGTCGCGTTTGAATCACAATTATTTTCTATTACGATACATTAATATTTTAATATTTTTTTAAAATTAATATTCCGTTAGAAAGATCAAATGACAAAGCAACGGTACTAGATGAATAATAGATGTTTTTAATCGTGTTGTCTGTTTTCATTTCGACATATATTTATGCACTGCTAAATGATAAACTCGAATAAAAAAATTTGATAAAAATTTAAAAATATTAAGTTACGCGAACATTATAATGTAAAAAAATACTTTTTAAACATCAAGAAAATCTCATTTTACAATAAAGTTAAGTAATTGGACAATTATTATAATTTAAATTGAAAGAAATGCAATTTAAATACGTGGAATTAATATTGATTTTTTTCACAACAGGTTTTAACAACCATGCAATTGAATTCAATTGTGCTTTTTATTTAAATGAAAATTTCTTTTTTTGTATGACTGGCTTTTTTAAAGTAATCAAAGTTCCTCAATGTCGTTTAAACAATTTTAAAAGTAAGGACACGTGAAAATAACAAAGCTTTTTTTTATATTTTAATTATAATTCCTAAAAGTCGATTCTTAATAACTAAGAGGCCGAAAGGAAAATTTCTTGGTAAAAATTAACGCGAATTGGGTTAAAGTAACAGATATTTATTCAACCGGAGAAAGTGAAATGAATACAAAACTCGGGTTAAGAATTTGAATTGCATATTTAAGAAGACTCACTCTGAAGGTTCGGAACATTTCACTGATGGTGTCGACGGAATTTAGACAAAGCGGTCCACCAGGCGGTGCCAGAAGTCCGGCAACGATGGCAAGACGTGGAATGGTAAACATCAGTGCAGGTTCGTAATTGTCGACATCTGCCTGACTGAGAAGGGAACGTTGCAGTGCCCGCTGCAGCGTCTCTGAAAAAAGGACACAGACGAGCTCTTGTTGTTCGTATTCCTTGGTCGACTTGACCGGCACCATTGCTCCCACATAACAGAGCTCGAAATCCGCGAACAGCCGATCGAAGATCTTCAGGGACTCGATGAGTTTCTCCGTCGATGGCTCCAGTGGATTTTGCGCCTTTAACAAACGTCACCTTGTATTTAATATTGCGGAAGCAATATTTTGCATTGGGAAAGTGGAGATAGGAAGAGGGAGAGGACTTGAGAAAGAGTACCTTAATGTTGGTTTGCCCCTTGAAAACTTGTTCCCGCAGAAGGTTCCGGACGATTTCGAGGGACTTCGTGAGAGCCTTGGCCAACGGGCGCATGGCCGAGCTCTCGGCCTCGCGATTGAGAATCGACGAACCAGCGGCAAGGCACTCGGCTCCGAACCACAATTGGCCCGCGAGATTTTCCTGCATCACATCGTCCGGGAACTTGACGCGGAAGTCGCGATTCGCTCGGGCGTGCGGTATTAGCTCGTCCATTATCTGGTTGCAGATGGTGAGGACTTTGTCCTGGCAGTGGCGAAGCTGATTCACCAGGGAAGTGCATCGCTCGGGCTCCTGGCGACCGTCGAACGAGTCCAGTTCGCAAGCGACTCCGTTCAGGGACTCGTCCGCGAAAAAAAACTGCGCCAGCAGACTCTTATCCTCCCTCTGTAAATCAGACGCCTCGATTAATAATCGGCTTACGTAGATGCTGCTCATTAGCAGCGGTCCTCGACTGAATTATCTTTAGAATCTCGTCCGACTCGTCTGTTATCTACGCCATAGGTTAGATCGAGCGCTGAAGCGAGCAAATTTGTTTTCGGAGTGCGCTATAGCTGAGAAATTGTAGAGCAAAGCCAGTGGCGAAAAAATAATGATTTTACCGCTAGCGATGTCTCTCTCGGGCCTTGCGCCATTTTCTTTAACTGCGAGTTAAGGCTCTCTTCTCCATAGTTCGGTTTCGCTGAAGAACGCGACAACCGATATTCGCCTCCTCGACTACAGTCATTATCACCCACTGTGTCACTGCACCCGAGCCGACACTCAACCCGGAAATCGATTCGCTTAATATTCCAAGGCTTGTTGGCAAAAGGCCGTAAACCATAAGGGCTTAATTCTGCTTTATAAATGATCCGCCTTTCCCCGCCGCCCTTACCTTACGCAGGTACTGCTCGAACAACCGAAGCGCGTACAGATACGATCGGATGACCAACCGAACCAACTTCCCTCCCTCGGAAAAACACGAAGAGGACATAGGACATAGACAATTTTCGATTTGCCTAGCCGGATTTGCCCCATGAGATTGTCATCGGAAACTCCGTTCGGTATCGGCAACGCTTATGTTGACGTCGCCTGTACCACTTCAAAATTAATTATGTCCCTGCATCTGAATCTATAATTACGTCGGATCGAAAGCTGAACTGAATACGATCGCAATTAAACAGCCTCAGCCTCTATTTAAAAAAAATTGTCTCCGAAAAAGTCGGCTAACTTCAGCCCAGTGCCAAATGCTCCAAACGCTAATTTTCAATTTCACCGAGTTCACTTATCCGGATGTAACGTAAAGATCGCCTCCGATGGAATGCTTTTGCACGGATCCAACGAATGCACGAACCTTTACGAATCCCATAGTCGTTATTATTAGATTTCGTTATTAGATTTCTTTTAATTTCACAGCGACACGGCACAGAAGACGAGTTAAGTGTCGTCGTGGGCGAATACCATAAAAGGCCCACAATTAGAAAGTGTATCGCACCTTTTATTCCACGTTTGACCACTCCTTGCACCTTCACCTGGGCTTACGAAATACCGTATTTTATTCATTTTAATAATTCTTAATGTAATTCCTGCTCGAATAGTAAACTCTATCGCTCTGCTCTGCGGTCGTTTAAAAAATTGGAACATTGCGAGATAAGGCAGTAGTTTGTCCGCACAGTGATATACAATGTTAATAATATATATATATATATATATATTATAAATCTACTGCTCCCTGACATTAAGCATGCTTAAATTTGAGCTTTATTGCTCGAAGAAAATTGTATTCGTCTCGTGTGGACTCACTTGTTTACATTGGTTAAACGAGGTAAAGAACGCATGCGCACGCTTACCTTCGCACGGCAATTGGGAAACCATCTAAACATCTTGCTGATTAATCAGGCATTTGCCATTTGATGAATACCCGAGCAGATTGTTATCGTGCCTTATGACGGCCCTTGTCTGTAAATTTTCCCTATCGCATTACTCGAATAGAAGACGATTATTCTCGTCCCGAATTATGAGCTTCTCAATTTTGCAAGCGGACTATAGCGGACAATGCTGCATTTCATTGCATATGGTGCGCGCATCCTGCGACTAGCTCTTCCTTCCAGAGCTATTTTTTGATGCCTTCATCGACTATTCTTCGTGCAAAACTCCCGGATAATTGACTTCTAAGCGTAAAAGGGCTTATTCGTAAGTGACGAGTTCTCTTTGGTAACGAGACCCAAACGGCTCTTCCTCAAAACTTTAAAAAATTCGATAAAGACAAGAAAAACATGTGCAGTATTACACCAAAGTTCTCTTTATTTTAATACTATAAGGAAGTGCAATGATTGACGAGGAAATCTTTATTGAGGCTGACTAATAAACAAACAAAGAATTTAAAAAATACAACTATTCCGTCAATTGTACTATAAGCAATGCTTTCATTTAATAATAACTATTAATGCAATCGAAAACAAAGAGTTTCACTGCTTTGAAAATCAATTATTCTTGTTTGTGCAATATTTTTCTCTTTTTATACAAATGAAAAAAATACTAGAGTGAATAATGATAATTTTATTGACCCGCGTGAAACTTTAATAGCTAATTAGAAAGACGAATTTAAGAACTACCAAATATAAAATACATTGTAATGCAATACTAAAGGAAAAATGTACATTTTAGTTCCAATGTTACTCATCGTATTTAGAACCAAATTCTAATTACAAACTGTTTTTTTATTTATATGCACAAATGAGTACATATTTTGGGCATATTCATTTTTATTTAATTACGAGAAAAAATCGGTTGCATGATTTTTAATAAAGTAATATTACACGTAATACGTCAGTAAAACAAAGTTTTATATTTCATTTTAAATTCTCAAAAATCGGTTTTATTTAATTATTAAACATCGTTCGTCTCGTCTTTACATTATGCTTGATAAATTGAACCTATAGTATTGCTGTGTGGCTCTTGATTACTATCGCATGTAATAAATAATGCAAGTCTTTTTTCAGGCTTAATTGTAATATTTCACCTATGGTGCATATATTTTTGATGTAATCACAAAAAGGCTTTTCTTTTTTATATAACATTTTTCTGGATTAAAACAATGAACGTAAAATGGAAACTAATGTAATCGTACTAAATGATGTCACAAAAATAATTACTAAATCAATTTTTAATGGTATTATCAATGTATTATGCATTAATAGTGTTTTTATCAAACAAATGTTCTTATTAAATTGAATCGAATAAAGATAAATTCATTTAATGTACGGTAATGATTTTATATAACAGTTTTCGTCAATGAAGATAAACAAAATAAAAAACACATTCCTGAATTAAAATATTATTCATAATTTTTTTTTAATTGTATACTTGTTTACTTATAGGATTCAGATTAAAAACAGTTTTTACACAGGAGTTGAACCGGAGTAGGTTTCCAATATTGGAAAAGTCTAGTTACTAACTGTTTTGGCTAATAGTATAGAATCAAATTCAACAAAAACAGTAAAATTATGTATAAATAATTATCAATCTTAAAATTCTTGACACTTTTTTTCTTTCAAAAATTAAAAAAAAAACAGATTATTCGATGTTTTTTTTTGATATTTAGCTCGTGATATTAAACAACATACAATACGGAACAATTGTTCCTACAAGTTGGTGAATAGATGGCCGAGTGTGTATTTTGACTATGTATTTACTATGTCGGCAAGAGCGTGACACGACAAATGAAATTGAACAACTATATCATCAAAATAATTCAGTGATAAAAAAAACAACTTTTAAGCACGAACGAAAAAACGGCAAGCTTTATGAGGATTATCGATTGAACTTGAACTCGAAGATTGGGGAATGTAATTATGGAAACCTTTATAATGTTTGGCGAATGAGAGAGAAAGGATTGTGTTGATAAATTTATGACACTTTGTATCGGTATATTGAAACGAAAACTATATCACATTACATTATTGCGAAGCACTGGCAGTTTTTGACGAGTATTCGATAATCTTTTCACACTACATTGCCTACTACGATTCCCAAATAGTGTATTCGTATTTGAAATATTTCATCCATACAAATAAATTCCTTGCCGCACTCGGCTCGGAACAGTAAGTAATTTGAGCGAGTCAACCAGCTCATAACGTAGACGGAGTCCGTCAACGATTCTTTTATGCAACATCAGATAACATTCTTTGCTTTTCCATAATGGTTTCTTGCAAATAATACGGGCACGAGCCATTCTTTCGAAAGCAACGTAAAGAGAAACTTTGCTCCGAATGCGTAAGCGAAGGAGGCTGGCCCAGTGAGCTGGCGAGGATGGAGAAGAGGATACTTATTTCTCTTTAACACTCGTCGTTTGGTTAACGTAAGCGCGATTAAAGAGGCCTCGTCATAAAAGTGAAACGAGTCTCGAGTGACAGAGGAGTCGCCGCCGATAGGCCTGTCACTTTTACGGGAAAACGCACTCGATTTACGCCCGGGAGCCTCGGGAGCCCGGTGGAGAACCTCCGGGCTGGCGAATTCGCTCGTTCTCGCAGCCGATAAGGCCGAGGGTGGGCACGGGCTCGAGCCAGGGTCAGGCCGCCCGATCGCCCTATCGTAAAAGGAAGGAGCCTGGGGACGCCCGTACCGGGGAAGGGGGGGGGCACGGCGGGTCGGGAGGGGGTCGGGGCCAGGAGTAGGCAGCGCGGAAAGTCGGCGCACCGCCCGAGGGGAGCGTCCGCGAGAGCAGCCCCGGGTGGGCCAATCAGCTGAGGAGGTTATGCGCGCGCCCGTCTGGCCCGTCGGGCGGGCCAGGCCACTGGCGGGGGGAGACCTCCGGAGGACCGAGGCAGCGCTCGAACAGGTGGCCTCGGGCCGCCCTGGCCTACCTATCCCCCCCCTCCTCCAGCTCCAGCTCCAGCTCCTGCGCCGCGCCGCGCCGCCGCCGCCACCGCCGCCCCGCGTTGAGTTTCCCCATCGCGGGTGTCGCTCACCTTGGGTCGATAGAACCACTTCCTGATCGAGTCCATGTCCGGCCGTCGAGGACTCTGGCTACCAGCGGGCCATTCCAGGGGAGCGCCCGAGCCTCTGGCAGACCGCCCCTCGACGCTCCAGCCCCGGGAGTCGCGCGCTCCTCGGTATCAGGCGCAGCGACGCTAACTGCGCACTCGGAAACGCGTCGCTGATCTTCACTCCATCGCGAGGGATGACGAGCCTACGGGCCACGGCTGCCCGTCGCGCGACGATCTCCAACGGCCGTCCGTGCAACTGGAGCTGGTGGGACTGGCGGAGCTCCCTGGGCGCCCGACGACGTCCATTGCCTATTGTTCCCGTCGGCCGCGCAACGACGTCCGCCCCGCAGACTCGAGCCAGCGGAGCGACCAATCCCTCGCACTCGCTGGATATCTCGAGCTCTCGCTCGCACTCGCGGTGTCTCGACTACGCGACGACGACTCGAGCCAGCGCAGCTCGACTCTCTTCTGCCCGACTCGACCACGCGGGTGCAGCAGCTGCCGCGCTCCCTCCTCCGCCTCCGCCGCGCCGCTCCCCTCCCTCGCCCGCGCCCTCCCGCTACTTCTGCTACTGCTGCCGTTGCCGCTGCCGCTGCTGCCGCTGCTGCTGCTGCTAAGTCCTCGCAGCCGCCGCCGCCGTCTCGCTCTCCCTCCCACGCGACGACGACGACGACGACGAGGCTCCTCGATGCGCCTGCGCCGATCGCTGGTCTGTGCGCTACGTCACCCGGGGCCGCGCGCATCCAGGTCCGCGCATCCCGCAGCAGGCCTCGAGCGCCTCGGCACTGACTGGACGAGGCAGCGCCGCCGCAAACTCCGTTCGCGAGCCGAGGCTCCGGATTATCGGAGGGAGCCCGACCTGGCCAGAACCCCTTGCCCGGAAAGCCAACGGACCTCGTGATTAATGACGATGCGCGGCTAGAGATCGGCCGGCACCTCGGCCCCTGCTGCCCTTTGATCCTGGCCCTCTTCCTGCCGCGCCTCACGCGTTTCACCACCTGCTTCCGACGGACGATCTCAAAATGCCTTCGCACCTCGCATTGTTAACCATTTTACACGGTTTCGCTAGGTAGAGACAAATTGCTTTCGCCTCACGCGTTACCGAGCCAACTAAGACCGAGTTTTTTTTTAGTTCCTCTAGCTTCTAATACGTAGCACCTAAATGTTATTATTACTCGACGTGCTTCGAAATTTTAATTGACCTGGGCGAAAATCTGCACTTTCGACCCTCTATATTTTCACGTTTTATTAGTGCGACGCAGACCTTCTGGCGTTACATTAGTTTTTTAACTCTGGATATCAACTAACGTAGCGGATATGAACAATTTCTCTCTTTCAATTTGTCGAAGCGGCACACTTTAGTGGCACGATTGTCCATTACACTTCGTTCCTAAGAAAGAAGTAATACACCTTATCGTCAGATTGCAATTTATTAAATTGTAGAAAAAATTGTTATCTACATGGCTCGCTTATGAATGATATCGAGCCTTGCTCGGCGGGACTTGAGCCGTGAGAAAAAGAATCCATTATCGAGATACGCACGCAAAGACAAAGAAATGTAAAAGCAGGAAATAGGCGCAACTCAGCTAGGCTATATTAACGAGAGATTCCGCGAGGCTCGCAGTTAAAAAACACGCCTGTCGTCTACAAAAAAGTGTAACAATACTTAAACTGCAGCTCGTATAGGTTTTCGTTGGAAAACGCTACGTTTTTATTTAATGCTAATGTTACACGTACCTTTTCATCAACGTGCCCATTGTCAACTTTGGAACACGTAAAAAAAATTTGAGATTTTGCGGTTGAGTGCAGCTACAGAAAGTATATACGTGCGGTATGCTTTTTTTTAAGTTATTGGTGGCTACGTTACTTTTTATTTCGAAAGCGAAAAAATAATAAAAACTATCAATATCCTACGTGTCGTGTAACTCTTGGGTTGAACTTGGGCGACTTTTTTAAGCGCTATCTCATCCAATATATGCTGATCTATTATCGTTGAACTATTAGTCAAATACAGATTTTTTACTTCTCATCGATTCTCAATTAACTAAGAAATTTCATCGAATGAATGTGAATTAAATTACTCTCATACTCCCTTTCGTAATATATATTAATTTATTGAGACATCTAAATCGTTTAAAAAAAAAATTGTTTAAAATATAAATTATGAAATATATCAATTTTTTAAAAATGGATATAGTTAATATTGCAACGAACTAATAAGATTCGAAAAGGATTGCAACAAATTCATTTTTTAAATAATTGTACTAATAATACGTTTAACAAAACATTAACTTTTTACAAAAACTTATTTTTATATAAAAAAGTGTATGCAGAAACAATAATTTCAAATGGCTATATAAAATTTTGTAAGAACAAATGTATTTCCAATAATTTTAAAAGACACTTCATTACACAAGATCTATAAACCGATGTATAGATAAACTTGTGAAATCAACTTACTTCAATCAATTGGTTTTCTGGAATATTTATTGCAACAAACGTATATGTCAAATATTTTTTTTGATCATCTGAATGATAAATTAGAATTAAATAGTCTCAATTTTCTTTAAAAAAAAATACGCAATTTTAAATATTTGCTTAACACATTTAATTTATGGTCATATTAAACGAAATCTACATTATATTAGAACTTTTAAGCAAAAAGTAATTTTGAGTAGTTTTAGATGTTATACAAATTACCGTTGAAATATGTGAATAGTAAACTCGTAAGTTATTATGCAAAAAGTGAAATCAATTCTTAAAAAAATAACAAGATTTTTCATAAATGTTTTTATTGTCAAATAAAAATATTGCATAAAAAGAGCTGGCATACATATTTTATCTAGCTGTGTGATAGACCAGAGTGAAATTTAAATTAAATTTTATCTCTTTTCTATATTATTAAGTGGGTTTATTATTATTGAGAATTTAGAAATATATAGAAATATTTAGAAATTTCCGAAAGCAACTTTCCAAATCATTAAATTTTTATTCTTCTTTTGTGTTTCGCTGTATCAGGAAGCTTTTAATCAATTGTCTTTTTTTTATTACTAAAATAAATCCCGTTTTCATTGGTACAGTATCCTAGATAGCTACTTTACATTTATGTAAAAACCTTTGTATAACTTAAATCTAAAGTGGTAAGGACAGGTATTACCTGACACCAAAATTTTTTCTAAGTTCTTACATAATCGAGCGAAACAAATAAATAAATACTCAAACTGTGCAAATGTCATGACAATAGATATTATAGGCAATTTAGGCACTGAATATGTAGAAACTTATTTTGTGAGTCTGTTTTATAACTGCCTTAATCATTAGATAAAAGCATTACTTTATCATTTAAAGTTAATAAATATAAGTCATTTTAGTATTGACAATTGATAAAAATAAGAATATAATTTAAGTATTATCACAGCTTATGTACAATTGAGTGATATTTAAAGAGTCATCAGTTAAATGTCATAAATAATACAGAAGCATTGCACAATTACAACAGTGTATTTAAAAAATTACTTTTATATTTTTTGATATTATCAGAGGATAGATTGGCTTGTCTAGAAAAAAGGTGTTGTAGATAAAGAATTCGCTTTATCATGTATCAAAGTCGCTTAAGTGCCAGCATCGCAACGCAAAATTGCTGTATGGTTAATAAAAGTTAGGTATTGCGTATGTTGGAATTGTAGACCACGGGGTTTATGATGCAATACTAAAGAAGAATAGTTCGTGTGGTAATGGAAAAAAAAAGAACGAAAGGAAGAACAGAAATGTGTGCCCAATATTTACGTCATTGAATCCACGGTCAATTATTGTCCATTGAATTGAAGTACCGGTTTTTTTGTTGTGTAGCAGCAACATTTATTGTACCCTTACAACCTTATTATTACAACTACTTATTATAAAATGGAAGTGAAGGCATTCCAATTATTATTTATAAATGGAAATATCGCAGTGTTAATAAATAATTATTAAATTTCATGGAAAGATAACAAAAATTACAAACGTATATGCTATTATTTTTGCGTAAACAGTTATTCAAAATTTTGATCTTAAAAAAAAAAACGTTTAACTGTATTTTAATAACGTTTAACTTGTATTTTAATTTTACAACAATAACCTCATATTTAATACCCTTTATCAAATCTGAGGGATGTATCTAAACTCCGTATCAACATTGTTTCTAAACTAAGATGCGTGATTCGTTTAACTGAAAATTTGGCTTCATAAAAAGTTATTAATTAATTTTCCTTTTTACAAAAAAATCTCCTCAAAAATATTTTTGATTGGCACAGTAAACACCTACTAACAACACATATGGGACAATAGGAAGTTCGTACATTTCAATCTTTTTAACTTTTTGATTTTGGTGAGCGCTCGCTGCTGCGTATCGGGAATCGGTAGAATCGGTTTTCTGTTAACCGACTAAGAGTACATCAAGTGCTCGGCAGTTCCCTACTTTCTCTCCTTGACATTACCAATCATTGTTTATTTTTGTGCCAAGGATAAATATAAGCAGATCCAATTTGGCTTCGCGTGAGTTTTTATAATTTGCTTTTCATCGATTTACGTATCAATACTAGACATGAATATATTAAAAAAATGCAGCCCCTTATTAGGGTGTAAATATATTTTACGTGCTGAGTGCGTATAAGAAGCATACATACATAATAACAAGTAGACTCATTTAATGGCACAACTTTTAATTATAATGCTCGAAAATCGAAATATATTATAAATTTAATGTACGACAATTAAATGTTCTTTAGAGTGTGTTATTAACTTCGCCAACAGATGGCGAAATGTGTATGCCAACTAAGGACTCGTTTATTGACACGTCGAATTTTCCGGAAACAGCCACAGATGGTGTGATCTCTATGAACTTTCAACCGAGTATAGCATAGCTTCGACATTGCAAATCTATGAATAAAAGATGAGTTGCCACTGAATTTGTAGTTGTTTTTGTTGTTGTGATAAAGCTAATAAGACCAACCCAGGGAAGCCTGCGGATTCTCGAGGCTGCATCTCGGCTTTCACGAAAACAGTCTCCACAAACAAATGTTTATTGTAATATTTACAATTGCTTATCTATCTTAGATATGCGTAACCATGTGCACATTGTGTCCTAGGGTTTGAATCGGAAATATAATCGCTCCTAGCGAATAAGGAGTATATATAATATTTTAAAAATACCGAAATTATCCTCTCGATTTGCGAATCAGGAAAAAGGACTTCTAAAAGCCGATTAGCAGTCGTCTCTAAACTCATTTGCTTATTCTTTGCTACGATTTTAGAGAACAACACGTTCGGTCGGAAGCAGCACGGATTCCTTTCCTTGATCGTGACACGAAAGCATGAAAGTCCGTTGGATTGCTTCGGATTTGTAAAAACTTGACGACTGTGCCTGGCTCTAAGTGGTAATAAAAAATATGGATTACATGTAAATGTAAGCGATGAAAAGCAATCTCTCGTACGATTAATTTCCGATGAGCTTGATCGCGCAAAGAAGCTCATTATTGGCGTCTTTTATCAAACTAAACTACGAATTTCCTGTATATATTCTTTGCCAGGAAAGGACTAATACGCTCTTCGTACAGAAGGGAATAGAAGGCACAGGAGCAGGAGCTCCGAAAAGTCACCGATTATCCGCGGTATATTTAGTAGCACTTACTCTTAACTTAATGATTGGTGTGAATACCGAGGATGCGAGAGAATTTGTGTACTCGTATCTTTAAAGTTAGTACGCGTAACATAACGTTACTTGTTATTTCAATTAGAACTTTTTGTTACTTGAGCATTACTTTTCTTACTCCTTCGTCTACTTTTTTTAATTCAATACATTACTATGTTTTTTTTTAATTAGATTAAATTCTTTAACCAAATTAACTGTAATTAAAATCGATATTAAGGCAACTTTATGTAACCATAAAAATTAATATCGATCAACAATAGATAGAATTGCATAAATTTAAATTATATTCCTTTGCTTTTTTAAAAAGTAAAAAATTTTTAAAATCAATTTACGAAAGATTTATTTAAGAAAGTCTTAAACGGAAATAAAATAATTATAAACATTTGATTCAAAACTTTACTTTTATTACATGCATAAATGTGGTTTATGGTACAGTTGAAAACACCAGTTTGTAATTAGGTATACGAGCAGTCAATCGACTCCAATGATGAAAGTTATGTACAATTTTCAAAAAGCAATCGTTGTAAAATGATCAAAGCGGGATAATTCGCTAGCCGATTATTTTAAATTGTATTCCCATATAAATACATCAAAATGATTTTACGCACTTTTAATCAGCAGAAAGAAAAGAAATTTAAAAACATTCTGTTCATGGAAGAAGTAAGTGTGCATTAAGTAATAGAAGTAAAATTAAAAGAAATAGGTATACAATAGTTATATAGTATTATAAATATATATGTTCCCATCTTGTTTTGGAAAATTGCTTCCAGTTACGATAAATTTTATTTTTTTTATTCATATCATCGAAATTTGCAATTAGTTTTAATTTTGTATACTTATTTGTCATCAAGTAGTGTGTTAAATATAACTAAGAAATAGAATTATGAATCGAATAAATTTTTAAACAAACGAAACTTTTTAGTTTTTTTTTCTAGTAAACGTGAAAGACATAATTAAAACATAATTAAAATTCAGTATAAATACCTACAATTGGTCCCTTACTATAGTTAGCCATACTTTGAATAGTGATGTACAACATTATAGGATCCTTTTGTAACAATTAAAGAAGTTTAGAGCTAAAGAAATAAAAGAAAGACGATCATTTATTCGTCGTGAATTATAATTGTTTATTTTGCAAAAATGAATGGAGCGATATGGGGCCTCTCAAATGCCTGATTTTTAAAAAAATCTTATTGCTTCATTGTGATGAATGATAAATTGTGGAAAACCACTTACAGATTCGGTAGATCAAATGTTTGAACAAAGTATAGGTTTTTAGCGTTAATTTTCAGATTGTTGATTAGAAAATAATAATATATTAGGCAACGTAAGTTGATTAGACCGAACAAGGCTTTGAAATACTCTGCCTTATAGGTAATCATGAAGCAGACTAGTTACTCTTAAAAAGCAACATTCCCACAAAGGGAAGAATTTCGAAAGACCATTTAGCAAATCTGTAACAGCATCATTCAGAATCTTCACGGCAAACATGAAAAATTGCGCCCGATGTTTACTTACGTATATAAGTGTGTGCGTGCCGGGATTTCCTGGAGAATCTTGGTCAGCGCTTTGCCCAGGAGATCCGGGCACGCAAGAAAGTCTCACCGACACTGGAGCTCGAGACGAGTAACGTTAACTTCAACTAAAAGTACAAGCCGGCGTCTACGTATACACGCCTGTGCGGCATTTGGCTCGTGTGTCATTTACAACGCCCGTCTCTAAGAACCACAAAATAATAAACTTTAATTCTTAAAGTCGTCACGCATCTGATCGCGCGTTACCTGAAATCTATAGAGGCGCTCACTTCTATGCCTCCTTGATCGGTTTCAGGGAATCACATACGCTGTTATTATCCAAGACTAGTACATCCGGTATGGAGGAGCGGTTCCGATGACGGAGTTTCTCGAAATACGATTTATCAACCGAAATATACAAATAGATACGTACGCTTACATTATATTGGCCTACTCCCGTCGAAAGTCGCGTGACCGGTGTTTGCTTTACTTTACTTCCATTTCCCCTGCCCCGTAAGGACAGCCTAATTATTCGCTATTGCCTAGCGAGACGCTGATTCGATTACGGTGGGATCGATGTGGGGGAGGAACCATACTGGTTTTAATAAATTAGTCCGAACAGTCGTGCCGAACGATGAGCGAGCTGTCGTCGTCATCGGCTTTTCACTGCTTTTCAATTGGAGTATAATTTAATTTCCACCTCGGTTTAAAGCTCCATCTGTGTGTTCTCGTCTGCGTGTGCACGTTTGCTTGTGTCTGTCTGTCTGTCTGTGTGTGTGTGTGCGCGCGCGCGCGCGAGCGTGTGCGTGTGTGTTTGCGTGTTTGCCTCGGTGTGTGTGCGCGCGCGCCTGTCTGCCCATGTTTGTCTGCGCGCGCGCAAGTGTATACGTACCTACGCTGTGTAGCCAGCGAGAGGACAACAGAAGTGCGAAGATGAGAATGGAAGAGGCTGAGCGGAAGGGATTGACGGTGTCGATGTGAATCAACAACGCGTCACGTAGGGACACGATGTCAATACAAAGACAAAGTGAATCTTTCGCGAATAGAGACATTCGACGAAACAATTAACGTGAATTTTTCCATGTTGTTTGGCTCGTATTGGCCGGTTAATAAAACACAAGTACCATATCAATATTCGTTTTCGCAGGAACTACGCCGTCTCATGTTCCATTTGTAATTCTATCATGTAGCTTGTCATAAATAAACAAAGCGACTGAATTTTTTTTATAGAACTGTTCTCCGGTCAAATTATCTTTATTGTAACAATCCAACCTACAAAAAGAATTTAAACGTAAATCCAACTTAATTTATTTTTTAACCGAGTGCGTTAATATTGATGCAACCTATCTAATTTTAATGCAAAATTACATCAAGGAAATTTTATGATTTTTAGTTTAAATTGAAAAATGTTCTGTAACTCATATTATTTTCAAGATTACTCGAGCTAATGCAATTAGATGCGATAATTAAAAATTAATTTTAACACTCACCTTCTTACACATGTATCGACGAAATTATTTTTAGTAATATAATCATTGACTAATTTACAAACAAAAAATAAGTCTTTGCAGTACAGTTTGTTAATTCGACATAAATTTTATGAAACGTTTGGTAATAAAAATTAAAATTTTCTTTTTATTTCTCATTTAGTACTCGTGATTTTTATTTTTATCAATTTTTATTTTTGAAATGTTTTTTATAAATAATATAATGCATTAAAAATTGATTATTAAGATTAAATGCAAATTCAATAAAACATATACTTTACATATACAATATACGACTTGAACCGTTAAATTTTTATTTGTAAATATTGGCATTAAATTTTGAAATAAAAATTTTTTAAAGCAATGACATAGAAAACTGGAAGTGTTTGCTGTAAAAATTTCAAATATTTTAAAAATATACTTTTAACTGTTACGTTATTAACTTATCAATATAAGGGTACGTAAAATAAATAAATAATTGACTATAAAATAGTTCACACGCAGAGAAAAGAAATTGATTCATCAAATGTGTCTGGTACTGGTGAGAAAGTAAAGAGCGAATAATAGAGCCAATGTGCAATATATGGTAGGAGCATTCGAGGGGATATTTCGGCGATTGCATTCCAGTCAAACGGAATAGGCAAAAATTAATTAGCTTGTATAGCATATCGAGCTCCTCTGGGACACGAACGCCTGAACGCTTTTCAAAAACGTTTCGCCTGTGACTATCTGATCGTCACGTATAAGGACAAGCAATGAGGCAATGGCAACGATGACGACAACGACTGTGCAAAAGGTAAATAGAATTGAGCAATATAACGCCTCTCCAGGGGATAATACGCTAGGGAAAAAGAGAGAGCCGTACACTTTTCTATCCTGACGTCCTATTAATATTTAATGTGATTAAACTCATTTTCCGTCTACAGTAATTGCTTTCTGATTAGCAAATTTTAAGTGTATTAGTGCGCATGTTTCATACAACTACAAAAGTCTGACCGTTGTCCATGTGCATGCATGTATAAACGTATAAATAAAAAATCCTCCCCATACAATTTTAAAAATAATTTTTTTATTAATATTACTTTATTGCGAGGTAACGCCGTGTGATTCTCCTCTAATCTTTATGGACTAAAAATTGTTGACGCGAGCTAAAATAGATCACGCTAAATTCATCGTGAAAAGTCCGTACATGAAAAGTTTCCTTCGAAAGAAATGAAATATACTTGCTTGGTCCCGATTAACAATGAAAAAATTAAGATCCACTTTAATCATCACCAGTTATAATCATCCGAGGCTCAATTACGAAGTTACTGAAATCTTTCTTTCCGATCTCTGCTCACGTGAGCCTTTGATCTCTCTGATTTATATTTCATTTACAGTCAACAAATAAATCATAATCGATAGAGTATTTCTTTGTCGAAATAACTTACCGGTTCCAATGAACAATAACGAAGTCTATGGAAAAGTTTGCGGTATTTTAACAGCTGAATTCAAGTGTTCATAATTAATTGAATCTCTCGACATATGTGAGGCTCGTTCAGGGGTTTGTCAAAACAATGGCCTTACTCGTTCTTGATAGCGATGATGGTGCGCACTGATGCTGCAGTGTCAGGCAGGATTCGTCCCGGGGGCCGTACACCATAAGACTCCCCCTCGCCGCTTTAAGTGATTAAAGTGTGAGGGGCGAAACATTTATGCCTTTCTGCCGTTTGTCTTTTTGCGATTAGTATTTCCCGAAGTTTTATCACTTATTTCGACTTCGTTTATTTAATAAATTGATCATTTTTTATCGTTTCTCACTCTATACCTCTCTCTCTCTCTCTCTCTCTCTCTCTCCACGCCTTGCTATCTCTGACTTTATCTTTTTGTGTTTTACCTTAAAAAATTCAAGCTCCTTCGTGAAAATTCAATATTCTTTGTATTTTATCTGAAAATGCAATTTTGTGCAAGTAAAATATAACTCTTGTTTTATTATATATTTATTTTCGGGCTTACGCTGCTATTTCTAGTATGTCGTCCTCTAAAATAATATTCTTATCTTTGCAATTATGATGATATTTATGGTAAGTAAGGAGGACGTATAGTTATTCTACAGGGATCCCAACAGCTAATTTATTTAATTTCGTAATATTCTTCATCTGCAATTCTGGCAAAATCGAATAATTTGACTATAGTATTTTCTTTTCTTGTAAGTTTTGATACGCTAGGTGTGGGTGAGGTAAGAAATATTAATTTTGGATGCAACGAAATCGACGAATAATTGACACGAAGAAGAAGCCATATTTTACCATATGACTTTATTTTCAAAAGTCAAAAGAAATGTTTTGAATAGCTTTTTCATCCGCTGTGCGTTAATTTCCGAGATAAGATATTTAAAAAAATGACAACTTATCCATCAGACACGTGCTTGAACTCATGAATTTAAAAGCAATTATACGTGTCGTGAACGAGAAAATAAAAATCTATCTGTCACTCCCCTTGATGAGTCCTTCTCCCCTTACGGGGAAATGCGACGTGCCATTTATGTTCTGCAAAACAATGAAAGGACACCAAAGGAAAAATAAGCGCTGGCAAATTTCCCTTACAAATTTGACACTTGTAACCTTCTCACGGTTTGCATTTTGCAGGCACTAGGGTCTTCCTTCAAATCAATTACATGTAAAAAGGTAGAATCCTCAAAAGGATATCTGTAATATTTGTGTACCTAACCTATATTCACAAGGCTTCGAATTGAAAGTCCTTCTCAGCGACGCAACTGCGAGCCTCACCGCAAACTGCTGGTAATAGAAGCCGCTGTCGACGGCTTCATGAGAAACAGAGATCACAGGATGCAAGTACTTAACGCACTGCTTAGAATCGTATTATAATAACCGATTCAGCATCTTAGAAAAGATAATTGATCGAATTTCTTTTAGAAAAATTAGTCAATTCAGTTGTCCTTCGTCTTTTTCGCCCCTTTTGCGCCTCTTTTTTTACCTCGGCATAAGACGCCGGATAAAGAGACATAGAATTCAAAGCCAGAGCCTCAAGTCCATTTTTATATCTATAGTCTTTGTCGCTGCTACTGCCATTTCTACAAATTATGCATAGAACAAGAATTTGGATTGCTGAAACGCTCATCCCCGTAGCTTCTATAATCGAATGCACTAAAAAGGTATGTATTTAATTATACTTAACTATTTAGATAATTGCCAGGGATTGGGCACACGTCACAGCGATCAATAAAATAAATCATTGACTGTCTATCTAAACGCCAGTTTTAATTTCACAGTATTTCATTAAAAAACATTGCTCTTCCGCTCCTCTCTTAATCATTGGGTAAGTTCGCGACGAGTGCTGCTATAGTTGCTTTTCAACGACTCCTCCCCATGAGCATACACGTGTACATGACGCGGACATCTGTGTGCAGCACATGTGACTGTGAAGAAAAAGGTACGACAGGACCGGAAGAAAAAGAAAGCGGGTAAACGCAATCGCAGTAAATTTTCAGGTAACCTGTGTAAATATCTTATTGAGTTTTCCGTTGGTTGATTCGCTCATGATTTTATAAAACTGCATGAAAACAAACGTACTGGTGCGAATTCGCGCGCGCGCACGCGTGTGTGTGTGTGTGTGTGTATTTAATGTTCTACCCATATTTTATTGTTTATTTCCTGCACGGATTTCCTTTCTCGACCCCAGCCTCTGCTAATGTAGAATCATTGTTCCCTGTGTCTGGACATACGAACTCGCCATCGAATTAGTTTTTAATTTGATTTACAATACTCTGTGTATGTTCCTATTTTGCTTATTTGGCCGCTGAAATATGCTTGGAAATTAATTTTTATTTTTGGCATTGCATAGTATTTATTGTCATTATTTTTCGGCTTTCTATTGTTAGAGCAATGCAATTATAAATACAATGATTTATAAAAAAAAATTAGTTTTTTTTTAATCCATTTAAAGATATTGATATTTAAATATACATTGAAAATTTGGAATTTTCTTCCTTTTGCAATAGCTTCAAAAGTAAAATTTTAACAGTCGGTAAAATTCATTGTTTTTTCTTGTGGTTTTGTGTCGACATTTATAATGGACTGACTATTAAATATTAAATATTTTTCTGAATTAATAATGTATAAACTTCAAACCTGTTTTTATAACATTTCAGTACGATTTCGTCTTTTAAAAATAAATAAAATTTAATGTGTTTAATAAGTTACTGAGATCTGTAGTTGTAAAGAAAACTAATTATTACATAACTTTTTAAAAAAACAGATGCATTATTAAAAAATAATACAATCAATAATATATGATTTGTATAATTTTTCGTATGCTAATTAACGTATCTTCGTTCATCTAATTAATTGAGATTAAAAAATGTGTTATTTATGATTAACCGTAAGCAAGTTCAACAATACAAGCTATGAAGAACAGTTATTTATAAATTGTTTTGTATTAAACAATTATTTTAATAGCGTGTCTACTAAATCTTCTCTATTTTAAAAGAAGACTTAACGTGTGTGACTTACTCTCGTAAATATTTTTCTCAAATAGTTAAAATATACTTTACTGGTATTTCTTCATAACAATAATAGTATATGTAGTGCAATAATAGTCTTACCATCTACTGTTATAATTATTATTTCTTCGAATGCTTGCAATTGAATGTCAATATTGCCGTCGTGTTTCCTCAAAACCCCTAACAGCCTTTAAGACTTTACTTGTTGAATAGGTGAAGAAGTTCGTTTTGATTGAACAATCTTTTATTCATTTTGTAAATTTGCAAGATAAATGGTGTTTTAGGATTGGCCGAAAGTACAAATGGATTTAAAATCTGGCTTGGCTGATTGAAATGAGCAAACTGCACGAAAACTTAACCTACGTATGGGCAGTTCAACACATTTGTCCTCAAATTATTGGCTCTGAAGAAACAAGAAGGCACTACAACTGTGCTTCTTTTCTCTGCAATTATTAACAGTAAACAAGAGAGGCCACATCCGGGACTCGACGCTGACCATCCAAGCTAAAGCACCTCGGGGAATCAAACGATTACTCCTACCAAAGGGCCTGATTGCTCTGCCGAAGAGGGCGATTTCGATATCTTACCGTTCTCGCCCTTCATTACCTAATTGTATTCCTTGAACGTTCTTCCCAAGGACGTTCCAAATTTCCACTCGGATTATTGCTGCATCTTTGGTTTACCGAACTGATTCTTTCCTCCTTGCGACCCATTAGCTCAATTATCGTTAAAAACCATTATATTATTTACTAGTGTTATAAAACATATTTAACTGAGCATTTCTTTAGCCAAAAGTAATTCTCTTCGGTTAAGTAATCGACCGAAACAATTACAACATTCAAATAGTATCTTTAAATAACATTTAAAGCGCAAGATTTTTACATCAGATTTTGATAGTTAATTTATAATTCTAGATTTTAACAAACAATTTGATATTAGTCAATATCAACCATTTAGAATTTTTAGTAGCCTAAAAAAGTTTGATACGTAATATTATAATAATATTAATAAATAAAAACGATACGATTAATTATAAAAGTTAATTTTTTCTTCTGCTATATACCACTAGTTTTTTTAAATATAATTCGTTGAATTTTACAGCACAAATAGAATACACATCAAATTACCTATATACAACCTTTTAGTATATTTATTAATCGTCTATTAAATAAAGTTATTTTTAAAAGAACTAATTCTAGTTAGTACATAATGCATAATATAAAATTATTGTAAGAATATTTAACATAAATAATATTAAAGTAACAAACTATGTTTACGTTCAGTTTAAAAATATTTATT
Organism: Kradibia gibbosae; assembly: GCA_018907135.1. Lineage (NCBI taxonomy): Eukaryota > Metazoa > Arthropoda > Insecta > Hymenoptera > Agaonidae > Kradibia > Kradibia gibbosae. The sequence continues at coordinate 8,413,952 of JACCHX010000001.1, read as the reverse complement.
TGGATTTTACAGATAGTTAATTAATGTATATAAAATTACAAAAATTTATTATTTATAAATTTAAAAATAAAAAAACTATAAATTTTGTTGTTTTTGCATTTTTTTTACATTAAAAAACCTACAGTTAACAAAAAAAGTGTTATGTATAAACATATTAAGTCTACATACAACTGAACAGTTGATACTTATAAAGAATTAAAAAGCTTAATTATTGTCTAATAAAATTTTAAAATATACCATAAAAGAATATTAAATATCCTATTTCTGAATTTTTGTAAAAACATCTGAATCGCATGTAATGTGGGATTAAATAATTCTAAATATTGTTCTTATAACTTATAAATGATGTGCTAAAATTTGATTTAAATGTCTATAAAAATAAGCTATTTTCGAATGTTTTAAAAATATATAATTTTTTAGTGAAGACCAAATTTTAAAGAATAAATGTTTTCCCACCTACAATACACACAAATTAAACATACTGGAAGTGGAGAATCGTCCGTATAAAAAAAAACTGTATACTCGTTGTGAAGTCGGAACAAAAAATATAATTATAACAGGAGCATTGGACGTAACCTCACATTTACAGATACTATAATTTTGTATAATTTAATAAATAATTGTATTTCATGTTAAAATTTCTAGTCATCTACCTTTATTAATTCGCTCTCAACGAAATATTCTCGTGTGAAGTAAACTTACCAGAAAGATTTACTTTCACAAAAAAACAAACGAATGAAAATTAGTTCACTATTGAACGCATGAAATTTTATCAATTTGCATTATATTTTTAAGTTAATGAAGTTGTAGTATTTTTTATCATTTAAAGAAAATTATAATTTATATTATTAGTAATTTAATGATTATTTTCGTGAACTTAATTTTATTAATTAACAGTTATTAATATATATTCAATCGGTAAACCAATTAGTGTAGTTACAGTTCTTTTAACTCGGGTTTTATAACATAGTAACTAAGCCCACCATTTCTTAAGTAAAATTACACATTCATTCTTAAAAAATTAAAAATCTATATATACATGTATTTTTAATAACAAGCTATCATAAAATAAATAATTAAATCTTGGAATACAAATAGTAGACCCTTATGTAGATATAAGGGTACTGATCATTTTACGACTACTGATGGTTTAAAAATAAAAAATTACTTGCCTGTTGCATTAGATGATCAGACGAATCAACTAGACCTTTAAGATTTTTGTTTCTTTACGAAAAATAGAAGTGACAGAGTTAAAGTTTTGAAGTTAAAATTGAAGGAGGCTATTTAAAAAATTTATGCAGTTTTAATACCTAACACAATCTTAAAAAGTGCTAAGGGCTAATAGATTATTTTAAAGTATTTTCAAGAAACAAGCCGATAAAAGTTATGAGCAACGTTATTAAATTTTTTTAATTTAGCAACTAGATAGCTTAATAACATTAGATAATAAGTATGGAAGTATTTTGAAATGGATGATATTTTAGACAAAAATTATTTTAATTTAAAAAAATTTTGTTTTTACATAAGTAAAAGCTTGTTGTTTATTTTCGAAAACTTTTACGAGGGTAAATATATATTAAATAATATTAAAATCACTTCAAATATCTTTTTTTTATCTAAATAAAAATTGAATTTTTTTGATAAAAAAGTATATAGATGTTCACATATAAAATTAATATAATTATTACTTTTAAGCAGTTTAAAAATTAAAAATCTTAATTTTGGATTCCAGTATTATAAAGAACATACATAAACATTATGAAAGGTAACTGAAATTGTTATTATGATTATTAATAATGGTAAATAATTATATTTGAATAAAAACAAAAAAAAGATAGAGTTGTAATGGCCTTTAAAAATAAAGGTAAAATTTTAAATCGTTTCAATTCAGCTACGTAAAAAATTTTGAACGTGGATTTTACACTATGTTTAATTAAAGGAATAACTTAGAAGAAAAAAAAAAGGTTTATTATTTAAAAGAATACAATTAGAAAGGATAAGAATGATGCAAATGTAGGTAAGATTTGACAACTAAAAATTTTATTCATTAAAATAAAAATGAAAATGACATTATATGTTTTATTTATATATGCATTCAGATAAATTCTATATTTACAACATTAAGGTAAGTAGATAACATCACATAGTTTGTTAATTTTAAGTACAATTGTCTTAAAGTGAGACTCAAGCTTCAGCAGTTCTCATGATAATAATATAGCAATAATATTGTAGTACTTTTGATAATGCTATGTTTATTAGCTAGCATTAATTTCAATTAATATTTACAAGTCGTTGCAGCATTACAAACTATCACACAATTGAATGCAGCAAATTTTATATATATTTTTGCCGTGGCTATGTCAATATTTACAAGATATACCTATATGTGTGTTTTATTCTTGGATGCTACAAGATCGCTCGAAATACTTAAATTTTTATAATTTTTAAAATATGAATCTATTTACATTAGTTCTGTTTCGCGTATCATGACATCATGATCGCGCGTAATTTCCATATTTTCGCTGTTGGTGGTTGTTGCCAAGCTCCTTAAGGTCGGAAATATATATATATATATATATATATATATATACACATATATAAGTATAGGATAAGTACGTTTGTGATTTTGAGTCATCGGACGACTTAGTAAATAAATGTATTCTTCAGAAGATTACATTAGTTTTAGTATTACACAGATATTCTGTTGTAACGTGTAATGTTTATTGCGTTTAGCAAATTGGATCGGTAAGGGGTTGCGGTTGCCTATACGGTGATGCCCACCGACCCACAGGATGTGTCAATTGCGGGGCCGTGGCTTGACTTTCAAGGCTCGACACTGTAGCTCCCGAGGCGTGATTCGACACTTGGGTCGGGTAGCCAACTTTTCCTAAGGCCTCGGCTTGCAGAGAGAGCATCAGACGATTCGCTGCTTGTCGCTCTGCTTCTCGTTCTTCAGCTGTTTGACGTCTGCATGCAAAGAAAGAGAGACATTAGTTTCTGGATTTTCACTCTATTTGCTCGTCAAGCGAGTAACAATCTATTGTGAGTGGAAGCATTAGGCGGCTTTTCCTTATAGAAGTTCGCAGAACGGTACTTCCTTTTTTAAGTGGACAATCATTATTCTCGTGCTTATTCTTAGGCTTGAGCGTCGAGTGCAAGGCTCAAGGATTGGCCGTTGACGCTTCGAGGGAATTTTTTTAAAAATGTGTACCCACGCTCACAAGTGAACACCCGGGCCCACGGCCACACGCGGGTTCTCGAGTAAACTCGTTAGATTAAAATTGGAGGGATGAAGGCAGAAGAAAAATATTTCCATGAATAATTGAGGGCACAATATTGCGTACCGACTTTGAGCAGTGAAAAACGCGAAGGAAATACAAGCAATTTGAAGGAGAGCCAGAGCATATCTAGATGCAAGCCAGAATGAAAGAGGGGCTCGGAGGGACAAACAAAGTAAAGAGAGGAAAGGTTGACGCGAGAGAAGTTGTTGCGGAAGGCGCCCAAGATAAATTGGATAAAGCTAATTTAATTCGTTATTCGGACACTGTAGGCCTGCTAAATGCATCGGAGAAACCGTGACACTCCTCGTAACTGCAAATATAAATAGACCCTGCCGGAAAAAGAAATACAAACGAATGCAAGAATATTATTTATGCCGACTCGATAATGTCGAATGGCAAAGCCGGTAAATTATTAACGAGACACGAGTAGCCGTGTTTTTCAGCGTACGAATTAGCGTCAGACGAGTTCGAGCTCATTGCGAAAGGACGGATATCGAAGGCTCATCGGTGAGTTTCTGGGGTTACGCATTACGGCGTAATAAGTAAAATAATCCCGAGGCGAGAGGGTGAGCCGAGGTGGCAGAAGTTTGCGAAATTTAATCGTCACGGCGCTCTCAATTATTAAATGTTAACCGCGTTAATTACTTGCAAGGGCGTAGGTAGCTGTCACTGGTGCCAAGGGCGTCGCTCCTCGTTTCTCGGAAGCTTAGCCACTGGTCTTGTAGCCAGTTTCGTTTTAAATTCGTTGATGGAGCAGGGCTGGGCAGGGAAGGGGAGGGGGGAGGGAGAGATGGAGAGAGAACGAGAGAGAAAGTGCGAGCTGTAGGGGGAGGGGAGTGCGAGGGTGAGAGAAAGAGAGTGCTCGTGTGTAGTTTCCGAGGCTCGATCTTAAATATTACGGAGATATAAAAGCATCAGGAGGGAAGAAATAAGAGCCAATAATCGAAAAAACAGCTTACTCATCTAAAAATAAACATAAGTACATCAAAATCGTTTAATTAACGGCAGCCGTAGATTAACTTTAATGGAATGACCCTGTTTCGACTCTGGACTACTCTTGTAGCCGATTACTTTCCCCGTTCCTTCCTTCATATTCGTTGTTTTTATGCGTAAGGTAGGGAATCCTCTACAGCCAAATAACTTTTTACTTTAATTATACTACTCTCTTATCAGTGGACTAAGAGATTTTGTATTACGACGAAATTTACACATGTCACTCCGTTAAAACGCCAATAAAAAATTAAATTCAAGTAGAATTCAATTTTGACTTTCATTTTAACTTTTGTAAATAATCACCCTTGCTAATCAGCCGTTTAAATAATTATTCAATTAGTGGCCGTCTAGCCGAGGAGCCCAATCGACGACGCAGCGACGCAAGGTCGGCTCTTTGGAGTCTCCCAGCCAAGATCGAACCTATCGCCCCGCGGGAATATTATTGGCAAACGCGTCAAAATTTAAAAGCTTAAATTGTTTGGCGGCCAGCAGCTTATTTACCCGGTATTTCGGCAAAGCGAGCTGATCGAGGCGCTTAACGAAGCCATAGAGAGCGAAGCTCAGTTTTCTCGAGGTCGCGAGGTGGCAAGAGGAACGGCATTCGAGAATACGGAAAATGAGCCGATGGGCAGGCAGGGCAGGCCTCGCCTGGCCCGATCTCGTCGGGGGCGCGGGCGGGTGTCGTCGAGCGCAGTCGGGTGGTAGCTCTCGAGCAGGAAATGAGTAATTCTCGATTGGCGCCAGCCCCGCCCCCCGATAATAATCTCTCGATATTCGCGGGGTAAATTTTTGTTGCGAATGGCTTCCCCGTTACAGAGCCGTGGCAGGCTCCCCCCATTCTATATTTAATCTGCATCTGGGGAGTCTATCGAAGTGGCAGGCGCTGGCGGCGGCGGCGGCGGCGGCGGTTGCGGCGTCGGCGGGGAAGGTGGGGGGCTCGGTTTCGTGTAGAGCGTGTTCGAGCATTTACGGGCGTGGTTGTACACAAGGCCCGATGAATATTTCAGGTGAGAGGCCGAGTGCCAGGATGATGTAGAGGGTTGCGCGCAGATCGAAGCTATTCAAACATTGGGTTCGAATGTTTGACAGTTTAAAAGCCAAGGAGATCGGCTGCGAGCGAGAGGGCGCCTAGGATCTAGTGCTGGGGTGCAAGCATGAACCACGGCAGGACTGCATTATGTACGGGACAAGGCTAAGCTGTTAACAATCTGAATTATTGACACCACTGAATTACCTCATCTGTACCAACTGCGAGTTATCTCGTTATTTTAAATTGCGCTTCACTTGTTTTGCCGGCAACTGTCGCCCAGGCGATTTCGTACTTACGGGAAACCTTAGCGTATCGAGAGAGAGAGTGAGAGAGAGAAAGAGAGAGAGAGAAAAGGGGATATATATATATATATACACTCATAGAGAGAGAGAGAGAGAGAGAGAGAGAGAGAGAGAGTAAGAACACGGAACGCAAAGAATGTCGACCGGTCCGAGCTCGCTAGTAATCTAAATGACGTGTTTCTGGAGCCACAAATACCAGCGGCTAAATATTTTTGGCTTTTGATGCGCTCGCCTGGGCGATAAGCTGCCGTGAGGTCGAAATCTGCCAAACTCTTCCACCACACTATTAACATTCCTACACAGGGAAAAATCTCTCTTTCATACGTTTCGAGCTGCTGTTTTCTCTACATAGCTATAGACTTTATTTAGATTTCAAATACATTTCTCTTGGGATATTATATTACAACTCTCGCTTCGATCTACTGACAATGTGAAAAATATTTCATCTTTTTTTCTTGACAATTTTGCAAACTCATTCAGACGTAACTGTAATATATGTCTGCTCATTTCGTTATAAATTTGATTATTATTCGATTAATTTTAAGCTTTTTTTAATCCATAATTACTAACGTTTGTACATATGATGTATGAAGAATTATAGAAGCACGTAGTCTTCTGTTAAATTTATCTAAATTCTGTCTCTTGAGTAATAAACTTTTAGTCAATATTCAAGCATTTTCCTTGAGTACACAATAAAAATATAGTAAAAGAAAATAATAAAACCATACGAAATAAAAAAGTATCGTATCAACTAGAATCATTGATGATATATTTGTCCTCGCAATATTTGATCCTACATTATTATAAAATAATTAATTAAAATTAATAGTATTATGAAATTCGTTAACATATATATCCAAGCTTATACTAAAAAAATTTAAAGTCTTTTGAAATTTTGACCCAATGTTATATAAACATAAATGCGATTTTTAATTTACTCATTATCCACACATTTTATAATTTTATATCTAATTTTATATCGATTTATACAATTGGAAATAAAATTTCATCACTTATTTACAGGACATCAATAATTTTATACCGCATTATTAATAAGATTAAATATTAATAAGCGTCTTTCGATTATTTACAATATTTATTGTATTCATAGAATACTCATATTGATTTTTATACCATTAATTAAATTGAAATATTTTTTAAATTTATTTAAACATTTAAATTTTTTTTGTTTAATAATTGTTTCTCTATTTACCTTCTATATTAACTTACTTGTTGTAAATTGTAGGGCATCAACTTAATTTAATATTTTTTATTATCGTATGCGAATATTATTCAAAATTTTTTTAAGAAATAGTCATTTTTTCCTCTTTTAGACGCGAGTACTATTAATTTTTTAACGTAGAAAGGATGAGCAACTGCAGACCTTTTTTAATATATTAAAAACGTATACATAAATGATGCAACTGTAAATGCATATCAGAATATGTTTTTTATTATAAAAAAATGGAAATATTTGTAATTTATCCATTAACCAAATCATTTTTTAAGTAATTTTTGTAATCATTTTTTGAGCATTATTACAAGAATAATTAGTGGTCATATTATTTAATTACGAATTATTTTTTTTCATCCAATACTGTAGGTTTTTAAACATTTTTGTTAGAAAGCGTATCTTTAAATTTCCGTTATCTTAGTTTGGATGACAATATTTGACATTTTGATTCTTATGTATTTTAATAAATTAAAAAATGTGGTAAAAAAATTCAACTTAAAACTAATATTATAAATTACATTAGAATATAGAACCCTGCGTTCTATTTTGCTTTATCGTGTTTTAAATTTTTTGAAAACCTTAACATCTATCTTAAAATTTATCATTAAATCTACTAAGCCAATTTATGCCAACAAAATAATTATATAATATTATAAAATATATTATTGTTGGTACAGATTTCCATTAAATGATAAAGTCTATCAAAATGATTATTTTTTTTCATGCTGCCATATTCAATAGTCGACTAAAGTTTTTTTTACTACACGATAATTTTTTCTGTGAGAACAATTATTTAATCACCGTTTTTTACAAATGCTTTAAAATCAATTCGAATAAAATAATAATCGCGTATGGATTAATGAGTTTAATTGCCACATCTGTGCATGTAAAAAATTATATACAACGCGTATAATTATTTTAAAAAATCGGTTAAGGTCACATTATTATCACAATATTACGAATTATGAATTTTAATATAGTTAAAAAAAGACTGAATTATTGAAAGATTTGTGCGCGTAAAAAGAGATAATAATTATTTTCGACGTTTTCATTAACTCAAACCACTGGATTGTCTTTAGCGAGGAAACGCTTCTAGAAAAGTCGCCCAATCTCTTTGAATTTACCGATCGAATTAAGCTTTGAAAGGTAATTGAATCGTGAGCGAAGGATGAAAAACTGAAGAGATCATGAGTTAATCCAGGTTGTACGCACCTCCATTTGGTGCGTCGATTTTGAAACCACGTCTTAACTTGGGCGTCAGTCATCTTGAGGGATTTGGCGAGAGCGGCTCTTTCGGCTGATGCGAGGTACTTCTGTTTATGGAAACGCTTTTCAAGCTCAGCGATCTGCAACCGCGTGAAACTCGTGCGAGGCTTCTTGCGTTTCGGTGGGGTCCTGTTTTGGTACGGATGTCCGATCCGTCTCGGAAAGTTTCCTGCTACTGCAAAAACACAAATTAACTCGGCTTTAGTATTTCAATTTTCAATTTTATATTTCAATCTCACTTTTTTCCCGTCCCTCTCGTGATCGCACTCGTCATTCAATATATTCAAAATGGTGCTCGCGAGTGTCCTCGGACACGTAAAGCTGAAACGGAGACTCAAGGGATAGGAGGGAAGCCAATGCCTCTATTGCATTATAAAAACATTACTCCAGTACTCGTACGTCCTTTGCGGAAAATTAAAGCAAAGGTATTCAGACATGCCAAATACAACCTAGTTTAGTTGCAGTCATGCATAAAAGTGAATGTATAATAGAACTGCGTATAAATTCCATTCTCTATTAGATTTGTACCATGTTTTCTAATCTAATCATTTTCAGAAAAATCAAATGTTTATAATGGTGATTATGTACTCCTGATGCTATATGATGTAATTACACAGCCGCGCTTTTTGCACCGCAATGAAGAATATTACTGAAAGAATAAGCAATCGTAGTCTCTGTCCGGATATTCTGTTCGAGTGTGCACAGGGTGCACTATTTTTTTCGCCGCCATTCCTATGAAATAAAATTTCGTACTAAAATTTAAAGTAACGTTGTTTTCAAACGACATCTCTTAAAATAATTCAATGTTTTGTTATATTACGCAAATTTGTACATTGTTCGATATTTCATATTCCTTTTCCTTTTAATTATTTTTTGATGGATCCGCCAACTTTGTTTTAAATATTGAATCTTAAAATTGATCAAAATTATTGCACTAGGCGTAGCATTTTTAAATGCGCCTTAATGTATTAAATGTAAATTTTAATGACAATCTATAATTATCATTCAATTTAAATTCTCATTCCAAATAATTATTTTAAAATAAAATATGTAGTTAAAAAGTTTTCATACTATTATGTGTAATTTAATATTCAAAATTTATAATCATTATACTATTAAAGTATATATTTAATAAATAAATATATTTCATTTATTTATTTATTTCAAAAAATAAATATATTTCATGACTCGTAAATTAGATTTATGTTCCTCAATTTCTTTATAACAACAAAGTAACTTTAAATATAAATACAGATCAGTAGGTCAATATAAAATTAAATAATATTTGTGGTATGCTAATAGCATTAACAAAGAAAAGGCTGAATTAGAAAAAAACTTGAATAAATCAATTATTTAATGACTATTTAAAATCGATGTTTATTCTCTCTGTGGATGTATTTTATACTTCTTAATATCATACAAGTCAGTAGGTCTGTTCAAGTTTAAAACTAATATTCTATAATCAGTTAACAAATTCAAAATATTTATATTGTTACACGAATTTTATAAATTAAATACATATGCGCGTGTGTGCGTGCGTGTATATGTGTATGTGTGTATATATACATTTTTTTTATTTACTAACAAATTGCTCATTCGTTTAAAACAATATCAAATTACAATATACAAACATCTATAAATATAAAAGCTACTTGGCTTTATATTTTTACTGCAGTTATGTAGATTTTAATTTTCTTCCTCGAAAACAGTATCAAGACAAATAATTGGTTAAAATTTTTTTTGTACGGTACTTTAAATAAAAAGAAAAAAATATTATAAAGCTATATAGAAGAACAATCAAACAAAAAGTAAAACAAAATTTACATTTAAGTCAAAATATAGTTCTAAGATTTTATTTTCTACGATTGCAAAGATGGTAATTTTAAGTTATCGACTACTAGACGATACATACGTTATAGGATATGTTTTGGGATTATGAAAATACTAACACAGTATTTTAAAAATATATTTTTCATATTTGCGCACATTAATTGTATGTGTAGGTTCTTTTACCAGAAATTGCGTGAAATGAAGACATTTTTGAAAGTTTAAAATTACTGCAGTAAAAATATGTTGTAAAAAAAACAAACTGCTTTAGAATAATTGTTTTTTACATTTTTTTTTACTAAAAATTTGAAGTAAGTTATTGTATAATAAATGTATGTATAAATATACACACATATAATTTACAGTCTACATTGATCGAAAATTTTTTTAAATTAATAAAAGTATTCTTTTTAGCTTAAAAGAGTAAATTACATTAATATTTGTCTTTTAGTAGGATTAAAATATCATCTCTAAAATTCGATAAATTTAAGTTGAATTGATTAACTTTTTTTATCTAATGATGCTACATAATTTTTAATTTATGCATGAAATCTGAGTAAAAGCAGACTATATTTTAAGAATATTTAAAAAGTATTTTATCAAAGATAAAATCTAAAACTATATTTAAAATAAATGAGCTTTAGTTATTCATTTTTATTTAGCTTAATTATAATAGTACTATTTCTAGAAGCAGCATTATGTCAAGTGATTACTAAACTAATTAACAGGTTTTTTTAATCTCTTTATAGTTGCTCGGTAAAACATCAACCATTAGTTTGCAAGATATGTTTATTGCACCTAGCAAGAAGAAAAAATTTTATGAGAAATTTTTAAAAATAAATTTGCTATATGAGATATAGTATTAAGAAAAAATATACATTCATTACAAGTTTTTACAATTCTATCATAATATTAAACAATGACATTTAAAATAAGCCAAGATAGAAACAGTTTTTAAATATTATTTTTACCAATAATACTCAATTTTCTATGTTGATTAAAAAAGTAAAATATCATACAATTATTTCAAATTTAAGTTATGGTTTGAAAAATTGTAAAAACTTGCATTTGAAGAATGATATAAATTTGAACATTTATTACCTGTCATTATGTTAGATAAGTATTCAACTTATTATAATAAGCTTTATAATACTGTTGAGCTTTTATGTACACACGTATGGATACACAGCTGTGACTATGTATGAATATAAGCAACTATACGTAAACAAATTTTATGTGCGTTTGTATTCCATGCACCTATGCGTATGAATTCTTTGTTCGTGAAAATGGAAGAACGCATGCAAATAAATCTTTCTATTATTTCTAAAAAATTTCTAAAAAATTTTATTTTTGGACTAGAACAATACTCATTAATCATTTTTATAACTGACCGTAAACATTTACATGCTTTTATAAATCACATCAAATGGTTTTTTAAACCTTATTCTTAATTAGACGTGGTTTTTTTTCTACGCATATTTTCATCGTTAGCAAAAAAACTGCTCTTAAGACACGTGAAAAAGAAGTGAAAATGTATAAAAGATTATAAATCACACATCATTACCAAACTTTTAATTAATATCAAATATCACTCTAACTTTACTCTACTCCCTTTTTTTATGAAATATAGTGATTAAAATATAAAATATATATTTTTTACTTTTACGAATACATTATTTAAATTATTATTGAAATCATTATTGGAATTTTAATTTAAAATTTATCGAAAACAAATTTATAAACGAATTTAAAATTAAAATTATCATCTGCATGAAAAATTATTTAAACATTAATGTAAAATAATAATGCGCATATTCTACAATATAAACTAGTTATATAAAGTTTTGAAAATTAATTGGATTTACACAGCATCTAAAAGATCAAATGTCTGCAAAAAGTAATTTGACAAATGATAATGAGCAAAAAGATACGGCTGATTAATATGTATCCAATACAGTAAGAAAGTATAGCTACCAATATTTAATTAATACTTGTATAATCTTAGGAGTAGTTGAATATTAAATTGAATTTTCACCAATAAAATATACGAATAATTGTTTTTTTTTAAATAATGTTTTTAAAAAATTATTATTCAACAGTGTTAATAAAGTGGGAAACAACTTTACATTTATACGTGGGTACGCTTCAGACTTTTTACAGCTACACATTAAATAAAATATTTTTAAATTGTATTCCTCTTAATAAGAAGTAAAATTTTTACCAGATTTGTATAAAGCAATTACGCAGTGAAAGAAATTTTCTTAAAAGTCATCGCTACATAACATGAATGAAACTATACAATCGTATTAAAATTATAAATGTAAACTTTTAGTCGATAGCTGAATTTAAATAAAATATTAATTTATTTTTTTTTTCATAAGTCAATAATAATAATAATAATAAGGTAACATATATTATGTGGAATAGTCTATAATTTAAACTCTATGAATGTTATCAATGTCTCTAGGTTAACGGTTCTAGTCAATTACATACATTAATTTTGTACCGACTGACATATTCGCTCTGACATTATAATTTAAAAATGTTACGAGTAGAGCAGCTATCATTACGCGTTTATTACTATAAAGTGTTAGAGCTAAGGACTTGTTTTTTGTACTTGGATAACACCCATCATCTCGGAGACTAAAATTACGCTTATTATTATAAATAGAATTTATTCATTATTTTCAATTCCATATTGTCAATCTCTAGTAAAATAGGATAAATCATTGTACTTATACGTAAATAAATTTGACGGTAAAATCATCATCATTATCATTTAGATTATGAATAAAATTGCAAGCGATTAAAAATTCATAAAATAAAAAACACAATAGAAAGTAAATATTTAAGCGTATCAAATTAAATTGCTTAACAAGACATTCATTTTTAAGCGAAAAATTATAATTTTAAATTGAATTATTGTACGCCTCTCGAACGAATCACTTTAGTTTATTATTATTTAGCGCTTATACATTGTCAGCTTGTGATAACAATGGGCATAATATAAATAATGCAGTAATAATATGTTGTAAGGTGATGTAGTGTATACTATTAAAAGAAAAGCATTATTCATAATTAACTCTCGTGAATAAAATTACACACGCAGGCTTATTATTTACAAGCATAATTCATATTACGTTAAATCATTTTTGGATTTTTCAATTATCTTTCCTTGCCACGAATCTATTGCAAATGTGTGTAATAGAGCCTATACATATACATTCCTAATCTAAAAGAAATTTCTTCGAAAATTTTCTATTTCACATTGGTTACGTACAAGATAAAAAAAACTTTATTAATAAAATAAGAGATTGTTTATCTTGAAGTTACTGTTGAATGAGTAGAAAACGAGTTCTAACGAAAGCGTCAATAAAAACAGAAAATATCTTTTAGTACAGTTACTAAGTCACATGCATCTACAAGAGTTTTTTCAGAAAGATCTCAAGAACTGTTTTTATTGCATGCTATTAAAAAGTATCCCTCAAATTTAAATATGCTGCTTATAAAAGAAGCCGGAGTCATTTATTTTAAATATATATATATATATCTTAATCGCTTACGATCTGCAATACGATATTTCCTTATCAAATACAATTTTAAAAAATGTTAATTTGATGTGATTAGATAATGCTTTACATTAAAAAAATCAAAACATCTTATCTTTATTTACTGAAGTCTATTAACGAAGTAGAAACTGACCAGATTATTTTTTAAATACCAAAGCATTATAGCAGTATCCAATTCTTTCACCATAATGTGAAATATGTGTTCTCTTAAATAAATTAATTTAATGCCAAAGTAATTTATCAAGCTCTAAAAGTTCTTAATCGGTAGAATTGTTTTGTAATCGGTCTTTTCCCGTTATGCTCTGCAATGCTCTTAAGGCCGCAAAATCGCCTTTTCAGGTAAAAGTTCTCTTGACTTGAAGAACCTCTTCTCCATAAGAAGCACACAGAGAGAAGTACATAATATTACCTCTACGTTTTGTATTCGAATATAACTCTACCTCAAACAACCACCTTGTCACTCTTGTTCTTTAACTGTACAAAAGGAAAAATCTAATTATTTCAACGTGCAAGTGGATGATAAATTTAAGTTCTTAAAATTTTTCAATGTCCTTTAACTAATCTCTATTTTCACTTTCTTATTCAGTATTGGTTTGCTCGAAGCAGTTTATAAGAATTGTATTTTTTTTAGAAACATTGTTGCGAAGCAAAGGCAAATTTTTCTCATAGAATAGTAATTTTATGTTGAAGAAGACAAAAATTTCAATGCACATTTATATTACTTACGTAAGCATGTAAGGATAAAGTTAATAAAATAGAATAAAATTTGTAAAATAATTTTAAAGCAGCGCTGCGGATTAACGGAAGATCTCATTTTTAACCGAAACAGTTTAACTTTTATGCTCTCAGTATGTGTTTAATAGATTTCGAGTTAAAAACGAAAATCTTCATTCCAGGAAGGGGCCCGTAACTAAATTTTAAGAAATTGACATTTCTTTTTTCCTTGAGCCTCGAAGCTATCAGTTTTTGGTTCTCAATTCACTTGCTGCACTCACAGTTTCATTGGCGTCCGAGAATTGCGCTCCAATACGTCCCGCGCTCGAGTAACGGGTAAGTGAAGTTAGCTTGCGTTTACTCAGAAGCGGTCCATACAAATCGCGTGGCAATAAACGAAGCCTATAATTTTCTCTATAGGTAGTGTAGTGGTTCTATCTATACCTCGATCTTTAGGAGGACCATCTGCCTGTTAAACACGCGGCCCAATACAAAAGCGCTGCTTTGCGACAGGAATCGCACGACCAATATGACGTCGCAGGGTTGTTAAAAGAGTGAAGCTTTATGTACACGCGCACACACATATGTATGAATATATGTATATTTATGTGTGTATAAGTATGAGTATGATATTCCAAGCCACGTAATTGAAGCGCCGTTGTGGTAGACGAGTTAAACGCTTTTAAGGTGTTCTTAGAAAATATTTGCCATAATAAACTTATCTCGAGACCTCGAGATTTTGCCCTGCCCTCGATACCACTAGTCGTGATTCGGCGTTCGTGACAACTTTCACTATTACTATCCATCAAATTGGCCTTCCTCTCTTTTATTCGGGAATCCTATCGTCGGAAATTTATTTAAAGTAGATATGGTCGTTTGCATTATGAATATCACGAAGCGGCGATAAAAATACCATAAAATTAGGGAAAACCGAGGGATGGTAATGGTCCTGTAGCTCTTGTTTACGAGATTATTGGCCTATGCAAACTTTATTTCCAGAGCGAGGGGCAATTGTTTAATGTCTGGCGATGGCGGACTGAATCTAATTTTTGCAGTCAACCCTTTTTGAAATGTTGCTTTTCCCTTTTTAATACTGTCATCGGAAGTGGACGCTACAGTTCTCGAAATTGCTCTAGTTTGCGGGTGGATGGTCGAAGCATTTTAATCACAATATTCCATGAACAGTGTAATACTTGGCCGTTTGGCCATTTCGATTAATTACACATTCTCCTTCTACCCGCTTATCAGCAGATTCATCGATAAGATATTCGAGTTTATTAACTCGATGCTTACATATTTCTTTATCTCAAAGAGTAACTCTTACTCAAAGAGTAGAATTAATAGCTCTTACACGGCTACTGGCTTGAATTCAATATTTGCTCAATTTAAATTACCTAACATCGCGTAGAATTATATAACTATTCTACTGTTTCAGATACACAAACTAAAATATCAATGCTTACATATAAAAAAGATAGAGCTTCCGTCGATTTTTTTATCTCGTGTATCCTTACATAAAAATCTACGCGTTACTCAAATATTGATGTCATATACGTTATAAAATCTGAGATTGTTGTACATAATGTTATGCAGAGTAATTTTTATCCATAATAAAATTAAATTATTTTGACTCATGACGTAATATGTAACGATTATGTTCCATTTATGTAACAAAATTCGTAACGAGGAGAGATTTTTGATTTTATTCAAATAATTTTATAACAGTATTATAAATTCAATTTGTCCCCGTAATATATAAGCCATATTCAAATTAATAGTTGTAAAATGGATCGTTATTACCACAGCTGGAGTAAAACTTTTTAGGCGTATTACAATTAACATCAAAATAAAATAGGCTACTTGAAAATAATAAGGTTCGTTCGAAACACCTTTATGGACCATTGAAATAGTATTAATGTTTATGATAGATAATTGCAATATTTTTCCTTGAAAAAAATAATTGGAAATATTCATTATATAAATTCCTTGGCAGTGAAAAATAATATAATAAGTATTTACAACATCGCGCACTTGCAATTTGAAAGAATGACTAAACTATTCCATGCGGATATAGCTTTTTAAATGAAATGTATATTCCGAGAATATTTTTATACTCTTTCTCACAACTATTTTACTAGTAAGCGCCTTGAGGGTCAAAATTTTGAGTTTGTCAGTAGAGATTTGTTATAAACTTTTGTCAAATTAATAATAAGCATAAAGGATCTCCAAGTTTTTAACAACTTGCTGCGAGTGCGGCTTTGGGCAGGAGCTTGTCGACTTCCGCTTGACATCCCGGAGCTTTGCCCGAAGCCCAAACAAGTTAACGAAGGAGCTAATAGAAGGTTTTGCGGGGATGCTAATGATAAGTGAAAAAGGCGATGTTTTTCGGGGAAAAAATAAAAATAGTAAGAAAATAAATGATTTAAGAGAAGTCTCTTGGATAACGAGGTACTTCTTTCGTGTTTCGGTGCTCGAAACTGGAATACATAGAAAAAGCGCACGCGTTAGTTCTCGGGCAGGCTCCAGGAGCTGCACGTACTAAATAAATATCGATGCCTCGGCTGGCTCGGTCTTGCCTCGAACAGTCAGTCGCTGCCCAATAAATTCAACGACCGGGAATTACCGCTACAACAGCGCAAACGCCTAGATTGCGATGCCGTCTCTCGTCTTCCTTCGCCAACGTCACTCGGGCCTCGATCTTAATTTATGGGCTCGAAATGAACTTATTTCATTCGCGAGCACGCAGGAAATCCGTGATAAAGGTCAAGCATCTGGCTCGACCGAGAAAAGGGTGAGAACGCGAAGCCTCGCCGAGAAAGGAGAAGGAGGAGGACGGAGGCTCCCGAGATTTAGTTACAGGAGACTCCCTTTCAAGTTTCGGCCTCGTTATCACTTTTTTCTCATCTCGGTTCCCGGTACTCGCTTATCTTGAGCTTAAAACGGTTTGCTCTGGACTTTCGACTACCTTTCCGCTTCTCCTGCAACCATTATTTTCTCCAGTTGAGCGATCGGCTTCTTGCAACAACTTTATTCGCTGCCTTCTCTACTCCTTTCATTTGGGGTTTATGGACTTTTCTTTTCGTTTTTCCCCTTCCACCGGCGACCGCTCCGAGGAACTTTCTCTCCTCCCCCTCCGCCCCTTGGCTTTATGCGTGAGTAATAATTTTAAATAAATGTTAAACGCCATTCGGTCAGAGAGTCGCGGGGATCCGCGGCGCGAAGGGCAAAGCGAGAAGCCGAGGAGGGCAAAGGCACAACACGGATGCACGCGCAGGCGCGGATAAAGTCGGAATTATTTGAATACAAATAGCCGCAAATTTCAGCACCACTATTACTTATACTCATGAGATGCTGTATTAATTCTGATGCGGTAGGTAGCTCAATAATAAAAAATGGCCGCCCGCTCAATTATTTAATAGGGATAATAAATTAATTCGCGCGTAGAGCGCGAACTCGACTTCCAGGGCTTCTTCTCTACCTGGAAGCGTCACGATCGCTTAGATCCGAGCTTTGATAGATGGTGCGTTTACAGTGGAAAGTGCCACTCTATTTTCCGGGAAAAGTAATATACTGCTTTCCTTCGGCCATTATGGCTCGCTTTCAGCTCCGGGCTGCTCGCGATGTTTCGTTGCCCATTACACCGATTGATCGATTCGCTTCCCTTATTCTCATTTCCGCCGACACCCCCTCCCTTCGCCGATCAGCCCTCGAGATAATGAGCGAACGCTAGACGCTGCCGTTGCCCCCTTCAAAAGCGCAATAACGACTTATCCCTTCCTTTTATTTACTCGCGCGCAGACGACAGGTCAATGACGCCCCTCCATTTAGATTTGCATCTTTCCAAATACGACAATATAATGGGCGGATGTTATTATTATTAATCGATCACCGAGTATCAACTTGGATTCCATTAATTTTTCATCGTTGAGAATTCCTACCGATGGCACTTGGTATTGATGCACGCCTACGTATTTCATAATTTACATTCTATCACAACTTGAAAGCTGTACTTTTATCTACGGAATATTTTATGCGAGCCCGAAGCATGTCCTTTGAGGTTTCTGAAAATAGTATCGGCCCTATAAACATTTTATACTTACGAATGAATCCGAACATTATGCGATGGGCAATTATTTCACGAGCTCCGCACAATAAAACGCAGTGCGTAATATTATCAATGAATAACAAGTGCGGTTCGCGATGAAATGTAAGATTCGTAGCTTTTCATTAATTGGACATGTCGGTATTTTCGATAAAACAATCGTTAGGTTATCGTTATTCTACATTAGTTGCCATTAAATGCTATGATTTGATTCAATGAAAGAGATAAAATTGATCAAGCGTAAGACCTAAGATGCAATTTATTAGGGAAAATGCAGCCGCGAGTAAAGCCCTCGAGAGGGTCGAGTTTCAAACCTGCCATCAAAGCTATATAATGTTTTCATTTTTCTCGTTTGCTAATATTGCTGATTAATGGTTGATCGATCGTCGTAAGCCTTGGTATCGGTATCTGGCATCGTTATTGAGACAATAATCATCAATTCATGTACTCGAAAGAGTGAGAAGTTTGATTATTCGAGTCGGCGAAGGATGTCAGTCGCTCCCATCGGTGAATAAAGTGAGGCTGTTTTAAATTCGGATGCGTGCGCGTTAACGGGAACGAACGGTTCGGATCGATCCCACGAAAGATCGCTTGGGGTTTCGGGCGATAACGGATGAAACGTAAATTCGCGCCGCGATCGGGAGCGAGAAGACTAGGCGATGCCCCGACTGGAGGTGCAGAGGCGGCGCGGAAGTTGCCGTCGGGAGGCAGGCGGACGATACTCGGCAGGGGATTTTCTAGTCATACCGATTGCTCTCTCGGCCGCTTCCTCGGTCGCTTTCTCGGAGCGCAGCTCTCGGGCATTGCTGGCCGATAAACGCCGAACACAAGTGCACACGCATGCAGGCGCGCCTCCCGCTTCACGCTACCGGGATAATTTGGGGTTGGGAGGTCGGTCGAGGGGCCGAGAGCAATCGTTTCCGACTAAGCCAGCGCCCGAGCAATTAGGCCTCCTCCTCCTCCTCCTGGCAGGTCGCACAACGCGAGGGCCGATCACTGATCACAGGGAGCATCACTTTTGGGAGGCTCGTTTTAAAGGAGGCTGGTGCGCGGGCGGGGAGCGGTCGAGGGTGCGCCTCTACTCACCGGCGAGCCTGTCCTTGAGGTGCGAGTGGCTCTGGAGCGGATGGGCGGCCAGGTTGGCGAGGAAGCGCGCGGTCTGGAGGCCCGTGGCGGTCGCCTGCTGCTGCTGACTGTGGGTCATCGGCTGGAGGCCCCAGGGCGGCAGGAGGCCCTGGGCGCTCGGGGGCCGGTGGGCCGGCACCCGGATCACCCCGTTCGAGTAGACGAGGCCCGAGGCGCCGGGGAAGAGCCGGAAGGGCGCGAGGAGGTCCGCTGCCTGGAGCTGGGGCTGGCAGGACTGGACGTCCGGGGCGCTGCCAGTGTCGTCCTCGTCGTCCTTGTCCGAGGACTTGGTGTCCTCGGCCTCCGGGGCCCAGGAGCGCCGGCCCTCCTCGGAGCCGCGAGCCCCCGGCTCCCCGTCCCAGTACCAACCTGGCCGTCGAGACTCGGACTCCTCCTCCGAGGGGCTCTTGCCTATGTCCGCCAAGAGTCGGCTTATGCTGAAGGGATGACTCGGCGGCACCTTCCGCGAGGCCGGTGAGCCCGAGCACTCAGAGCGCTGGCCCCGTGAATCCGAGTCGTCGACGTTTATCTCCTCCGACGGCTCGGGCTCGCTGGCTTCGGCCCGGTCCGACATCCTGAGTCCTGTCCTAGAGCTCGGCCCCGGTCCTCATCGTCGAGCAACGGCCGCGTCGGGAGCGCTCCTCGGCAGCAGGCGGGGCATGTCGCGATCGCGCGCGCGAGTCCGGCTTAGCCTTGGTGTACGAGCAGAGTGGCTTGGCCCGCGGTCGAGTGCTCGGCATCTGCTGCCCCTGCCGATGTCGGCGCCCGGTTTCCCGGCCGCCCCTCCCCCTACGGCCGAGGCCCGCGGCCCCAGCGGGTCCCGGCCCCCCCGTCGCCGCGGCCAATGGCCGACCACGGGCCACGCCCGGCCTCGGCCCCCATTGGCCGCCGGCAAATTGATACGCGCTCGCCCGGTGACGCCCACCGCCCTCTCCTACAACTCCTCCACCTCCTGAGCCGCCACCGCCGACGCTGCCGCCGCCGCCGCCACCGCCGCCACCGCCGCCGCCGCCGCTACCGCCGCCGCCGCCGCCGCTGACACCGTCGCTACCGCCGCCGTCGTCGTCTTGGTCGTCGTCGTTGCCGCCGCCCCGCGGGGAAAATACGTTATCGAGGCGGCAGCGCGAGCGCGGAGTCAAGGACTTAATTACGCGCCCCCGTCGGTCGAGTTCCAATTCTCGGGGCCCGCTGAGTGAGCAGACGCGTGGTGCGGCTCCCGGGCGTAATTAGCTCGGCTCCTCGCAGGGCCGCGACTTGACAAAATGGTGCCGGCCAGCAGGCGCCATGCCTGCTCTCGGCCTTTTCCCAGGCCGAGCCCTTCCCTTCCCCCCCCCCCTATTCCCCCTACGAATAGCTCGGCTGAGGGAAGTTCGACGATTACGAGCATCGGAGCGCCTGCCAGTCCCTGGATCGTCCGAAGACTCCGCACCCTGCGCCTTCCGCCCCGAGTTGCTAAACCCGGTGCGCTTCCATTCCCGTCCGGGCCTCTTCGATCCCTCGCCCCGCTCCTCTGACCCTCTAGCCTTTCCTCGCCCATCCTCCTATCCGGCCAAGCACTAAGCGCGACGCTTCGCGTACCTCGTCCGACGCACCGGGCCGCATCCGCTCTACGTTCACCTGCCTTTTTCCTTACCTCCGCTTATAACTAGTGCAATCTCCTCCTGTGTCATTAAGAGATTCCCATTTGGCCAATAGAATCGATTACTCCTTAATCACAAATTCATTTTATGCCGCCTCCCTTATTACCCGTAGTCGCGATCGGTACCTTTACTACTATTGTCATTGCGCAAATCTAATGATTTCATCTTGAACTATCCATTGCAATATTCCTCATTCGCATTCGTACTTGCATTCCTTCATTTGTACCGACCAATTCCTTTATCAGCTTCTTATGCGGCTTGAATTAGGAAGCAGTTCGGTTGCTTTTTCTTCGCGCTTTAATGACAAAATCAAAATAATGGCTCTTCATTGTTCAAGCTTAAATTCTTTTTAATGTAGGCAGACATTAAATTGTAACCTAGTTGCTCATAAATCTTGGAGCAGATTCATAATTTTCAAATGCTTTTAAATTATTCTTTAATAAGAATACTGACTAAATAATAGATTAGTGCAATTTCACACTGTAACACAATAATACTTGAAAGTATGGAGCACTTAATTCGACATAAGAATAACTTTGTAAGTTCAAGCTTTAGAACCCAGTTTCAAAATTCGCATTTAAAAATTTATATTTTCATTTTTTAAACATTAACTTCAACTAAAAAAAAATTATTTCTTTTAAATCTTGAAATTTTTAAACTTATTCTGGGTAAATTTTTGCTATTTCAAGTTTAATAATAATCGCACATATTGCAATAAAAAAAGTTAAATACAGCGCAAGCCATGTTTTTATCGTATCTTTTATTGTTGCACACTAGCTCCTGGTAATTACTTATTTGGTTGATTGCTTGATAATGAGATCACCAACTAATTATAGCAATCAATTTAAGAATGTTTTTTTTATGTTTTAGGCTATTTAAAATAAGCTACAAATTGTTTTCAAGGAGATTAGATAAAAATGAAAATTTAAATTAAGTTACTGCATCGAATAAACATTTATATTAATCTTGAACTGAAATACAAGCTAAATTTGTGTTATAAATTATAGTTTAGAACATCGAAAGTTAAAATTTTTTATGTATGCAGGTTTTATTAATATAGACATAGTGTGCGACTCAAGAATAGGAGACGTTGAAATAGATTATAAAAAAAATTGAGTTTAACGTAGCGAATAAGAAAATATAATGATTTACAAATTACACATTAACGGTATATTGTTCATAATTAATTCATTATGCATTATTACATTGTGCATATATAAATATATATATATATATATATATATATGTATTTATAGAATAATTCCACCTGCAAACGCATGTGATACTTGCTGTACGAAGTTGTAGTAAAAATTTTTTAATTTATTTTGCAATGGTTGGTAAATGTTGAATTACTGTATAGTTGTTCGATAGTCATTTATTCAGAGAAATATAATGTTTTTAAATCGTTTAAAATGCAATGGGCTATACGCATCGAATGATAGATAATGAAAATTTTCAATGGTATTAATGCAGAAGGTCTTTTGTTCACCTTCCGTGCCTCCGACAAGGTCCCAATTTAGTTAAAAATATAAATAACGCAGTAAATTTGATAGGACAGCTGTCTTGAGTTTGTAAAAATTTGATTTCATATCGTCGATAATTCATCGCTTCTCCGTGAGCGACTAATTTACTTTTGATGGCTAACTCTCCCGCAAAATGAAAAGGAGAAAGGGATAAAAATGAGGTCAATGGGTAATGACAAAAAATGAGTTAGTTAAAAAGGAGCAAATAAGTCAAGGAATGGTGGGCAAGCGCATCAATTGTTCGTCACTGGGAAAAAATACGGATCCCGTGCTATATAACGGGGAAATTGGCTTAATAAGAGGTTTAAATGATTGAGTATTGTTGGGATATTCGGGGCGCGAGCCACGACCCGTGAGTTTTTCGATTAGCAGTACGCTCAAGTTCCAACAATGAAAAACGCAGAGCCTCGGTAAGCCCCATTACTGGCAAATCTATTGCCGGATCGCGTTCCCGGGGCAGTCGCCTTCTGCCGGGCTCTGCACACACGCGCCGACCTTAGATCTACGAGCAGTCACGAATCCTCCATGAGCTCTGGGCCGCGGCAGCGAAAACAATTTGCCACTGTAAGAAAATTGTGGGGTGCGAGTGCGCGCGCGCACGCGCAGCGATGCTCTGTTTACCCGACCGCCTTCTTCCATTTGGCTTCGGCTCTTGCTTTAACCGAGGCTGATTTTTCCAGCGGATTTTATCGCTCCTTATTGATATCGGCCGTCCGCCTTCGTCCTTCTCCTCGCCCTTGCTTCTCGGCTTTATTCTCGCCTTGCTCTTCTCGGGGAAGCACAGCCAACCGCCGGCACTCATGATTCGTCGAGGCTATTCTAGGTCTCGAGCTCTCTTGCCCAATGCCCGCTCGTCGACAAATTTCGTTTATTATCGGAATACAATTTGCCTACGCTTTAATCCCTTTCGCGGAACTTTTTTCAACTCTTTGTCTCCTTTTCTTTCGAGCTGACTCGCTTTAAGCTAATCAAGGGCGAGAGCTATTCTATTATCACGATGACATTTTTTTTAATATATACGAATGTGCTGCTGCCTCCGTATGTATTCACGCGACTCAGCTCTAGCCAGATTATGTACAATTATAGACTTTTTACAACTATAATTTGTTTTATTACTACCATTATGACTGGGATACTTCGAACTTAGTGAAGGTAAAACAAAACAAAAAAAAAAGAAACACACTTTTTTTATCATTTTCGGTAGATCAGTGTCAGCGCTAAAATAGTATTAAATTAATTGAAAAATAACATTACGGAAAATGTAAATAAATCCATAAAGAGCTTTTTTAGACTGCTTTATAAACTGTCGAACTATATACCTGATTTTCGCAATTTATCGCCAAGTTTATTAATACTAAAATCATCGATAAAAGCTCTTTGTCCTCTACAGATTATTTAAATGAATGCTATTTTTGCTGCGGTAGTTATTCATCAAATTGAATAATTAGAAATATGCATATTGGATGATCTCGTACTTTTCTCAAAAAATCAATACTATACATCAGCAAGTAATCAAAATTCAAATTTTGAATGTTGAAGTGTCTATGCTACGGCTCTGTGTTTAATTATCCTGTATAATATTTTATTAAGACTAAATGGTTAATAAATTTCTCTACTAACTACAGATATCAAGCAATTTGTCGAATAAAATAGAAGAATATGTAATGAAACATAAATTAAAATTTTTTTCCCCTCAAATTGCTCTTTGATGGCCAGATGGAGGAATTAAATTTTAAATGGTCTTGAATTTTTGTAAAAGGCATATAATTTGCAACGAATGATAATTTTTATTTTGATTTGTTTTCATCTACGGAAAAAAACATACGTACACTCTTTTATCTATGAAGCATTTGCAATAAAATATTGACGCTCTATTAATTAAGGCGTGAAAGGCAAATCTCGAGAATAAATAGTATAAGCATTACTTTTAATATAGGAGAAAGATGAGGGAACTCGGATGAAGTATACAATACATTGTAGAAGCACCACATAACAATATTGGCTTTTTTTTTATAGTTGTAGCTTATTTCTGAATAAGCATTGATATGGATTTCACGTTTTGATAAAGAAATGCATACACTCAAACAAATCTATTCGAACATTTCTTTTTCCAAATATATTAGATGCGTGTGGTACAACAATACAATAAATTTGATTATTTAATGCTAATACGTGTGTAGTCATGGCATTTTTAGAGGATAATGAATAGGTAGGCTTTATAATTAGCGGTAGTATTAACAGTTCTGTATTTATTAGAAAACAGTAATAGCTGGTCGGTATTTGCTTAAACAAAGTCCATAAATGTGAGAAAAAGATAGGTGAATTTGACCGAGCTATTTTTATATTATATTAATCAATGAAAGAGGCTCAAATGAAACAGAAAAAAATAAAAAAATAATCGAGTTTACACATAATTTAAGTGCACGTCGCAATCAAAGATCGATTTAAGTCTAGGGTATCCTTGCGTCACTTAGGCGTTTTCACCACGTAAATAATATATATGCTACCCTATCTAGAAAAAGAAAAAGGAAGGGGGGTGGAGATTCTATATAATCGCAGGAGGGCAGCGGTGTAGTGGGTTTTGAAAACGAAAGGGTCTCGCGGAGCTGTAAGAGAGGGATCAAGAGAAAAATGTTCTGCCTTATGTGCACGCACGCAGACTCAGAGGGAGCGAGAGCGAGAGAGAGAGAGAGAGAAGGCGACGAAGCAGAAAAGGATGACCATTTTAGAAAAGATGTGGTGACAGAAGAAGCGAGTGGATGGTTTATATTGCGGGTTGAAAAATCATATTTTATTTACGTATCAAGAGCCCGCCCTCTGATTTTTTCCTCTATTTCAAGCATTATACCTTAGATTTAATGAGAAATACGAAGGTGTGGCTTCAGACAAGAGTGTCCGGTAATTTAAATTTGAACTGGCGTTGAGAAATCAGAGCCGCCGTCATGAGTAGTAGACGCGAGAAGATGATTAGTCCGACTGCCGAATGATTGTGTTTTGTCCTCTTTCTGTATCCTCAACACGGCTACTTTATAATTCTTCCTTTGTACTTCGTATCTCCTAGAATTCGTATTACACGTGTGGTAGTCTCTTCTTCCTGTCGCTTTCTATCATCTTCCAAGTGGAGTGATCCTAAACTTCTAAACCAAGAATGTAATTCAATTGTGAGCAAATACAGGACCGTACTTCAATTTTCTAGCTAATTTGAAATTTTCTTATTTGAAATCAGGATCGTGTACATAAAATATTTGTTGATAAACAATTGCCAACGATTTGAAATTAAATACGATATTAGTATTTCAGAGGACTTAAGTTAAAAGAATTAAGTAGGAGGTCTTGGATTCTCGTACTATCTCATTGCAAATATTACAAATATATATATGTATGTTTGTATGTATGTATGTTAATTGAGCACACAAATTAATTCGTTACTGCGTAGTCATCATTTTCATATTTTTTTTTAATTTACCAAGTATCATAGGAATTGCTGAGTAATTAATTGAAGAGTTTCCGTGTATAGTTAATAGTCAACTAGAATTATAGCTTAAAACATAATTAAACATAATATGCGAATAAATGTATAAAATTTTAGCTGAAATAATTTACCGAGGAGTGTTGTAAGTTTTTCACAATAATATTTCTTATTAAATTAACACCAACGATTCTCGCTATCAAATAATACGATATCATTGTCAAGCGGCAAGATAAAGTATTTACTCCTCGTATATCTTTGAATTTCTAATCAAGGGTAAAGTTTTCCCGTTTTCTCCCCGGAGAGCCGACGCTGACGCATAGAAATCGCGGTCAGTCCTATCCAATTAGGCCTTCGGTGACTGGGCCCGACCCTCAAGCCTCTATTAATTATTGAGCAGTAGGTATTCCGTGAGCGGGTAAAGTATCCTAGAGACTGGTCTTGAAATTTCGGGCGAAGTGGCGCGATGTTAGGGGTTCCCCGAGGAGAGCCTTATTTGTGGAAAAAGTTGGAAAGCAGCACTAAAGTCGCAGGAGTCATGGTGCAATGGTCAGTGTCAGGCTGGGATATTCAGCGGATAGGAGGTTTCGAAGGCCGGTGCGCGCACCGAGAATAAAACTCCTCTAAGCCATCGTCACGAAGGTCAGAGGCTAAATTCTCGCCGACGCCTTGACTCGCTAGATAATCTTTTACGGTCTTAATTATTTGCGGTGGTTTTTACTCTCTCTCTCTCTCTCTCTCTCTCTCTCTCTCTCTCTCTCTCTCTCTATTTATCTCGGCACGGAGGAGAGGAAAGAGCGAAGGCTGGGCGGGGGCGCGGGGAGGGGCGGTGAATCGTTACGAAATATATAGAGTGCAAAATTGAATTCGCTCGGGGCATTTTTCATCGCGCGTCTCATCAGAGCCTAGGTTAACTAAGAAAAAAGGTGCTCCCTCGCGAAGGAGCTCCGAGCTAATTCGAAAGGTAGTCGGTGGGGGGCTCGAGTAGGTGCGATGCGGGCGCCCCGAAGAATTACGAGAATATTCAGTGGGAATGGTAGATTTACGAGCCGCTATCCGCTTGTTTCACTTGCATAAATCAGTGGGAAAAATTGCCTCGAAATTCCAAAACGAGCTAATTTGATAAAGCCGTCGGACTTGCTTAAGGAATCTCGAGAAATGAAGGAGGTATGAGCCCTCGACCGTTGGCCACTGTTCCGCAGTATAGGCATAGGCGGGAGGAAGCTTAATTTAATATCGGCTGCAGTCGGTCGGGTGAACGATCCGAGCCCGGTGTATTATCCGCGAGTCTGCTTAATGTCAAAGGCAACCACTTAGCGTATTGGAGTTTGATTTATTTTCCGTGGTGAACGGTCGCCTGGGGAGATCGGATACACTTCCATTCTATTCCATTGTATTTGTATTAAGTCTCAGAGCCGGCTCTCCCCTATGCTCCTTCCTTGCCAGCTTGGCTTCCAGGCTCCCCTCAGCGGTGAATCTGCTCTTCGTAATTTTTTTAGCCCTCTTCTTCTGCCCCTAAGCAATAACATTCTCATCGTGGCGCGCTGGCTCTTTATTCATTCATTCCAGCAACGGTAGTCCTTGTGTGGGTCTTTAATAATCAAGTGTCTCGTTGGCTCGGTCTTCTACTTGTGTCTCAGTCGTTTCTCATTGTCTAAGGGCTCCGACCAAACGCGCATCAAAATTCAAACGAAATTTGCTTTCGATGTATATTTATCTGGGCTTACATTGCACGCGAACTGCTCCTTCTCGCTTACGTACGGAGAATTTTAGGGACGCTCAGCCTCGGGTTTTGCCGATTTTCGGCAACGCCACATTCCGCTTACTTTCTTCGACGATTCCTCACTTGCTACACAGCCTGATTTGCGGTCGAGGTTCCCTTTCCCCGTTACGATCAACCCAAAACAATAAAATACTTGCACGCTCCCATTGTGCCGGAGAGACGCGTATTTTCCGTAACCTCGGAACTCGAGCCTCCAATAATAAAATATAATTACATTAAGCAGTGCAACGCTGAAATTGACAATAGGAAATGCCGAAGTTGCAGCATGGCTTGCAAAGCGGCCCCGGGAAAAGGTGCAAGAGGCGACATGATTAAGAATCGGAGAAAATTAAAGAACATTAAACGAACGCGGGAGGAAATCTTGAGTCAGCCTCCATATTTTTATTACGCTACCTAATGTCCGGCACTCGATCAGGATGCTTTTTTCTCTCGACTACACGACTTGTTCCGCTTTCTCAGCGGTGCGGTTATTTTTCACAGAGGCGATACAGTCCAGGCAATCCTCGAGGGCTCTAATTTAATTGAGTATCCCCACCTTTCCGCTCCTTCTCCGCGCCACCCCCCTCCCTTTCTCTCTCTCTCTCTCTCTCTCTCTCTCTTTGAAATTCCAAAGACAATGATCGCAATTGTTCAAACTGCAATTATTCGTTTAAAATTTTTCGCTTTTCGCAATTTGTTGTTACTTTTCAATTCGTCACTGTGAAATCAAAGTTTTATTACACGTGTTGAAGTTGATACTTTATGCCAGTTCAGTATTTGTGGTTATTGTTTGCTGAATTGCTTATAGATTTTCCCCGAAACTATAATTGTATGAGACACAGCACACGCTAATGTAAGTGCGATCGTTCAATTGTCTGCGCTGTAATAGTTTTATTGCATAGCCATTACGGTCACGCATTTCCTCGTAGTTGCTTTTAAACGGAGCTAACTACCAGATGCGAAATAACACAATAACACTTTATCTATCATGACTTCCCTAACTCGCCTAACTCATTCTTGGCTACTGCATTTCTCCTCCGCATCCTTATTAAATTTTCTTTACCAGTATGCTTTATTTAAGTCTTCTCATTCCATTAATTAGCAATACAAATTATTTTTTTTCCAAATTTACTCAGTACCATACGATATTCTCAACTCCTTTCGCCGATAAGTGATGCTCTTTTCGAAATTATTCATCATAATAATGCTTTTATATCTTCGCGATAACCGAATAGCAAAAATATCAATGAGAATTAAATTAAGAAAATAAAGCAAATCCATGATTCAGTGAAATCCATACACTTAGAGCGCAACTAATTGTACATACTATATATTAATGAATTCAATAATATAAAGTAAATGCTGCTAGCGATGGTAAAAATATAAATGCTAATTAAATCATTAAAAAATTTACATAACGTAAATATAACAATGTAAGTCATTTATACGTTGCTTACTAATAATGCTATTAAAAACATTAATAAGTCGCACATGTGCAATGTAAGGTTAAATTATGCAACATAAACAATATACAATAATTATCAATGGCAGAATTCTAAGGAAACCCGTGGATAAAAATATTTATTTGAAAACTGTCAATTTTTAACAATTTTTTATAATAATTTATAATGGATTAAATAGTGGTTGTTAACTCAACCACTTTCACGTATATTAAATCGACGCAGTAAATATTATTTCGAATGAAATAACGTAATTTCATTAAATATAAATAATAAAATTTTAATTCGAAACAATGAGCGTTAAAATATTAAGTAGAAGCAATTTTTTTAATTTCATTCGTTTTATGGGATGTTTAAGTATGGAAGCTGAGAGGAAGGCAAACATGTTGAAATAGGTTTCGCAATGTTTAAGGCCATTAGTTGCACGAAAAAGGTGAAATGTCGTCAGTAATAAGGATAATGCTATTTGAAAAAAAATCCAGCCGACACACACAATCGCTCGGCTTGAAATGAACGATGAAGCGGGTAGAGAATATTGAAAAATTATTAATAGAAATGGCACGACTGCTCGGGATAGTTGCTTTAAATTTTAGCGACGGTGCTAAGAATGAGGATATTTACGATACCTTAAATACGGGGGTAAAATATGTCGGGACGCAGAGCATTTTAGAAGGTCTGGTTATTGCATTCGATTCTTGATTCGTGATTTCATGACATTTAATCTAGTTCAACACTGGTAACGAGCGTCATGGCGATGCGTTGTTCACAATTTGACAGCGAAAATCTGTGATTCCATTGCGAAGGATGGTATTTAATAATTAATGGCGGATTGATAAGTATTCCGATCATGGCATGTAGTCTTAATCGATGGCGTAAAATGCCCTCCAGCTCTTTCTTCTTATGAGAAATGAACGTCGATGCAATCTCCTCGAATCGAAAGATTTGCGCATACCTCAATTTAGCGGCGTAACGTGACT
Source organism: Kradibia gibbosae (assembly GCA_018907135.1). NCBI lineage: Eukaryota > Metazoa > Arthropoda > Insecta > Hymenoptera > Agaonidae > Kradibia > Kradibia gibbosae. The sequence goes on along the minus strand of JACCHX010000001.1, from coordinate 8,383,678 downwards.
GAAACGCAACAACGCCACAGATTTTCCCGTGTCAGGGACTAAGGTGATTACTGCAAGCTAAGCGAGATCGTCCTTTACTCTCCGTCGTTTTATTCGTGAGTAATTTTTTTTTATCATGCCAGGGATTCAATTAAAGTAATTATCCGCAGGAGTATATGCAGCTTATACGTATTTGAGCGATCCGTGCTCTCGCATAGCTCGCCTTAGCCCACGGAATTAAAAATTGCATGTCAGTCAATAATATTGCCACGCTTATATTAGTTTTCTAATCCGGATAATATCATTTTGCTTTAATCAGTCGAATAAAGTTAAAGCATCCAACGTCTTACGTAGGGGTGGCAATTTTCAGTGGGGCTTAACGCTCCTATCCAATAATGGCATTTTACTATCCGATAATAGCCACTAATAATCAATAATTTTCTATTGAGGAATTGATATATAACTTTTGAACTGTCTATTTGTCGCTTCCCTTCGATAAAAAAAAAAAAAAGAAAAGAAAGCGACAAAAATTTTTAATCGCACGATGTTTAAATAACTCACTTACTGGAGTTTCTATATAAAAACTGCTCTTAATAATAAGAATTTGTTTATATTACTAATTTGAATATCAATTACATTTAATTCATCTAATTAAGATTCAACTATGGTAAGTAATCGTAATATTTGTAATTGAAATTTTTCACTGAATTCAACGGAGTAGTTGATTTAAATTCTATATGATCAGTTGTTGGCCAAAAGTATTGAATATAGTTTATACTGAAAATTTATGAATTTTAAAAGTCGAATATACTTCAATCCAAGTATAAATAGTAGTTACGCGGCAAATTTCATATTTCTTGGGTATTATTATGCTGCTGATTACGAATATACGGACATAAAAGAAAAATGTGTATTTGAAATTTAAATTAGCTCACTGTGAAGTTTCAGCAAGCTTAATCATAAATAATATGAACTACAGATTATTGTAATCATTACTTAGGTTCATAATATCGTTCTCTTCATGTTTCTTCGTTGGTGTAAATCAATATTGGACTTTTTAGAAAATTTTTTCTTTTGTGAATTATAACGAATTTGTATGTATATAAATATTTTCCCAAGTATTGGCTGCCACACGCAATTTCTTTATAATCCAACAATTAATTAACTTCTAATACGTTTAAGAATTTATTACATCAAAATAAAACATAATTCTACTCAACAACATAAATTTTATAAAACAAAAAAAAATATTAGCGATATATTTAAAACGGTGATAAAATGCTGCCTTTTAAATATAATATTTTTTTTTATCTCAATATAATGTATTTATCTAATCAATATTTTTAATACTTATGAACCAAAAATATCACATTAGGACTAGTACATGCGAACGACTAATATTGAAGATTATTAAAGAAATAGAATAATTATTGACAGAAGTAACAAAAATACACAGCAGAATTATTAACATTTGACTTGAAAATACAAAAATGAAATAGAGAGCATTTTAGTTAATAATTAAAGTTTAATTTTTTTTATGTTTGTAAGCTTAGGTGTGATAATGCCTGCATTCGCACCTTAAGTATAGTGATTGGTTATTTTACGACATTAGGTATGGCATGTGTCTGAACTGATCCTCAATGCCTTTTCGTATTTGCTACACGCATTTTGAATATAGGCCATAAAATTATTATGTTTTTGCACACCACTCAATAAAATTGTACACGATCGAATGCAGACTTCAGAGAATTCCATTTTCATATTAACAAAACACTTTAAATGAACTCTTAGCCAGTCAGTTGACACAAGTAAAAATAAGGTTTGAAAGAACCCTGAATCTCAATTGGTCAACTGACCGCTATGCGTTTCTATTCTACTTATGGTACATTCAACAATGGAAATTATCCTAATTAGCCGACTCTAAATATTTAAAAAACCTTTAAAGCAGCTTTCAAACGATAAAATATAATTATTACACATCGCTTCATTTCTTAATCATTCGGCTACTGGCCTTTTTCCTCAAGCCGGCTTGCTGACAAATTCCCGCAAACCTATTTTACAAGAACTCAGAGGACGATCAAACTCATATGAGAATACGGGGTGAATAAGAATCTAAAGAATCTGGGGCAGTGAGGGTAAATCTGGACTTCCACTCAAAATAAAGCAGTATTCCAACGGCAAGGATGTGCTTAAATACGGTTCAAGATGACCCGAAAGCTTAGGACAATTGCCATGGAGTTTTTGCGAAGCAATTTAGAGTTGATATCGTCGACGGTTTCCCATTGATATTTACGGATAACGATTTTCCTCGAGGCTGCGGCCTAATGAGATCTTAACCAGTAATGAAATAGCAGTCGGACCGAGCGATAAAGAGACTTCTGTAACTGCTGAAGACGACAACAACAGCCCTATAACCTGCTTATGAGCATCCATGTTCTGCAGATCACCTGAAGGGGGCGAAAGCGTGCAGACAAGTGACAGAGAGAGAGAGAGAGAGAGAGAGAGAGAGAGAGAGAGCGGGATGGAGCGATGTGGCCCGGGGGGGGGGACGGAGAGAGAGAGAGAGAGAGAGAGAGAGAGAGAGATAGAGAGAAAGGACTGGAGAACTCATTAGCATTGCTCCGCCTCTGCCGTTCAACGAAGGCTCGGCCAATAGAATTGCCCAGTATCGTAATCGTGCTTCTACAGTTTAATCTCGACCTCGCGTCGAAACCTAGTTGTCAGTACTGCCCGCCTTTAAGCTGCCAACCTTTCTACTCCATAACTCGATTCACGTGACCTAACCCACGTAGCTGCAAATCGCTGGTTTGATTAGGAATATCATGTGCCGAGGATATGCATCTTTAAAGTCCTCCTCTAAATGCTCATTGCAATATACTTATTTTAACCCAGATTTCTTTCATTATTCTCGTATATCATCGTTCCTTCTATGTCGATTAACCTGCCTTTTCATCCTCCTTCCTCTAATTTTTATTCATCGAATAAAAAGTAAAGTTTTAATTTTCAAATTATAGCTTGCATTGATATAATATGCAATGCGCCTGTCTTTATTGCACCATTTAATCTTTACTTTTTCCCACGCCAAATACGAAATATTATTCTTATGTAGTGTACTATTATTCTTATTTCTTATAATATACAGACGTATCTTTTTATATCTCCTGACTTTATTTTATTCTCTATGCTTTAACTTCGTACTTTAAAAAAGAAAACAAACAACGATTGTTCTTTCATATTTCAAAAAAACTTAATTACGTTGCATTATTCTGACCGACAGGAGATAATTTGCTGATTGAAGATATGGTTCTTTTTGTTTAAGTATGTTATAGAATATATATATAGATAAATATTTTTTTTCTTTTAATAATTCTAAAAGAAAAAAGATATAATAAAAAAAATTCATGAAGATGTGAAGTTAAAAAATATTTTACTATAAACACAATCAATACCAATGAATTTCTTAAATCGATTCTACGTAAATAATCTCAAATCCATTATCGAGTTGAATTTTAATCTTTAACTTACTTCTTAATAGAGTGATATTTTGTTATAATAAAAAGCAATAATTTTTAAGAAATTCACTAGCTATTTGAAATAAGACTTCTGAAATTTCGAACTATTGAAACTATTGAGGCAAATTCTTTTATCATGTTTTAAAAGTAATTCGATTGAGATTGGTGTTGAATCGAAAAATGAAAATACTTCATAGGGTAAAAATTTAAATGCAGATGCGAATTATTGTTTGTAATAATACATAAAATTCAACATTCTTAAGCCTAATATCTTGAGTAGTGTATAATAAAAAATTAATAGAAATACACATAATTAAATAAGAAACCTTCATTGCGATACTTTTATTAACAAGTTTAAAAAGAGGAGTATTTTATAATAGAGTAAGAGAAGTATTGTTAAAAAAAATTATAAATTATCAATTTTTTTTAAACCTTCTGTATTTGTAAATGTAAAATACAAATATGCCTTATAAAAAAGTCTTTCCTTCAAATACGCATTAATATTAAAAAAAATGCGTTTAATGTAATTTAGATGCATTTAATAAGATAAAAGTAAATTCGCAATACTAACTCATTCATAATACCAGCAGTCATTAATAAATGTATGTTAAATGCGAAATTACATTGATTAACAAAATTGTGAGTGTACAATTTTAATTTGGCAAGAACTTGACTGGTATGAAAAGAGTTTTCTTTCAGAAAAATCGAGATGAAAAAAACGAAAATGTAAAATAGAGAGGTGTCCATAATTATCAGCGTATGATAAGGAAAGTCTTTTTGCATGAGTTATTATCCTTGAATATGATTGGATCTATCCTAGAACTGGCCGGTACGTGAAATTTTAAGTGAAGAAGCAGAAAAAGACACTAATAGAGTCCCTTCCCCCGTAAAAGCATTAATTATATTTTGAAAAGTGCTGATCAGTACCACTGTATTAGCAATTATTCTACATTTACGAGATTATCTTTTATAGTGTAAACGTAGTTCTTTTAGAGGCACCAGTCAAAGGATCTGCAGTTTGAAGCTCGGGTAATGGGGTCCATCCGGTCGCACCGACCGTCGCATGTCGTGAGGATTACGATCGCAGCAGTTTCGGTCATAGTTATTAGTCCCACTATATTTCTAAGACATTTTTTTCCTATTCTTTGACAAACGTGCATTTACTATTCCTCCTTTCACCGTAGATAACTAAGTCGCATAACCAAGGTCTTCTCGGGCCCTCATTTTCTTCTGCAAAATTAAACTTCTTACCGTTTTTAAATGATAATTGATAAATTTAGCATCTCCTATTCTGCAATTTACAAAGATTATGCATTGTTGTTAACACTATGAATAAATTAGGATTGACTGGGGTATAACTACTGACGCGTAAATACACATTTTTAATGATACGGTAATTTCTTCGTTGAAAGATCGTAGCACAACCAGAAAACTAGCGCTTAAAGATTCGGGCATATGACCACACAGTCGCACTTGTGTGTATAAGAGATCCTTGAATTCAAAACGGGGTTACTGGAGAAATTGAAGTCTCTTGGAAGCCCCATGCATTTTATAATTATAAATAATTAAGAATAAATGATGCACAAATAGAGGATGTTCAGTTTTTAGCTCCTATTATTTCTTTACCGTATAAAGCTTATTTAACTTTGCGTATAGATAATACTTTTTGACCTATTCCATTAAAAAATATATTCGTTATGTATACATATGTTTATAGCTTGATATCTAGATTCATGCTCGTTTATAATGTATTATTATTGAAATAAGATTTATGGTGATGAATTTTCAGTTTCAGCAATCAAAATTTGATTAATATTACAGGTATATATATATATATATATATATATATATATATATATTTTACTCACTGAAATAAGTTCAGTAGACTCAAAATTTGATTGTTAAACAAATACTTTACCAGCTTTGCGTTACTTATACATTATTAATGACTTTTATAATTATTGATGATAGATGTGCATGTAAATTCTTCAAAATTTTATAAGTGTAAAAACAGATGAGATGTATTAAATTCGTATAAAAAATTTTTAAGTATATTTATTTATTTATTTATACTTCAATATAACTACATAAAATTATCGACTAAATATTGTAATAAATTACGATCAAATTTTTTTTAACATCAAAGTAGTTTTGTAGCATATAAAAATATTACATTAAGAATAAATTTTTTTAAGCTTTTAAATTTATTTACTTCAACCTTCAAATCATCCACAAATGTTTTCTATTTAAAATATTCATTTATCGATTTATGAATACATTGCTTAACTTACCAGATACTAAGAAGTTTTGACAAAGAAAATATTATAATTTTACACATTTTACACGATCCGTATTAAAAATACATATATATATGTAATGTTTTATACTTCTACATTTATATACATGAAGAATTATAAAAATATGTTATACCGTCTTTTCATTTTTACTTAAAACTTATATTATAATAAAGTTTTATGCACTTATTTACATTTTTTCTATAATATTGGTATTGATATTGAAAAACAACAGCTATTCTCTCCTGCTCCAAAATTAATACACAGCCTTTCCATATTTTTATAGAAAACTTTTGTTATACTTTCTTACTTGATAAATATTCCTAAAAGGTTCTTAAAACCATACGTATACAAATGTATAAATTTTGAATTTTCAACTGTAAATTAAAAATTAAATTAAAAAACTTCTATTGTTTTTTGTTTAGACAAATACGATTAATAAACTGATCACATCGAAGCTAAAATATAACATTATATCTTATGTAGCTAGACGGAAATTATTGTGAAAGAAAATTTTTTGTTTTAATAATCTTAAATGTATTAAAACAATATTAAACACAAGTAAATAATAATTTAATTTCCAAATGCCAATAATATTTTTTTCAAATATTATTGCACAAATAAAAATGTACAGGCAATTAAATAAAAGTTCCCTTAATTTAGTTACTTATTTTGTATTAGATAATTATATATTTAGTCATAAGAATTTCCAATAAATTATTCTGAAATCAATAACCTATACTATTTCACCTATATAAAACGAGCGATAGTAACTAACAAACTTCATGTGAAATATTGCCATATACACATTTTTATTGTCTTTGTAGTAAGAACGAAAACATTCAAGTTTATGTATTTTTAAAAAAATATCACGCAGTCATAAGTTACTATAAAAAATAATCATATCATTAATTACCATGGTATCAACTCAAAAAATCTGAGAAACAATTGGAATATATATAAGTAAATAGTAACGGCCATAATTATAAATAAATTTCAAGCAACATTCTTTCGAAGACATGCAATTTATATAAATACAATATTACAACAATTAAATTTTCTAATATGAAACCTATTTTTTTCAATTTATGAAACATTCAAAAATTTTTCATGAAAAAAAATTCAATAAAAAAGCAAAATAAAACATAAATAAACAAACTTGTTTAAAAAGTTGTGGACAACTCCTTTTACTTTTGATTTTTTCTTTTTTTCTTTGAAAGGTAATTTTTTAATATTTGCTATATAATTATTATTGTTATGCTGTTATTGCTATAATTGTTATATCATAATTATTATATAATATTAATATTTTTTAATGTTTGTTATATATATATATTACGTTATTTTAATACGTAAATATTATCATCAAAATTTTAAGAGTAGTCAATTTTTGGGTAATTAAAATGAATAAAACATGTTCTACAGTATGAGCATAGTTTTTAAACAAGTTGAATAGTAATAATTGAAATAAATGTAAAGCTGGCATTAAATCAAGACTTAAATTTCAAATAAATTTTATTTATAAATATATTTATATTATATAATTTATATAAAAATTTCTGCAGTCAATATTTAATTTTGGATTGAACGAAGATTTTTATTAAACCAATTTTATATACTATTATTGCACTATAGTAATTTTACAGAAAAAAATTTTTTCTTGTAAATAATTAAAAAAAATAATTTGTAAGTTAAAAATAATTTTTCTTGTTGTAGAAAATTATGATTACTCGAATAACATTGTTTTATACATTCAAGATGTAGATGCATTTTTTTAAATACATTCTATTCGTAGAAATGAAGGATCAATGTATTATGATAATAAGCATATCACGAAGTATATATATTTTTTTAAATAATTTTTATTATAATGACTAGAAGCCCGTACTTATTTGTTCTTTCGTATATTTATACATTAAAAAGAGAATTCTTTACAGTCAATTAATAAAATATTTAAAAGGAATTACTGAATAAATTAAAAAAGAAATTTGCCAAATTAAATTTTAAATTATAACATCCACATATGCTTTCCAGATATTAATTTGTTTTTAAAATGCATTTTTTGTATTCTATGCTACAAAAATGAATTATAGTTGAGCCAGAATTTAAATCAGAAAAAGTTATCGCTTTTCGAGTCGAACAAGTTAAACATTTAATGATTCAAAATTGTATTTTATAATTATAATAAGATAATAGTAATTTCATAATTAGTTTGTATAGAAATATAATTGCTTTGATATATTTTTTCTCATTTAAAACAATATATTAAAAAAAAAAAATAAGTTTTTACAACATCTTGCGATAGTTTATTAATACAGGTAATTAAATAATTGTTATAGTATCGTTATATTTTCGTATTTCTTCTATAAAAATATACAATACCATTTTTATTTTATTATGTATTATACAAAATTGTTATTCAAACAAAATGCATTGCTATGTTGAAAAATAAATTAAATAACAAATGTTTAAAGTATAAATTTCATTCGTGTTGTAAAATGTTTGCAGTGGTATATCAATGTTAGATAATATAGAATTATCAGATTCTTAAATATTTGAAAAACTAGTATTAAAAAAAAAAATTCAAATCTAATTAATAAGTCAAGTCAAATATTTTTAACTATATATATATACATATACATTTATTTATTTACAAAATAATAAATATTGTATATAATTATAAGATATAATGCATTATAATCCTACGTTTATATATTTATATAATATTCATTTGAAAGCTTTATAATCGTGATAATTAATTATTAACATCATATCATGCATTCGAGATCAAATAAAATTTCAATAAGATTTTTAGAATATATTGCACCATACTTGTAAAGCAGCTTCAAATTTATATTTAATATTATTTAATAAATTAGTATGTGAAAACAATTTTAAACGAAGTGATCATGTATTAGATTACGTCTTGATAATGCACTTGATAAATTATTGAGATAATGAATAAAATTATATCAATAAATTGAATTCAAATTTTGGTAAAAATTAATTATTAGAATTTTTAATTTTTTTTAAATAATCATTTTTAATTAATCAACTTTAATTCGTGATTTTATTATTCTCCTCACAAAGTTATTTTTACGTTCATCTATATTTTAAAAAAATATCTGGTACTTAACGGATCACGTGATATAGAAAATTTTCTGCAACATTATTTACTGTGGATATAATCAAAAAGGGTACAAAAAAATAGAAGACAACTCTAAAAAAAGCATACAGATTTACTAGGTCAGATTTTCAACCCCGAACCTGCTATTTTCGTGACTGTTCAATTCTATAAAGTGACGCTTAATTTGGGTGCGTTGGCCTGAAAATCTGACACTTTGTATAAAACTTTAGTGCCAGTATTTCATAGTAATGATTGAGATAATAATACGGAAGTACTAAGTACATTTTTATTTACATTTATGTGCTATATATATTATACATGCATGTATATGCATAGAAATATATAGTATATACCTTATATATAATATATATATATATACATATGTGTGTGTATGTAAAGAGAATAATCATACATACAGAATAATCATACATACAATAATCAATCATACATACATCATACATTTATGTGCTATATATATTATACATGCATGTATATGCATAGAAATATATAGTATATACCTTATATATAATATATATATATACATATGTGTGTGTATGTAAAGAGAATAATCAACTTACTTAGAAACTTGAATTGAGATTGACACTGAAAAAAATATTTTATACTGGATAAAGAAGCAAATTTTCTTTCTGTATTGAAAAACTTTATAATCATATTAAAAACTTCGTACCTTTGTCTGCATTAAAATATTAAAAATAAGACGAACGGTATAAAAATTTTTTAATGTATTTCTACGTATTTTTTTTAAAAATGATTCTATTTTAATAAAATGAAAAAAGGTTTAGAAATACATATGTTTTGATACATTTTCCACATTTTTTTAATAAAAAAAAAGTGAATAAATTTTGATATTTGTATTGATTTACCATTAAAAAATCATAGTGTATCCGTAATTATTTTGTATTTTTTAAAAATTTCATAATCAACTTGCAATATATATATAATATTTATAAGAAATGGCTTCTCATATTAAATATTATATATAATATTCTAAAATTGAGTTAAAAGAAGGATTTCTAACAGTTTTGAAAATTTAAAAAAGTGTCTTCGTTACTATAAATTATTACGAAAAGAAAAAAACAAAAATGCAGTGTAATAATTAAAAGATTGTAACAAAGTAGAATGAAAATGATTACATTAATAATACTTTACTTTTAATTTCTAAAAACAATAACAATTTAATTATTTTTAAATACTGTTAATTCTTAAGTAATGTTTTCTGTGTTTACAATTTAAAAAGGTATTTTGAACCTCCAGACCGAAATAATGAATAAAATGTTTATCTGTACGGTAACTTAAGACCTTATCAGGGCGGTTGTTGCGGCATCGACTGTACAAGAACGTAAGTAAACGAAACTGAAATGAACGAGTGATAATTAATTATGCACAGCACGCGAAATCGTTCAAAGAAGAAACATTAAATTACTGTGTTAGAATTAAAGCAGTGACTCCTGGACGGGTCCCTTTTTCCTTTATTTTCAAATTTCTTTTTGTGCGTTTATATTCACTTTGATACGCTTCTTCGCATCCTCGAGCCACCACTTGGTCCCTTTATTTTCATCTGCTCTATCTGCTTCGTGTTTTTGTACATACCTTTATTTTTGTCTCCAATCTCTTCCACTTATATTTGCTATTATCTATTTACATTAATTAGCAGCTGAATTACTTTAGATAATATAATGCTTTAATGTAATGCCTTCATGCGTGCGTGTGCGTGTGCGTGCGCGCGCACCGCTTTAAAATCATGCCCATTTAAAATATAAATTAATTCAATTCGTGTCAGTTGAAGAATAAAGGTGGTCGAGGGGGGGGGGGAAGAGCCTTTAAAAAAGAATTGAAGTCCCATTAGAGGAACCTGCTTCTAAAGTACAAATGATTTATCTTAAATGCGAACACTTTGTTATCGTACATTGTTTCTCTGAGAGCCAATTCAATTATTATTATCGAAAGCGTGCGTATATTCCTCGCGAAAAATACAATGAAAGTAGTCTCAAGAGCATGTCGATTACACAAAGTATATTTATGTGCAAATTTTATTAATTGCAAATCAATAATTCTTCTCTCCTGTGTTTTTTAGTGCTCGTAGTGAGTGATAAAATAAGCCGGCGCGTAACTTGAATTTGCAGATATTAATTAGGAATAACACAATTAATATGTATCGTAAGGAATCTGTCACAAGCTCTTGATACACATTTTGTAAATGTAAAGACGAACTACAGGAATACTTGTAATTATTCAGTTATCTAAAAGTGGATGGTTTATTGAAAATTGATGAGGTTGAAAGAGTCTAGATGGAAGGCGACCAAGATAGATGAGAAATCAATAGAGACTTGCTTTATCTTACAATTATTTTACTATGCAGTGCTTTCTTATTGCCTTTCCTCAAGCTATACCTTAGATTTTTTTGATCGAGTTCACAATAAATCGGATACGATTTTCGATTACTCTGTACTTATTCTTATGAAGTCCATGATTGTGTCGGATGCATGCGATTGAGCAAACCAGAAAATACAATTACGGAAAATCGTTAGACCATCTGTTTTTTTCAAATTTGAATCGGAAGCCTACTCACTCGTCACGAGGCGAATGCACTTATAACGAAGAAGGCAATTTGTAAGGGGAAGTACTTGCGACTGCTAAAGATTATGTATTGAAATTGTATAATTGTATATTGTACCACTGTTAGGGTACACATACCCTAGATAAGATACAACTATGTAATAGTAAAGACGTACTGGCAACATATCGCGTCACGTTCGACGCTCATCTCTTGCAACAATAAGCTCTTATCTAAGTTCTTATCTCAACAAAAGATTAAAAACTTAATTGGAATAATATTGAAATGCAATAATACGTATAGAATAATTTAAATACCGACTCAAGTACCGATCTGTGTACTTTTAATTCGTAATTTTCGAAGAGGACTTTAAAAATAATTTTATGAAACGTTCCTCTCATCATCTTCGGCTCAGTCGCTATTGCATTCGTTCGTAATGAGATTTAATTTTTTTTCCTCTTCACTTTTGTTTTCTTTTTCTTTTTTTTTTTTTTTGTTGTTTTGTTTGCCGTTGCCTTTTGTTTTAATCACAAAAGGCCTAATTTAAATATTAAAATTATTGCATTATGTTGATTACACCGTTTTAGATGCATTAACAATTAGGACTCGAGTAATTATCTTTGCTGGAATGAGGGGCCTTGAATTTTACCCAAAGGCGAATTACATAAACCTGATGCCTTGCGTACATACGTACGTACCTCAATCTCGGTTGCAAATTAAGGCCTCGGATTAAGTACTCGCAAGCCACTTGACAAATGCACAGCAGCTCATAGATCTTCTTATCGAGGAGAATAATTAAATCGTAAAGGCTCGCTCGCAAAGGGTTCCCAGGGCCGCGTCCCTGCCGTCGAGTGGAATTTTCGAGGAAAGGGTATTAGCCGGAGTCGCTGCATGCGATTCGACAAAAAAAGAAAGAGCGATCTACGTTGGGTATTCAAGGAGTGAATGGAAAGGTGAGTCCGGGGCCAGGGAGGCTCGAGCCGTCCCTCCTCCAGTCGGGAGAGTTTATTTGTGAACGCTTAAGCGCGGTGACCGCGGATTTTCAATGGATGTACATTTAGTGGGCCCGACTATTTTGGCGAGCTGAAAATCCAAGGCTCAGGCCGGGGAGGGGAGCCGCGATGTGGCTGGGCGAAAGGGGTAAAGAAGAGCGATCGGTACGAGCATTGCCTCCGCTGAAATTGCTCGGCCATTAGCGATACTACTACGTTATTACGTTTGTGCCTTTTTTATTTAAGGGGTCGGCCATCTTGAAACTCGGGGAATTGGATCCTTTAGGTGAGAGCTCGATAGGCGTGGGCTCAGGACGGACCTGGAGGCGCGCGTGTGCGTACGCAAGGGCACACGGGCGCATTCGTGTAATTGAATTGCCGCACTCGCGAGCGCAATTTGCCTCCTCCCTCCCCCGTCCCCACGTCCCCCCTTGGCGCCAAATTGCCAGCCAGCCGCGACGGGGACGCTCTCCGATTCGAGCAGACTCACGTGTGCTCGATCTCCGCTGAGAGCCAAACGATAATAGGCAAGGGTTGGTCATTGGTCCGGCTGGCAGAGGGCCATTAGAGGGCACCCTTCGCAATAGCCCGATTAAAACCATTATCTTTTAAGATCGAACGATGATCGAGCGATCTTCATTAGTTTTGCCTCCTCCCCCCCCCCCCACCCCGCCCTCAGCAATCGGTCCGGCGCTCACGATTTTCGCCGGATCGATAACCCCCGGTCACGTGCATAATCCCGATTCATTACACGCGTCCTCCTCCTCCTCCTCCTCCTGCTCCTGCCCCTCCTGCTCCTGCCCCTCCACCGCACCGAGCCCTGCGCCTCCGCCGCCTGGGCCCTTCGCACTTATTGCCCAGATAAGGCACGGTTACGAGCAACAAAGTCAGCTATTAAATTAAGGTGATCGTTGTTTTTCTAGAACCCAGCGGTACTCGCTTGAGAGCGTTCCGATGTTGCTCGAAATCACGGGCATAAAGTGTCCACATAAAGCAAAGTCCGCCTTGACCCCATTCCACTGGATGGGTGGGTACAGCCGGGGCCCGAAATAAAGTCTCCCTTGTCTCTTTGCCCGCCTTTGCTCGATCCACGGATCACAAAGCATTGCAAATGACATTTTCGCAAAGCGGATCAGAGGAAATAATACGTCTCGCAGAATCGAGCCTTCGAGCCCGTGCTTACCTTAGGCCAGTAATTTTCGAAAGGTTTTGATTCCGAGCCTGGAGCGTTTTTTATAATTGGAATAAATTCGAATTGATAATGAGGCAACCTTTTAACATTCCAATGATAAGAGCCTAGTGTTCACTGACAAGCCACGGCGTCGCGTAGTATGTCGTTAAAAGCATTATTCTTCTCTGAGGATATTGAAAAAATGCTCAACTCGGTATAAAGTATGAAGCAGGAGGATAACACTCTGATAATCGAAGCATTCAAGTATTTTGCCCATCATGACAATCCAGAGTCTGTAATCGGGTCCCAAAAAATACATATAGTCATTCGAAAAATGCAGCTATTAAGTGCCATTAAGTAAATCGAATTTTTTTTATTGTCTTCCCTGCTCAAGACTTCACTTCCCTCCCCCCCTCTCCGCCTCCGAACCCACTGTCGACCCCAACTTCTTTACTTTTGTCCGCTTCGTTCTCTCTCTCTCTCTCTCTCTCTCTCTCTCTCTCTCTCTCTCTCTCTCTCTCTCTCCATACGTGAGCATGCCGTTCTTCGATCCTCGACTGTGTAAAGTCCATTAAGATTTTTTTTGTTCAATGCTTTACAGCAATCGCGCTTAAGAGCAGCTTATCGCCAAGTTATCGCTTGAGTAATAAATGTCATTTAATACTCCTATCTGTACGCTCACCGATAATTGAGAACCAGATTATTGGAATGAACAGCCCGTCTCTTCGCGTCCTAACGAACTAGTTTACGCACGAAAATCGTTTCTTGTTAATCGAACATATTATTTCACTTTTTTTCCTCCCTTTATACACCCCTACAACGACATATATTACCAAGCTCATTATTCTCATAGCACGTACACCTTACCTTAAGAAAATATCGTTTCGTAATGCTTGACCTTTTCTTTTTTTCCAAATATGCTTTGAGCTCGACGGTCGATTATAACTGTTGTGCGCCATCTATTGTTTCAGACTTTCAACAACGTTGTTTGCCCTGAATCATGCGTTTTTTTTCATTTCTTGGAGAGCTTTGAATTATCATTTATAAATTATCGATATTTCATGGCATATTTAAAAATGAATGTAAGCGTGTGGTAAAATGAAAAAAAATTCATGAAAATTTGTCAGCTGTCGGTAAGACAAATATTAGCTGCTGATAATGTAGGTAGCTGTCGCACAAGTTACAGGGTAATAAGTCGCTTTAATGGTAACAGTGCGAATGTACGTGTTAAGGATACAAATCTTTAAGTTATAGCTTCGAAACGAATCAATAGATGTCGCCACGATAAATTCTAATCCCTACGCTTAGATAAGCAGATTCAAAGGAAATTATCAGAAGGCATAGCTGCAGCCTTTTATTTAACTTTGTTGCGCCATTATTATACACTGTTGTATCCGGATCCTATGCTTATTTCATTAATTGCTGACAGGGCATTTTAATGGTAAGCCGACAAGGACAAAAAACGTGGAGGGATTTATTCAAAAGAGGACTCTTTGTTTCTCTTTGGTTATTTTATTTGCGAAACCAACACCTGCAATCAATCATATTTATGTTGTCCTAAGCGAGCACGCAAGTGATGCGGGAAAAAAAATTTTCAGCATACTTACAAGGATTTTCTTATTGTGTCGTTGAGACTTTGATGCTAGTTTAGATACACAATTTTTATGTTAATTTTAATGTACCTTCTCTATTGTACGTAAAACAATATGGACGAAAGATTGTAAATAGGAGGTTACGTAAGTATATGCTTATACAAATGAATTTTCTCACTATTTCATTAATCTGTTCTTTTTATTGTTGCTGTTATAGATAAACAAGCCTACGCGTAAGCATGGATACGCACCATAATCTTCACACGTTGATTTAGTTTTGCTTACACACAGTATTGTATTAAATGGTAAAATAATCTTTACCACCTATAACATTTAACAGATATATTAAAGTTTGGCTTTCATATAAGCTCATTATACGTTTATATTATGAATACGAATAATGCATCTATTTTATGGTTCAATATATCAGATATTCATAATTCAGGCAGCATTTTATAAGCCATTTTTTTTAATATAAGCACAGTAAATCACAATTTCATTACAATTATTATTACTAACTATTTTTTCTGTCCTGGACAAGGAGGGCGTAGTACGTATTAAGAAACGTAATACTTTATTAGTATTAAACAGATTTTTTTGTTATAAACTTTATCAACTATTTTATTTTCACAAGCTCTAATGTTTTCATTGCAATATAATTTATCTCCATAATTGGATTCAAAGTTCTTGTTATGGTTTTCAATGCTTTGGTAGTTTAAAAATTATATTTTAATGAACATCATGTTGCAATCAATTATTGATATAGACTTTGTAACTGCAATTTACAGGATCAATTTATGTTAGGTATCGTTTACAAATGCAGGTATGCACTGCTTATAATTACGGTTAGAAAATTAAAATCTTTTAATAATCAGTTTATTTAATAATTTTCTAACTATTGATTGGTGCGTTCTAAAACAACACTTATTTCAAAACGAAAAATGTTAATTTTAGCATGTGGAAAACCTGATCTTTGAATGGAACTAGTATTTCTAATTAAATATAGCAATAGGCTTTTTTGGATTTATATTAAAAATCAAAAACTAAAACCGAATTATAATGTAACGAATAAAGTATATTGATTGTAAAATAAATTCAAGTCTAAACACTGAAGATTTAACTATGTTATACTTTGTTATTCTATTACTTTTCGTCATTGATATAACTAAAATTACGTTTTAACATTTGTTCGTTAAATATATATTTATTCTAATTTATATTTTTTGAATTTGATTATTCTTGAAAAAAGTTTTGTTGAATTTCCAATTACATCTTCACTATTGATGTGATTCTAACATTCTGTTTTTTAATAATCTTATCGTTTATAATAAGATTTGTTCGTTACGATTTTCATTTCTCAAAAATGTTAACATTCCTGTATTTTTTTAATTGTTCTTGCGCATTTATAAATTATTTATTTTACGGCAAAAACTGTATTATTTTTTAATTTTGTGCACAAATACATGAATTTTTCATATTTTCAACATTTAGTAAAATTATTCATGAATACTATAACATAAGTATCAATTATTTAAAACTAAAATTTCTTTTCTTTCAAGTCTTGCTTGCAAACGATTATTCTAATTTTAATTAGCATCGTCATCCAATTATTAAAATAAGATGTATTTTTAATTAATGCTAGTACTATATCGATAATCCGAATTCATACTGTTAAAAATAAAATAAATTATTATTCTCAATTAACATTATCCAATAAACCCATGACTAACTTCCAGTTATTGCAGAGCTTATAAAAGCATACTTGTGTCTCTTGTAAAACTATCGTGTAATTTAATGGCATTATCAACCGTGCTACAAACGTTTGTTTCCTTCTAAAAACATAGAAGTAAAATTAAGTACAATACGTACGACATTTTCTACAAATCATTTAAACTTGAAAATCTAAGCATTTGCGTAAATTCTAGATTATGGTTTATTCTTATAATTTATAATTTGTAATAATTTATAATTTAATTTTGATAATTAAGTCGGAAACTTACGAATAGATCCCAACATAAGATTTCTTATAGCGATTTGAATAAATAATATCATGCTCATAATCGTACTTTAATTCGAAAATAAAGTTTTCCATCTTCATAATAAGGTGTAGACATTTGCTAACAACTGCACAGTGGTTTCGTGTTACTCTTGAATAACTTACCTGCTTACTTGAATTCGGCATCTGATTTGGCGTATTCGTGATTAATAGTGCAGTTATTTAACTGAGTAAATAAGGCAAATTTATATACGTTAGCGTATACCCATGTATACGTATATTTCTATACATATTTGTATAAGTATGGGGTGGGAGCGCGCGTATTTGTGAAATACTAAAAAAGACATAAAAAAAATATTTACAAAATAGAGGGGGTTACATTACATCATCTTTCTTTTTCATATCAAAAATTGCATGGGATTGTAAAAACCCTATAATATTGGAGTGTAGCGTACGTCAGATATTTAATAGTAAATTGTATGAGTATAAAGACGTTCATTTATAATTGTCTACTGTTGAAGCTCTTTATGAAGAAAATTTTCCAGACTAATAAATAGCAAATCAACTTATATAAAGTCCCGTTTATTACTATTCAATTTACATACGTCATACACTCCACGTTATGACAATGAATTAACTCTCATGCGAGTCTGTGTATTCGTCATTCGCGTAACTCAAATTGAGTATAAAAAATTTCTTTTTAATTTGAACTTTTAATACTGAATTTCAGGATAAAATTAATATTTTTATAACAACAGAAGCTTAAAATTTTTTAATAAATTTCCTCGTTGATTTACATCTCGTCATATAATCTATTAAGTAAGTCAAAAAGGTCTTAGAATAGCTAGCAATTATTACTGTGTTCATTGTTTATTTGATTATGAAGAATAATTAGTAATTAGAAGATATAAACCAAAATTGGCTTACGAAAATATTTAATTATCTTAATTGATTATATTTATAAAGAGAGTATAATTGAATGGTGGTACAATGATGTTTATTTATTTATTTATTTTACTATAAAACTGTCAAACGACAAGATAAAACCAAGCTTTCGGAGTTATCGAATCCATTTTTATTTAAAATTCATACATCTTTTATCTATTAAACTCTCTGGATCACTCACTGTTGATTTATTAAAATAATTTTAATACTTTCAACTTTAATGTAATAGAATCCGAATTTTTTTATCTTACGTACCAAAATACTTTTAACCCTATTATATAAATTAAGATAAAGGGTTTTAAAATTACATACTATAGTGCGCGTACAAATGAAAAAACAATATTTAATTAAAAATCAATAATTTGTATTTTATATAAAATTTTATGCAGCAATAATAACAATAATAATAATCTTTTATTACAAATAATATCTAAAAAAATAAATCATATTTACCAGTTAAATGGATATAAATCTAGGAACGTATTGCTACAATTTTTAAAAAAACACTCGTGATGATTTATGTATGAAAAAGTATTTTTTACTATTTTACTACCATTTTAAATGCCGGTCTAAATACCCTCGTCGGTATTGTAGGAATGAACAGATAAATGGAAATCTACTTACAAATTCACATTGAAAATGTATAATTTTTATTTCTTTCAACTAGATGCATTTACGATTATCAGGAAAAACTTATCATGAAAAGCGTCTTCGCGTGCAACGCGTGTTTTCTTAAAAAGACTGTGAAGTTTGTTTTCCAAATAAAATCAATAGATGTCGGTAATATTTCTTTAAGTTATATGTTTCAGCTTAAAAGAATATATCAAGAATGTCTTATGCTTATAAATATAGGTTACAAAAAATACAAAATCCATTACAAGTGAATTTTTATAAATTTAAATTGGTTATATAGGAACCGCATATTTATCAATACTTGAATATTAAATTCTCAAAAAATACGCACATAATTTAAGCTTTTCTTTATTATATATATATATATATATATATATTCAATATTTTTAGTATATTTTTTGGCATGATTGCATTATATAAGCAATGGGTCTTATTGTTTAGATAACTGTTTTCTTTAAGGAATGATGTTTTATTTGATTAACAATTATCTTTTGATTGCACAAAAATTCATGCTTGCTTGTGTATGACACACTAGTGCATGTTATTACTTTCAGTCGTAATTTGTCATTCAAGGAAGAATCCTTTTGATCGCGAATTATGTCCTTTTTAATTAAAAATTTTACTAAAAAATATTTACATTGAGAGGATGTTAATTTATTATTCCACCTGGTATTGGTAGCGTTTGTCAGGAAAATGATTAAACATTACGCAATAGGCATTAAATGGTAAAATAAAATAATCGTCAATGGTATTAAATAGTAGGTAATTGCTTCCTTAACCAATCTCTAACAGCATTCGCTTTTTAAGTAAATGTACTATTTGATATAGACTGTACATATAAATTCACGAAGGCTCGCTGAAAGACATCATTAAAATGAATACGGTTGAGAGAATCCGTCTATAATAAAGCAAGGTATCCACAATTACATTCACACATTTATTAATATTATTCAGAAGGGTATTTTTGTATCGAGAGATTAAAATATATTTTCTTGTACAATGCAATAAGGCAATGCAATGAAAAATTTAATAAGACTTTATCTAATATAGCGCTATTTAATTATTGACAAGTCATTTTGCAAATTTAAATTTTATTTCACAATTCCTGCTCAATTCCGGATTCATCTTCCACAATAGTATTAATAGAAGGATAATGTTATTTTCGCATTAAAAATATAATAATATTAAATGGTGAGTTTTGCAATAGATTATTTGATTAGAGATGTGAGCTTTTTACCCTTTAAAAATGTGATAGTTAGGGAATAAATATTTTTTACCGCACGGTGAATAAAGTATGGTTGCTGCAACCAATTAATTTAGCGATATTTTTCAAACCAATCACTTAAAATGTCAAATATAACCAAATTGAAAAAAGCGTATCGAGGTGCACATCCTCCCATTATTTATAAGCGTATTTACGTATTGAACAGTGAATTACATTCACATAGATTTACATTTGAATTTTACTAAGAGTTCAAAGCATTTATAGTTTTACGTTATGACTTTATCAATGATCCTCGAGCGTCTTATGATTGTATGGATAATATAATGATAAACTGTTGCATGGACTGTAGCATGGATCCGGTGTCAAAATGACACCGACGCCTCACGATGCAGGTTTTATAAATTTCAAAAAAATTTTGTCATACGCCTTACTTATTTAAATGCAAGGTATATAAAAAAAAAGGTACGATAAGTTTTTTTTTTTTTTTTAAGAAGCGCAAGCTTAATTCAAATTTTGCCCACTCGATGTTTGCTGGCAATAATTCGTCTTGAAAGTATAAGCTAGCGCTTAAGTTTGTCATTGGTAATGCGTTGCAAAGCTATGGCTCGAGCCGACGAAGCATCCGATATTCGAGATAGATGCCGGGGGGAAGTTCTCTCATTCGCGTGGGCTGCTCGCAACGGGTTACCCGAATCCGCGAGCGACGGAGACAAGAGTCTACGTCGAGCCTGGGAGGCGCTGCTCGAGGGGCGCACTTCCGTAAACAGCAGAGAGCGGCATCGGGAGGGCAGAGGCAGGTACGGGCGTCTCGGGGACGCTGTTAAGAGGCGCGCGCGGGGGGTGGGCACCTAGAGGGGAAGACGCGCGGCTCGGATATGATTGCAACTCCAATGTTGATTAACATAAGAGCCGCAGGAAAATTACTCGGGTAAGCCGCGTGCGAATACTCGTGACGGTGGGTATGCAGGTGCCGCCGACGCGAAGTTTGCACGCTTCTTCCCAATTCAGGATCGTTAAAAAGTAAAAATCGCTATGAAAAATGGGCCTCTCTTTTTTCGCTTGGAAATAATTCCTGTACGCGACGAGGCGGTGTCTGGCTGTACGGTAGTGCAGCCGACATATGGCCACGGGTTCCGTACACTCCGTGGATAATACCGTATACTTTGCGCCGGGCGTATCGGAGAGGCGAAATTATATGTATTTTTATCGCCTGTATTAAGACAACTGCCAGTATTTTTCTGTATCAATAAAGGAATCGATCGATCGGAGCAGCTCGCGCACTCGATTGCTCGTGAAAAAGCGACACTGGATTAACGCGAGCCGCGAGCTTTGTTAAGAAGATCAAGGGGTCGCTGCCGCACTTGCCCGAGTCGCCCGCGCTGTATAATTACACTTTTCTGCCTCTAATGCAGGTTAAGGAGCTCCGGTGAAAAAGCGAGGTGTACTGGGCGGGGGCGGAAGGGGTGGGCTTCGCCGGCGAGGGGGATGGAGCCAGGGAGCAAAGGGCCCGACGAGGAGGAGGCCGAGGAGGCGGAGGGGCAAAAGAATAAATAAAGCCACCAGAAGGGAGAAGAGAAGAAAGATGGGAGACAAGGATGCCGCCACCGACGCCGTCGTAGAAGAGAACGATTAGTCAGGCGAAATCGTCCATCGCGTCTGAACATGCGAGCGACACGTGTTTGTATTTGTTAATGTCTGCTAACTTCAGCTACTTCTCTTTGCGAAAATTGTCGGAAATAAACAACGGCCGCGTCTATGTCTATCCTGGGAAGCCCTTCTGCCGCAACTCACATAATTAAAACTGTATTAGAGACCGCAGCCTTCCTCGCCTCGTAACAACCTCGAAAGCATATTCCGCTCTCGCCGATCTTTTCAGCTTTTCACCCTTTCTCGAGCCTCGCGCTATTTATATGACACATGATACCGGCTTTATAAGTTGTAAATTTGCTTGCACTCCGTTATTCTACGATTAAGTCATTCCCACTTATCTTTCGTGATTATATTGTGACGTTTGACTTGAGGGGAAACGCTACTAAATGACTTAGAGGACGTAAGGAAACTTTGATGTCGCTTGCATCAAGGCTTAATGTTTTCGTTTTTAAAAGCATTTTTCCCTTGACTTTTCAATCAGAAAATGGGGTTCTTCGGTACAATTAGTATTGTAAAACTACAGGATTACAGTATAGGAAACCCAAAGAACAAAAAGAAACGTAAAAATGCGCCAGTTTTTTTTAATTTAAGGAAACAATTTAAAAAATAAGTCGCAACTCGAACTATTTATACGAAACAATTATAAACCCATGCGCATGTGTGTGTGTGTGTGTGTGTGTGCGCGCGCGCGTGTGTTTATGGGTGTGCGCTTATGCATGTATGTATATATTTGAAGTAAAAAAAACAACGAAATACAAAATAATAATTAAAGAAGTACGCGTAAAAGTATTTTACGAGCAACGTCGCATGCGAAGATGTGAGCGTTGATGAGTCAGAGCGCGACCGAAAAGACATAGCTTGGTTGAAGCAGAAGAAGGAAGAAGGACTGGCGGGTAAGGGAAGGCCGAAACAATAGTAAAAGCGGGGGCTGGGGGGTTGGTTAGCCCTTGGCGAAGGTCCGGGCTCGAGCGATGCTGGGCTAGAAAAAGAGAGGATGGAGCTCGAGTGCGTCGATAGGCCGGTGATCGATCGGCAGAAGCCGATCATCGTGGAGCAACGGAGAGGCAGGCAGGGATGGCGCAAAATATTCGGAGCTCGGCCGTAATTCCAGGGGCAGTCGATGGTCTCCGCGAGCCGCGCCGATCGCTCCGGAAGCTCGAGCGGCGCAGGTCACCGACGGAACTCCACTGCTCGGCTCGGCTGCAACGGTCCGCGCAACGTAGAAATGACCGGGGCCCGGCTCGGTGCTCGACTCTACCGACGGAAGCCTCCTCGTCCACCGACTGGAGCCCCGGAGCCTCCTCTTCGACCTCCTGCTCGCGAGCCGAAATGTCCGGCACTCGTTAAAGCCACGTGAGCCGCCGTTTGCCAAAACGGCGTTTTAAGCCATAGGTCTAGGGCTGAGGGAGTCCCGGCACCTGTCACCTCTAAATATCATTATTTGACTCGAGACCGCGTCACGCCGCTGAATTTGCCCCGGCACCGAGTGCCAGCGCGGCTACCCCGCCCCCGCCGACGGCCCCGCGCCCGGTAACGCGTATCGGGATTTTAATTGGCTGACCTGCCACCACTCGTATTATTTATACTCGCCAGTTATTAGTCCATTACTTGCGATAAATACGTCTATCTATCCCACTTTGCTTCTTAATAAGCTCCAATTTATTGACTCTAGCCTTTCTATTTTCCCTCGGCCGTTTTAATCATCGGTCAACTACCCCTTGAGCCTATTTCGGCGAGTCTGACAAATTTTCCGCGCTTAGCGATCGCCGTTCGTCCCTGGCCAATCGCGGATGCAGCATCTATTTCTGGTGCATCGATTCTGTGCATCTAATTCATGCAAATATATATATTATAGCCACTTTCCTGTAACGATGGCATATTCAACCCTTAAACGTTAACTAATGCATTAAGCCCTTACAATTTTAAAACTGCTGCGCTGATTCCATTCGCGAATACTATCCATTAGTTTCGAAACTTGTTTATTTAAACTTTCTTCTCTTCGCTCTCCTGAACTTTGGTCGTATTGAAAAATATTTCATTCCATAATGTTTATACAAAATAGATGAGTTAAGAGCTAATGCTTTAAATTTTAACCTCAAGATTAAGACGAGATAATCATTGATTCATCGCAGATGATTTATTTCATTTTATCACTGTTGATGATTTACAAAAAGAGAATTTAGCAATTTTGTAAAATCATTTTGCTTTTTTATACAATCGTATTATCTACTGTCAAAAAATTTCGATTCTCGTATTGCAAATACAATTATATTTTAAAAGAAAATCAATTGGTAACGGTCATCCGTTATTATAGCTATTCCTAATTCGCTTATCAAAGATTATTTCGCAATATCATACTTGAGCAAAGTTAATTATAGAGTTATTTAAATACAAATATGTTACCAAGGGAAAAAATTCAATGTTTTGGTCATACTCATTTCAGATAAAGCCCATAACAAATTCCGTTACATTTAAAAGTTAAAACCTTTTTATACCCTATAGTTACCTGTTTAATTCTACAAACTAGGAGGTTCATATCACAATTAAAATAATATCACATTCAATAATATTTACTATTTTTAATCTATTAAGAACAAATGTGTAGAGAAATTATTTATTTTGTATAAAATATTCTTGTTCATTACATTATATTGAATTAAAAGAATTTTGCTAATACTTAATAGATACGTGAACAAAATATGGCAATGTTTACTTCATCTTTAACACTTATCAATATTTCTTAATTTTTCTTTACAATTTTCCTTTTATTATAGTTATATTATAATATTTCTAATGCATTATCATCGGCCTTAATGATTTAAAGTGTAGTTTACGCTTTCGTAGACAATCTATAAAAATTTCTCACTATCGATAATAAATTCTGTAAAATACAAGTATTTATTATAAATACAACCTAACTGTTTATATATATTTGCTAACTACTAATTTACATATTGCATCTGTAATTTTTGTAATTATATCTCAAGTGATTTTACTGTACTTAACACGATTATATTTTGTAACTTGATTATATAAGAATAGAAAATAGGTCAAAAATCTAGAACACAAAATGAAATTGTTTTGATAATTTATTTAAATAGTTTCCGAATTAATTAGAAATAGTAAAATTAAAGAACAAAAAAACAATTGTTTAACGTTTATTTTTAAACGCTCATAATCGGTCTTTTTCATTCGCATTTTTAAAAAATGGAGAATAATTGAAAGTGTTGACTTAAATACAGTAAAACTTTCATTAAATATTATAATTGATGTCAATGAATAATTCTAAATATGGTAAGATATGTTGAACTATTTATAAAGATCACTGATTGTTCTACGCAATGTAAATTTCCTGGCAATAGTCTCATACAAGGTATATTTTTTTTAAAAGCAAACACTAAGCTTTATCATTTATACAATTTAAAATGTTTTCGTGAAAATATGTTTTTTTTAAAGATTTAATAATTTGTTAATAGCCAATATAAAATAAATATTGTGCCTTTTTTTAATTTGAAATACAATTCTAAACGTATTAAAAAATATTCATTAATATCTAATTGTTCGTAAACAATTTCGAATTTTAACTACTTTAATGGCTGGAATTGGTAGGCCTTGTGTATTTCTATAATAATGTTCCATAACTGGAAATATATGAGTTGTAGTAAAATATATATTATCTATATATATTCATATTTTATTAATTTATTATATTGTTACTTTATCTTTATTAAATTATATTCAATAACAAGGAAAAACTGCTTTTAATGTTATATATGTGTAAAAACAGGTTATTGAGCTACATAATTCCAAACTATTATATATAAGTATTATATTATATAAGTAATTTCTCTAAATACTGACAATATTTTTTGCAATAGATTTCTATTAAAAATAATAGATATCAATTGCATTCTATGATTGTTGTTGCATGGTTATAATTATTTGTTATTAATACGTACAGTTATTCATTTATTCTATCTATTCGTCCAGTAAATAATCAATTTATCAGAAAAAAAATTTTTTTGTTTACCAAAAATTGTTTTGGATGAAAGCAACTTACTAAAATGCACTTAATGTTACGTACAAAAAGTAAATGATATCAAATTTTTCATAAAAATGCAGATAAAAAAGTAACATAAAAAAATATTTTTACAGAATTTATCTACTGTAATTTTAAAGAAATTCCTCCTAGATACAAAATATTATAAGCTACATATAAATTTAATAATAGCAGATTCATTATTATTGTTAAATATATCAATATCTTTATAATTTACAATGAAAATAAACAATAATGTCGTAAAAGTTTTGCTACTCAATCTAAAAATTTCTTTAATAGTTTTGTTTTTATAGAGCAAATAATCTCGGAAAATATTTTTAAAAAACATTAAAAATAATCCTTATATACTGATATTTTAAAAATCATCGTTATTACCATTATTTTTTACTTTTTATTTTGATATTAAAAAAAATTCTACCAACGCTTTTTATAATATAACATATATTATAACATATATACTTATATTACAGTTCAGTTTTTATTCTGTATTGCTTTATTTGTTTAAAAGTTAACGCTTGTGAAATTATTTATTTATTCAATAAACCAATTAAATATTTGTTATAATCAATAAAAATATCATATTCAAATATACAACCAATTATAAATCATTGTTTTGAAATTAAAAATTTTCTCAAGAACGTAAAAAAAAAATTATTTATTATATTGTTCCATTTTACACTCTTTAAAAGATCTAATATTATTAATTAAGAACTTGTAATCTCAACTTTAACCATGTTCTATCAAAATATTACAGCAGCAACCTAATTCGATTTCGAAGTTGAGTATAACTTTTATACACAATACACATACAATAGGAAAAAACTTTACATGTAAGTATATAAGACACCATCAACAACATTTGCATTACGATAGCATTTATGTACCTCAAAATCTAATCATATCCATATTTGTAATATGAGAGTTAATATATGGAACCTCAATCGAAGTTTACAATTATATTTTATTTCTACGATTCATAAATGTAACATTTATTTATTTCAACAAAACGCTAAAAAACTTTAGGTTATAAACTTGCCAACCGACTAATGACTTACGAATTAATGTAATAAAAAAGTAGTGTATGAATACTGCTTGAAAACATATATACAAAAGAATATATATTTTAATTAATAGCTTTTAATATAAAAATATGATTTATAGCACTTTCAGCAAAAAATTTAAGAACAATAATATACTGGTAATGACGAACCACACAATTTTGATATTGATTCTAAGCTTAAAAAGATTTATTAGCAGGATTACCTTCCGTCTAAAAATAACGTCAAATGATTAATATTTTATTAATGACATTAAAACAACCTAAATAATTAACATTTGTATTATTTTTCATATCATATGTTTCTATTTACTATTATATAATAATATTTACATAATATTTATAACAAATAATAATTAATTAATATATATGTATTACCAAATTCCATTAAGAGCAAAATTTCTTACTTTTAATTTTTATATGAAAACTATAAAAGAAGACTATTTACTTTTATCAAACTATATTAGTTTGAACCCATAGAATTTGTTTCGAATGTACCTTTCATATTTAATTTTTCCCAATTCCACAACTCCATAAAAATACTGCTCCTGAGTAAGAACTTTTTGGCTTCATGAACTGTAAATATAAAATCTGGTGAATTATCATTATATTTTTTTTCTAAGTTAGGTAAAGATATAAATACCAGCCATACTTTTTTGCTCGAATAAAATTATTTAATTATGATAAAGAGCCGCTATTAAAATAGATTCTACAATGTTAATATAGAAGCGTACAGTTAAAGAATGATAATTAAAGAACAAGGAAACAAAATTGAGGGACTGATAATTGAGAAACTAGATGTAAAAGAGACTTGGATAAATTAGCAGTTCATTTTTAGAAGTATTTCAGAGCACAACCTTAATTCGATAAAAAATATTTTAAAGACATCTTAATAAAATCAGAAGCAAGCGAAACTGATTTAACATTCATTCAAGTGGTAATTAGAAAATTAGATAAAATTACATTGAAAATGATTATGCGAATAATAGAAAGTAAGTATCCGGATTTTTGTAGAGAAAGTCGTACAATGGCCAATGTGTCAAAATTCAAATATTATTTATTAAATGTCAAGGAAAATCTATCATAGTCCAAAGACAGTTAGTTTATTTGCAATTTCTATTCAGATGGTGGTAAATTAAAGCAATCGAGAGATTATAGACTTCAATTTTGGAAGAGCAGGTAGCATGACTCGAACCGACTGATTATCATGTCACGAATGCCGAGACTATTAATTATAAATTATCGAAAAATAACAAAAATTATTTTGTTAAGAGTGCAAAAAAAGAATGCGGGTGAAAGTAAAAGGAAGCAGAGTAGAAATAGAGTTGCTTTCATAGATGGCAGTGATACTAAAACGCACGACGCCTGGCTAATTGACTCTGAAGTATTTAACCATATGGCAAATCAAGAAACATCGCAAGCGACTACGAAGAATTTGTGTCACTGTTAAAAATAGCAATAGGTAATGGCAATAATATACTGGAGCTTGTGGAGAGGGAGATTTATATCAAAGCAGATGCAAAAGGAAAGTGTATGTCAGGGACTACGCACCGTGTTTTTTACACGCCAAGCTTAATGTACGATTCATTTCGATTTAAAGGGACTGTGAATAAGGATCTAGATTCTTACAGATAAAGGCAGCGAATGCTTATTTCTCAAAGATAATCAAATGCTGGCAACCAAAGATATCAGCAATTTATACAAATTAGCCTACAATTATGCCACGGACAACTGCACCATCAAAGATCCATCCATTTAAAAAGAATTTTTAACAACATGAAAATTAATGTACCTGTAAATGATACTTCTTTTAAAGGATATATTTATGTAAATGTTTTTAAAAAACCGGAGTATTTGATTAAAGAAAAAACACCATTAAACTTTGTGAAATTACACGAACCGACGTGTGCCGACATATGGACATGTGGACTCACTCGGAAGATGTAATATTTTATTACATTTAAGGATAGTTTTTCAGGTTTTTGATAAAAAAGCATTCTATCAGTGCAAGATTCAAACTTAGTAAACTTAGGACCGAAACGTATTATTAATGTTTTCTTTACGGAAGAACAGAATGAAATTATGAAACACGAAATTCGCACGATTCTCAAAGCCAATGGATCTATGACTTATTTGAGATTTTATCAACTATTATATTTGTGAAGTGAAGCAATAAGCATTGCTGTTAATAACTCAGGTGAAATCCTTTGTTAGATGCAATAGGAAAAAATAATATTAAGCATTAGCAAAAAACGTTTAAAACATTTTAATTGAAAAAGTCACAAAGCTTACATCACAAGAGTCGAAGATTACCTTTTAAAAAATTTTTAATATTTAAATCAAAGTCAATGAAGTTGCCAAATTTTATGAAAAAGTGTTCTTCTAAATGCGGCCATATTACCTTAAAAAATAATTTTTAAAATCCATTAATAATATCGACAAAATTTATTTTATAGAAAATAATATTGTGAACGATTTTCGCGACTTCACAATAACGATCGGTTACAAGAAAAAGTTACAAAAAAAGCTATTTTTATGGTTTCTATGATTGTCCGAAATTTCTGTCATTATTTCAATTTGGAAAAAGACAATCTTTCGGATAATGATAATAAGAAAACTTCTTGCCTAAGAGCCTGGATACTCATGAAAAAGGCGACAAGAAGATCATGAGTTGTAACAGAATTCTTGTGAATCTAAGGTTTTGAATTGGAATCATATTAAAACAAAAGAACGGAACTGATTATACAGACATTTTTAATCACACAGTGTATTTTTTTTTACTGTAGCGTTAATATTAGAAATTACTGGTAATCATAATTCATATATTAGCAAACTACCACTTCTGTACAAGTTCAAATGAAAACAAATACAAGCAGCAGTTATAAAATGTTAACTCTAGTATTTCTTCATTGTGCAAATTGTTAAAAAATTTATATAATTAAAAACGAACACCAGAGTGTTTTGGAGGCTCCCCGACTTTTGGTTTTTACATATACAAGAATGAAAACTAATGCTTACGAATAAGAAAAGACTACAGTATTAATTGAACAAAAGCAAAAGAGAGTAAGGTTACAAGTTTTTTAGTGCCGAAATAGTGCGACTTAATGACATGAATTTAATTGCTTTAACGTTATTTTGAAAAAAAAATTAATTTAAAAGAAGCTGAAAGTGTCAGTGCGCCAATAGTAGCTAGCTTGGATGTTAATATTATTGGGAAAAGGTTTTTTATGAGCCCTTATCGTGAGGCTGTTGGTCGCTTAATGTTTTTACAAACAGTAAGTAGACTCGATATTAGTTATGCGGTTAATGCAGCTGCAAGAACATTGGAACAACCGACAGAAGTGCATTAGCTATTAATAAAAAGAACTTTTAGATGCCCGAAGGAACAAAAGATTTAGGTTAACTTTATTGCCGGAATAATGCTTCTGAAGCATTTAGCGATGCTGATTATGTCGGTGATAAAGGAACTTGGAAATAAACATCTAGCCTTTTTTGTATTATACATGAGAATCAGCAGTAACGCGGCAAGGCAAGCGACAACAATGTGTAGCATCGTTGACGACAGAAGCCAAATGTATTAGTCCTGCATCGACTACAAAGAAGATTATATGACCATAAACATTATTCACAGAATGCGAAATAAATAATTTATACAATGTTCTATTCTAAAATAATACGAGTACCTTAAAGCTGATTAAATATTCGAAATTTTCCCGGTATAGCCAGGATATCAGCTTCAAGTACGGCTTGTTTCCTAATGCTTATGAAAAAATTTAATTAATGCACAATATTAAGAAGTAAACATCTAACCGATTTTGTTATATGAGCCTAATCCGAGCTATTGTAATTTTTAAAAATGGCTCGAGCCATCAATTTTAAAGTGAAGTTATCTCTGGTATACCATTGGCCTTTTGCGTGTGTTTCTAAATTATTTTTCATATTTACTCATTCCAAATTTTTTTAAGACCTTAACTTTATTTTTATATTCTGATAAAAGGTCACATTTGGCCATGAAACAAAAAGTTAGACGAGTTAGTTTGTTGCAGCGTTAAATTACATCCTTGAACGAGAAAAAACAAATTATCATTTCAAGATTAATACTTTATTTTTATAAAGCATATTAAACACAATTTACCTTTTTTCAAGTTGAATGCAAAATTGAAAAGTGTCGTTCTACTTTATATACTTGACAATATACAACGCGCACACTCATGTGTGTATGTGTGTGTGTGTGTGTGTGTGTGTATAATGCATTATTTATACAAAAATTATATTCAGTCTTCTTGTAAAATTGTTGTTGTATTATCTTAAAATAAAGGTAAAAATGAACTTAGACCTTCAATACTACAAAACTTATAGTATTAGTAAATGTTTATTTTTTAAAAAATGCATAATATTAACCGTTAAATAAATTTATATCTGATCAATTATAATTTTCATTTTTTTTAAACTAAAAACCATTTCATAAATAAAAAAAGCTGGACCATAAGGCCCTTATCATATAAAAATGAGTACAGCGAAGAAAACTACTGCAAAATTCGCAGTCTTATAAAAACTACAGATTATATAAAAAAATGTATAACTCAGTTTTCTTTAAAAAATTTGTAAATTTATAGTAATTATTTTACAACTGGTTTTTACACTTACAATAAATTGGTTATTCTTGATTGTTAATAAATTATTTGTAAAAATACTTTTTTGCTTTATTCTAAAATAAAAAAAATTAAGGAATAAGCAAATTATGTTACCTAAGTTTTGAAATATCAGTTAGTTATTTACTATTAAATAATGCTTTTTAAACTAAAAGTATAGTATTAATTAAGGATAATTTTTTCCTAATAAATTCTAATAAAGTTATTTAATTTCGGGTAAAGAAATATAAGCTTTCATTGTTTTAAAAGGTTAATGATTGATTTTTCATTAAACAAGATTCCTTCATACTACCTAAGATTTTCCTCACTATAATTATAACAACTTAACTTGCAACAAGTAATTTCACTTTAGCTCATAGCAGTAAGATGCAACAGAAGAATAAAAAGAAAAAAATGACAAGCAGAATTGCAACCGCTCAATCAATAAATATACGTACATACATGTATATATATACACACACACACACACAACCACATATATATATTGTTTTTGTTTCGATA
This sequence comes from Kradibia gibbosae, assembly GCA_018907135.1. NCBI lineage: Eukaryota > Metazoa > Arthropoda > Insecta > Hymenoptera > Agaonidae > Kradibia > Kradibia gibbosae. The sequence goes on along the minus strand of JACCHX010000001.1, from coordinate 8,351,717 downwards.
AACAATAATTAAGGCAAAGAGCAAATGTTATCTTTGAAAATATGGCTTCATTTGACCGAGTGGAAAAAAGGCTAGATAAAGGATTCTCAGATAATCGCAGAGATAGATGTCCCCCAGGACCTAAGCGTATGCACACAAGCCCAGGTCCGTGCACATGTCCGTGTAGATATATACATTTTTCTGCAAGTAAGTTGTGTACAATATTCACCCGTAAATTTCTAAGGCGACGAATCGTGTGAGTCTGTCCTGAAGCTTTTTCGACATTTACGAGATGATATGATTTACGGTTTATTTATGCCCGAACTCGTCTTTGTAATAATAATACTGAGGGCATGGTGCTGCCTCTTTTACGAATAAACGGCAGCATTTTAAAAGACCCTTAACTCCGTTTAGTGTTCGGAAGAAGAGCTGCAATCTCCATATAAAATTTGATCGTCTCGCAGGCTTCGACCTCGTCCCCGCAACCGGTGGACCCTTGACAATCAATAGGGCTTTGAAGAGTGCAGAGCAATTTTTCGAGCTCAGCGCTTGTCATCGAGCCATTGTCTCGGGCAAGCGTGCGTGCGTGTGCGCGCGCGCGCACGAGGATTCGCGGCCGCGCGCCCCCGAGGCGGGATTTCGCGCGAGGCGTCCGGGCTCGCGTCGGGGCCCCACAGCTACGAGCACAGGGAGAGTCTGCACCGGTAGCGATAGCATAAATTCCGGCCTTTTACGATTATTGCCTCCGCGAGTGTCATTGCGTGGCCCGCGGTGAACGACGCGAGTCTCCCCCTAAGCCCCTCCTCGGCCAGAGGTTCGCGAGCGCGGAGGAACGGCGTCGCGGCCCGACAGAGCTCGGAGCGCAGGGCATCCAAGCCGAGCCCTGGATTTTCCTTGCTTTCCCCGATTCTCCATCTCGAGTAATTAGTGATTAGTCTGCTTACCTTCCACTTCCTTCCTGCAGCGAGTGCACGAGTCCTTAATAATTGTAATTGGACACGGCTCGGCAGCTTCACCTACAGGTTGGTCTTGCTGCCCACTTTACAATACACTTTGTCCATCTGCCTTTTAAGGAGAGAAAAAAATGAAAAAAAGGAGGCGGAGTTTCGAGATCAAAGGGGCCGCCGCGTGGCGAAGGTCCGAGCAGGAGGTGAAAGAAGGGAGGTATCGAGAAAGTCTCTACATATCTATGTATAACGCCCGGCCCGCGCTCTCGCTCTCTCTCTCTCTCTCTCTCTCTCTATCTATCTCTCTCTCCTGCGCGCATATAGTAATCCCCGAATGCATCTAGAACCCGGGCTTACGGGGCTCGTTTATAGCCAACCCGCAGACATTCGAATCGTTAAGCCATCGGCCAGACCAGAGGCAATGAACGTTTCTCTGAAAAAAACTTGCTCTTTTTATCACGGGCGAAAGCTCGCCCTCCCCCCTTCTATCTCTCTCTCTCTTTCTCTCTACATATACATATATATATATATATATGTATGTATGTATGTATATATATATATATATCTGGGAGAGCAACCCCACTAACGCCGAATCGGCGAATCAGACACCCATTTCGAAGATCTTTGCTTTTATTTACTCAAGGATTTTCTGCGTGATTAGTTCGCCATCCCCGAGAGCCCATGGAGTATCCGGCGAGTGAGTTGTCTCGATGATCTGGAGAATAGCGCCCCGGTGCTTGGATTATTAATAAGGAAGAGTCGCTCGCCCTACCGATGCGGGGTGTTTTAGCTTCCCATCCGTCGCGTCGAGGCTCCTTATCGCCAGGGTCAGTCGCTCGACTAAGCTCGTTTCAATCGACATTAGTAAAGACCTTGGGGAAGGCTGGAACGGACAGCTTTTAATTTGTCGATCACGAGGCCAATAGTCGATGTCCGAGGTAGGAGAGCAAGGAGAGTCGCCGAGAGCGAGATCCCTCGATGGGAATGTCGGACTCGAGAGAATCGCATAGGCACGGCGACAAGGTTGAGATAATATAGCTGGAGGAAGGGGCTCTACACTCACTGATTGACGTGGCAAATCTGACTAGACGATCCGCTCGTGATATGAGCAGCGAATGAGTGCGGAGGAGGTGCATCGTCCATGTTAACCAATGGGCGTAGGATGTGATTATTATTAAAACTGCAGACTGCATTTACTTTCAGTGGAACTTCCTCAAGGTATACGCATGACTAGCGGTTTTTCATTCTGCGATTACGTTTCTCTGTATTTTTCCTTGCCCTCTTCCTCCGACCCTTCGCCCCAAAGGATTCGCCTCTGCATTCTGACCTGACCGTCAAACGCTCCACGACACTTCACAAATATAATCACTTATTCAACGCTGCTATTTTCGTCCCCGAGGAGCAGCGAATATATCAATCAAACCCCAGAATATTGAATTTTTACTACAATACTAGTTTCATAGTACGTTTCCAAAGTGCGCCGTTAAATATTATCCATTCTTATGGAGAACATATTTCAAGCGAATCTTCCTGCATACTTATTTTGAGCTCGATAATATATATTCCAAATATGCAATTCATACATTATTCATAATAAAGTAAACGTCGCTTCAAATTTCCTGTTCTCTCTCTTTTTCCCTACTTTTTCCCAATACACACACAAACACACAGACACACACACGTGCACACGCATACAATACATTTATATCCCGAGGTTATTGTATTTTAATTATTCAAGTAAAAACATTCGATTACTCTCTTGTACCTAAGAATAAAAAAAGTACCAGCTTAAATGAATTTATTGATGAATTTGTACCAATCATCTCCAATTTGACAGATAAACAAGTCAATAATATATTATTTGTAATTGTTACATTAAATGCATTTGTTTCTTACAGGAACGACCATTTAACACAGATACAGTTTAATATAAAATTAAAATAAAATACGCTTACGGTGCATACTCATTTTATACCTTTTCCATGATCTTTGAAAAAGATCTATCGTATAATTAAGAATTTAACGTATAAAAGCGTTGGATAATTCTTCCTTATTAAGTGTAATCAGATATTGTAGATACTTTATCAATTTAAATATTACAATAGAAAGCTTAATTATGTAAGGCTAATTAAGCCTGTAAGCAGATTATAAAATTTATAAAAACAGAAATTTAGGTTAAATGTATAAATTTATTCGCTTGTTAGTCAGTGAAATCACAATACGATATCTCTGATATCTTCTGAAAAATAAACGATAAAAAATCCTTAATTATACAAAAAATTTAATTTTCATCAATATAATATTTTTTAGCATAATTGCCGACATGGTAATTATATTTTACTTGTATTTTACACTATTTAATACACTCGTTAATGACTAAGATGACCCAGAAATGTATTTTGGTAAGCAATAAGACTATAAAATTAATAAGCGATGCTGAACGCGTTAACAAACTTTTGCTTTTAGTTGATAAATAAAAAAATAAGCACTGACTGGCCTCCGAAATCCGTTTGTAAATTTCAATGTTCATGTCCTTTGATTTCTGGCGCAATGACATTTGTCTCTAAATATCGGTTATTGGTTGGTGTATAACTGAATTTCCAGAAAAATAAAGCAATTTTATGCATGAGAATCCCGGAGTCTGTTCCTTTCTTTCAAGGCCCAGTGAGCGGTCACAAAACGGGACGAAAACAACGAAAATGGCCGCTGATGTTAGACACATTGTGCAGTACAGCTGCTATTATTCCGGAGCATGCGAAATATAAATAATATAGGCCCGAAGTGACAGTAAATATTTTGGACTCTCAAAAGAAACGCAACCTTTTATTACCAAAGAGATGGGCCCTCTTTTTTCTCTATTCACTCGTTAATCCAAACCCAAACTAATTATCCCCGGAGTGGCAGCTCGAGGTTCGCTGACCCTCCATCAATCGCGTGTAAAAACTCGATCAAATTAATGTAGTTCGACTCTTTATTGTCTCACCAACTGCGATAACTCGCAATACTCAACGGCACGAGGTACAAAATTTGCACGTGGCTTGAAAGGAGCATCCAATGCGTGCATTGGAATCACGCGTGAAAACGAAACGGAGAAAATCCTGCCCGGCTATCGGAGGATTCTACATTATATGAATTATATAATTTACGCTTCAATCAGTTATATCATTGATTCTATAAGCAAAGGGGAAAAGCGCTCAATGCGCACTCGTGAAAGATTCAACAGCTGAGAATTATTACCCCAGTTGGCGTAGCGCTACTTTAAATTCTCGATCTCATGTATAAATGAATGCAGACATTTTGAAAATTATAGTTAAGGAAGACTCGTACTCAAAATTGATAATTCTACAGCATCGAGCTCTGTTTGTTAGTGTATGAATTCTCGCGGTCGCTCGCAGTTATTTAGTAAAATATTGAAGAGCTCTTCGACGAATAAGTAAATGCACGAGCAAAATAGCTTCCCGCCGAGACAACGACACGAGCGGACGGTTCTTGATTTCTTGAATATTTGATAACTCGCGGCTCGTCGGCTCTCTAGTCTGGCGTGCTGCGAAGCATTAAACGAGTAGGGTTGTTAGCCTCCTTATCTTGTGTACCAGAACCCTTCTGTATCCTGCCTACTGTCCGCTCGCTCCCTGCCCTGCTCGCCCCTCGCTCCTCTATTACCCCCCCCCCTACCGCCGCAAAGCCCCAACCCAAGCTAGACATCTACGCAATCACATATTATTTAAGATAACTTGTATTTCTCTAACTGTAGGTTATAGCCTATTTGCTCCAAGCTCGCCAACTGCGACTCGAAGGAGCGGCTTCTGCTACTCCCGGGAAGAGCTCGACGAGGAATCCTCGCCAGGGGACGATCCGACAGAGTTCTGCGATATTATCTTGCGTCGGTTATGAGCTCTTGGCCTTCCATATTAGCTGCCCACAGATTCGACCACTTGGCTCTTCTGTCCCCCGTTGATCTCGCCTTACGCCGTCAAATCAAACGTATTTAGCATCGCTCTTTAGTTAGATCGACCCTTCGATTCAGCCTGCCACAAAACTCCGAAGCTTCCCTGTAAAGAAATGCCCGAAATCAGTCTTCGACCGCTCCAAATGACCACTCCAAATTTCCAACTATACGTGATATTAACACATCCGTGAGGCGATGTGAAACGATATCGAACGGAAAACGGTTTAAAACTTCTTCTTGTGAAACTTGTTTTTACAAATAATATATTAAGCTAGCTTATGCTTGCTTGAACTTTCAACCAGGATTAATAATTTTAATTACAATTTCGAAACCCAGTTCGAATGTTAAAAGCAATATTATGCTTGCCAGATATTGAAAAGGATAAGATAAGCTGCTCGCTCGTTCAAAAAATAAACATGAAATTATGCCCGTGCCTGGCAGATCTTGCAGCTCTATGTAGAAACATTTGTAGCTGCTTAGTAGTATTATAAGTTTATAAGAGATTTAAATTACTGCTCTCTCAATATAATTATAATTAGGATACTTCGATGTTATAATAAAACCAACATGTCTTTTAACTTATTTATCGTATTCATGGCACTTATTATTTTCAAGCCTTTGATTAAATTGTACGATGTATGCTATCGTGGGTATTTGGCGATGTAAAATCACTTCCTGCAATTAATATCATAAAATTAAAAATTTAGATTTGAAGCTTTGCCGACTAATAGCCGCAAAAAAGGAAATTCATTTATTTCTCACGTGAGTGCCGCCAGTAAAGCTCAAACTGTAAATAGAATCGCGGTTTAAGTCGAAATTGGTAGCGCACGAAAATCGCTAGCCACATCAGAGATGAACCGAACACCTTGCAGCGGTTTATAAAGAGAATAAATTGCCCGCATTCACAAAACTTCATTACAATGATGAGCCAACAACTGTCCTCTACCGATCGAATTTCATATCGATCCTCTGATTAATATAAATATTTTTTCCATTTTTCAGCTCGATCGTGCTGCAAGCGTCGACGCATTCGATCTCTTTTATTGCTGTATTGCAGAATAAAATTACATACGTAATTGAATATGCATAAATAATTCATTTCAAGAATAAATCATTTATAAAACAGATAATATCATGTAAAATATACTGTTGTACTTGCAGTTGTACTTATGAATTATGTTCAGTCTTAACATTTTTTTCATGAATTATAGATAACAGATGTGTATGTGTCCGCCGATGTCCATATATTATATATATATATGTGCATGTGTGTGTGTTGTTATATGTATGTAAATATATATCTGAATTCTACGTCTTCTTCAATATATGACTGCGTTTGACCACTAATTCTATAATTACTTAATAAGAGCATTTAATTGATTTCTATTAAAAAAAACAAAAAATAATAAGCTAAATTTATGAGATTAAAGTAAATATTAAGATATCATACACGCGCGATAGTAGCCTTACGTAATTCAAATATTATATTCATCTATAGAAACAGACATTTGTCTAATATTCTAAGCTTCGATAGATATATTTACGGTCTGCATTAATTTGCTGCAGATAAAAATTAAATGAAGTGTGCTAACCTATTTGCTGTCCTATATCATAATAGTAAATTTGTAATACCTTAACATAATGATATTCAAAGGTTCTTACCTTTGGGCAATTATAATAAAAATTATTTAATGGAAAACGATCGGATAATGTATTTTAATAGAATAAACGGTTCTATTTATGCGAGGCACGTCCAATACTTATTCATTATAGTTGTCTTTGAAGAGTTTCCGTATTAAAAGACTAAACACGCAGTTGAAAACAATATAATACAATAATATATGCTTTCTCGGAATTTTCAAAACTTTTACTCGAGAGCTCAGTGCCCTGCACTGTTACTGGCGGATATTAATTTAAATTACATATTGCTATTTCAAATGAATAAGGGTACGTACATACACTGCATACAAAGTAAATATAAACATCATTTAAATTTGTCGGCTGCAATAATTTTTGAAGGGGAATCGCATTATCTCTCGCTGCTGCCTTTGCAGTATGGATTTTTGCGTGTGTAGTATAAAAATTTCATGTTCTAAAGGACGTACGCGGGAAAGGTGCGCTCAATTTTTAATTTCGCTATACACCGCGATAAAAAAAATTGCCAATCGAGACAATTCAGACTACGGTTTCGGTCAATTTATTTTAATACGAGCGACAAACGATACGACGAGCGATCTCGAAAGTGAAGCGAGCGTTTTGAAAAGAAGGAAAGAAAGGTCGTTGAGCCTTTTGCGACGATCGCACGAAAAACGGCTACGCTGTCTGAACTAATGGTGCAGTGAAATTGATCGAGAAACACTTGGAGCTGTAAGGATGAGCCCGATCGTAGGGGCGATATTAAATCGTGCTCACGAATTTTAAAAATCGAGATTAGTAAGCAGCATCAGAGGAGGAAGCGCACAGAGACACGCGACTGCACCGCTTAAGGGATAATTTAAAATCGTGAGCATTTCTGAGCATCCGTTGTAAAACGCCCTCGTGCATTTTCATATTTCCAGCTGAGAGCCACGAATGAGATTCATGTAATTGATAAGTTTTTCAGATTTCTTACACCAGCTTCATTTGAATTAATTGCATGATAAATGGTCTTTTGGGCCCTGGTGCTCAAAAATAAATATATTAAATAACAAATGCTGCCTTACTATTATACGGCAAAATAAACAACCGACTGCGTCCCATTAAAAAATACTTTCATACTTTTTTATATCTTGGAAATCTTAATAATAATATATATATATATATATAGAGAGAGAGAGAGAGAGAAAATCCACTTATATAGGATTAATATATAAGTTTCAATTCACTCGTAGCTTGTCGATAGATTTCCCCTTGCGGTAACGAATACTTATATAATAGCAAGCAATAAAGTCGACCCGGTTAAAAGCAAACCTTTACTATGAATCTAATGTTGCGTGCTGTGTTTCTACCCGAATGCTAATGCATGTAGTTGACTTGACGCCAAAATATAACATTACCAAATTACTACTCGTAGACTGGCAGAACTGCATTCGTGTTTGTAAATACAGCATTGTTTCTACAACAATACCTAATCATTTTTTATTCAATGAAAGATGTTATACCTACAATAAACTCTCTCTCTCCTCTTCTCTCGCCGCCTTCAATTTTCGTTTTCTTTTTTTTCCTTTTTTTTCTTTTTTCTTCTTTTTTCTTCTTCTTTTTTTTTCTTTTCTTTTTTTTTCAGACATCAAATTAAACTGTTAAAATTTAACGAATCCATTTAAATACTTCGTTAGATGCAATAATTTTAAGGGGTCTGCATTATGTCAGTGTGGATTTTTCGTTATATACTTTATAAAAAAAAAAGTTACAAAAAAGTATAGGCTTTATAAAAAGGCTTAGCCCTATATACTTGTAAGTTTTAACAGGACTCTTAGCGTATATAAACATAACCGGTCATTTCTGTACAGCCATAAGTAAGGACGGGTTTTATGACAATTTAAACCTATCAAAGTTAAACTTCTTTCAAGTATTGTGGAAAATTTAGCACTTATACAACGAAAGAGTGTGAGAAGATAATGGAACGAAAGAGGGAAAATTAAGTAAATATGGCAACCACTAATAATAAAGTAACATCTTTTATTTTTTGTACCTCTATTCAGTTTTACATCAATGTTTTTAATTTTTTATACGTAAACGAAAGCTATTTTATAAATGTGTAGCTACAGCCTTAAAAAGAATTTTCGCTGAGAATCCGCCATGGCCGTCCATTCATTTTACGTATACAGGAGAAAACGTATTTCCTCAACTCCCTAAACTGTTATTCCGTAATGAAATATCTCCAGCTACCACTGACAAATTATTTTCTTTCGGCTTGTGCACGAGCAAAGTCTCATTTCTAACTCTCCGCGAGTTTCATTAATTAGAATAAATTTAGAAAATATTCAGTAGTAGGTAGATTTTTTAAAAGTCACAATAATCCAGCTTTCAAAACACCTTTCTAAATTAGTCATTATTTACACGAGCGTCAGCAGCCCATGAAATCATTAGCTCGGATTATTATTCTCGGTGTAGATTAATTGTCAAATGCATAAATAGAAGAAAACAGTACTGACGATACACGTGAATTTAAAGCATTACCCAAATATGTCTGTGCTAAGCGCAGCACAAAGAATTTCAATGTAATATTCTTTACACTTCCATAACTGGAAATATGAAGCGATCCTTAATTTTTTCTTCTCAGGAGGGTGTCAAAAAGGAACCTTAAGATTTTTAAAAAATCTTATTTATTATGAATTCGGTTAAAATTAAGACATTTACGTTACAAAACTTAATACTTAAAAAGTATAAAATTTATGTAGTAGCCTTTAAAGAAATGGACCCGAGGTTAAAATAGGCATGCGATTTGAGTTGAAACTAACGACTTCGGTCAAGGCTCAACCTTTGTTAATGGAACATCTCTATTATGGAAGGTGAGCAAATTTACACATGCAATTCAAAATAATATTACTGTGAATTTCTAGTTATAGATAAATAATTTGCAACTTTTTATTCGAAAAGAATATATTACAATATTATATGTAATTATGAAAATAATTTTGAAACCTGGATATATAAGCAGCCGGAGGAAATATTCCATAGAAATCTAATAAAGTGATCGAGATTGTTCGATGTTTTAGAATTGTTTTGAAAAAACGATTTTATCCAGTTTGCAATAGAAGTTTAATTGAAAAGTAAGTAAAAAATTAACTTTTGATAAGTGGAGACTTAAATAAAGTGATCTACATTAATCAACAGTATATGCTGCATGAAATTATAAACATTAGATGGAATGTATTAAGATAGGCTTTCCAAGACTCTCTGTCGATAAAAGGAAAATTTATACGAACGTCGCGAAGGTATATGAATGAAATTATTGAGAAATTACGAGGAGTCAGAATAAGCCTGTGCAATACAGTGTTAATTTTGGACTAGCTTCCGTCGTGTTTTTTCAAAGAGAGAGAGAGAGCGAGAGAGAGAGCGAGAGAGAGAGAGAGAGAGCGATGTGGTGGGGAGCACCGAAGGGAGAGATGGATGTGAGAAAAATGGAGAGAGAGAGAGAGAGAGAGAGTGAGAGTCACGGGCCTAACGGAACGCGTCAGCGGGTTACGTGAGATAATCTCGCGATACGTCAGTAATGTGTTTATTTCCCGGGATGCGGACTCCGGTCCGATAATTGACACATGAGTGACAGAATGGTTCACTCGTGGCTGTTTTGTCGAATCTCCCCGGGTGGGTGCGAGGTGGCGTCAGAGGCCGAAGCTCCCCATACCGCCGGCCGTCCCGCGTCCGAGATCAAAGGGAGCCGACTTCTCGTTCGTAAGATGAAGAACCGGCCATCTGCGGGCCACACACGAATTACTTTTATATACTTACTTTACGCGCCACGGCATGAAAGTGTAATAGCTTTTGGGCTTGCTAGCCGCGGGCCCGCAATCACTCTGCCAAGGTCACTGCTAAATCAGCTTGTCCTTTCACGCAATTAGCGACAAGCAGTTTTGAGCCGAGAGCTTGGGGAAGGATCGGCCGAGCTTGCGGGGCCCTCCCAGCGAGGCCTGCGATTTGAGAAATCTCTTTCTTGTCTTCGAACGTTAGTTCGCGCATGATTTAATGCCCTGCGCCGAAAAAACGAAGAAATCCCCAAGACCCTCGCGCGCTCCCCAAGATCCCGAGCTCGTACATACGCTTGTGCTAATACGTGACTCGGCGCTCCTATGCGGAACACCACGTTTTTTTTTTCAAATTATTACTCGCGCCTTACCCCGACATTGCGTGCACGCGCATACGCGTACAAGCCCCCGTGTGCAAACAGCTTTGTCGAAATTGACACAGCAACAACCACTACAACAACTACAACAACTACAACAACGACCACAACAACGACGACAACAATAACGAAGCCGAGTCAATATTGTTAATATTGACATGCCTTGTACAATAGAGTTTTCCCGTCCCTCGGTCAATTGCATCTTCTGTTCCCGGCCTCTGATCACGGCTTTTCTTTTCTTGACACTCTGCAGAATCAGTGGAGTACACAAATTATAAATATTTAAGAGTAAAAATCAACCGTAATGATAATTAAATGGCGAAATTCGTTGCTCATGAAAAGAGAAATAAAATTATATATCTCTTTCTGTACATTTATTATTTCTTTTCTTCCTTCATCAATAATTGCTACTGCGTACGGATAATTCTAAAAAACTGCATCATAGGTCTTGGAAAAAAATTAATATTACCCTCGGTATAATAAATTTTTAACGATAAAATACTAAAAAATCATTGATTGAAATACACACTAATTTTACGTTATTAAAGCTTTAAAAAGTTTGCAGTGCATAAATTTGTCAATCGAATGCATACAAAATTTGCAGTAAATAAGAAAACAGTAAATAATAAAACAAAAAAACAAAAAAAAAGATCGTAAATTTCAAATGTATATGTTTATAAATCAAACTTTGTGCTTTACAGTGTAGCTTATTGTTTGGCAAAACCTTTGTATTTGGTTCCTTTGTAAATGACAACATCATTTATTGAGTAAATAATATACGCAGTGCAAATAGTTTGTCCGAGTTTATCCGAGCTATCGACATAATAGGTAGGATAAACTTTTATGCACTTAAAATTGTTTTTCAATTAAAAAAAAAATCTGTTGGACGCGTAGACAATTATGGGTGTGCGTGCGCGCACGTGAGAAATTAGCAATCAATCACGAATAACAATGAGCAGCGATGGCTACACATCGCCACAATGAAAGAGCAATTACAATGAGTGAAGGATCTCGAAGGCTCGGGGTGATTTCGGCGTTGGCGAAATGTTTCAAATAATCCATGGAGCATGGGACCGATCCGAGCGACGGGTGCCTGCCGCCGAATGAAAAAAAAAGTTGCCGGCTCCGAGGCGAGCGTGGCAAGGGCTTATAGGTAGGTAAGGCTTAAGGCGTCGCATCGAGATACCGCAGCTTTGTCAAAACAGAACCGAACTAGAGGGAAGAAGAAGGGAGGCGGCGGTGTTGACAAACGTCAAGGCTGTAAGCGAGCGTAGTCCCGGTAAACACAAAGCCTGTGAACTTTGTCGATCCGCAGCTCGGGCGAGGCCTGGGTGGGGTTGGGGTGGGGAGGGGCTGGGCCGAGCGAGAGAAGAGCTACTCGAGAGGGAGATTCGTCGGGGTCGGGGAGTCAGTCGGAAACACAGGCTGCAACTGCCGGAGCAACAAAATCAAGCCGTCACCGAGCATTCATTGGAGTATTTCGTGAGGCGCAAAGGTGCGCTTGCTCGGAGGCGCTAGCTCGCTCGCTCGCTGGGCCCCTAGGCCCGTGACGAATCCTCGCTGTCCCCAATTGGAGCGACCGCCCTTACTATCATTATGCTACTTATTGTGCGCTTGAGCGGGGCGCGGAGCTAATAATTGCCAACCGCGTGACAAATCGACTCGAGGGCGCGAACGCTCTCCTCGAGATTTACGGACCTCCCGTGCAAGAGAAAGCCTGCGAGCAGCGGGCGGACCGGGGGGGGGGGTCGTCATCGCCTCGCCCTGACTCATTGCAGCGTCATTTTCGATGGATCCTCCCGGGCTGCGCGGGCCCACTAAATGGACCATAAATGGACTTTGTATTGACTGTTGGAGGACCTTTGTATTTCGGCAAAGCCGGATGAAAAGCTCTTTTTTCGGATTTTCTCAAAATCCTCGACCAGCACGAATCTGACCGATCCATCTTTGATTTTGAGAAGGGCTGAGGAGCTCTGAGGCCTCTTGCCGGTAATTGGAATGAAATACAAGATGATTTTCCATTGTGCCAAATAATTGAAGCATCCAATACACTGAGTGCGCAGGTTAATAAAGACGTTTCTCGAATCAGTCGATAATCATAAATCATTGGCATTGAACAAACTTTAATGTATGTTAACCATTAACAATGCTTTGAATACATCGTTTTCAAAACCCAATGATAAAGCTAGCCATACCCACCAAATTCAATTCTATTTTAATGCGCAACACTGATCCTCCATTTGATTTCAAGCCCAGAGTCGTTTCATCTGCGCTTTCGCACTCCGGCAGCTTTTCCTCTTTATCATGCTAATCTATCTAGCTAATGCATCTGCCCTCGCGAAGACGTCGTTCGCGATATCCGAATTTTTTATTCGCAATTCCGATCGTTTGTTTGTCAACGTGCAAAAACTGGGCTACGAGGCACTGTGCTCTCGTTGGAATAAATGCTCTTCCTTTGCTGTCTGCCCACGAGTGATATCCTTAAGTTCATAAAAGTCTTTAATAGAAAATCCGAAGGTACGAATAGTCCGTCTGAACAATTATAGTAGCTTCGGCGAGTCTTAATTTAAATTTATCACTCCTCTGACAGGGCTTTATTCCTGGAGTCACACCCAATCACTTCCGCCCATTATAATCTCAGCCGTTTTTGGTACCTATCGTTAAAGTCGAGTAGCGGAATTTCGGGCTCCTACAAGCCGGAGAGGTTCAAAAGTAATTAAATGCCATTTAGTTTTAGTGTATACGAGTTCGTGCGCTTTCCAACGAACATCCTGCACAAACACCAGTTGTTTTGTAGAATCATAGCTACCGGCAAGTATTGTTTTGCAGGACATTTTCCAATTCGTTCTCCCAACACAATTTCCATTATGGTTAAAGTAAAATTGGGCGTCCTATCGGCAGACTATTAACGGAATATACTTTCTACTAAACAAAGCAGTGCCGAACCTTTTTTTCAGATGTTTTTAATCTAAGAATCTTAGCATCTACAATTTCTCCCTAGGGCAAACAAAAAATATTTTTAAATTAAAAATCTGCCCCTTCCGTCCCATGTTGTTCACGTGTAAAGTTTGTTTATTACCAACGCTGGTTGGTGGCCTTTGATATATTTCCAAGCAACGACACTTGCCGCTTGGCTTTAGAGCTTGACTATTTATCTGCCTTGGTCAACGTATCTTATAAATATTGTCGTTAATCGACGATTGTACGCGTACGTACTTCTAGATTCTCGCTACAAATATTTCCAATTATTTCTTGTAAATTCCCCTTCAGCCGGCCTCGTTATATCTAGGCGGAGCTCTTTTGAGCACGCATAGCAGAAGTCATTGATTTTCCGTAAATTTTACGCGAAGGTAATTTTCTTACAGCGTGGCGTACACGGGCGACGTTAGAATTAAGCTCTTTAATTTATCAATGTTTATTTTTATATCCTTATTAGCGTGGAAAAAACTCTTTACCCCCAAGGTATTGTACTAGAATTTACTCTCATCATTGTAATAATGAAAAAAGTTAATCGACGTCTAATCGAAGCGCGGGAAAAACTTTCCGGGCTCGTGCAGTAAGCGAAGCTTAGACGAATCAGTTGTCAGCTGCAAGGAGCAAAAAAGGTGACGTGACCGAGGACTCTCCGGCGACTACGTAAAGTTAAAGACGAGGCCTTATTTCCGAGTGGAAGGCTTCACGCTGCGAGACACGTTTCCCCTCTTCACTTTTATTTAGTGGTCGTGTCTAATGTTTGTTAGAACGGGAGCCCGAGCCTCTCCTGCGTATAGATTTCAAATTACCTTTTCATCAAATAACGCGGATTCTCTGTTTGTTCGACACGGCACTTCATGGTTGATGATAATATACAGCTGCCAAATTGCAATGGCAATCGCACTCTCGCTCGGTTATTTAGTTATTATTTGTCGGGCGGGATTAGTACAAGCTATCGCGTCACGCTTTGTGAAAAAGTCGTGTACAAAGCTATGAGGCGTTGTTAGTAGACACTAGCTGAATCACACCTTGGAGGGCAGGTCGTTTGTTCGATTCTTGAATTGGTCCCGGTCATCAACGGGACCACCGCAATTGTTCAGATGAAAAATCGTACTTCTGCTTTTCCCCGAAACTGCCATAAAAGAGCGGCCAGTCTCTCTTACTTCGGTGTCGGTTTTTTCGTTATTTCATAGGGAGCACTCAGCTGCGTCTGCCGTGGAGTAAGGACTTGGCTGAAAGGCTGATGAGTAAGTTAAGGTGTCGCCTCGATATTTAATGCGAGCATAACTAGATCTTAATGGAATTCTTCTTGAAACTGAGAAAAAATTACGGCCGTTGAGTGATCATTTTTACTTATCATTACACGGTCGTTTCCGCTTAATTGCCGATGAGTTTTCTCTTATTTTTGCTTTCACTTTTTCCTGAATTATGAATATTACCCCGTATTAACCTCTCGATGTTCATTATTGTCGCTCGACTCCTAATAAAGCTGCTTTATAGTTGATTAGAATCTTAATGTCCAGTAACTTACGATTATTTATGTAGATTTTTCATCTCGTTCTTGGTAATAAATGGAATGGAAAAATTTTTATACTATGAAAAAGCTACGGTAGAAATTTAAGACTGGTTTAGTAAAAATACCTATTATTAAAGATAACTCGGGCAAGCTGCTTATCTAATACATTAATCGCTAAGATCATTCCTCGATTTTTGTTGCCGAATAATCAAATAATTTAAAAACAATAACCAATTCTTCGACTTAAGTGACTATAGATTAATAAATAAAACTTCTTCGGCTCTTATAATGGATGATAAAATTTCATTTTTTCTGGATTAGCAATATATTTACATCTGCAGTTCTATATTTTTTTAATGATAACCGACGTGATACATTGGCTATTTATCTTGACAAAGAGCATGAATTACCTTTACTCAAATGCCTACCTCTGGTACATCCAGTATCTGTTGCATGAATAATTGCTTATTAATAATTACAAAACAATAATTATAATCCTATCAATCATGACTACTTTATCCAAATGCTTTAATATAAAAAATAAAAAAAATCAAATGCAATTATAATCAAAAAGACATGCACATGAACAATATTGTGCAATAGGCTTTAAATGTACGAGTGTAGATTAACTATAAGTAAATACAATGTTATCAAAGATTGGTCGGAGCTCTCCAGAGCTCGATTGGTAATGAAACTATTAAGAATTAGACGTTACATCTATTTCGATTACTTTATAAGTAAATGTGGAGATGTTCCTACATAAGTGGAAAGAGAGAGAGAGAGAGAGAGAGAGAGAGAGAGAGAGAGAGAGAGAGAGAGAGAGAGAGAGAAAGGGTGGGGAGACCGTAGATAATTAATTAATTCTAAATTTTGTTGATAATCGTAAAAGGAGTAGTTTCATAACAGTAGTGTTCTTAATATTTCTAGGCTACCTCATTGAAATAAAATAAAAAATTGAAATTGTCTACGAAATCGCGCTACAGGAGAGTCTTATTCAGTATGCTAATGGATATAATACAGTAAATTATTTATGGCGGTACATAAATTTACACTGAAGTATGGCCGTTGAAGAGAAAGATATTCTAGGAGTTTTATTATGGAAGGTATCAAGCATAGAGGAGCATTAAAAATTAGGCTTTAAGTAAGATTTGGAGGGAGCGAAGTGGGGGGGGGGGGGGAGTTGGTAAAAAAGGAGGCGAAAAGAACCAGGAGGAGGACCGAGAATCGGCGGCCGAGGTGGCGAGCCGCGGGGTCGTAGCCATCGACGTAAAAAAGTTGCATTAATGCTAGCTAAAGAATGAATATTAAGCGATACGAAAATCGAGACGAGCCGGGAGGAGTGAAATTTTAAAAGAAAGAAACGCTGGCCGAGCATAAATGCATACGCATTCATGGGGGCATGCAGGGGCTCGCCTCGTCAGAGACGGAGAGCACTTACAATTTTCGGTATGCGCTTAACCGCTTTACGATTTCTCCGGTCTGAGGAAGCAGCCGGGGCAGTCGAGCCGTCAATGGAGAGCTCCCGGAGCCGGGCGTGCGTCCGCGAGGCGGTTTACGGGGCGTGTGGGACTTTTGTCGGGGAGCAACGGTAGCTAGAAGCCGGGGCCGGACAAGCGCGGGAGGCGCCCGGGGAAAAAAATCCCGATAGCCGTATGGCAGGGCCTCGATTAAATCGCAAAGCAGGAGCTATACGCCCTTTTTGTAGATTTCCCTTTTGTACCGGAGGCCTCGCGGGATAACAGTCGGGCCTCCTGCGCCGCAACCTCGAGTAAGCGCATGAAAGGAAGACGGATTTTTCCAACGGGGGAAAATTAGACGCGAATCGGCGCTGTCGTGCTCGCAGGCGGCCTACTAATACGCGCACAACGGCGAGTGCAAACGCAACATATGCGCGCGGGACCTTCGAGGAGGCATATGATGCTATGGCCTGTGTTGTGTTCTTTTCAGTGAATGCCGCGCGCAAACGTGTAATTTCTGTAGAAATCGCATTGGAAACCGCAGCCCTTTTAAAAAATGTTACAATCCCCGCAACTGATGCATGCATCAAAGCCTAAAATGCGGAATGTTGTAATAATTAGTCGGACAATCGTTTTCTTCGTTTCATGCGGTTTACCCTAATTGCGATTAATTCACGAATTAATCATATACGGTTCAACGGCCCTCGTACTTTCTAAAATGCAAATCGGGCGGGATAAACTTTAAAACAATGAGCGGAGGTTTTTAACTTGCCCACGATACCCCTGCGGTTCGCAATTTTTCGAATATTATGTCCCATTTCTTAATTTATCCTTTAAATTTTAATACTTTACAGCTCGAATGCAACTCGTGAATAATTTAATACTCCGCTCGCTAATTATCTGCACTTTACTATCCACTGCGAACTGTTAAGCGTTTAAAATAAATAAATCATTAACATACGAGCCGCGCCAGGCCTTTTCAATGCGCCTCTCGTAATTTCTATCCACTGCGACTGTCCCTTTTATTTTAGCTTTACCTTGAGTTTAATCCTTTATCGGCTCCCATTACAATTACCAACTTTTATGAAAATATTACCTTTGTAATCGATCTATATTTAACGCTAAGCTCCTATTTTAAGTTTCCTCGACTTCTCTTACTTATCTTTTTATTCTGCTCTTTACAGTCACTCGATCTGTCTCTTACGAGTACTCGGCCAAGTATTATTCAACCTCTCCTAATTCTCTTCTCACTTCATTGTTTACTCGATTTACCGAGTGCTTGAACTTTTTTTTACCATTAAAAAATTAGCCTTAGTCATACTTATATTCATGCTGTACTTTTTTCATGCATTGTATTTAACATTGAAAAGAGCTAACGTTAAAATTCTACGAATCTCATAGTATTATTTATTTAGAATTGTCCTTTTTACACGACCTTTTTAAAGATAGTCAGCTTTTTCTAAAGCTTATCCTTCTTCGAACGTTTAAGCTTTAAAATTTTCCAACGTACCGTGTATACTAAGCGAAAACAATAATTCCATTTTAAAATACTAATTAAAATTAAAATACATTATTTTGTAAGTGAGCTATTATTTGATCGAATTTTTACAAAAATTAAAGGTTAAAAAAAATATCATTGTATTTTTAAATACAGAAACAGAACTATATAATTTTTTGTTTTATTCGATGTCTGAATGGATGACAAAATTATTTTTAAAAATTCGAGTTACATTTTTCTTGTTTTTTTGAATTTCAAACAATGGCCTATGCATATCTGACTTACTCATTTAAAATTTTCTACTCCTAGAACATTAATATATTGTTTAACAAACAAGTTTTCATAAAAAACATCGTTCACGCCAGTTTAAAATATTTTTATGCGAAATGTGGGGTGGATAACATTATTTAATTACATTATTTAAGGCTCAAGTTTATATCAGCAAAAAATATTAACGTCGTTTAAAAGAATAATTTATATCTCATTATATATCCTCATGATTTTCTTCGCATAACATTACCGTATTATGCTTGATTATTGCGATTACACATAACTGTAATTTTTTAAATAAAAATTATTTAATTACTTTAAGTAAAAATATCTTTTTGTAATGATGTATGATTCAATAATATTGTTAAATGTAAATATAAAATTAAAAGTATATACATAAGAGAATACATAACTATTTAAATAGCCCATTTTTAAATAAATGTATCAGTTACACATTATTTATAAATTAAATTTAAAAGACATAATTTTTTATCTTATGATTTCAAAAACATAAAAGTATTTTATAAAAATATTTGTAATAATCATGATACTTGATTCTATAATTCTATAATTCTCTTTAATATTACCAATATTAAAGCTTCTAATTGAGAAAAATTGTTCTGTAACATTTAGATAATTTTTGCCAATTTTTTATTTTCATATTAATTTTAGTCAAATAAGTTCCAGAAAAGAAATATAATCTGAAACAATCTTTTAAAATATTCGTAACTGTAAATATTTTTAGCCGACTAGTTTCGTAAAATTATTCTATATAACGAAAAAACATCGTGAAGAACTTTAGTCTATTTTATCGAAACGATAGTTGGTTGAATAACTTAATAACATTTTACAATGTAGATAATAATATTACAATAACAAGTTTTAAATAGCCACGGTGAATTCCTAATCACTAAAGGAAAGCCATAGGTTTTTTTTTATAATTTAACATGTAATCTGTACAAATATACTGTTTATTCCAATAACTGATAGAAATTATCCATACAGTATGAAATTTAATAGTTATTAGAATAAATTATATACCTATGTATCAATTTGCCTTAAAATTAGATGAATTACTGTACAATATTATTCTAGGAATTTCAAATAGAACAATATCGTTTATGAATATGATACAATAATAACCATATCCTTAGTTTTCTATACGTAAAAATTGTTTAGTTAAAATTATTTACAGGATAGAAGTACTTAACGCAATGAATTGGCAGTGAATCTTGATAGTAGTCTTAAATTTGTAATACATTTTGTTAAGATGTCTTATAATCATTTGTCACGTAAACGTAAGAATATGTTTAATTACTTTGGTTAAAAAAATTTAAATCAATATTTCTTTTAGTCAGTATATACATTTTCAAATTATTTTTTTGTCATAAAGTAATAGCGTGAAGAGCACCTCGAAAAATAAGATTTCGAGAAGTTTTAAAAGCAAGCGAAGAAAAAGTTTCGAAGACTTCAATCACCTACCGATTACTTTTAGAAGCATTTAATTAAAAACTAAACTATACAAACAAATAATGGCCCCTATAATATCAATTAGGAATGGCGGTGCGGTGGAACAGTCGTTTAAAATTCTAGAACCACTACAGCTAGTAGTAAATAAATTAATTCAATGTAAAGTAGGAACTTTGAAGAATAGAGCAAGATTAGGAACGCCTATTGCTTCTGCATCGCATTATGATTAGCTAATTCTTCAGCTCTCTAAATTATGTAAGAGACAATAAAGAAGGAGCAAACGATAGGGTTTCGTCGGTCCGAGGAAGCCGCGTGGAGCCGAGGCGCGGGACGAGAGCGAAACAAACATAAACAAAGATTCTTTATCATTAGGCGCTTGTTTTTGGCGCAGGGAGGAGAGGCCGATCGATGGTAGCCCAGGCGATGGCAACGCGCAAAATCCGGGGGGCCGAGCGCGAACCGGTGGAGCGCCGCGATCCCGGAGGCAGGGACAAAGCAGAAATCGCCGTCGCGGAGAGAAGAGAGAGACGAGGCTGGCTCTTACGTAAGTACCCGGGGCGCGTTAATAGAAAAAGCCGAAGGGATCGGGGGTAAGGCGCGCGACATTAATACGTCGAGGGTATGGTTAAGTGGGACGACAGCCTATGCTGTCGCTGAGAGGAGCGTCGCGAGTATGCGGTCTGCGGGCATGTGCGACGGGGCTCGACGGCCTCGGGGGAACTCCGGCCGGGGAGGGGGTGGGCTCGCTCTCGCGGTAGGTAGGTAGGTGGGTGGGTGGGTGGCGGCGACGGCGGCGGCATCGGCGGCGGAGGAGCGGGAGGAGTACGCCGCCGAGACGTCAGCGGGAATAAATCGTTGCTAACGCTTCTTAGGCGCGGAGCCGCGGCAGCGTAGATTCGGGGGCGGCTTCCTCGCGGCCAATCGCGGCGCTCGGGGGGCGGAGCCAGCCGCGCAGCCCCGGACGCGCCTCGGCCGCCGAGCCGCGACGACGGGGTGAGAGCCGGCCAGGGGTTGCGAGGAGCGAGCCCGGCTCGCGTGACGCCGTCGCCTCCTCGATCGCGCGAATAAGTGCGAATATTTTTCGAGCTGTCGCCCCCGACCGCCGAGGGCCACCGAGACACCAGCAGTCATCTCCGTCGCACGCGGCCGAATCCGGAGGATCGATTTGCCCCGGGAGCCTCAGCTCTCGGCAGACGAATAAAGCCTGTCTCCGCGCTATCGATTTCGTATTTGCCGCCTCCCTACCGTCGTTCTCCGTCGCCCGCCGCTCCCCCTTTCCCACCTCGGCCTCTCGCTCTCTCTCTCTCTCTCTCTCTCTGCCCTCTTCTCCTCCTCCTCCTCCTCCTCCGTACTTTCCCCGTTTCCTTTCCTCGCCACCCCACCCCGCCCCGCTCCCGCCGCCTTCTCCAGCAACGCCTCTCATTCGTCTATTCCACTTTCGCCGGAGTCTCCCTGAATATCAAGAAATTACGCTAAATGACTGAAGATCAAAAACGCCGACAAATCCAGCGGAGAGCTATCGTAGTAATTTTGTTCGCTCGCGACTCTTCGCGGTAGAGTAAGACGGCCGCATCGTTGTTGCACTTGCGTTGAAATAAATCTATCGCTTAGCTTCTTGCTCTACAATTTATTCATTATTGTTCGTATTTATTTACAGTCCCATCATTTAATATGCAAATACAACATACCGGCCTCTCACGCTTTAGCTTTGTCTCCCATGCAAAAATAACATCTTCGTTGTTCCCGATATATGATCTTCAATTTAAACTTAAATACTAAAAATATTTAACCTACGACTGCAAGCATTGACCAGTTGTTATCTTTGCATGATACATTCGGATATTTTACCAAGATTATCCGAGTATTCAAGAATTATTAAACTTAATTTACCCGTGAAATGTTGTATATTGTGAAATTCATTGGAAAGCAGTTTTAAAACCAATCACACATGAGTATTACACCAATCATGTTCACGTATGATTTTTGAATGGATATATAATACGTATTTCCTAAAAATGTAAAATATACTAATGAGGGAAGAAAAGATAAATTTCTCATCTTCAATTGTAAGATAAGAAAAACTAGAAATCGCTCTTGCAGTTTATAGTTAATAGGGAAATTTTTCTGCACGTAGCTTTTATTTTATTTTAAAAACACCACATACTAATTCTACCACTTTTCAATGTTATAAAATATGAGTCCCGGTTTTGTCAAATGTCGTAAATGAAAGTTTATAAAAGTGGGAAAATTTAATTATAAACCAGTGTAGTCGAGCAAAGTAATAAATGAAATAAAAAACTCGATGAATTGCTTATTAAGCAGCTACAATACATTAAATAAATTGCAATTTTAAATAAATGTATTAATTATGCTTTTAGTATCAATATAATAAGATAGAAATTAAAATACAATAAATATGATAATTTCACGTGGTCTCCTTCATCTTTGTGCAAAATAAACCTTCTGGTAATAACTGCACTACACGTTTAATTCATATGTAAATGTAATGTAGTACTTGGTATGATCAGATCTTGCAAAATTTCACTTCGCGATAAAGATGGACCAACATCAAACGTCCCTATAATGCTTGCCAAAAAATTTACAAATAAAATATAGCTACCTATCCTTGTATTACGTTTTTCGATAATTATTTGGCAACTACGAATAAATAAGAAATTATATTTTTCAACTAATAAGGAAATCCAAAGAAATGTAACGTTGTATCGTTATGTCGTACCGTACGTTACGTTGTATATAAAATGTTATTAAATACCGAATAAAAATTTATAGCAACGTATGTTTTATTGATTCAAAGTTCAAAGTCGGTGGAACCGTTGGGGAAATGAAAAAATACTTTCACATTTTAATCGTAAACGTACGACCAATGGGTAGACGCGTTCCGCTGCAGTTGAGAAATTGTCGAGATGAAGTTCCTCGAACAATGGTGGGCCGCGTAAATTTCGGGAAGCTTTCGAAAAAAACGCAGTGGCGAATCGGACGACTTATTGGGAAAAAGGTACAGAGTGTGGCGCGATGGTGGCCGCGAGGACGGATGGCGGTTGGCGGCTGGTTGGGGGGGAGTTATCGGGGGAGAGGTGGACGTCAATGGGCAGCGAAGGATGGATAATTTTATTCGAAATCCAGGTATTACGAAGAGGTGGCGACCACCTCGGAGGCTCATCGGCAATATATTAAAAATTTAATTGAGCGCGGCGGAAAATCCGATCGAGCGACCCGCTAAGAGGATCCGCGGGGCCTTTGGTAGCTCGGAGCCAGGGCAAAAAGCGAAAAGTACACAGGAGCGCCGGGGCTCGGGACGAAAAGTTTTAATCTTAATAGCGGTCGATAGCAAAAAGAGACCGAAAGCGCGGATCGCGCGGGGGTTTCGCCAGCGAGTCGGTAAAGCAGAGCGCGGCCTGGAGTCCGAGGCGAACCCAGTCTTTAACTGCTGCTCATAAAAATTCCAGCCGGACGATCGTCATTTTGACCGCGAAGGCGCTCGCTCGCTGCACCCTAGCGGTGGGTCGGATCTTCTCAAAACTCCGCCCATTGCTGGCTTCATGCACCGGCCCCATTAGTCGAGCGACTCCCTTTGATATAAGCCGCTTACGCCCCTTCGAGCCATCAGACGGCCACTGACGTCGAGATAGGAATACCCGCTTTCAAAATTCGCGTAGCCGTCAAAGCACTCCGAGTTACAGACCTGGAATGACTTGTTCCACTCGCCTCTCCTTCGCCTTGGCTCTCGCTCCGTCTCCCTCGCTCCGCCGCTCGTGCGCTCCCCCCCTCTCGCCCGCGGCCCCCTCCCTGGCCCAGCCCCACCACACTCGGCCGCTATCTATTCGGATATCTATCCGTCCATTCGCTCGTCCGCGTCTTCCTATCCCTTACTCGCTCCGCGCGCCTCGCGACGTCGTTTCCTAGCTCCTGCCCGGAGCCTCCGCTGCCCCCCGCCCCAGGCCACCACCGCCGCCGCCGCCGCCGCCGCCGCCGTCGCCACCGCCGCCGCAGCAGCCACAGTCGCAGCAGCAGCAGCAGCAGCCGCCGCCGCCGCCGCCGCCGCGCTCCGGCCGTTCCCTCCCCGCCCATCCGCCGCCCATCCGCCGTCCCCTCTCGCCGCGCGCGGACGCCGTCGCCGCGCCTCCAGTGCGACGAACAGCGACTCGAGACCCGGTCGCCTCGGCAGCACTTCGTGCTGGCATGATGGAACTGCGGACGACGGGGTAACGCGCGCCGACGCGCAGCTGGCTCAATCGTTGCGATGAGTGGTGTCCAAGTGCGGTGGTGTTGAGTCTCGGCAGGTTCGCCGCTGCGCTCCGGCGTCCGATATGTGCAGCACGGAAATGACGGAGGCCGACTACACGATGTCGCCGTCCGCGGCATCATCCACGGCCTCGTCCGCGGTCTGCCTGGGCTCGCCGGGGCTCCGGCTCCCGAGTGGCCGCGAGCTACCCGAGGACGAGGACGAGATCTCGGTAGGCTGCCCGAGCCCCCTGCCGCTGGTCGTCGCCGTCGCGGAGACCGTCGAGGAGACGCTCGCACCGCGGCTCGAGGATTACGCGGAGCGGATAAGCCCGTGCGCCGTCGAGCACGAGGAGGACAAGTACTCGGTGGAAGAGGACTCGAGGTTCGTGCGCGACGTTGCCGAGGACGAGGAGGAGGAGGAGGATGAGGAGGAGGAGGAGGAGGAGGAGGAGGAGGACGAGGAGGACGTCGACGAGGTGGAGCCGCACGAGGTGGAGGTCGAGCGGCCGCGGAGGGCCCAGCCTGCCCTCGTCAACGGCCCGGACGACTACTTCAAGCCCCTCAAGAGGCTGAAGATGGTGCAAGTGCAGCAGCAGCAGCAGCAGTCCGAGGACGAGGAGGAGAGCCGCGATCGGGACACCTGCGAGAGGGGAGTCAAGTCCTTCAGCATCCTCGACATTCTGTCGCACAGGCCGAAGGCCAAGATCGTTAGGCCTTGGGACTCGACCGAGAGCAGCCTCGGCCACCACGCTCACCAGGATCTGCACCAACAGAGCCTCCATCACCAGGCCATGAGCCAGCAGCAGCAGCAGCAACAGCAGCAGCAGCATCACCAGTGCCACGGGCATCAGCAGCAGCAGCAGCACCTGCAGCACCTGCACCACGCGGACGCGAGGGACCTCTCCCTCATCGGCGTCTCACTGGCCTCCATATCCGGCTCCATAAGCGAGCCTCCATTAAGCAGCTCGTCCTCCTCCGGGCGCAGCTCC
Organism: Kradibia gibbosae; assembly: GCA_018907135.1. NCBI lineage: Eukaryota > Metazoa > Arthropoda > Insecta > Hymenoptera > Agaonidae > Kradibia > Kradibia gibbosae. The sequence continues at coordinate 8,326,600 of JACCHX010000001.1, read as the reverse complement.
GTCTCGGACTCCGGCAGCCCGGACCCCCTCGTCCAGCATCGCGGCATGCACCACGGCCTCCACCCGGGACTCGGACACTCCGGTCTGCACCACCAGCATCGCCAGCAGGAGCAGCCGCACCACCACCACCATCACCACCACCACCACCAGCACCATCACCAGCAGCAGCAGCAGCAGCAGCAGCAGCAGCAGCAGCAGCCGCAGCAACAGCAACAGCAGCAGCAACACTTCAAACGGAAGAACTCGCACCAGCACGGGCACAACAGCAAGAAGACTCCCGGTCAAGGGAGTCCGCTCGATGCGCTATTCCAGATGACGAGCAAGACCTTCGACGCCGGCGAGCACAGCCAAGGTAACGTATCGCCGCTGCTTTGACTCCTCGCGCCTCGACGTCGTTAAATTCTAGCCCTTCTCTAGGCTCTTCCGTCCTCGACCCTCGGCTTCCTCCTATTCCGGCTGTTATTATCTACCATTGATTTTGACTCGCGACGATGTCCTCCACTAATAGATTAATGATACGCTAACGTTGTTTGTTACGCAATAGAATAGCTCGAGGAGGCATTCTTTTAATGATATTCTCCTTCGAAATTACTGTCCTTAGGCGTTCGTATCTTGTTTTATTTAGTTTGGCCAGGAAACTCTGTTTGGTGGAATTTGCAAATTTCGCAAATTTTGCAACTGCTTATCGCCTTCGATATCCTTCAACCTCGTATTATCACAGTGTAATATTATACAAGAGAACAATCATTGTAATACACCATGATGTCGAGGAATTTTCTTTTACGTAACGCTACGCTACAAAACATTAGAGCGGCTATATTTTTTGGTTAAATACTTCAGACAGAGAAGGTGTTATTCGTATGGAGTGCAATATTTATTTACATATTCCCTGAGCTTGGCATATTCGAAAAATGGATATCATTGACAGTGGAATTAAACGGAGAGCCTCCCCGAGGCAGTTACGCGGGCAAAACAACATTTCGCAAAATTAGTCGAACCTTGTTTGTTCCGCTACTCTTCTACCGATTATTTATCATTTATCGATACTCGTAATTTTAAACGCATTGAAACAAATTGACGATCTCTCGCGCATAAGCTGCAATATTGACTGCAAATAAATTTATAGCGAGTTCGATTAATAACCGCGTGCGGAACGATTATTCAGCTCGACAATGCGCAATTTGTGATGTGAATATAAAAATAAAATGCGAAAAAGTTTTCTCGATAGTTTTCGGGCAAGAGGTCAAGAGTCTCCTCGCTAGAAGAATGTCACAAAATGTTTTTTAGAGCAACGGTGCCCGTTGCTCCAAAAACAAGGTAAATAATAAGGCTCGGTCCTAGTGTATTTACAGTAAGTGACAGGGCACCCACACATGGCTCACATGTTTCGTTCGAGCAGCCGTAACGTGGATTGAACAGTAGTCGTCCGTAGAGAGGAATCGGAGAAATTAAAAAAGCCGGTGTAGCTCAGCTTTCCGCAACGTGAGTAAGCAAGAATGATTGCCAAGGCCTCTTTCCCGAAATTAGGGTCTGCTAATGCGCAAAGACGCAAAAGATTAAAAATCTTGGGAATCACCTAATAATGATCTTATAATGAAAGGTCTTTCCGGTAATAGATGACGAAGGTGAGAAAAAGCACGAGGGAGAGTAAAGAAGCAACAAAATCGGCTGCGCCCCCAGTGAAAGGGAATACAGGAGAGAGGATGGATAGCCCGGAGAACCTTCTGCTATCCCCGCCGCGTGATCGGCCATTATTTACGACAGACTACTCTTCAAATCGTTTTACGATATGGCACTTTTTCACCCCGCCAGCTAGGAAACCGTTTTCATTGGCCGTTCTCGGAAATTCCAGAATAAATTGTCCTTTTTTTTTCTTCAATTATTGTTTTACAATTGGCCAAACGGCTCGATGATGTATGATAGTTACGACCTCGTTTACAGGTAGATCTCCGCTACTCCCCTTTCCTTAATCTGACACAATTCCTACTAAAAGTTGCCCGGAGGACTCCCGAAGGGTGAATAACCGTCGGGAAATCGTATTACCGACTGCTTTACGAGCCCTGCACTTTCATTATTGCAACATGTAAAATAGAGCGCTAATCAATGTTCTGTTTGTCAAACGTTTCAACGTTGATAATTGCACGGCAGTGGTAAAACAATCGAGAAGGCGACAATAAATAATATCTCGAAGCTCAATTAATTTTCAGCTAAAAAGCCTCTAGACCTCGTATTAAGAGATACGAGGTGCCGAAAGTGTATAAATAATTTTGCTTTTTTGAGATAGGCAATAAATTACGAGGCGAGGTTAGTTCACGCAGAACTATACATTATTCCTTCAAAGCTCCTTACAATCCCTTCTCAGATTCTCCTAAGTCCCAATATTCGCGTTCGCACACAGGTACGCCCACGCACACGCACACGCAGTGCTCTCTCTCTCTCTCTCTCTCTCTCTCTCTTCCCTTTTCCAACCTGGATTCTCCGACGATTTTCCATTCCGGAGCCGTGCGGTTACACGGAAACTGCAAGTGATTTAGAACACAAATTGCTCGCTATATTATTATTGAATGCATATTTTTATAAAAAAACCCAGCCGCTTGATTTAAAATTGGATTGCACTTCCCGCCATTTCTACACGATACTGTTCTCGGCTGCAGCAGCTTATAAATCAACTTGTGTTGAGTCATCGCCATGTACGCACAGTAGCATCACGTATTTGCAATTTACTTCCGACTATTATATACCCTCTTGCATTTTGAGCCATCCTATTATTTTGTTGTTAGAGGGTGGTTTATCTTTTTTCCATATTTCTCTTACATTATCTCTCCTCCTCTTTCTCACTTCATTTATTACCCGACGCTTCGTAAAAAAATTTTTTCAGATAAAAGCTGCTAATAACTAACTTCCACACATAATCATTTTACCTCAAAAATATGTATTTTAAGTCAAAAATATCTCGTTTATTTCTTCGTTTATTTATATTTTATAGCCATCTGTAATATAGTATTTATATCTATGATCAGTTATATACAAATACTGGAAATATATTCGAGCGTCGGTCCGTTTTTTTTTTTTTAACGTAATTCAATTTCTTACAAATACATAAAACGAAGGTAAATTATAAATACATAAAACTATAACTTACCTGGACAATTCATAAACCAATTATTTTGACTACCGACGTTCGAAATATTTTGTGGGATCTTTATTGCTTAATTTGAATAATACACGACTTCTGTACGCACGCATACAGTTACATTCGTATAAAAAAAGATATTGCCCGAGGAGTAATATATTTTTTGCAACGAGTATCCTACTTTTCGTTCTCTTATAAACTCATTTGTTAAAATAATAGCGACGGGCGATTTCCAGTTCTATTGTTTAGCCAAAGAAAATCTTATATCAGGGATTTTAATTTTACTAATATTAAAAGAAATCTTATCAACCATTGAGTACCATTAATGTGATTATCAGGGAAAAAGTTCAATTTCAATAATACCTAAAATACAAATTATACAGGGATTTCGATTTAGAGTTTAAATTTATAATTATTTAAGATTGCTTTAATGAAGAGAAATGAAAAGGAGTCTTCAATAATACAAATGAAATTCTCGTTTTGATTTTAGAATCAATGAGAATAAATTAGCGTTCTCTATCGGTTAATATCATATAATTTTGCCGTAATTCGAAATGTGTTGATTCTCATTCTAATTACAGTTCAATAGCAAGGTCAATAATACTCTTAATATAACTTTCATTTACGTGTAGTAGTTGTACAGCTTAAAAATCTAATCATCCTGTTTTCCATACTTACGTAATGTATATAAAAATGGATCCTGAATAGACACCGAGAAAAAAGTCCATAATAGTAAACAATTTGAAGGAATAAACAATTGATACGATCTAATAATGATATATCAATTTTTTCGCCTCTGACCTTGTGGAATTATAAGTCGACAAGAGATTGATGTAGGCACCGGAGTAATGTGATTTGTTTCTTTTATTTTTCAATCTTTCATTCTTGGAAAAAGGTGATCGTTGGCCGATTTAATAGACAGAAGGCATTCTGCACATTAAAGTGTTCTACTTCGCTCAGTAGAAAGAGTTTCCCAACCGAATAATAGTGCCCGAAGCTCTCGAGGGGACCAATTGAGACGTTCCCAATTTGACAGTCGATACGTATAAAGACTTATGGTCAGATTTTTCGAAGAGTCGCGAAAAGTCTGTGCCTGCTGTTGAAATACCGAGCCTCGTCTACGTAACAGTAATTGACCATATTTTTATGTAATCCAAGAGATCTCGAGCATTCAAGCAACTACCTTCTATTTTCAAAATAACTATTGGTTTTTAATACTTATCTCTCTAATTCCCCTCGTCTTTTTCACAAAGTCATTTGGTTTGTGCTGGCCTTGAACTTCACGTGACTTTATAAAATATGTCTTATTATTCCAATAATAATAGCGTTTCCGTCTCGATACTTCTTTTACATTTTTACCCTCTTTTCAGTCTCAGTTTACTCCCGGTACTTAACAGTCCATACCAATTTAAAAAATGCAGGTTGAACGGAGAAGCTCGTATTCAGCATTTCCTTATGGGAACTCGTATTCAATAACACTCGAACACTTACTTTGACATCGGTTGTTCTGTTATTTATTTAAAATTGAATGAGCGAGGCATTAAAATTTCGTAATCGGCCAGGAGAAGGAAAGTCAAAATAAGCACTGTTATTATTGTTATTTATTCGACCGGCCCATCTTTCGTACAATGTTCGAGACGTTCGCATCGAGAAGCAGAAGCCGAAACTCGCAGATTAAAAGGGCCGAGTAAATGGCCAATTGTAAGGCTTTCTTTTTTGATTATTTAAATCGTGAATAATAGACAAGCCCTACAATTATTTATAGATTTGCCCAGAGTAAGGAGGCGCAAGGGCGAAGCGCGCGGACTCCCAATTGTCAAATCAAGCGTCATCGGGAAGGAAGGAGAGTCACACGGGAAGCGAAAGAGGCTTTCACCCGCGGAGTCAAATAAAAAGTCCACTTAGAAATTCAGGAATCGTAAAGGCTTTGCCTGGGACGCATGGGCGCATGACGGGGAAGGATCGGTCGGGCCCGAGAGTTCGCGCTCCTCGATCTGGATAGGCCGGGGCCGGGAAAAGCGGGGCAGGAGCGGCCCATCTCTCCCCATCTCTGGTAATTTTCAGGGAGGCGGCGCAAAAGCGCGGTCGGCCGCTCAGTTCCGCAGGAGCGTCGCGATCCGAAAATGAAAAGCAAAGGGCGCCGCAATGAATTTGCCGGTGACTCGGCGGGGAGTCCGCACGCGGAGCAATAAAGGCCGCTCTCGGCTCTCGAGTGTCGCGCCCGATGAAAGTGCTATAGGGCCGACGAGCAGTGACGGATCGAGGGATATAAATCTCGCGGGCGCCCGCTTCGATATAAATCTGCGAAGGCCGTCCTCCTTCCTGCCGGGGCTCGTGACATTAATACAACTCAGTCGACTACGATTTACAACTAATTGAAAATTATTTGCCGCCCGACACCGGGATGCCATTGGCTGACTGCGCCGCTGCGAGGGGCGACCTCGTCCCCGGGCCGGCGTCCTGGCCGCGGGAGCAGGGGCCAGGGGATCGCGCGCGCGACATCCGCCCGTGCCCTCCTCCCTCCTTTGTTCGGCCGGGGGTTGGGGATTTTGGGCGGCCGGGGGGGTAGGCCGTCGATCGCGAGGAGCTCCAACCCGAGCTAGGACCGCGTGGCCACAGTCGGGGATCGGTTCCCGGCGAACAACGCGAGCTCCTCGACTCGAGCGGCGGCCCCTGGCCCCGAGGCAGAGGGGCTCCATCTCTCGCGACTTCTTTCGCCGCGAGCTAATGATCCCCGAGATCAGCGACCTCTTCCCTCGCCGAACTTCCCGTCCACGCCCGCGTGCACTCGCCGGCGAAAGGTCCGATCCCTAGCCTCCGCCTATCCACGTTCGGGATCTCTTATCCGACTCTCGCCTTCTGTCTTCGTCGATGAACGAGCCTCCGTTGCCCACCCGAGGATCCCATTCGTTTGCACATGCCACCGGAGGGCTGAGCTATTTGGTGTCTCTATTTGTTCCCGGAACCCAAACAACTGCTCGATGCTCTACTTTTAAATAAAGATATTTCTGTCTTGAACTTTCTTCAGTATTGCGGTTTTTAGTTCCACGAATGCATCTGCGTTTTCGAAAGAAAACGAAAAATGTCAGCCCCGCCAACCGAATAATCTCATCTGAATAGCTACTATTCTTACGCGATGAAACCATAATCTTTCATTGGATGCTTAATGTTTAATTTTCTTTTCTTGGCTATTTGCGCAACGTCACCGATTCAACGACCACATTTCCCTCCTACAATCTTCAGCTGCTTACATCAAAATTTCTTCCGTATTCCGAACTTTCTATTTACTATACGTGTTTCCCAAATAAAATTTTGCGTACTCGCATACGCATATGCACGCGCACACCTACCGATAATACGCGTTAGCACAACTCGATGCCTAATTACTTTGCTTCAAATTTATTCCTCCTCGTTATATTGCAATATCAATCGCCTGGTAAAAGTGTACAATTAATCAAACATTAAATTGAGTATTTAATTAAATGAAAAAATAATTTTTTAAATCAGATACTGTCAAATAATATTATTATTTATTTTCACTTATTCGTGTAATTAACGGTAGTTTTCCATTTTTGGTACTTTATTAATATAATTAACCAAGTCAATATCTCAAAAGTAGATTCTTACGCATACCCGCACATACAAACGCGCGCGCGCATATGTGTGTGTGTGTGTGTGTGTGTGTGTGTGTGGTGTGCGTGTGCGTATGTATATATTTATATTAATAAATTTAAAAAAAAAATTACTGTGAGACGCCTTACAAATTTTGAAAAAAAACAACAAAGAAATGAACAATCAGCTTCGTAATTCAGGGTACAAGCAAAGCATCGATACGTTCTGGTTACATTTTATTTAAGCGTTAAATTTTCGACAGTCGATCACCCATTGCATTATTATTATTATTATTATTATTATTATTATTATTATTAATGTTGTTATTATGACTATTATTACGAATCCATTACCTATTATTGGATTCAGGTTTTTGAGAATTGGGGCTTTAAAGCATAGCTAATAAATATAAATGTAACAGACTTAATAAGAAATTTATTATGGCAAGTTCATTCCTTTATTCTCTTGAATAGAATAAAATGTAAATCGTTCTATAAGAATTACTTACTCATTAGTTGGGAAAACCATACGGAACCATCCCAATCCGACATTTTGCAATTAAAAATAAAGCAATAACAAATACTTCTATTATTATTATTATTATTATTGTTATTAAACTATTGGAGTACGAGCTTAAAAAAGCATTGATTCAATCGGAATAGCAGACCCACGGCCCGATCGAAGTACAGATTTTCGTGCGGTAACGCCAAACCGAAATAATTGATTTATTACGTTAAAATGAAACATATCTTTGCTGTTATTAAAATACTTCAAATTACTTTATAGATAAAACTTATCTCGAGTAATAATTCTGGCAAACGTATATATTGCCGATGTGTGTTAACTAGATTTTTTAAAGAATTTTGTTGAAATAAGCAGTTAATTTTCCCTTCAAATCTTATATAACTTTCGTGGTTTTAAAAACTTAATATTCTTCTTCAAAACTTTATGCTTGTTTTAAGGCATTATCTATTAAGATATAATTTCTGAGTAACAATTCGTCTCCTCTTTAGTATGATAAAAAAATGTCTAATGATGACTCAAACTGGTGTCGACTCATTACATACTCTATCTCGAGTTATAGTAAACAAATACATAAAATTAATAATAATGGAAATAATAGAAATATAATAATATTAAGATAATATATTATTATTATTATTATTATTATTATTATTATTATTATTATTATATTTGGAGTAAAACCAGGAAAATTAAAATACATTTTAAAAGCGTGCATCGGTCAAGGCAAATACAAATCGTTGATGATTAATCAAGTAGGTTGTTTAATAATGTAATTTAGTAAGTAATTACGGATGCATTAATAGTGCGATAAGCAGAGCATAACTAAACGAAGCTGTTTAAAATTTTCCCATCCTACGCCAAGCTTAACGCAGACCGAGAAGATGTTGTGCAGTAATGTAAACTTAGGGGATGTAATAGAGGTTGCGGGGAATGGATCTTTCGGGAGCTAACGAGTCTTGATGTGATGCCCCGTCGCGTAACATTATAATAACGAGATATCGAACAAGCGTCCCATATTGAATTTCGCCCCGTAAGAGCGTGGACGTGGGCGAGGTGCAAGAACAGCAACGGAACCCCATGAAAACAACCGAGGCCACACACATGATCCTCATTACTGCCGGTTTACTCGTCGATCGTTAGCTCTGGGTAAACATGCTCCTTGCCACAAGGTCGAATAATGGTCGGGCTGCCGTAGTCCCGCTCGGCCCTCGCCCTGGCAATTCAAAGAGAGAAATAATGCAAGTAGGAAGCGGAGCTCCGACGCGACAGATACTCGCTCTCATCGGCTGCAACAGACTTGTAACTTTTTTTACGACCCTAGTGCTCTCCTCCACGGTCTTGATCATTACGTCAGCCTAATCGTCCTACTCCTCGCGACTGGTGCCTACGGTAGAGCAGCGCGGCAGCCAATAGGCCGGCCCTCTCTGTACAATATTGTTTCCTAACGCAAAATATGAAGGTCTTTTTAACTTGGTCTAGCTACCTAACCCACTTGTGTAAAACCTTAGACAAACTCTCGGAGTTTACAACGTTCGTTGTGATGTATCGAACAATTTTTGAGTAGAGCTAACCAATGTCACCGTATTTTTATTTATAATGCAATCGCAGGTCTGATTTGCGCATTGACGTCGACGTATAAACACTTTATTTGCCCTCATGTTTCACCATCAATAATCCGAGTCACTCCAACAATATTATATGGAAGGCAATTCGTTCATTGTATGAAATTTTTGAGAATAACTTATTTCCCTAACTTGTTACTTTGTAACTTAATTAATGGCCATATATACTTTGTACGTTACATTTTCTGATCATTATCATTATTGAGAAATAATTACACATAATTATACGATTAAAATGGAGTAGCGTATAAAATTTTGCTCATGCGTTAGAAAATTGTGAAAACAAATACATCTGTTATTTAGAGGATAAACAAGATTTACGGCTTGCTTATGCTCCCTAAAACAGAAAGTAAAAAACTCAGATTTCAAACAATGAATACGTTGAATTAATTCTTCTTTCAATGAATGATGTAGATAAAGAAAGAGAGTGAGAGTGAGAGTGAGAGTAAGATAGAGAGAGAGAGAGAGAGAGAGAGAGATGGAGATGGAAAAAGAAAGAAAAAGAGAGGGAGAGAGAGAGAGAGAGAGAGAGAGTCAAGGAATTTGTGGTCGCTTATCGGTGTTAAAAATCGTGGAGGCGTGAAAGATAAAAATGGATTTGGGCGTGGAACACATCAATATATGTAGCTGCTGGAGGTTGGCGTTTTCGGGGATAAGACCGTGTATGTTGAAACTAAAAGGGTCTACACTCTGTTAGAGGTAATCGCCTAGAAAATGAAAAGTCAGCCAACCAACCAAAGCTGGTTGGTGACAAATGACGGTTTATATTCCATTTATGGACAATTTGTGCCGGGGTATTTCCGAGCAAACTGCATCCTCTTCTTTACAGTGTGATTTTCCTCCCGGTAACTACTATTAAGCAGGATTTTCCTTTGCTCTAATCCGAAAAATTTAATTACACGTCTTTTTATTAATTAAATAAATGTTAGTATGAATTTTAGCGTGATATAATCTTTGGAGCATTATAATCCAGACTCTTCATATTATTTCCTTCGCTACTTATCATTATTATATTAAACTTTATTTTATATTAGAAGTGAAACAATTTTCCCGTTAAATACACTTCTCGTTAATTTATCAGTTCGCGACAAGTTAAAAAGCATATTGCGAAGCGAAACGTGCAATTTATCCTCGTGCGATATTTTTAATCTAAATAACTTCGGATATCGTTTACGAGATTCGTCAGGTTTGAAATTGAAATATTGTGTAGTGTTTTGTATAGTGTTTTATGTAAGAGCTGCTTCATGAAAATGAAATCAGTGGGCGTTGTTTTCAACGACTTCGACCAATCGATAGTCAATAGCGATGAATTGTCGCAGTTGTTCGATGATCTGGTCGTAAAAAGACTCGCCTAGAGCCTTCGAACGAGAAAATTAAATTTAACGTAGCGCACTATTTTCGTTTCCAGTCGAACTATAACATAACAAACGATGGTGTTATTATTCTCTTCGTTTTTATAAATTAAGAGCCTACCTGCATCTCTATGCTTGCGGTTTCGCACTGTGTTTAAGAGATATAATGTTGTTCGTTTTTCACGACATTACTCGACTGCAGGAAAGTTTTAAGCTTTGAGCCAGGAGAGGAAAATAAATACATTTTTAAGGCCACACGATGATCTTCTGTCATCGATCGCCTTTCTCTCACTCCCTCTTTTTCACTTTACTCTCTCTCTCTCTCTCTATCTCTAGTGCGCGCGCGCACCATTGTCGAAGTATTTTCTAATTTTCGTGAAAATAGGAAAATAGTTTTCGCAGACAGCTTATTGAAAATAATGGACCAAACAGATCAAATATGGATGACGAATTAATGCAAATACGACACCGCGTTAAGAAAGGGGGAGCTGAGTGTAAGTTGAGAAAAATGCGGTACAAGCGACACGTTTAAGCTAGGATAATCGTTTAAAACGATTTGCTCTTTTCACGCCCGATTAACTTAGCAATATGTGTTGACTAGAAGGGAGACTCGTTCTTACCAACTCCCCCAAGCTCTTCTCAAACCAACAGATTGCTTCTCATCATTTGCTCATATCTTTACTTGTATTCTTCTCCCTTCCATTCGGGTCCTTTTGTATCGACCTGGGCGCACTTTGAGCCTCTCCTGCATTAACAAAATAGGCTGCATTCTTTTTGAATATTTCGTTATCGAAACAATGCTATATGATATGCCGAGTTATTTTTTCATCAATCGCTAACGTGTAGGAACAATTGATTTACGCCACAGGGAATTTTATACATCTTGTGTCTATTTTCACGAGTGAGATTGAAAATTACGGAAATCATAATTGAAATCGATTTCCCTAGATACAATTTATGAAACTATTAAAAGTATATAACTGTATATTATTGATAGAATGTGACCGTACAAAACGAGATCCGGCAATTCCTTTTTTACTAGCCGAGTTGTTATTATTAAAGATAAATGCGCTCTTAAGAATGGCCAGTTGAATAAGGTGAAAGGAAAAATTGACGAGCGACTCGTCGGAGTAATTTATCACAGATTTCCACTCATTTCTGGTACTTACTTCACGATGATACTTCCTCCTCTAAACGCATGGATGCACGTAGACGCGCGCCTACTTGTGCCTACTTGTGCCATCCATCTTAATTACATCAATTTATTATTTTGCTTCATTAAAGGACTTATCTACTTCTTAAACAAGTATCAACTCGAAATATATAGGATGAGCCGTACGATACAGTGTAAAATAAACACACCGAGTGTAGCTTTCCAGCAGATTTTCAACTAAAATTCCAAGCAAGCTCGCCAAAATGAAATGCTCGATGAGAAATTTGTTGTCGGTAAACTGCAGTGCAGCGAGGTTTTGTTGTTCCGGGTAGAAAAATGAATTGACTATTCACGCACAGACATCCGACTTCACTGTAACCTTTCATACATTGGCGCTCGCCTTTTCCTCGGCCACGTTCGTCACGCAATTATTATTTTACCTATTAGCTAAAAAATATCTACCTTAAAAAACTCGTTAAATTCTTTACTAATTTAACATCAACATGATTCGTGAATGTATTGAATTTTTAATGGCTTTTGAAGGTAGTACTCTAGATTTTTGTAATGATAATTTACAACTTCTATTGTAAATAATGCCTTTGTTTATGTAGTTGGTTGTAATTTTTTTCTCATTGCTAGCATTCAAAAATTGTTTATAAATTCAAAGTCGCATTGTAATTCTTTAAAATATTTTTATCGAGAATATACGCTAGTGTTTATTTTACAATTTCACTTCGGAGTAAATTTATGTACTTTGCACTAGTATTGCAATTGAAAACAAAAACAATGACTAAAATTTATTATTGATTTTAAAACTTTTAATGCGTGTTATTTATGTATTTATTTCGTAATGGTGAAACTACAGTTTCGAAACAAACTTCTTTATTATATTTTTTTCCTGTAGAAAAAGCTTTATTATGCTATAAAGTGGAAAAATGAATATATATATATATATATATATATATATATATATATATTAATTCATATATACTTCGTATTAGTGGGTACTTTCGCTTGTCTCACATGTCTTCCTTAAAAATATTGCTCCAAAATGAAATTCTAAATAACAATTCGGTTAAAACATAAGAATACAAATATAAGACATTAGATCTATGGCTTAATTTTATAAAAGAAAAGTTTCTCCAAGGATGAAATCTGGCCGAACAGACTATAAATTGAAAATAATTATGTTTGCCAAAGGCA